>CM077089.1:59662446-60262446 GCA_039513925.1 Platanthera zijinensis
ATATATATAATAATATTATTATTATTTTTTTTAATTTTAGTAGAAGTAATAAATTCGATGCTTTCGTAATATTGCCAAAAAAATCCCCGGCAACGGCGCCAAAAACTTGATGGGCTAAAACCCGAACAGGCAAGCGTACCTGCCGAATCGTAGTATCAAGGTCGTATTTAAACACGGGGCTGTCAAGTACTGCTACTCACACTTGAACTATTATCCTATCGGAAAAATTGTTGGATTTTGAGAATTTTTAAAAGTGAAATAAACGATAATTTGCGAGACGAAAAACTTATATTAAAAAGCTAGCACCCGATCAGTGAATCACCATGAAATTAGATGAGAGAGATAAAAATATGATAGTTTTAATTTTTGCAAACCATACTCGACCGTGACGGATCCGAAAATAAGACAAAATCTCACTAGAGAATTAGGTCTCCTAACTTATAGACTCTTTGATCGAAATCTCTTTACAAACCAAAGAAGCCTAAAGTTGCATTATCGAGGTGATCCGCACTATTGGATTTGACTCCAATCCGAAGGATTTACGTCATCCTATCTCTAGGATTGCGTTCAACTCCTTCCTTCCTTGAGTGATCTTTCAAATCATGAGTCTCTCGACTACTATGAAATAAGAACAAGGTCTACTACCGTATACCGGAAATACGGAGTCGAGTCAAAATAAATCAAAGAAGGATCGAGCATGGAATAACAAAAATAAAACTAAGAAAGAAAATAAACTCTCATCTCACTTCATGGATCCTCACGATCGAATGCTAAGGGAGATTATCTACGCATATTGGAAAAGGAAACAACAAAATAAAGAGAAGAGAATTTCATTGATTAATAAAAAGAGGTACACAATGATATTAAAAAGATGACAATATTATACTAAGAAGAAAATTACAACAATGAAAAGAGAACTATAACAATGAAAAGAAAATACTTGTACTAGAACTCTCTTGCTCACTTGCTCTCTCTCCCATCCAACCTTTTTCCAAAAACCAACCTCCCTAAAGCATGGGAAATGGGTTCCTTTTATAGGAGAGGAGGGAAGCTTCTAGATTAGGGGGAGACCAAGGGGGGGTGGGGGCGGCCACCTCATGGGGATGATTCATGCATTGTATTAAATGGAGGGGAGAGAAAAAGCAAGGATGCATGCATTGTATTAAATGGAGAATGTAAAATATGAAGGGGGGGGGGAATGAATGGAAAATAAAAGAGGGGAGAACAAGAGAGGGGCCGGCCACATGGGAAGAAGGGTCATGCATCGTATTAAATGGAGAGAGAGGAGGATGGCAAAAAATGCATGCACTAAAAATAAAGGGCCGGCCATGCATGAAAATATTCATGCATGGCATTTAATGAAAAGAGGGGGGCTGCTCTTAAATGTGTGAGGGGGCCGGCCACAAGCTTGGGGAGTGGGCTGGCTGCATGTTGAGAAGGGCCGACCACATGAGCTGCTCCATGTGTTGGGCTCGGGTTGCTTGAGGACAGCACCAAGGAGGGCTCGGCTTGCATGGTAAGCTGCTCCAATGCTTGTTGAAGGGCTGCACTTGTGCTTGAATCAAGGGGCTCGGGTTGCTTCAATAGCTGCTCCAATAGGTGGGCTTAAGTTGCACTTGAGGGAGGAGCCGGCCACCTACAAAAATAACATAAAAATAAAACATTAGTTATGTTATAATCAAAGTTAAACCACAAAACATCAAGAACATTAAAAATAAAAATAACATATCAATATTATTAAAACATGAAAATAGAATAAACAAAACATTAAAAAAAACATTAAAAATAAAACATCAAAACATAAACTAATATTGATTATAGTAACATAATACATATAATTAGATTAAATAGATTTTAATATCAAAAACATAAAAGGACATCAAAACAAGTGTTGAAGCCAAAATTGACCTCAACGAATGTTCATGAACCAAAGTGTAACCAACGTCTACTTCTCCCAAATCTCGACCCATGACTGGCTGCAAAGGTCCTAAGACTGACCCAAAGCCTCAGCTGGGAGGTCCCACCTCACACCCAGAAGATCTCTGAGAGCTTCCCCTCCAAAGCCAAATGCCAGGCTGGGGGCTCTTCAGAAAGCACTAGGGTTGGAGAAAAATCAAAAGCCTGCTTTCCAAAGAGCCCCTATGGGTCTTTTTATAGTCTTCCTTTGACCTGAAAGTACTGAAATACCCCTGATGGGTCTGCAAATAGCCAAATCCCGCTGTCATCCCAGGGGCACCATGGTAATTTTACCTGCGAATAATAAAATAATAAAAATAATCCTCTTTTCGAGCGCCGGGCCCAACCACGTGGGCCCACTTGGCGAGAACCCTGGCCGAGAAGGCTCTCGCTGGGTCCCCAACTGGGCTAACCTTGGCGAGACCCCCTGCCAGGGAGGTTCTCGCCCTTCACGGTCTTGATACTATTGTGACTGAAGGCTTACTTAACGCCTCCTCGCTTGCCCTAGGCGGGAGTTCCCTCAAGGCGGGAGCTTCCATAGCTCGACAATCTGCTTTGGCTTCCCCCGCTTTCGCCTGCCCTTGGCGGGAGCTCCTTCAGGGCGGAAGCTCATTTGATTTTGAACCCGAAGCCTGTCGTGGCTCGAACGATATTGCCCACTGCCAGGCGGGAGCCCGTAAGGACGAGAACTCCACAAGTTTGCCTTAGGGTTTACCCAAGGCTAGCCTGAGGCTAGCCCAATCCTGACCACTGAAGTCTCTGGGTCCTGCCCAGCGAATATGGGGTTGTACACCATCCCCGCTCTTTTCGAGCTAGCTCCGCGCTCGACAAGACAAGTCCAACCCCCAAAATATTCGCTGGACACGTGCCTGATAGCCAAGAGAATCTTTTGGCGGGCCCTACTGCGGCTATAAATACACGCCGTCGGGTGACCATAAGTCTTGCCTCCGATCTACTGCTTCTTTACTGAGCTCTCACCCGGGGCTTTTTGTGCGATACCAAGATGTATGCTAAGCACGCCGGCAAGCCACTTCCACAGGACCTTCAGGATCGGTTGGCCGCGGCTCAAGCGCGAGCCTTGGCTAACTGCGCTGCGGTGGCGCCCTGGCTATCGAGGAAATCTCCAAACGTCGGTCCTTCGGAGCCGAAAAAGAAAAAGGGAAAACGAAAGGCGAAGGTGGTACGGAGAGACCTTGCTTGCGAGAACAGGGACCCACCTTCTCCTACTCCCAATCCCGCAGAGGCCCCCTCCCCGCAGAAGGTATGCCTTCCGGCATGCTTACCAAGATGCTTATGCTACAGGCCCGACAGCTAATGTGGCCTCTCGCAGGAATCCCTCCCTAATGACGATATCGGGTCTTCCCCGATTCCCCCCGATTTGTCAGCTCCCCCTCCCGAGGATCGAACGAGGGTCTCGGAGGAAATTCCTCCGGCCGGGGCCCAGGTGATAGGTACGCTTTTCGCTACTTCTCGCTAGCTCAATCATGCCTTTCCCTTTCTGAACTGCCTTCTCGCAGAGCCAGCTTCCGCTCTCCCGGGTTTCGCCACCCAGGAAGATGAAGCGAGAACCGGTGCGGCGATTCCTTCTGCGGCAAATCCCGCCCTGCTGACGGGAGGGGTGGCCCTCGAGCCCTTCACTACCCCTAAGGATGCCGATCATCCCTTGGGAGAGGACAACCCTCTCCATGCTTCCGGCCCGGCCGGGACCCCTATGCGTAAACCCTTTTGCCCAGGGCGGGGTAAGCCTCTCCACCTTCTTTATGGCACTGACGGAGGGGTCGGGCCTTCTCATCCGTTGCCAGTCAATGGCTCTCGCCAGACTACAGGTATGCGAGACATTTTTGTCGGCTGATCATTAAGCCTTAATCATGACCTTGAGCGCACTTTTTGCAGGGGACCCCAGCTCTCGGCCGAGAGCTATCGAGGAGGGAGAAGAAGAAGGAGAAATAGAAGACGAAGAAGAGGAGCAAGACGATTCCTTTCCTCCTTCATCTGGAGAGATAGAGGAAACCTTGAACGGCGCCGGGAATGCGAAGGAGCGGAGGAAGAAGATCTCGACCATTTTGGCCAAGCTCATCCGGCGAGACCGCGCCCATGCTGCCGCGGCAAAAGCATTCCGCGAGTCCGTGGAACAAAGGCTGGAGGCCCTGGAATGGGATTTCTTCTTGGGCGAGGCTGATCGGCCGGGAGGACCTACCGCCCAGTCTTCGCCAGGGAGATGCATCGCGCAGATCCGGGATCACGCTAGGCGGATCAACCTGGGGTGCACCACGCTGTCCTCTTACTTCAACCCGCTGGCCCCTCCGCGAACCAGGCGGCGAGAACGAGGGCGATGGCGCTGGGAGCCGTATTAGTTCTTCTAGGTCTCGCCCCTTCTTCCTCTTTAGCCTTCCCTTCCGCCATGTACCCTCAAGCCTCTGTAATAACTGCTATTGTTAACTTTATCCAGCTCTCGTCCGCGAGAGCACGCTATTACTTATCTCTCCCTTCATTGCGCTGTGAATTTTAAGAATATGCTAGAATTAGGTCGCTTGCGCCAAAGCTAAGAAGCTTGTGCCAAAACCAAGAGGCTCGCGCCTATGAAAGGCGATCGTCGACTACTGTCATTCTGAGGGGGAAAACCGAGGCGTCGCCGGTTCAGATCGTGACAGCTGCGCTCCGCCGTCATTTTTCTCTCTCTATCGGACGGAGCCGCCACGATCATGGTTCCCTATAAATAGGGATGCCTACCAACCGCATTTATTTCTCTGATCCGGAATCTCAACCCCCTTTTCTTGCTCTCGCGTTCTTGCTTCCGCTTTCACCTCTCTTCGGCTCTCGCTCTCACTCGCAAACCCACTATGCCTGGCGAGAACGAGGGTCGCGCCCACTACGCGGAAGCCTTCCGAAAACACCTCTTCCCTTCATACACACTCACCTTAGATGAATATAACCTGATCGTCAACCGCTACATTCCCGCTGGCTTCTCGGCGCGGAATCCGGGTAATCACGATAAGGTGAATACTCTAGAGGCGGGAGAGCTCGCCATCCCCCTCGAGCATTTCGAGGTGGGCTTCCACCTTCCCCTTTGGCCGGAGGTTCGGCTTGCTCTCCGCTACTATGGGGTGGTTCCCGCCCAACTGAACCAGAACTCAGTCGCGATCCTTATAGCATTCATATGCTACATGCGATCCGAGAGGATCGAGTTCAGTTTGCCCATCTTCCGGAAGCTGTTCAACTTCCGCGCCAAGGGAGGGGTGGTCTTCTTCTCCGGGCAGCTGCTCAAGACCACCGGTCTCGCCAACAAGCATCATCACTGGGGCGAGAAGTTCGTCTATGTCAGCGGGGACTTCGGCAACCTCCCGCTTCAGCCTGTACAATACGAGAACGCCGCCTACAAACCGCCTACCCTGGGATCGCGCGAGAGCGCAATCCTAGAATTCTTTGGAACCAAGGAGTTTGACGTTCTCTTCCTCAGGCGAGACGTCGACTCCCTTCCACCCGTCCACCCGGGCGAAGGTACGGTCTCGCCCCAGATTCAATCCCTTGTCAAGGATCTTCTTGTGCAGAAGTATTTTAACCTTGCAGGAGAGCGGGAGGTCCCCCTGCGCCAACCCTTTGCTGAAGCCCGAGGTGCCGAGGGTCTGGCCGCGAGAGGCTCTCTCGCTCTCACGGAGGCTAGCGCTACCGCCTGCCGAGATGAGCCCGCTCTAACCTTGTCGATCGGAGCAAAGAAGCGGAAAGGCCCCGCTCCCGCCCCGCGACCGCTGAAGAGGCCGAAGCCATCCGCTGCGGATAAGGGTAAGGGCTTGGCCGTCTCGCCTGCCCGGCCTCCCGCCCCGGGCGAGTCCTTCAAAGGACTGCTCCGGATGGCCAGCGAGATGGGCGCTGCCTCCAGGAGGCGTACCGAGGCTGCTGTCGAGAACCCACCGGCCGTTGATGCGGCGGAAGGAGAGGGAGCGGTCGTCGAGACCTCCGCCCGGACCCCGCCCAAGGAAGTGCCAAAAGGGCCCAGAAATTATGGCTTCAGCGTGAAGCACCTCGATGCCGAGGGGAAGCCCCTGCTCCAATGGGATCCCGAAGCCAACCTGGTCAAGGTTTCAACGCTCCTTCCCAGTTGGGTGGAGCGGGAGGAGGTTACTGGCGAAGCCTTCGCGCTTGGCTATGGCCTCTACAGCCGAGAGGACGCCAGTATCTTCGACCAGATGCCCACCCGGCTCCTGGCTTTCGATTCTATCCGGGCCCTACTACGCGGGTTCGAGCTTGCGCATATGTACGCGCGTCAAAGCATCAGCATCGACAAGAACTTTGCCGACATGTACAAGGCGAGGGAAGAGGCGGTGGCCCAAGCACGCGCTTCGGAGGCAGAGCTTGCGAGTGCTCACCAGGAGTTGGCGAAAGCCCTAGAGGCGTTGTCTCTGCGTCCCGCCGTCGAGGCAAGCGAGATCTCCTCGGCCCCCGCTCTCGCTTCTCGAAGTCTCGTTTACGCGATATTTACTGAGCTGATTTCTTCTTCACAGGATTCCGCCCAAGCCGCGACGCTTCGCGCGGAGATGGCTGATGTTCGATGCGCGAACGTCCTGCTGAGGGACCAACTCCAGCGTGCAGAAGCGGCGAAAGGCCCACCTCCGACGCTTGATGAAAGACTGAAGAGTCGCCAGTTTTCGGTGTACGACATCGACAAGCTGCTGCAGGCGAATGCTCAGGCCACCGTCAAGCTGACCGTCGAGACGTTGCGAGACGCGAAGCTGCTTCGGGAGGATGGCGCAACCATCAACGCTCGCCAACTCCTCCCCTGGCTGTTTGACCCAGTGCCGAAGCCCCCGGGCGCGCCGGACTCTCCTCCCTCAGATGTCCCGAAGTCTTCCACCGAGGCCGGCGAGACGTCTGAAGCGAGCTCTGGCGAGGACTCTGGCGAGAGCACCAGCGGGGATTACAGCGCATCCTAGTGAAGCGCCTTTTTTTATTTTTGTTCTTTTGTAACGAGCGAGAAGCTCTAAACCCCTGTAATCATTGAGTATAATGCAATGTTATTTTTATTGCCGGTGTGTGTTCGAACGAGTAGATTAGTCTGCCCAGTGGCTTCCGCGCGGGCTTCCGCCGAGACCCTTAGTCTCTTTAAGTTAACCTTCCTTGGGGATCGACCGGGCGGAAGCCTTGCGCTATTGATTGAGCTATCTTGCCTAGGTCTGCCAGGAAGCCTTCTTTTGCGAGAACCCCCTAGCCGAGACCTTCGAATCGAGGCTTCTTTCAACCGAGACCCTTTTGGGCCGAGACCCTTTTGGGCCGAGACCTTTGGGGCCTTGCCTCCGGTCCGGGCCAGAGTCTTGCCCGTATATCTTTCAACCAACTAGATGAAGCTAACCAGACCTCTCCCCCATAGGCGAGCCTTCGGACCTGCCAGCTAGACGGGAGCTTGCGCAGCGGGTCTACCTGGGGCCGAGCCAAGCTCGGGGTGTTGATGAAGATCAAACCAGACCTCTCCCCCACAGGCGAGCCTTCGGACCTGCCAGCTAGATGGGAGCCTGCGCAGCGGGTCTACCTGGGGCCGAGCCGAGCTTGGGGTGTTGATGAAGATCAAACAAAACCTCTCCCCCACAAGCGAGCCTTCGGACCTGCCAGTTAGATGGGAGCCTGCGCAGCGGGTCTACCTGGGGCCGAGCCGAGCTCGGGGTGTTGATGAAGATCAAACTAAACCTCTCCCCCACAGGCGAGCCTTCGGACCTGCCAGCTAGATGGGAGCCTGCGCAGCGGGTCTACCTGGGGCCGAGCCGAGCTCGGGGTGTTGATGAATCTTTCCGAACCTCTCCCCCACAGGCGAGCCTTCGGACCTGCCGACTAGATGGGAGCCTGCGCAACGGGTCTACCTAGGGCCGAGCCGAGCTCGGGGTGTTGATGAAGATCAAACCAAACCTCTCCCCCACAGGCGAGCCTTCGGACCTGCCAGCTAGATGGGAGCCTGCGCAGCGGGTCTACCTGGGGCCGAGCCGAGCTCCGGGTGTTGATGAATCTTTCCGAACCTCTCCCCCACAGGCGAGCCTTCGGACCTGCCAGCTAGATGGGAGCCTGCGCAGTGGGTCTACCTGGGGCCGAGCCGAGCTCGGGGTGTTGATGAAGATCAAACCAAACCTCTCCCCCACAGGCGAGCCTTCGGACCTGCCAGCTAGATGGGAGCCTACGCAGCGGGTCTACCTGGGGCCGAGCCGAGCTCGGGGTGTTGATGAAGATCAAACCAAACCTCTCCCCCACAGGCGAGCCTTCGGACCTGCCAGCTAGATGGGAGCCTGCACAGCGGGTCTACCTGGGGCCGAGCCGAGCTCGGGGTATTGATGAAGCTTCTTTCCACCGGACCTATTTTATCATTAAGATGAGAAGACATATCCGGTTAAAACGAAAGGCAATGTGGTTATATTCTTGGAGATAGTCAATATTTCGAAATGAACTTATTGAAACGACAATAATTATTTACAACATTACAATCCTTCTTTCCCTTCACGGGTAGAAGCGCTTTAGATCATCACCGCTCTAAGTATAGTTCAAGGTCCTTCCCTCCACATCCTGGAGGTAGTAACCTCCGTTAACCAGAGCCTTCTCTATTATGTACGGCCCTTCCCATCTAGGGTTGAGCTTGCCAATAGGGGCCGATCTCCCTGCTGCGTCGACCTTCTTCAGCACAAGGTCCCCTTCGGCGAATTGCTTGACCCGAATGTGCTTATCGAAGTACTTGGCCATCCGCCGCTTTATCTCTTCTTGCCTGATGGCAACAACGTCCCGTAGCTCTTCCGCCATGTCCAGCGAGAGGCGCAACCCTTCCTCGTTCTCCTGCCTCCAAGCTTCGCTTCCTTCACCTGCGGTCGCGACCCGCGGAGACCGAACCTCGAACTCCACCGGGAGGACTGCCTCGCACCCATGAGAGAGCTTGAAGGGGGTCTCCCCTGTGGCCGTGTTCGGAGTTGTTCGCAGGGCCCACAGGACGGAAGGGAGTTGCTCCACCCAGTTACCCTTCAAGTTCTCCACCTTCTTTTTGAGCAAGTTGACAATAATCTTGTTTGCCGCTTCTACCTGGCCATTGCTCCGAGGATGATGGACAGAGGCAAACCTGAGGTCAATCCCCGATTGGGCGCAGAAACTGATGAATTCTTCGGTGGCAAATTGAGGACCGTTGTCCGTCACTATTGCTTGGGGTAACCCATGCCTGCAGATGATTTCCCCCCAAATGAAGTTCCTAATGACCTGAGAGGTAACCTTGGCTAGAGCTTTGACCTCCAGCCACTTCGAGAAGTAATCGATCATGACGAGGAGGAACCTCCTTTGCCCGCTGGCTGGAGGAAAGGGCCCGACTAGGTCCATCCCCCAAATAGCGAAGGGCCACGGCGCAATGACGTTTCAAAGCCTTTGGGCGGACAGGAGCTGGAGGGGAGCGTGTACTTGACATTTTTGACATCTCTTTGCAAACTCAACCGTATCTTTTCTCAAGGTCTGCCAGAAATACCCTTGTCTTATCACCCTTGCCTCCAATGTTCTACCCCCTGAGTGGCTGCCACATTCTCCCGAATGCACCTCTTCTAGGATCCTTGGGACCTCCTCCTCGGTCACACATCTCGCGAGGAGCCCTGACAACATCTTTCGGTGTAGGCACCCATCCATCATCATGTAGTGTGCTGCCTTTCGCCTAAAGCTCTTCGCGTCCCTGATCCCCTCAGGTAGCTCTCCTGAGGGGAGGAATGCCGCCAATGGGTCCACCCATGAGGATCGTCGACCCACCTCCATTAGCTCCCCTTCCTCAATCGCCGGTCGGAAAAGTTCAGTTAGGGTTCCTCCTCCCCGAGGCCCGAGCTTTGCCAACCGGTCAGCTGCCATGCTTTCCTCCCTGGGAACATGTTGAATAGAAAAAGAACGGAAACCTCCGATGATAGTCCTTACCTTGGATAGATATCTCGCGAGGGTGGGCTCCCGAGCCTCAAACTCCCCACAGATTTGTGACGCAACTACCATCGAGTCGGTGAAGGCCTCCACATCCCGAATTTCCAGCTCCTTGGCCAACCGAAGGCCGGCTATCACGGCCTCATATTCCGCTTTATTATTGGTCACAGGGAAGTGGAAGGCCACCGCCTGTTCTATGATAACCCCTTGAGGGCTTACCAACACCACACCTCCTCCCAGGGAGTGCCTTCCTGAAGCTCTGTCGACGATTATTCTCCATGCTTCCTGCGACCTCGGCTCTTCTTCCTCGGCCTCGGTGACATAATCTGCCAGAAAGTCTGCCACGGCCTGGGCTTTGATGGAGAGCATTGGAACAAAAGAAATGTCGAACTCGCTAAGCTCGATGGACCACTTTGCCAACCTTCCCGAATGCTCCACCCCCTCGAAGACCTTGCGAAGAGGATTATCGGTCACAACCTTAATCGAATGCGCTTGGAAATACGGACGGAGCTTCCTTGCCGAAACGACCAAGGCATAAGCCAGCTTCTCCAAGATGGGGTAGCGGAGCTCCGCCTTTTTTAAGATTCGGCTTACATAATAAACTGGCAGCTACTTCTTCCCTTCTTCTCTAACCAAGACGGAGCTCACAGCTTCTACCCCCACACCGAGATACAAGGTCAGGTCTTCTCCCTCCTTGGGGCTTTGGAGTAGCGGAGCCCGGGAGAGTTGCCTCTTCAGTCCTTGGAAAGCCTCTTCGCATTCGATCGTCCATTCAAACACTTGATTACCACGGAGCACCTTAAAAAAGGAGGAACACCTATCTCCGGACTGAGAGAGGAACCGGCTTAGCCCGGCCAGCTTTCCGGTTAAGCGCTGGACCTCCTTGGCATTGCGAGGTGATTCCAAGTCCAAGACGGCCTTTACCTTGTCTGGGTTAGGTTCTACCCCTGCCGGGGTCAGGAGGTGTCCAAGGAATTTCCCGCGACTGGCCCCGAAGACACACTTCAAGGGATTCAACCTCATCTTGAATCTCCGTAGGGTGGAAAACGTCTCTTCCAAGTCCCGTAGGTGGGACTCCAGGAATTTGCTTTTTACCATCAGATCGTCGACGTAGACCTCTAGATTCTTCCCTCTTTGATCCCGAAAGACTCGATCCATCATGCGTTGGTGCGTTGCTCCTGCGTTCTTCAACCCGAAGGGCATCATCTTGTAGCTGAAGCATCCCTCTCTTGTGATGAAGGAAACATCCTTGACATCGGGGGGGTGCATCCGAATCTGATGGTAACCTGAAAAAGCATCTAAAAAACTCATAAGAGAAAAACCGACGGCTGAGTCAACCAGCGCGTCGATCCGAGGCAGGGGGTAGCAATCCTTAGGACATGATTTATTTAACAAGGAAAAGTCAATACACATGCGCCATTTTCCTCCCCCCTTTTTCACCATTACAACATTGGAGATCCAGCCTAGATACTGGATCTACGAGATGAAGCCCGCCTCCAAGAGCTTCTTGACCTCTTCCCGGATCGGCTCCTCCAGCTTGGTGGCGATGGCCCTCATCTTCTGGCATATGGGGCGAGTCCTGGGGTCCAGGTTCAGGCGATGACAAGCCACGTCTGCGTCGATGCCCGGCATGTCTGCCGCCCTCCAAGCAAAGATGTCGACGTTGCTTTGGATGCAGGCTCGCATCCTCTCCTGATCCTCGAGGCTTAAGCCTCCGCTGACCCGCACCCTTTGTACTTGCCCCGCCTTGGTGTGCACCTCCATTTCTATCACCTCTTCGACTGGCTCCAATCCCATCCGTTCCCAACCTGCCCTTGCCTCCTCTGGCTCAGGCTCTTCTCCTCCAAGCTCACCAACCTCCATCGCCTCCTCCAAGCTCTCACCTTACCTCTGCTCTCCTTCTCCTGCCACCCCTCTCGCCTCTTCCAGGCCAATTTCTTCTCCCTCCATCTCCTCTACCACCAACTCCTCCGCTTCCTGTGGGCTCGCCTCCTGCACTTCTTCCGCTTGCTCTTCGACAACCTCCCTCGCCTCCTCCAGGCTTGTCTCCCCTTCTCCAACACCTCCTTCCTGCTCAGCCATCTCCTTCTCCAGCTCTTCCGCTTCCCCTATCCACGACACGGTGTTGACCGCCGTCACGTAGCACTGCCTCGCCACCTTTGGATCCCCCCTGATCCTAACCTGTACCCCTCCATTGTTGAACTTGAGGCATTGATGGAACGAGGAGGGTACGCAGTGAAAGGCGCTGATGAGGAGACATCCAAAGATGGCATTGTAACTACTTGGGGCGTCCACGATCACGAACCTGCAGTTCCGTGAGATGCCCCCAAGCCTTACATGCAGGCCTACTCCCCCTTCTACTTCTTTTCTCTCCCCAGAGAAGCCGAAAAGCGGTCCATCGGAAGCTAGGACCCTTTTACCTTCCACCCCCATCTCGTCAAAGGCCTTCTTGAAAATCACGTTCATCGAGCTCCCGTTGTCCACCAGTATCCGAGAGACGGTGAAGTTTTCCACCGCTGTCTGGATCACTAACGCGTCGCAGAACGGATCCTCGTAGTCCGGCATATCTGCGGATGAGAAGATGATCTTTTCTTCTAGGGGGGGGAGCTAAGGAGGTCGAGGCGACCCCTCTACGGAACATGGTTTGCAGGCTCCCCTTCCGGGTTGCCTCGATCCCTACTCCCCCATGGATCACTCCGATCCCCCCTCGGGTCCCCACGTCGACCCTGTCTTCACATCTGTCCTCAACCTCTTCTCGCTGCACCTCCACGATCCTTGTGGGCAGATCTTGCCTCCCAGCACCTCTGGCCTCCCTCATCTCCAGAAACTTCGGACAGGTGGCCGTTGCGTGGCCCTCCTCCTGATGGAAGTCGCAATAGGGCAACGCCACCCTACCACCTCTTTCTACTCCTCCTCCCCTTCTCCCGGCTCCCCGAATTCCTCTTCCTCTTCCTCTTCCCACCTCCATGGCTTCCTGCGATGGTGGGAAGTGACCCCTCGGCCCCTGCCTCCATCCTCCTTGCTCCAACCTTCTTGGTTCCTGGTAAATGTCTCTTCCTAGAGGACCCCCTTGGCCCTGGGGGCGACCCTCCTGTGGCCTCCAACCCAATCGGTTGTTTGGCTCCTTGGCCCCCCCATGCTACTGCCCCTGTCCCCGGGGTTCTTCCCTTCTCCTATCCTCTCTTTGCTCCCTCTGCTTTCTCAACTCCCTCTGCCTTCCTGCCGCCGGCTCTTTCACATCGTCCTCGGCCAACCTGACCAACTTTCTTGCAAATGCCGGGTTTGCCCTCTCAAAGTCTATCTCCTTAGCCGCCCTCTCCATGAGCTCCTCAAAAGAGAGAGGGGGCAGTCTCTTCAACTCCATGCTAAAAAACCCTGACCTCAGCCCCAGGGTGAAGGCAATCATCAACGCATACCCC
Source organism: Platanthera zijinensis (assembly GCA_039513925.1). NCBI lineage: Eukaryota > Viridiplantae > Streptophyta > Magnoliopsida > Asparagales > Orchidaceae > Platanthera > Platanthera zijinensis. The sequence continues at coordinate 59,675,724 of CM077089.1, forward strand.
GGGACCTCCTGGACCAGGAGAATCTCCTCTTGGAACCGGTCAACATAGTGACCCAACGTCTCCTTCGGCCCTTGCCTTACTGCAAACAGACATTCAGCCTCCTTCTTCCGCTTCTTTGAAGTCGAGAACCTCAACAAGAAACCCCTGCGCAGATCTTCAAAACTGTAGATGGAGCTTGCCGGCAATTGGTGGAACCAATCCCTGGCCTTTTCCTTCAAAGTGATGGTAAAAAGCCTACACTTAAAAGCATCAGACATTTGCCTGATCGACACAACGTCTTCGAACCACTGCACATGCTGAACCGGGTCATCCTTCCCGGTGTAGTAGGTCATATCTGGCTCCCGGAACCCCTCCGGCACTGGAGCCGAGACGATGAGCTCGCTAAATGGGGTCTCGCCTCCCTCCGGGCGAGAAGGCACGTCTCGCGACCTCGGCTGGCTGGACCGATCCGCGAGACCATGCTCGGGGAAGAGTTCCCGCACTGTCGCCTCCTTCTCGCCCAGATCCGCCGGAACCTCCCTCTCGGGACGCTGGCCTGGGAAAAGCTCCCGCGCGGCTACGTCCCTCTTGCCTGCCTCCACCGGGACTTCCTTCCCGGGGCGCTGCCCTGGGGCGTTCTCGCCTAACAGCGGAACCACCTCCACAGGAACCTGCGGCGTCTCCCACTCGTTCCTTGCCGAGAAGGCCAAGCCGATCGTCTGCATGACTTCCCGCCTGAAGTCCTCAAACATCTTCCTCGTCGCCTCATCCACCCGGGTGGGGGATCCTCCTGCGCCAGATCCTTCACCTTTACCTCCTGCCATGGGACTCAACTCAAGATTTTCTTGCGCCAACTACTTCCACGCTCACCGCACCAGAACTGTTGAAGCCAAAATTGACCTCAACGAATGTTCACGAACCAAAGTGTAACCAATGCCTACTTCTCCCAAATCTCGACCCCTGACTGGCTGCAAAGGTCCTAAGACTGACCCAAAGCCTCAGCTGGGAGGTCCCACCTCACACCCGGAAGATCTCTGAGAGCTTCCCCTCCAAAGCCAAATGCCGGGTTGGGAGCTCTTCAGAAAGCACTAGGGTTGGAGAAAAATCAAAAGTCTGCTTTCCAAAGAGCCCCTATGGGTCTTTTTATAGTCTTCCTTTGACTTGAAAGTACTGAAATACCCCTGATGGGTCTGCAAATAGCCAAATCCCGCTGTCATCCCAGGGGCACCATGGTAATTTTACCTGCGAATAATAAAATAATAAAAATAATCCTCTTTTCGAGCGCCGGGCCCTACCACGTGGGCCCACTTGGCGAGAACCCTGGCCGAGAAGGCTCTCGCTGGGTCCCCAACTGGGCTAACCTTGGCGAGACCCCCTGCCAGGGAGGTTCTCGCCCTTCACGGTCTTGATACTATTGCGACTGAAGGCTTACTTAACGCCTCCTCGCTTGCCTTGGGCGGGAGTTCCCTCAAGGCGAGAGCTTCCATAGCTCGACAATCTGCTTTGGCTTCCCCCGCTTTCGCCTGCCCTTGGCGGGAGCTCCTTCAGGGCGGAAGCTCATTTGATTTTGAACCCGAAGCCTGTCGTGTCTCGAACGATATCGCCCACCGCCAGGCGGGAGCCCGTAAGGACGAGAACTCCACAAGTTTGCCTTAGGGTTTACCCAAGGCTAGCCTGAGGCTAGCCCAATCCTGACCACTGAAGTCTCTGGGTCCTGCCCAGCGAATATGGGGTTGTACAACAAGCATACAAAACACAAATTTATAATAATACTTAGGGATTTAAGATACTAAAATATCCCCAAAAGGGATGACTAAAACTAGTCATCAGGTGCTCCTATTTTATTTGTGAAGAAGAAAGATGGGTCAATGCGGCTTTGCATCGACTATAGGGAGTTGAACAAAGTCATAATTAAGAACAGGTACCCTCTGCCGAGGATCGATGATTTATTTGACAAGTTGCGCGGTAGCACGGTCTTCTCCAAGATTGACCTTCGTTCAGGCTTTCATCAGCTTAGGATCCGTGAGACAGATATTCCACGGACTGCGTTTAGATCGAGGCACGGACATTTTGAGTTCTTAGTGATATCGTTTGGATTGACCAACGCTCCATCGGTGTTCATGGATATGATGAACCGGGTGTTCAAGGATTTCCTAGATAAGTTCGTGGTGGTATTCATCGATGATGTGTTGGTTTATTCTCGCAGTGCTGAGGAACATGAGCAGCATCTGCACTTGGTTCTATCGGAGTTGAGGAACCATAAGTTATTCGCCAAGTTAAGCAAGTGCGAATTTTGGTTTCCTCAGGTCTCGTTTCTGGGCCACGTGGTGAATGAGGATTGGATCTCGGTTGACCCGGAAAAGATCGCAGCAGTGATGGATTGGAGTAGGCCGGGCACGCCCAAAGAGATAAGGAGCTTTCTAGGATTGGCCGGCTACTAAAGGAGGTTTGTGGAGGGTTTCTCTACCCTAGTTGCACCTTTGACTAAGCTGACTCAGAAGAACGTGGCTTTTGTTTGGAGCGAGAAGTACGAAGAAGCCTTCCTGGAGTTAAAGAGGAGATTGTGCACTGCTCCCGTTCTGACCCTGCCTACCGAGGGCGTGGATTATGATGTATACGTGGATGATTCGCATATGGGTCTGGGATGCGTATTAATGCAGGTGGGTAAGGTGATTGCCTATGGGTCAAGGCAACTGAAGACTCATGAGAAGAATTATCCTACACATGACCTCGTGTTCGCAGCGGTTATTTATGCATTGAAGCTGTGGAGACACCTACTTTATGGGGCTCAGTGCAAGATCTTCACCGACCATAAGAGCCTGAAGTACGTGTTCACGCAGAAGGAGTTAAATCTGCGCCAGCGTCGGTGGCTAGAGTATGTGGCCGATTATGATGTAGAGATCCAGTATCATCCAGGCAAGGCCAATGTGGTGGCCGACGCCTTGAGCCGAAAGACGGGAAAGATCTTTAATCTCACCACCGATCATTTAGTGGAGGAGTTCCTCCTTATGGATATATCAGTGAGATGCAGGTGCTTGCAGAGTAGTTTGTCAGTGGCAGAGCCATCTTGGATTTCTTTGACCAGACTTCACCAGAAGGATGACCCGGATCTTCAACACTTGTACTCCAGGACTGAGAGAGGAGAGTTGCCGGATTATTCCATCGATGATGCGGGAACTTTGAAGTACCGCGACAGATTTTGTGTCCCCGCGGTTGGGGACATTTGGGGTATGGTTTGCAGAGAGGCTCATGGATCCAGCGTTGCCTACCATCCAGGATCTACAAAGATGTATCGGGACTTAAAGCAAATTGCCTGGTGGTATGGCATGAAAGGAGATATAGCCCGATTTGTTGCGGAGTGCCACACTTGCAAGCGGGTGAAGGCCGATCATGGAAGGCCTGGTGGCAAGTTGACTCTGTTAGAGATCCCGACTTGGAAGTGGGAAAGTATATCTATGGATTTCATCACGGGTTTACCGCGATCCCCGAGGGGATTTGATTCCATTTGGGTCATAGTGGATAGACTGACGAAGTGTGCTCACTTCGTGCCATATAAGATTGATTACCCGATGAAGAAGATAGCGGAGTTGTACTTGAATGAAGTCATCAGACTGCATGGTGTGCCGGTTAGCATCATTTCTGATCGAGACTCCCGATTTACTTCTCGTTTTTGGCAGAGTCTGCAGGAGGGTTTGGGTACGGATCTGAGGTATTCTACTTCGTACCACCCACAGACTAATGGGCAGACGGAGCGGGTGAATCAGATAGTTGAGGATATGATCAGATGCTACATTTTAGACCACGGTGGAGCGTGGGATGAGCGGCTGTGTATTATGGAATTTGCATACAACAATAGTTATCAGGAGAGCTTGCAGATGGCTCCATTCGAAGCCTTGTATGGGAGGCGCTGCAGAACTCCGTTGTTTTGGGCTGAGGCTGGTGAGAGGCCATTGTTGGGTCCTGATGCGCTCGAGGAAATGGAAGTTGCAGTGAAGTGTAACACCTCCCCTGTAAAGACCATATAATATGGGTCCGGCCGGGGCCTCACAACATACGGACGCCACAGCTTTAGTATTAAAAGATGATATGAAAACTACCCAATCTCAAAATTCCAGACAAACGCAGCGGAAACAGAACAAACCGACAGAAGTTATCCACTAACGATAGAGTATCAAATGGCCTTAAGGCCTTACACAATAATAGTCCAAAACATATCAATGTGCCAAGCACTCCTAGGCTACCTCGGCATGCAAGCCGGACATAAACATAACAAAAGTAGCAAACATAAAAGGAGAAACCAAGCACAACAACACTTTATGAGGCTTAGGACTTTTCGCCCGGCACGCTAGCTCCTGCATGCGATCCTTGCCCTGTAAGGATTTGAAGTAACGTGGGTCAGCAAAGGCTGACCTCTACTGTGTAACAAACACATCTCCTCCCGGCCGTCCCTAACGGACCCCGGGGTACCACTCCACCTGCAAGTTAGCACTTCGTATACCAAAAGAGCAATTATATTAAAGCGGTAAAACAGGCTTGGATGTCTCATACAGCATACATGTTCTCTATATTTTGTACAAGGTGAAAGGGCCTACTATGCAGCATGAATGCAACCCGGGTTTCACCCAAGGCACCCTAGTTTGTATGCATCTAGCACAACATCAAACACTGGGTACTTCCTTTTCCCCATTGGCTTAAAGCCGCAAACACAAGGGAACCACCATGTCCCTACCGGCACACGCGCCGTCACACGGAACCTTGCAAAGGCCCCACCCGTACAAGGGTCATATACCCCGGGGCTTGCCCGCACATTCTGACTTCGCACGTCAGGGTTCCGTCTCACACTGACCGATTCTAAGAAGCCGTGCTGGACCCCACCCGCTCATGGCCACATTGCCTGGGCTTGTCCTCCGCTCGACATTCTCGTCAGTCCACCGAAGGGGCTAGTCTCGCCGGGACACCTCCCCCACATGACTTGCGCGCCACGGGATAGCCAGCCGATCACGGAGACATAGCCGCGCCTTAGCACAGCATAAACAAAGGTTTCCCCACCCCAATCGCCACTCGCACCGTGTCTTTCCCGTGCTCCAAGGAAAACATCTACCGCACAAAGCGGAGCTAACCTCATCCGGTTCCGACTACGAGTACTCACTCTAATATGAGGGGGGAAAACGCAAACATACAACGACGTATTGCCGCTGCGGATTTCTATCGAAACCCCAAAACTCGCTATGCAACATCACCGGATCGGACCAACAATCGCGACCACGGCTTCACCCACAATGCCTAATCCGCTAACGGAGCGGATCTCTAATGCAAAGCATGCCGGGATGAGCATACTCAACCCGGAGGTCCTCTTGAACCTAGGCTACACGAATCCCTCTCATTTGAGAGATTCGGTGCTCAAAATACGAAAGGAAGGGGATGCTATTCAAGCATCCTAAATCCTAAAAACCGAGAGGAGAAGCGTCGTTACCTTCCGTCCCCTCTTCCTAGCCATGGAGAAGATTTGCTCGGTTGAAAACCACCGCAACGCTCCCACCCTCGCTGATCTGAACTCCGCTCGCGAAACGGAGCTCCGAATCTCCACCGGCCGCCGGAGTTGACCTCCTTCTTCCTCCTCCAAGCTCTCCCTTCTCTCTAGGATTTAGAGAGAGTGCCCAAGTGAAATAAGGGTTTCAAAACCCTATTCCCAGCTAAAACCACCCAGGAGCAGCACCCCACCGTCGGATCCAAAGCCAAGGAAACGAACGGCCAGGATTAGATCTAAAATCCCAAAAACTGGGCCGAACACGGGTTCACACACGGCCGTGTGCCTGGCCGTGTAGCTCATTCGCCGTCTCGACCAAAATTGAAAACCAGCAACACGGCATGTGACACGGCCTCCGACACGCCCGTGTCGCCTGCGACACGCCCGTGTCGGGACCCGTGTCACGCCCCCCGTGTGCAATTTATCAACACTTCGCAGTCAGAGAGGTACACGGCTTGGTGACACGGCATCAGACACGCCCGTGTCCAACTAGACACGCCCGTGTTCATGCCCGTGTCATTACCCGTGTACCCAACCGCACAACACAGGTGTGACACGGCCTAGGACATGCCCGTGTCCTAGGCCATGTTCCACCACACGACCATCGTCGACCTGAACTGGTCGACTACACGGCCCGAGCTCGACACGCACGACACGGCCTCCGACACGCCCGTGTCGGGGCCCGTGTCACCTGCACCAAAAACTTATCTTGGCCAAATTCGATCCCCGTCGCTCCTACAACAATTTGGGGTGTTACAATTCTCTCCCCCTTAAAAGAATTTCGTCCCGAAATTTAAAACATGGAAGGTAAACAAAACTAAACAGTACCTGAGGAGAAAAACTCGGGGTACTCCTCTAGCATGGCCTGCTCTCGCTCCCATGAGAGATCCTCGCAACCACAGTTGTCCCAACGGACCTTTACGAGTCTGACCTCCTTGTTCCGCAATTGCCGAACCTCTGAGTCTTCTATCCCGACTGGACGAACTCGCGTCCCCAAGTCTTCCTCTACCGGCACCGCCGTCGGCTCAATCACCACGCTGGCTTCTAACAACGCTTTCCTCAGGACGGAGACGTGAAAAACGTCATGCAATCCACTTAGCTCTGTGGACAACGCCAACCGGTACGCTGCCTCTCCCACTTGCTCGATGACCTTGAATGGTCCCAAAAATCTCGGACTCAGCTTCTTGAGTCGGCAAATTCCCGAAACGCCTTTGAACGGCTTGATCTTAAGATACACCCAGTCGCCCACAGCGAATTCCACATGCCTGTGGCGAGCATTGAAATACTTCGACTGCCGATCTTGAGCTACCTTCATGCGCTCTTGGATGGTCCGCACCAAATCACTAGCGTCGGCTACCACTTCTTTCCCCAAAAGCTTGGTGTCTCCCGCCTCTGTCCAAGACATCGGTGTTCGACACTGCCTCCCATACAGAGCTTCGTATGGCGCCATCTTGATACTAGCTTGGTAACTATTGTTATACGCAAACTCCACCATGAAGAGGTGATCCTCCCACTTCTTGCCGAAGTCGAGAGTACACATCCTTAGCATATCTTCCAAAGTACGGTTCGTTCTCTCAGTTTGCCCATCGGTTTGAGGATGAAAAGCCGTACTGAACTTGAGTTTTGTGCCCAAGCTCTTCTGCACCAACCGCCAATCCTTAGACGTGAAACGTCCATCCCGGTCGCTGACTATACTCTTCGGAATCGCATGGAGTCGTACAATATTGCGGACGTACAACTCCACCAACTTTTCCACGCCGTCCTCCTTCCGGTTTGTGATGAAATGTTCCACTTTGGTCAAGCGGTCCACAATCACCCAAATGGCATCATTACCCTGCTGCGATCTAGGCAACCCATGCACAAAATCCATGGAGTTGTCATCAAATTTCCATTCGGGGATTGGAAGAGGCTTCAAGAACCCGCCCGGCTTCTGACATTCGGCCTTCACCAAGGCACATGTTTGGCACCGACTCACACACAAAGCCACGTCCTGCTTCATCCCAGGCCACCAATAGGACTTCTTTAAGTACAAGTACATCTTTGTACTACCCGGGTGAATGGAGTACTTAGTGAAGTGGGCCTCAAACATCAACTCCTCGCGGAGCTTGCCGAACTACGGTACACAAATCCTTCCGCCCTTCCTCAGAATCCCATCACCCATCTCCCAGGCGCTACCCTCGCCCTTTAGAGCTTCCTCCACGAAAGGTTGGAACTCTACATCTACACGGGTCGCTTCCCAAATACGATCGCATAAGTCACTCTGCATCTCAATCCAATTTAGTCGAGCCACGCTAGACTCGCCTCTTGCCACACATTCCAAACCAAGGGACTCCCAGTCCCGCCTTAACCGCTCATCGTGAGCTTCAATCCAATTTCCTTACCCCGAGTATTTCCTACTCAAAGCATCTGCCACCACATTGGCTTTCCCTGGCATGTACTGAATCGCCACCTCGTAGTCTCCCAGGAACTCGACCCAACTACGCTGCCGCATATTTAGGTCCTTCTGATCTAGGAGATACTTCAAACTCTTATGGTCCGTGAAGATCTCCACCTTTGCACCATAAACGTAGTGCCTCCACAACTTCAACGCAAAAATTACCGCCGCCAACTCAAAATCATGGACGGGGTAATTTCTCTCATGAGGCTTCAGCTGCCTCGACCCAAAAGCTATCACACTACCATGCTGCACCAACACGCACCCTAAACCGCATCCGAATGCATCGCTGAAAATCTGGAACCCTTCGGTCCCCTTTGGCAGACTTAGGATCGGCGCCATCATTAGCCTTTCCTTCAGGGTTTCAAACGCCTCGTTGCACTCTTGAGTCCATACAAATTTCTGATCCTTGCGAGTTAGTGAAGTGAGGGGTAGAGCTATCCGCATAAAGTTTTCCACAAACCTTCGGTAGTACCCGGCTAGTCCAAGAAAACTTCGGACTTCCGCCACAGTCCTCAAAACTGGCCACTCTCTGATGGCTTCTACTTTCGTTGGATCCACCGCCACCCCATCCCCACTAATCACATGGCCTAGAAATTCCACTTTCTCCAACCAGAACTCGCACTTGGAGAACTTCGCATAAAGCTGGTTCTCTCTCAATACTTGCAACACTGTCCGCAAGTGCGACTCGTGCTCCGCTTCCGACTTGGAATACACCAAAATGTCATCGATAAAGACGACTACGAACCAGTCCAAATATTCGCGAAACACTCGGTTCATCAAGTCCATGAACACGGACGGCGCGTTCGTTAGCCCGAACGACATCACCGAGAACTCGAAATGACCATACCTCGTACCAAATGCGGTCTTGGGTATGTCCTCGTCACGAATCCGCAACTGATAATATCCGGACTTCAGGTCCAACTTGGAGTACACCACCGACCCCACCAACCGGTCGAAGAGATCGTCTATCCGAGGGATCGGATACTTATTCTTGACAGTCAATTTGTTCAACTCTCGGTAGTCTATGCACAGACGCATACTACCGTCCTTCTTCTTTATGAATAACACCGGCGCACTCCACGGTGAAGAGCTAGGCCTGATATACCCTTGCTCCAAAAGCTCCTGCAACTGAACCTTGAGCTCGGCCAACTCCTTTGGTGCCATCCTGAAGGGTGGACGCGACACTGGTCTAGCCTCGGGCACCAACTCGATGGAGAAATCAATCTCCCGCCGAGGAGGTGCTCCCGGTAACTCCTCGGGAAAAACATCTCAAAACTCCGCCACCACGGGCACTTCTCCTAGAGACAGCCTGGAGAGGCTAACCTCCAACAACGCTACTAGAGCTACACCTCCCTGGTTAACAGCTCGCACTAACTGAAGTGCCGAAACTAGGGAGCAGGCCACTCCATGCAGACCTTCAAACTTGACTTCCGCTTGCCCCATGCCCCTCAGGGTTACCACCTTGGACAAACAGTCGATACTGGCACGCTGCTCCGCTAGCCAATCCATCCCCAAAATCACATCGAACTCGGACAACGGCAAGATTGCCGCTACCAATAAGAAGTCGACTCCCTCAAGACTCCAACAAATCCGGCCTCTAGCCCTGGTAGTCATAGATGACCCATTGGGCATGCGCACTTTCAACTCGGAGTCCGTCGAGAAAGACTCCACTCCGATCCTCCAGATAAAGCCTTCCGCAAGGAAGGAGTGTGACGCTCCCGTATCAAAGAGTACCCTAGCGGGGTACCCAGATACCATTACAAAGCCTACACACATGCAACAAACATAAAGGCTTGAAAGACAGGAATCTAAGGTGCAGGTTGACCTCTCGTACCTGTCACCACATCGGGTTGACGGATTGCTTCTTGTTGCCCAAGGTTGTAGGCCCTTGGCTGCACTGGTTGAAACCGAGAAGCACTCGACTCCGCCATCTTCCCTTTCTCTGCGGCACTGGGGCCGGAGCGCACAGTTTGCTCCTGCCTTGGCTCTTGCTCAGTGCCCCCTTGGGTACAAAATCTTGCTATGTGGCCCGGCTTGCCACAACTATAGCACGTCTGAGGGCCCTTAGAGCGTGACCCTCCGGACGTCCAATTACTTTTCTCGCCCGACTTATATGGGGAAGGCTTCTTCTTCCATCGGCTCCCTTCTGCCTTTCCATGTGACTGGGCAGGCTTCTTCTCCTCCCCCTGCTTGGGTGTGAAATCCTTGCGACGCTGGGATCGCTCCATGTCACTCTCCAAAATTCGGGCCGCCTCCACCAATTCATTGAAACCCGCACGTTTCATCGATATGAGGGGTTGTCTTAGGTTCTCCCTCAATCCATGGTAGAAGAGATTGTCCCTCTCTTCATCGTCTGTCATGGTCGTCCCTGCATAACGACCCAAGCGAGTAAATTCCTGAACATACTCATCCACTGACTTGTCTCGCTGCACTAGATGTAGGAACTGCCTCTGGAGGGCTAACCTCGTTGAGGCGGGTATGTACTTCTTCAGGAAGGCATTCCCAAACTCCTCGATGGACGGTGTGCGTCCTAGAAACTGCCGACCACTGTGGCTCACCCACCATAACTTGGCATCTCCCTCCAACATAAAGGCTGCGAACTCTGCCTTTTTCTCATCTGGCACCTCTACCGCGCTCAGAAGCTCCTGAATTCTAGCCCACCAATCCTCTGCATCTGTGGGTGTGCCGGTTCCCTTGAAGGTTGGAGGGTGGAAACTCAGAAAGTACTTCATTTGCCGGTCCCCATGCCCGACAACCACTCTCTCGGCCAGCGGCTCTGCCCGCCTGGCTTCCTCAACCTGCACGGTCGCTGCCGTGTCCGGGGTAGCAGGAGTTGCTACCTGAGCAACGGGAGCTGCTACCTATGCTGTCGCTGCAGCTTGGGCCGCCACCATCGCTTCTGCAAGCATACGACAGAAGTCGTCCGGTGTGACCCCCATCCCTAGCGGACCTTGCGCAGTCGCACTACTTGCCGAGAGCTCTTCTCTTGGCCTCGAGGTCCCAGCCTCGTTGCTTGCACTCTAAACACAAGCAAGAAAACACAAATCAGTCTCTAATCGCAAGACTCGAACACCAGAACACTCATGGTCCTGCGATACTCCTATGTGGATAACTTCTTATACGCGACTCGACTTATACTTTCGACCGTGAAACTTCTCGTTGGAACGCGAACCTGGCTCTGATATAAAATTGTAACACCTCCCCTGTAAAGACCATATAATATGGGTCCGGCCGGGGCCCCACAACATACGGACGCCACAGTTTTAGTATTAAAAGATGATATGAAAACTACCCAATCTCAAAACTCCAGACAAACACAGTGGAAATAGAACAAACCGACAGAAGTTATCCACTAATGATAGAGTATCAAATGGCCTTAAGGCCTTACACAATAATAGTCCAAAACATATCAATGTGCCAAGCACTCCTAGGCTACCTCGGCATGCAAGCCGGACATAAACATAATAAAAGTAGCAAACATAAAAGGAGAAACCAAGCACAGCAACACTTCATGAGGCTTAGGACTTTTCGCCCGGCGTGCTAGCTCCTGCATGCGATCCTAGCCCTGTAAGGATTTGAAGTAACGTGGGTCAGCAAAGGCTGACCTCTACTGTGTAACAAACACATCTCCTCCCGGCCGTCCCTAACGGACCCCGGGGTACCACTCCACCTGCAAGTTAGCACTTCGAATACCAAAAGAGCAATTATATTAAAGCGGTAAAACAGGCTTGGATGTCTCATACAGCATACATGTTCTCTATGTTTTGTACAAGGTGAAAGGGCCTACTATGCAGCATGAATGCAACCCGAGTTTCACCCAAGGCACCCTAGTTCGTATGCATATAGCACAACATCAAACACTGTGTACTTCCGTTTCCCCATTGGCTTAAAGCCGCAAACACAAGGGAACCACTATGTCCCTACCGGCACACGCGCCGTCACACGGAACCTTGGAAAGGCCCTACCCGCACAAGGGTCATATACCCCGGGGCTTGCCCGCACATTCTGACTTCGCATGTCAGGGTTCCGTCTCACACTGACCGATTCTAAGAAGTCGTGCTGGACCCCACCCGCTCATGGCCACATTGCCCGGGCTTGTCCTCCGCTCGATATTCTCGTCAGTCCACCGAAGGGGCTAGTCTCGCCGGGACACCTCCCCCACATGACTTGCGCGCCACGGGATAGCCAGCCGACCACGGAGACATAGCCGCGCCTTAGCACAGCACAAACAAAGGTTTCCCCACCCCAATCGCCACTCGCACCGTGTCTTTCCCGTGCTCCAAGGAAACCATCTACCGCACAAAGCGGAGCTAACCTCGTCCGGTTCTGACTACGAGTACTCACTCTAATATGAGGGGGAAAACGCATACATACAATGGCGTATTGCTGCTGCGGATTTCTATCGAAACCCCAAAACTCGCTATGCAACATCACCGGATCGGACCAACAATCGCGACCACGGCTTCACCCACAATGCCTAATCTGCTGACGGAGCGGATCTCTAATGCAAAGCATGCTGGGATGAGCATACTCAACCCGGAGGTCCTCTTGAACCTAGGCTACACAAATCCCTCTCATTTGAGAGATTCGGTGCTCAAAATACGAAAGGAAGGGGATGCTATTCATGCATCCTAAATCCTAAAAACCGAGAGGAGAAGCGTCGTTACCTTCCGTCCCCTCTTCCTAGCCATGGAGAAGATTTGCTCGGTTGAAAACCACCGCAACGCTCCCACCCTCGCGGATCTGAACTCCGCTCGCGAAACGGAGCTCCGAATCTCCACCGGCCGCCGGAGTTGACCTCCTTCTTCCTCCTCCAAGCTCTCCCTTCTCTCTAGGATTTAGAGAGAGAGTGCCCAAGTGAAATAAGGGTTTCAAAACCCTATTCCCGGCTAAAACCACCTAGGAGCAGCCCCCACCGTCGGATCCAAAGCCAAGGAAACGAACGGCCAGGATTAGATCTGAAATCCCAAAAACTGGGCCGAACACGGGTTCACACACGGCAGTGTGCCTGGCCGTGTAGCTCATTCGCCGTCTCGACCAAAATTGAAAACTAGCAACACGGCATATGACACGGCCTGCGACACGCCCGTGTCGCCTGCAACACGCCCGTGTAGGGACCCGTGTCACGCCCCCCGTGTGCAATTTATCAACACTTCGCAGTCAGAGAGGTACACGGCTTGGTGACACGGCATCAGACACGCCCGTGTCCAACTAGACACGCCCGTGTTCATGCCCGTATCATTACCCGTGTACCCAACCGCATAGCCCAGGTGTGACACGGCCTGGGACACGCCCGTGTCCTAGGCCGTGTTCCACCACACGACCATCGTCGACCTGAACTGGTCGACTACACGGCCCGAGCTCGACACGCCCGACACGGCCTCCGACACGCCCGTGTCGGGGCCCGTGTCACCTGCACCAAAAACTTGTCTTGGCCAAATTCGATCTCCGTCGCTCCTACAACAATTTGGGGTGTTACATGAAGCTTGTTTGAGAGAAGCTTCGTATAGCTCAGGAGAGGTACGAGAAGAACGCCAATCGGCGTAGGTCTGCCTTGGAGTTTTCTATAGGGGACCTTGTATTTCTTAAAGTTTCCCCGATGGTTGGTGTAAAGAGGTTTGGTAAGAATCAGAAATTGGACCCGAGGTATGTGGGCCCGTTTATGATTTTGGAACGGATTGGCGTGTCAGCTTACAGGTTGGAATTTCCAACAAACTTCCTAGGTGTTCATAATGTTTTCCATGTTAGTCAATTGCGGAAGTGTGTGCGCAGCAGTGGGCAAGTTTTGGACGTTGTGCCCCAGTTGGAGCCCAACCTCTCTTTTGTTGAAGTGCCGGTTCGTATTTTGGATACTCAGGAACGGGTGCTGCGAAAGAAGTCTATTCCGATGGTGAAAGTTCTTTGGAAGAATCAGGATTTGGAGAGCTCGACTTAGGAGCTAGAGTCGGCTATGAGGGATGCTCACCCTCAGCTGTTTCCCTGATAAGATTGGTTTGGTTTTCTTTTTGTAATGTTTGGACTATTACTTTCCTTCTATAGTAGAAGTGTTGTGCGTAAAGTTTCGGGACAAAACTTTCTTTTAGGGGGAGTGACTGTGACGCCCCCGATTTTTCTTCGATTATTTAATTCTCGTTTGGCGTTATGTTGACGCGTTTTCGTGGCTCGTGCCATTTGTGGAGTGTGGTCTTAACTCCTTAGAACTGGGTGCCCTATTTTGTAGCCGGTTGGCAAGATCTCCCTAGCAAGCCGAGTCATTTTGGGTGACCCGGTGTGGCCTCTCGTGGGATGCTTGTGTTTTAGCTTTGGGAGGGTATAACTCGAGTTCTGTTCGTCGAAAGTTAGTTTTGACTTCGCCGTTATTTTTGTAGCATGGATATTTAGCTACGGTGCGAATTTTGTCGAATTCCGGGATAGTTTGGTTTTTGCGTCGTTTTTGGTGTGCCATTAGTAAAGCCTATTAGAGAATTCTCTTAATTTAATAAGGGAGCCGGCGGTTAGGATTCAGTTTTGCAGAACTGATGCATTTAAAGCTTATAAAAAGGCTTTATTAAGAAGTGGCGGGCCACTCTCTTTTTTCTTCCCAAGAACGAAACCGTCGCCTGCTCCTGTTCGCGGAAAAAAGAGGAAACCGTCGGACCTGCTTCTCCTTCGGACGGCGATTCCGGGAGTGTTCGTGGGCGGATTTCGGTTCCAAAAGTGGCGTTGTTTTGCTCTCGCTCAGATCTACGTTTCGACGGTAAGAGGTTTGTTTTTCATGAAGTTTAGGAGACTTGGATTTTCGGTTTCTTGTGGTTTTCCGCCATTAATGCGCGGGTTTTGCTTGTTAGGTGCTTCTCCTTCTAGTGCAGAACGAAGAGGAGGGAAAGCCGACCAAGCTTCGTCGTAAATCGAGGCAAGTGGTATTCTTGCCCTTGCCATTATTGTTCTTTTGAATTTTGGAATGTTTCCCGGTTAGCCCTAGGGTAGAAACCAAATATATTCTCCTTATCTTGCTAATTTTAGGGCTTAGATTCTCCTATGAGCCCCTTCCTTGGGCTGTTTGCTCAACCCGATGGTTGTTTTGACCATTTAGACTCCATATTTTTAGTTCTAGTTGGGTTCTTTTGCGGGTGGAGCCGAGAGAGAGAGAGAGAGAGAGGGAGGTTGTTGTGGTAGGGCTCTGGTTAGAACCAGTCTTTGTAGACTCTCAGATTTTGGTGTCGAGTGTGGTGCACACACTCAAAGCCAAAAGCCTCCCGGACTTGGCGTTGAGTGTGGTGGACACACTCAAAGCCATAGTTCGGTTTGTTCTTTGTGGCTGAGTGGTGGGGTGATTGAGTGAAAATTTTCGTCTATGCCAAAATCGACGAGAATCATCCTTGATTCCCGCCGATTTCGACGTGATTACCACCGATCGGCGAGAATCATCCTTGATTCCCGCCGATTCGGCGAGAATCATCCTTGATTCCCGCCAAATCGGCGAGAATCATCCTTGATTCCCGCCGATTCGGCGGGAATCACTCTGGATTCCCGCCAATCATCGAGAATCATCCTGCATTCCCGCCGATTCGGCGAGAATCATCCTGCATTCCCGCCGATTCGGCGAGAATCAGTCGGCATTCCCACCGACCTCCTCTTGTTGGCGTTGGCTTAGGGTTTTCCTGCGGGAATGAACTTTGGCGTACAGTGAGTTGACCTCATTCAATGCCAAAGCTGCTTTGGCGTTGAGGGAGGTGGACTCACTCAACGCCACTGTTAGGTTTTGTGGTTTTGCTGAAGGCATTGAGGGAGTGGACCTCACTCAACGCCATAGCTGTTTTGGCGTTGAGTGAGGTTAGCTCACTCAACGCCGCTGCCTCTTTTGCTGAAGGCGTTGAGGGAGTGGAATGCCATAGCTGTTTTGGCGTTGAGTGAGGATAGCTCACTCAACTCCAGAGCTGTTCTTGCGGAAGGCATTGAGGGAGTGGACCTTACTCAACGCCATGGCTGTTCTGGCACTGAGTGAGGCAAACTCACTCAACGCCAAAGTCTGGTTAAGCATTGAGTGGGTCCCACTCGACGCCAAGCCGTGTTGAGTGATTTCAACACTGTTTCCCTTACCTCGATTTTCGTTCCCGAGTGAATTCCCTGATTATATTTGTAATTTCCTTGTCGGCCATGTTTCTCTTTCCTAATTGCCGAATCGTGGGTCGTGGTTAGTAGTGGTGGGTTGAAGCTCTTCATGGGGGAGGTGTTGTGCAATTTATCTAAGGCCACCCTTATTCTTCTATCTTGCTCCAGGTATGGGCTGGGCAAGGGGGTGGAAGGTCCCTTGTGCTTTCATATGTAGACCCTTGATCTTGTTTGCTTGGAAATGGTGGTTGAGGGACTGAGTTTGCCTCCAACCCGGATCCATGCTGTTTGTTTTTGCTACTACCATCTCCCACAACTTAGGGTGTTAGAAGTTTCTTCCTTGGTAGATTGCAGCACTTTGGGCTCTTGGTAGACTAGTAGACCCTGCAGGATGTAGTTTCAGGGCAGGGTTGGTGCTATTTTCTTGCACGTAGTGCATTTCTTATTATCTTGCCTTGGGCAGTTGTGACTTTTACTGCTGCGTGTTTTCCTCTTTTATTTATTCCCTGGTTGACACTTCCTTGCAGTTTTTTCCTTGTTTTGCTTGCTGAGGTATTCTTTCTTCTTTTGAATGCCTCAGGTTCTGAGCAGTAGCCGGTTTGGTGGCTAGGTTGCGGTGGTGTTGCTGTTGGTCTCTTGGACTTTGGAGATCCTGTTGCTTTATTAGTGAGGTAGTTTTTCTGTACTTTTCTTACGGACATACATATTTGTCAGTGGGTTCGTGTCAGGTTGTTGGCGCCTACTGGTAGTTTTTACCTTTGTACTAGATATATTACTTTTGCTGCTACCATTTTCTGGAGATAGTATACTTGCTCTGGGGAGGATTTATGCTAGGTTGCTAGTTATTTTAAAACTACATTTATTATTATTGTTTATATATTGCATGATCAGCATGATTTATAAAAGTAAATCACTATTTTCCAAGCAACGTATAAAGATCATTTTCCTATATATAATATAAATTAAATGTAGAGTCTTGCATAGCATAAGTGGTCCTCTTAGGGCTCTTATGCTCTTCTTAGGATGTCAAACCGGAATAAAATATTTTTCCACAGCGCTTAAGTATAGTTTTTAACTGTGGACTAGGTGATCCACCGAGCCGAGGGATACGGCCTCTAATGTATAAATGATTTTCTAATCATTAAACTCATAAATTTCTTTCATAAAGAGTAGTAGTTTGTTTTGCCTGAGCGTCAGCAGTTATCCCCTGCTTGACGTGGCATCATGACGCGTGTTTTCTCATACTCTGATAATTCTTTAATTCAGATAAAATGCGGGTTGTGACAGTCTGATAATTCTTTATTGATAATTTTGGAACAATACATTTGGTACCTCCTTTAAAGTACATGGAATTGCCCTTGACAATCTTTTGATTATTATGAACACACTGTTCAATAGAAAGTTATGAAAATTGGGCAGATGGTGTTTTAGGTCAATATACTCATACTTGAGTTTTATTATAATTTTTAGAAGTATATTTTTTGTACTTTCTTCACAAGCTTTTAAGAATGCAAGTATATTCAAAATTAGATTCAGAGCTCAATAATGGTTTGAAAATTGTGGAACTCATGTAAAAGTGTATTTAGGTGAATATATACTTGAGGAAATTTTACCATAATTTTTAGGTAAATATTTTCAGTAGTTATTTCAATAATATAAGAATGAGGAATATTGTTTTAAATTAAAATTAGAGCTATCTTTCACTGGAAAGTTTGGAAACTTTGTCAGGAGTGTTTTTAGGGCATATTAGCCATGCATGAATTTTATTATAATTTTTGGAAGCTTATTTACAATACTTACTTCTTTAGTTGTTAACCTTGTGATTATGTTTAAAAATATGAATCAAAGGCCTAAACCTAGGAAAAAAATTGGGAGACTTGAATTTACTGTTACATAGCTGCATAGTATTTATCTCAATTTTATGGAGCATTTTTCATGACTGTAAGGGCCACTTCATATTCAAATTGGGGCATTTGGATTTTTAGGAGAAATAAATAAAATGTCAGATAAATTAGGAAAATTCCAAGTTTCTGGAAATAGGCTATAAGTGTCATGATAGGGCTCTATTAATTATCTCAAGTTGTTTGGATGAGGATTTAGTGTACCTCCTACCATGCATGTCCTATAGTAAAAGATGGTCTGCATTTAGTAAAACTGCGGGAATCATATTAACATGGGAAATGGTCGTAGGGAGATGGGATCGTGGTTACTAATTTTAGTAAAGTTGATTGGAGTATACTATTGGAGGCTGGGATGAGTAGAGTGTTGGTTGACTAGGATCAGTTTATGCTCGGGATCGACGAAAGATCGTCTTTCATATGGAAGGAGAGAGACAGGTCAAAACACAATATGGTTAGAACCAATGTAATACTAAAGGGATCAGAAATCGGGTATTAACCAATAATAATAAGTGCCTTGCGAAAGGGAGATTTGGGCTTCAACCCATCGTAGTTCTTAGAGCTCTTTCAGAGCCCTTCACGGGGTATGCCGGGGGCATTCCTGGCTAACCTAAACTGTAGGCAAACTAAATTGCAAGAGTAACTAGCATAACTAGGGATTCACTTTCACTCACCTCGATGTCTCGAGATGTTAGGTTGGCTCACACGGGTAGTAGGCTCGGTGGTTTGATGATGGGCAGGTTGGCCCGGGAGCTTAGGCTCGATTGTTAGTTGTGACGGACAGGATAGTCCAGGGAGCTTAGGCTCGGTTGTTGAGTGTGATGGATGGGATGGTCTGGGGAGATTTGGCTTAGAAGCTGATACATAAAGTTGCATGTGCATAAAGTATAAGGTGGTGAGTCTTCTGTATTGGAGGATCGATGTACCGACGCCAATACGTCGACTCGACAAGTGTGGTTTAACACTTCGCTAAATAAAGTTCGGTGCGCCAGCTGACAAGATTACGCAGGAGCTCCGCTTAGTGCACCATCGTCGAGGCATACGATTGGTCTGACTGGTAGTGCAATTACCAGTTTAGAGGTGGGCGAGGCCCAACCCACCGCTTCTGTTTGCCATTACGCAGGTATCCTGGGAGGTTAGGCTCCAGAAAGGGGGAACTAAAGGTCTGTGTACATAGAGTCGAGTGGGTGAGTTGCACTTGCATGTTCACATCATAGCATATTTTGCATGTCATACCATCATCATTGCATATAACACCGATACCTATTGTATAAAGTAGTATGGGACGCTTTATATAATAGGCCCTGCGAAACGACCCCTTGGCTTATAAGTTCGCGTGAGCGTGCTTATAAGTTAAGGCTCTTACTCTATAGATATATACATGCTACTAGAAAACTGACACTCTATCGTATAAATTTTTATGAGACTTTTTATAAGATAGGAGCCTTGCAGAAGATCCCTTAGATTATGTGTTTTTATATAAGTTAAGGCTCTTACTTTATAGATATATACATGCTACTAGAAAACTAACACTCTATCATAGAAATTTTTATGAGACTTTTTATACGATAGGAGCCTTGTAGAAGATTCCTTAGATTATGTGTTTTTATATAAGTTAAGGTTACATATTATATATTCAGTCCTTCATATATTCTTTACTGTCATATGTACTCTTAGAACTACTAGATTAGTTACGCCATCACCTGATACTTTGTTATTCTCCACCTTCATTACCACTCCTTTCCTCCTCCCAACTCGGTGCCTAGGAGCCATGGTGGAAGGGGCGGGGGATGATAGGACTTAGTCTTTTAGATTAACGGTTTTCGAACCACATCATTTTAGGGGACTGTAGAGCCCAGCATGGAGGAGCAGCCCCGGAGGTCAGCACGCTTGGAGATGGGATAGTCTAGTACAAGAATTCAGACAACTGGGACTGTGAGTCCCGATCGTTAGTAGATGTTTAGGTTTTGCTTCCGCACTGAGTGATATCTATTGAGGATATTGATGTACCGTGCATGAGCCCTATTATCTGTACCTTTTTATTTCTGTGGACTCTCCCTTTGTGGAGATATTTACTATATATTTGATTTATATGGACTGGCCTTTTATTATTTTGCTACTATTTTGTGATCGATTCAGCTGGCAGGATCGGTGTTTTATAGTGATGACCTTCCCGGGCGTGAAGGTGTCACCGCAAAGCGGCGGTTCTGGGCCTAAGACCCCGGTGGTTTAAAAAGAAAAAAAAGGGGTCTTACATGATGACACCTTGATGTTGGAGAAGAATTCTATTACCTCATCTCGAAGAATGGTGGAGGGTTCAAAAAGGGTGTACTCCAACCCTGTGGTCTCAATCATCCTTAAAACATCCTTAATCTCTAGCGAGGCATGACTAAATCCATTCCTCACTATTTCATAGCCCTCCTGGACCTCCTTTGAGATCTTCAATGCCATTGAGTCAGTGCGACAGGACGTTGAGAAGGTTTCGGTCTTGACGGCAAGGGTTTAATCTTTTAAGAGTGGCGTGGCTTATCGTTTCTTGTCACCTTTACATATATAGTGAAAAAGTTTAATTACCTTTTCATTATATTAACTAATTAAACATTTTTAGAATTAAGTTAGTACTTTAGGCTTTACGGCTAGCTCTACGTTTCCTGTTATGATACAAGGCACTTAGTGCTTCTATTATACCTCTCAGTTTTTCTTTTATTCACTTAATGCCTGATTAATTTGTAGCTTCCCTCACTGTCTGGATGTACATTCTATTTATCTCACCATTATACAAATATTTTATCAATTTTGACTAGAATGAAGATCTGTTATGCTAATAAGGTAGTTTTTATTATCCGACTTTATCAAGCACTGATTTATAGGATATTTGATCTAGAGGGTAAAAGCTATAAGTTTTAACAATGCAGATCATTTTGATAGAAAAGAAAATTATTGTTTTATAACTGATGTGCTTGATTTGTTTTATCCTAAGCACATTTGTCTTAGTTTATAAATCTGCAAACTTAGTCTCTATATAAAAGAGAGAGACTTACCTTGAGATTGTTAGCGTTTAGCCCTTGAGAATTTAACACTTATCAATCTTAACCTTTGTTCCATGCTCCACTTGGACCATAGTCCATGAGCAATCAACTTGTTCCAGACATTTGCCTGGAGCTTCCTTTGACCAAATACAAAGTCTTATATAGACAGGTATTTGGACTATCCTGCAAAATAGAATTTACATTCCCTTAGGAACCCAATACTTATTGGGTCCTAGGTTAATGTTTGCTTTATAGAACTTTTGCCCAACTATCAGCCTGGGCTGAGCACCTTTCTATCCACTAGCTACATTCAGGTTGTGTCAACAATCAATGGCAAAGTGGCCCACCTTCCCACAGCACCAACATTTATGAATGTTGAACCTTCTCTTCAGGACAACACAAAATTACTATCCATAAGAGATATGAGCAGCTCCAGATTTTGCTGGATAAGCATTGCATGATGCTACTTCCCACTTCCTGAATGAAGGTGCTGAAGAACTAAATACAGCTGGTCAAAGATGGGCCAATTGTATTTTTGGAGCCTGCCATCTAGTGGTCTCTCTCATCTCTTTAGATACAGGATATTTGGATCCAAATCTAAAGAACTTATCCTGAGCTTTATGGCTAGAGTGGACAGAATCACTCCTTCTGAGATCATGTGTCTTTACCCCATTGGAAGAGCACACATTTGATTGATCCTCATGGGGAGGTGCAAACTTGAAAGTTTTAGAAGATTAATTTGCCTTTTGAAACACCGTCTTCTTATTAGGGAATTCAGGTTTGAATTGATGATCAATGTGATTAATACCCATCTTCTCAGGGACTTGGCAGGTTGCAACTTTTGACAACTGGCCCTGTGACTGAGAAGGGTTAATCATAATCCCCAATTTCTCCGTGAACTTTTGTTCCAGATATCTAATATGCTTATTCTTCTCTTCTAGAAGCTTGGTATGACACTTAAGACTTTTCTTGAGTTCAGACACCTCATGAATTTTCTTATAAAACTCAATAGATTTATTGTTATAAAGAGTTTTATAAGGCTTCGAGACTTCAATCTCTTTGGCTTGCCTTTTGGCAAGATTCATGCTCTTCTTTAGAGCATCTAGGAGCAGTCCATACATCTCAATCAATTGATTGACATCAGTCTCAGATTCTAAGCAATCTTTATCACAGGATAAAGATGCACCAGTATCTGTACTGGTTTAATAGTAAGAGGAAGATGTAGAAATGGAGAGAATTTGTACCTTGCTTTGTTCTGAATCTTCTTGACTTCTTTCATCTTCAGTCATTTCTATTAAGCCATGGCATCCACTATCTTCTTCATCCTCCTCATTGTCACTGTCTGAGTGTGATAGAGGGGCCCTTATTCTTATCTTGGCAGCAGGATATTCCTCTTCTTCTGGTTCTGCGCCAACAGAGATTAGCCATATATAGGATTCTTCTTCATCATCTTCTGATTCTGAGGAGGAAGAATCTGTCCAACTTTTCTCCTTCTTAGCCACAAAGGACTTATCCTTCTTCCTGTCCTTATGGTGATGGTGATGCTTTTTCTTCTTCTTCTTCTTATCTTCTTCCTTTCTTTTGACTGGGCAGTCAGCAATGTCATGCCCAGCCTTACTGCAACAATAACAGATGACATTAGAATAAATCTATTTACTGGTTTTAGGGACATACCTGTCATCCATGATTGGCTTCCTATGATAAGAAGATGAAGATGGCCTGCTCCTCCAGTCCTTCTTCTTCATGAACTTCTAAAATTTCCTGGAGAAGGAAGCTAGATATTTATCAGACATGTGGTTGTCTGATGAGCTTGATTCAACTTCCCTCCTTGGTGGTGAGGGAGTCTTTCTTCTGCTCCTTCTTGGGGCTTCTGCCTTGAATTCTACAAACATATCCTTGGACTTAGATTGAATGCTATTCTCCTCTTCTAGTCTAGTAGCCAGCTGTATTTCATATGATACCAGCTTTCCAAAGAGAGTTGGTGGAGGAGTGTCTTCTAGCTTAGCCATTTCCCTAATAGCCCAAATCTTGGTGTCCCAATCTCTACTGAGAGATCTAAGGAACTTGTCATTTAACTCATAGTTGTTGAAGACCCTACCATAGGTTCTTACTTGATTAACTATCCTAAATAACCTCTCAAAGAAGTCTACTACTTTTTCAGATTTGCTTTGTCTGAAAGGCTCATAATCTTGGTTGAGCATGCATTTCCTATCATCTCTAAGTTCCTCAGAGCCTTCCATGTAGACCATAAGAGTGTCAAATAATTCTTTGGAGGTCTTGCAGTGTACAAGATTTTGGAAGGTTGAGTCATCAATGTCATTGGCAGTAATGTTTTGTGCCCTTTTGTCCATGGTGGACAAAATTACTTCATCCTTGTCCATCTCTGTATATGCCTTAGGCACTCTCAGAGTTGGATCTATGATGGGAGCCTTTGTTGGGATAAAAGGACCTTCCACTATAGTTATATAGATCCTAGGGTCAGATGCTTCCATGAATAGTCCGACTCTTTGCTTCCAGAGGCCAAATCCTTCCTTCCTATAGAATGGCAGCTTCATGGCCCAAATCTCCTTATAGTTCATTCTTGACCCCATAATTATATCTTATAGCTAACCTTAGAGGTATACTCAGATTGTTAGATCCATTTTTAGTAACCTCCCTCTGATAAAACTTGAAAGTTATTACTTCAAGGTTAGCTAGTCACCTAGAGGGGGGGGGGGGGGGTGAATAGGTCTATTAAAATTATTGAGTCCTTTTGTTATTTTCTTATTAACCTTTATTTTTTCTTTTGCTTTCTTCCTAAGGTGATCTAGAGCTTGTCTTTAGCACCTATAATAAAACAGTAAAACAAACACACAGTGATTTATAATGGTTCCCCAATTGGGTACATCCACTTTCCCTCCCACTTTTCTAACTTATGTTAGACAAGGCACAAAATTTTCCAAAATACTCCTCAGATCTTACACCTCAGACCCTCAGCCTTACACTCAGGTTCTCTTCAGAATCCTACCTCAGAACCACAATGGTTCCTACCTCAAAGCCCTGCAGTGCTCCTACAGCTCAGTGGTCCTCAAATCACCTACCTCAGCCTTATCTCTAAGGCCTACAGCTCGGGCTTCTCAGCCCTACAACTTCAGTCACAAGGCCCTACACTCAGAGTGCTGCAACACTCCAACATTTCAGTACCCTTCTAGGTACCTACCTCAGTGCCCTTCCAGGGACCTACAGCTCAGCCTCCTCCAAGGCCTACAACTCAGTGACACACTTGTCACCTACAGATTAGTGACTCAACAGTCACCTACCTCAGGCACTAGGCCCTACACTCATGCTGGGAGGATAGCCCTACCTCAGATCCACACTTGGATCCAACCTCAGTACCCTAGCAGGGCACCTACCTCAGTGACAAGTTAGTCACCTACAACTCAGGCACAAAGTGCCCTACAGCTCAGATTCATTGATGACGACGATGCTGATATGATCGTGGATCCCCGTCATAGTGAGTTCATGGATTGGGACGGTCGTTGCCGCAAGCTCAAGGATGGGATTCTACCACGTCGCCAATGCCACCGCCGCTACATGTTTTGCTCGACGTTCGTCATTAAATAAAATATATAATTATAAAATAAATAATTATAATTATATATTTTATATAATAGTATTTTATCAATTATTATTTCTAGCAATTTCTATTCAATACAATTTTACTTTAAGAATTTTAATTTCCAAGCATTGTATTATTGTATTTTCATTTCATGTATTATAATGGGTGCCTATAACCATCATAGTTTATTTTTTAATTTTGAATGAAGGATTGCCTGAGTGGTGTAGGCTATAAATAGCCATGCTTATGAAGGATTTTGGAAGAATTGATGAAATAATAAAAAACCTAATCTTGATTAAGATTTCCTTCCTCCTCTCCTCTCCTCTCCTCCTCTAAAATTTCAGCCCCCTCTTTGTTTCCCTCCTCCTTGGCTGCCGGCCACCTCCCTCTCTCCCTCTCTTTTCTCGGTTTCCTCTCCTCCTCCTCTTCCCTCTCTCGGCCACCCAAACTCCACTACCAAACCCGGCCACCAACCCCACCACCAAACCTGAGCCACCAACTCTTCCACTAACCTGAGCCTCCACCCTCTCCACATAATAACCGGGCACCACCTTTACCTTACCCAAACCCAATCCCTCCTACACCCCTCTTGAAATTTCGGCCAACCTAGGTTTTGCCCTAGCCGCCACTCCCTATCACTTGAAAAAAATATTCCCTACCACCATTTCTCTCTCCTCCCCATATATATTGGTTTCTTCAAGGTTACTCCCTCTCTTAGGGTTTCTTGAAAAGGAAGAATGGCTTGCGTCTTCATCAACCGATGTGGATCCGTGGGTTCATGTAGAGAATAGAATCATCCACCATCGTGAGTGTTTCCCCCCCCACTCATTATTATGGACGAACTTTCTTGGGATTGGGTAACGATTCCTACATTTCTTGTGTGAATTCTTCTAAATTATTTTGTAAGGTTTTGGTGGAATTAGAAGGCTAGTAATAGCTCCTGATTTATATTGAATGTTGTGCATAATTAAAATCTGATTTTTAAGCATTGTTATTCCAAATATTCTCATATAATCTGGAGCGGGTAGATTTCGTGAACACCAAGAGAAATCAGACAAACACCCTTGATTTCCCCTTGAGTTCAAGTAATTTGGTAATGCCTTATCTTAATTAATTTTTTTGGGACTGTTTGGACTTCATTTTTAAATCGCTATATTAGTCCGGAATATCTCTTGTTGGGTTATGATTTGCTAGCGAATAACTTTATTTGAAATTGCTAATTGTCCGGATCGGGTGGATCCTTTTCGCTTGAGCGAACATTGGTATATAGCCATTTTTTCAATCTATAAAAGGGGTAGCGTCCCTTTGCGTTGTGCGTTATTATATTGTAGGAATCATCGTTAGCATCACTTTTAATTTAGAGAAAATATTACTCGCTGCATATTTAATTTAATTGTTACTCCTAAGAACGCATAGTTTAATATGTCGAAACCCTGGGCCTGCATCAATTTTGTATCGGAGGGAGGTTCTCGTCAATTTACTATTGGCACCCTCCCCCTTTTATTATTTTCGCTGTCACACACTTGCATGTTTCTATGTCAAAATAGTAAAACAAAATTTCTAGTTTTAGTCTGCCAATAGCAACCTAAAGTTCTCATTTTTTTCTCAAAATTCAAAAAAAAAATTCTGGAAATTCTCCATCATTTTATTAGTAAGAAATCAAAATTTTTTTTATTTTTATTAAGCCATTTTTTTATTAAATCATTATAAAATTTTAATTTTTGTTTGCAAATAGAGGCCTATATTTTTATTTTTTTCAGCAAAAAAATTCAATTTTTTTTAATAATCTCTTATTTATATTCAGTTAGAAAATCCAAAAAAATATTTTATTGCCTTTGTTATTAAGCGGGAACAAATCCATCTGTTGCATTTTATATAGGGTCAGGTTCATTATTCATTGCATTTACACCAAGTTCGGGTGAGTTTTCTCTCCGGTTCTCATTATTATGGCCTATGACGTTTATGCTTCCCGTTTAGATTATCGGTATGTTAATACCATGGCTAAAAAACCCCCAGTCTTCCCTTCATACCATAGGAATACCAACCGTCCCCACGCTTATCCTCTCACTAGAATTGAGGCACCTACTTATGACGGTTTAGGTTGTCCCCAAATTTTTAGAGGCTGGCTTAAGGGATTAGAAAATTATTTTAATTGCCACTTATGGGATGACCATAAAAAGGTTAACATAGCCTGAGATCGATTAGTAGGTCAAGCCTGCGTGTTTTGGCTAAACGAAGAGCATCGTGTTCGTAGTTATAAACATGCTTGGCCAACAATGTGTAGCCTACTCTCGGATCAATTTGATCCCGCCTATCTCCGCACTACTAACACCAAGCCTGTGAGTGAGTATCGTTATGGAGCTAGTCCCATACCTGCCTATAGGAATGATTATATACCTAATGCTAGATCATTTTCCCCCAAAGGTCGACCTGCCCATAGTGTACCTACTACCACCTTTAGGGAAACCATTCCTAATAGATCACATGTCTTGGACTCAAAAGATGTTACTACTAGAGCTTTGTATCCTTTAGCCTTGACGTATAAGCCCCTTGAGATAGTGATTTATACCTCTGAAGATTCTGATGTGGATATAGTATCTCTGGATTCGGAAGTTCACCAGCTAGGTGACAGTATTCCTTCACATGCGATAGTGCCCGACGAGTCTGAAGATTTTGACAGTGTGAGAATCCCTTGTGATTTAGAAGACGATGCATGGGATGATTATGTTCCAATCTGTGAGAGTATTCCACTGCCTCTTACTTATCCTACTAGCGTTGTGCCTATTACTCCCCCTAGTATTGTCTGTTCACCCTAGTACTGAGATTGTATCCGAGTTATCTGAGGAGTCTGAAAGTGAGGATGTCCCTATTATTATTGTGGATGAGTTACCATCTGAGGGAAGGGTATTTTTGGACGATTCATTGGTTGTACACCCGGACGAGAGTTCTTTGATGTCATCACCATTGGGTGAAATTTTTACTGATTCAGATTTTATCCCAGGTTTAATTTTACCGACCTTTCCCCCTGTTTATTTGCCCACATTTGTTGACTTTTTAGGACGTGGAACCATATTCCTAGTCTGAGTTATTGTGTCACGCCCACTTTATTAGTTCCTACATTGACGTTGACTCAACGTGTAGATATTACTATGTTGAGCGCACTAGTATTTGGACTATTCACCGCACCTCATATATATGACTACACATCACTTTTGACAGCTCATTTTTCTGCGTGTCCGTCTACGGTTCCGTCCCCTATTACGACTGACTTTTTTTATTTGGCAATTGTGCCTCTGGAAGTGGTGTCCCCTAGATATACTTATATACCACACCCGGTCGCATGTATTTATCCACCGCCATTTGATGACCCCCATTTCCCGACGTTAGTGACTATAGTTGGATCCCTTGAGTTGTTTCGCTCGCACATCTTTTTACATTCGAGAGCGTCCAATTCAATTGTTTATGATGAGCGGTTCACCTTGGCATATCTTCATGCCAAGCGTGAAAATATTAAAATTGAAATTAAGACTGCGGTGTCGGAGCCCATAAAATTATCTCTGATTACAAGGCTCCCGTGCCACCTGACTTAACCCCCTTATTCTCCGCTTTTGGGTCAAGTCATGTAGTACATGAATTCTCTCCTCATGTATCTAGGACATTAGTATTTCATTTTAAGTTATGTCGCACACACTTCCACTCCTTTCCGAGACCGTCCGATGCTAGATATAGTGATTTGGGTTTAGTCTGGTAAGTCCCTGAGCGGATGCCTTCTGGCTCCGTTAATAAATTAATATTTAGGAACTCCGACCCATCTATTATTTTGAATAATGTCGGATTTCATGCTTTTATTTCATATTTTTGTATAGCACGGGGTGTTTCACTTTATTTCAAGTTTCTGGACTTTTTACTGTACGTCTCTATTCCACCTGAGTGTCTTTCTACTTCGTTTCTTCCTACCACTAAATAATCTTTTGGGTTGGGGAGTGTTAGTGTTGCCGTATCTAATTTCCACGTGGACTCCTAGATTATTGAACCGGATGGTAAGATTCAAGTTAATTTTGTTTTGCCTGACACCATTTTGAGTTTTGCTATTTCTACACCTGACAGGTTCTTAGTGCTATGGAGAGTTCATGCTACTACGACACGGATTGCGGGGCCAGATTGGCCCCATGTTACTGCTGCTTTCGACAGTTCTCCCCTCACGGGCCACTCATCGGTGATGAGTAATTTTGAGTGGGGGAGGATTGATGACGACAATGCTGATACGGTCGTGGATCCCCGTCATAGTGAGTTCGTTGATTGGGACGGTCGTTGCCGCAAGCTCGAGGATGGGATTCTACCACGTCGCCAACGCCGCCACCACTATATGTTTTGCTCGACGTCTTCCATTAAATAAAATATATAATTATAAAATAAATAATTACAATTATATATTTTATATAATAGTATATTATCAATTATTATTTCTAGCAATTTTTATTCAATGCAATTTTACTTTAAGCATTTTAATTTCCAAGCATTGTATTATTGTATTTTCATTTCATGTATTATGATGGGTGCCTATAACCATCAGAGTTTTTTTTTGAATTTTAAATTTTGAATGAAGGATTGATTGAGTGGTGTAAGCTATAAATAGCCATGCTTATGAAGGATTTTGGTAGAATTGTTGAAATAATAAAAAACCTAATTTTGATTAAGATTTCCTTCCTCCTCTCCTCTCCTCCTCTAAATTTCGGCCCCCTCTTTGTCTCCCTCCTCCTTGGATGCCAGCCACCTACCTCTCTCCCTCTCTTTTCTCGGTTACCTCTCCTCCTCTTCCCTCTCTCGGCCACCATAACTCCACTACCAAACCCGGCCACCAACCCCACCAAAAAACCCGAGCCACCAACTCTTCCACCAACCCGAGCCTCCACCCTCTCCACATAATAACCGGCCACCACCTTTACCTTACCCAAAGCCGATCACTCCTACAGCCCTCTTGAAATTTCTGCCAACCTAGGTTTTGCCCTAGCCGCCACCCTCTATCACTTGAGAAAAATATTCCCTACCACCTTTTCTCTCTCCTCCCCATATATATATATATTGGTTTCTTCAAGGTTACTCCCTCTCCTAGGGTTTCTTGCAAAGGAATAATGGCTTGTGTCTTCATCAACAGGTGTGGATCCGTTGGTACACGTAGAGAATAGAAATCATCCACCGTCGTGAGCGTTTTCCTCCACTCAATATTGTGGACGGACTTTCTTGGGATTGGGTAACTATTCCTACACCTCTTGTGTGAATTCTTCTAAATTATTTTGTGAGGTTTTGGTGGAATTAGAAGGCTAGTAATAGCTCCTGATTTTTATTGAATGTTGTGCGTAATTAAAATCTGATTTTTAAGCATTATTATTCCGAATATTCTCATATAATCTGGAGCGGGTAGATTTCGTGAACACCAGAAGAAATCGGGTCATCACCCTTGATTTCCCCTTGAGTTCAAGTAATTTGGTAATTCCTCATCTTAATTAATTTTTTTGGGATGGTTTGGACTTCATTTTTAAATCGCTATATTAGTCCGGAATATCTCTTGTTGGGTTTTGATTTCCTAGCGAATAACGTTTTTTGAAATTGCTAATTGTCCGGATCGGGTGGATCCTTTTCGCTTAAGCGAACATTAGTATATAGCCATTTTTTCAATCTATAAAAGGGGTAGCGTCCCTTTGCGTTGTGCGTTGCTATATTTTAGGAATCATCGTTAGCATCACTTTTAATTTAGATAAAATATTACTCGCTGCGTTTTTAGTTTAATTATTACACCTAAGAACGCATAGTTAAATCCGTCGAAACCCTAGGCCGACATAATTCAGACAAGCTGAATCCTACAGGAAATATATTCAATAATATGAAATACTGACTCAGAGATAAATCTCTGAGTCTACCTTACTGGACTGAGCAGATATCAGTCCAGCCCTCTTGCTGTAGAAGGAATTAGTCTTCTTCTACAACTACCTATTTTTATGTTGCACTGAAGAACAACTGTCTGCTATTGAAGGCTGACGACCCTTCACACAGCTATCTCTTCTTACTGAATGGATGAATCAGCCACCTTATTCTCTAAAGAACAATCTTGCTGAACTGGAAAAAGCTTCAGCTATCTTTCTCTGCCTTTCTGGCTAGCTCTGCTGGACTTGGCTTTCAAGCTCGTCAGAGAAGTTGAAGTCCAGCCGCCTCTCTTTTCATTCCTATGTTCGTTAACCCTAATCCCCTTTTCTTCTTTTCCTTTTATATCTGTTGATTTGAATCAACGTCACAATTGAATGTGGGGCCGCCATGGATGGTCAGTGCCACCTCCCTCAAAAGAGGACAAATAGTAGCTTCCGGCACTACTGTAGCTTTCTTGCAACTGCATGAAATACTTTGTCTGCACTCGACGAATGGAGAGCTGGGTTCGACGAATTTTGAAATCAGTTCGAAGAATTTTGAACTGAGCTCGATAAACTCAGAATCTTCAGACTCTAACTTGAGCTCGACGAAAGGTGAGCTGGGTTCGACGAATTCTGAAATCAGTTCAATGAATTCTGAACTGAGCTCGATGAACTCTGAATCTTCAAACTTTAACTTGAGCTCGACAAAAGGTGAGCTTAGCTCGACGAACTCAGAATTCAGTTCGACAAATTCTGAACTGAGCTCTTCTTTAGAAGCGTTGAGTGAGCCTGCCTCACTCAACGCTTCTGGACTTAGAGAAATTCTGCTGGCTTTGTCTCATCAGTTCCTTCTCAACTGTCTCAGCAGTTTCTTCTTCTCAGCTGTGACTATCTTCTGTCTCAGCAGTTTCTTCTTCATAGCTGAGACTATCTCCTATCTCAGCAGTTTTGCTAGGACCACCATTTCTCTCAACATTTTGTGTTGAGCCTCTCAGCTGTCTCAGTAGTTATGCTGAGACATTCTTCTCAACTGTCTCGACGCTTTTGCCTTAGACATTCTTCTCAGCTATCTCAGCTATCTCTAGCATTGAGAGTGTTGAGAGTGCCTTCATCACTCAATGCATTTTGCCTTAGTCAAATTACTTGACTTCCAACTTACCCTTTTTTTTTGCCTGTCCAATCAAGGACAACTTGCATGCATAAACTTGAGCACACATCAAATACATTTATGCCCCTTAGCATGATTGGTGATGCCTCCTCAAATCCTGAGAAACATTATAGGGCACAATTCCAAACAACGAGCAAGAACTCTACTCCTTTCTTTTCTTTAATTTTGAGAACCTTAACAGGAACCCCTAACATAGCTGCTCAAAATAGTAGATTGAATTGGGAGGAAGCTGCTTGAACATATGAAAGTAGCGAACAAGCGACTAAAAACAATCCAGAAATATGAATAATTGAAAGTTTTATTATCCAAAAAGATAAGATTTACAAAGGTATGGCCTCCCTTTTATAGAATGGAGGAGAGAGGAGAGAGTACAAATAGACAATATGGGATTAAAAAATTTACAGAGCTGTGCGGCTAGAAATAAAGAGACCAAACAGGCCGAGCGGTTAGACAGATGGGCTAACCGCTCGGCAACACCATATGGAAGAGAACAATCCACAGTAGGAGACTGCTTGACCGCCAGGTCTCTAAGATGCTGGAGATAAACCCTCAGACCGCTCGGACCACAAACATCAATAGTCTGGATATCAAACCGCAGGAGAGTAACCGCTAGACCGCACAGTCTATAACCCGCTAGACTTAGACCGCCAAACCGATCGGTCTCATACTTCAACACTCCCCCTCAATATGGAGCATAGATATCAATCATGCCCAGCTTGTCACAAATTTGGAAGAAGGAAGTAAAAAAAGGCTTGGTGAAGATATCTGCCAACTCTTTGTCGGAGGTGACGAACAGAGTGCAAATTTGTCTCTTCAAGACCTCTTTCCTAATGAAATGGCAGTCGACTTCTATCCCTAAAGAGTATTTCGAGGAGCCCATATCTTTCGTGACCAGGTGTTAACAGAAGTGTTTCTTTGTCAAGTCCACCCAGCCTGATCATCGCCGGTAAGGAGAATATCATCCACATACACTGCCAAAACCACAAGTCCCGATGCGGTTTTACGAATAAACAAGGAGTGATCGACCGAACTTCTTGCAAAGTTGATGACAGTCACAATGCAACTGAACTTGTCGAACCATGACTGAGGGCTCTGTTTTAGGCCATAGATGGCCTTCTTCAACTAGCATACTCGTTTCTCCCCCTGAGCAACATACCCAGGAGGTTGCTCCAAGTAGACATCCTCCTTAAGATCCCCATAGAGAAAGGCATTCTTGACATCAAGCTGGGAAATAGCCCAATCCCGGTTGACGGTCACAGAGAGAAGAACTCGGATGGTGCTGAGGCGAGCAACCAGAGAGAAAGTATCAAAGTAGTCAACTCCATAAGTCTGAGTAAAGCCTTTGGCCACCAACCGGGCCTTGTAGCGCTCCACAGTGCTATCTGGGTGAAACTTCACAACAAACACCCAGCGATAGCCGACCACATCAGTACCCAATGGTGGAGGAACAAGGGTCCAGGTACCAAGTTCACTAAGAGTGGCGATTTCCTCATCCATGGCAGATTTCCAATGAGGAATAGCAAGAGCCTCCTGGTAGGTGCGGGGAGTTGTAGTAGCTGAGATAGCCAAAGCAAAAAACACCTGCGAGAAGGAGTAAGCCGATCATAGGAAACAACTTCTGCAAGTTGGTGTTGGGTACTGCCCGTACCCCTTTGCGAAGAGCAATGGGAAGATCCAGATTAACTTGTGCCTCAGTGACCGGAGCGTTAGTGGCGGAGAAAGCTGGCCTAGGACTGGAGAGAGACGGCTACGGAGAAGAGGGGGGAGGTGGAGGGGGTATAACGGAGAGAGGAGGAGACGAGGGAGGAGATGAGAAAGGAGTGGAGACGTCGCTATGCGTGGAAGGAATAGAGAGAGATGGTGGAGAGTCAGAGACATCAGGAGGAAGAGGGGATTGAGGAGAGAAGTAGGATGCATTTTCGAAGAAGATCACATCCGCGGAGACAAACTGCTTGCCAAGAATGGGGTCAAAGCAACAATAGCCTTTTTGAGTGGTCGAGTAACCCAAAAAGACACACTTGGTTGAACGGGGGGAAAGCTTTGCACGGGTAGCGGACGGAGCATGCACAAAAGCCGTACACCCAAAGATACGAAGAGGGAGAGGAGATGGTTCCTTGCCAGGGTAGAAAATGGAGAAGGGGGTCTGGCCGTGGAGAACCATAGAGGGAATGCGATTGATGAGATAACGTGCGAGGAGAACAGTATAGCCCCAGTAGGAGCGAGGCACCTGTATCTGTGTCATGAGAGTGCGAGCGACATCGAGGAGATGACGGTTTTTACGCTCCGCCACCCCATTTTGTTGGGAAGTGTAAACACAGCTGGTCTGATGGACAAGACTATGTTGCATAAAAAAAGAGGAAAACTCATGAATAAGATATTCCTTAGCATTATCAGAGTGAAAGACTTTAATAAAAATATCAAACTGAGTTTTAAACATATAATAAAAGGATTGCCATACAGAAAAGAGTTCAGAGCAATCTTTTAATAGATACATCCAGGTACATCTAAATAAATCATCAATAAAGGTTACAAAGTAAGAACTACCCCGACCAACAGTGAGAGTAGGACCAGGACCCCAGACATCAGAATGAATGAGATCAAACGGTCAAGAAGAGCCACGACCTTGCTTCGGAGGGAAGGAGGATCAGTGATGTTTGCCAAGCTGACACACATCATAGTTGAGCAGAGCATTAGTCAGAGGTAAGTGGGGTTGAAGCTGACGAAGAATCCGAGGAGGAGGATGTCCAAGGCAAAGATGCCATTGAAGCAGATTTGTAGAAGAGGAGGAGAAGGCGGATAGAACGGAAATGTTGTCGAGAAAATAGAGGCCGCCACTCTTAGTCCCAGTAGCAATCGTCCGTTGGGTCCTCGGGTCCTGAAAAGAATAAGAAGTGGGAGTGAATAAGAGAGAGCACTGAAGTTGCTTGTATAAAGTAGTAACGGATAATAAATTGCAAGGGAACTTTGGGACATAGAGGGTGTCTGCCAAGCGAAGAGACGGGGTGACTTGAACCACGCCCATCCCATGAATCGGGGAAGGTGAACCATCTGCAATAAGAACTGGGGGAAACCGATCCTGCATTTCTAGGAGAGAGAAGCACTGAGGATTGTCGGTCATGTGATTTGTAGCACCAGAGTCAATCAACCACTTACCTCGGGTAACGATATGGGAACTACATGAAGTCGTGTACACAGAGGAAGATGTCCGAGAGGAGGCAGAGGAAGAGATGACGGGGGTGGAGAGACCGGAATTGTCCATAGAGAGACACCAGAAACTGCGCGAGTGGAAGAGAAGTCGCGCAGATAGTCAGGGAGAAGGTCGCACAGACAAAAGAAAGAAACCGCAGCGGGCTAAGAGAAGCTGCAACGGTTACGGTGTCAGCACACCAGCGACAAGAAGGGCCATGACTAGGAAGTATAACAAAGTAAAGGGAAAGAGGTCGTGCGAACTATAAAAAGTCCGGGCGAACAATGAAGAAGTCGTGCAAACATACACAAGGTTCGAGCGAACTAGAAGAGAGAAAGGAAGCAGAGAGCGGCAAAAAGACTAGGCCGCAGAAATACGAATAGACCACAACAACAAGCAAGAAGCGGAGAAAAAGAAAGAGACTGCGAGAGCAAGAGAAACAACATCGGATTTGAGGAAAGTCGCAGCGGACAATCAAGGAGAACGCAGCGGTCAATGTGCCATCACACTAGCGGATAGAGAAGCCTTGACCATACTGCGAGACTAGAGAAGCAGAACAAAGCAGAGGGGAAGAAGTCGTGCAAACAAAGGAGATCGCACGAAACAAGGCAGGTCGAACGAACAAACAGAATTCGGGCGAAAGAGAGGAAATCGCACGACTAAAGGAGGTCGCGTGAAGAAGAGGAGAAGAGAGGCCGCAATAAAAAGGTAACGAACAGATAAGGAGGATGGGCAAAAAGGCCGCACACACAGAGGGGCAGCAATAGGGCGCGCGAGCAGAAACAAGCCGCTCGGACAGGTTGAGTGGACAGAGAGGGCTCAAAGAACTGGAGGAGAAGGGCAAGCCGCGCGGACAAGACAGAACAAACTGCGCGGTTAGAGGCAAACTAAATCAGGTGGAAACGATCGAGTCCTCTGATACCATGTGAAAGTAGCGAACAAGTGACTAAAAACAGGCAATAAATTTTATTAATTGAAAGTTTTATTATTGTAAAAGATAAGATTTACAAAGGTATGACCTCCATTTTATAGAATGGAGGAGAGAGGAGAGAGTACAAATAGATAATATGGGACTAAAAAATTTACAGAGCTGTGCGGCTAGAAATAAAGAGACCGAACAGGCCGAGCGATTAGACAGATTGGCTAACCGCTCGACAAAACCATAAGGAAGAGAACAAGCCACAGTAGGAGACCGCTAGACCGCCCGGTCTCCAAGATGCCGGAGATAAACCGCCAGACCGCTCGGACCACAAACAGCAATAGTTTGGATATCAAACTGCTGGAGAGTAACCACTAGACCGCGCAGTCTACAACCCTCCAGACTTAGACCGCCAGACCAATCAGTCTCATACTTCAACAGAACAAGTCACTTGCTTTCTTATTAAACGTAATGGAAAAAAGTCGGCATTTTAAGCCATCAAACAATTGTTTGATGGAGACCGTATATTCAAAGTACTGGATGCATTTGATGGGGTCAACTCTGCTGGTCTAGTAATACATCTCCAGTTCTTGGAATCCTTCTAGAACTGGGGCCGAGATGTTCAACTCACTGAAAGGGCTACCTCCTCCTCCTATAGGACGAGACGACTTATTTCGTGCCCTTAACTCACCGGACAAACCAGCACTCGCGGATATGGGAACATCTCTCGCCCAGCGAGGTCTCGCACATTTGCCTTGACAGCCACCTCTTTCCTGGGTCGCTGACCTGGGGTGTTCTAGACTATAGCCTTGGGTGCGACCAACGGGATAAGGGGTGTCGAGCACTTGCCTCTCGCGATGACAGTATGTTGTAAGGTCTCAAGGATCTCATTCTTGAAATCCTCGAAAAGTTTAACCGCAATGAATCCCGTCGGGGTGGCGAGACGCAAAGGTCTTCTTCTTGTCCCTAATCTCCAGCCATGAGGCTTTACTCCGGATTTTCCTATGTAGGCTATCATTCTACGCTCACCGCACTAGAAATGTTGAAACCGGATCTTGGTCCCAAGAGGAGTTTGAACCTAAAGGGGGTAACCTACACCTACTTCTCCCATGGAAGTCAAGGCAGAAGGCTTATGACTAAGGAATTGACCCTGAGCTGCAGTACGGAGGACCAACCAAACACCTGGAAGATTAAAGAGAGCTTCCCCTCCCTAACCAATGCTTAGATGAGCACCTTGGAGGGAAATGGAAGCTACCTAAAACTAGCAATAAGAGGAAGAAGCCAAAGAAAAGCATCTTCTCCAAATGTGCCTATAGGGTCTATTTATAGTTTTCCAAGTCTTGCCTGCAAATAACAAAAACCCGCCTTTTTGTTTTACTATACACAACCCAAAGTGGTCAACTAAAAGTGGAACTCTGCTATTTGGAGGGGTATTTGTAACACCCTGCCAGTCACGAAGAATATAATAGAAGGTCTAGCCAGGGCCCCACACCATATTCCACGAACAGACGAAAGTAGTACGAGAAATACCAAACATCTTCGCAGCCTAACACAAAGTTGCATTTTAGCGGAGTAAAGGACTAAACGTAACCCATAACTTGGAATGTCCACTATATATAACCTTTGAGTGAGTGTATATACAACATTTAGCTTTAAGGCCTTACATGTTTACACAAAAGGTTATTTACTTACATTGGCACGCTGGTTGACAACACATAAAAGCTGTAAACGGACAGTTGGACACTACAATCCCATTTTACGGCCAAGTTCACTCAATGCCATCGTCGAGTATAGCTGAATCTATCAAATCCTTAATATTGGCGAGCTAAATATTCGACAAAGTTTAGAAGCATCGAGTGAACACAACTCATTCGACGCCAAAGTAGAATCCTTTTGGATCTGAGTTATAAGGCCTTTGTGCCTGAGGTAGGACAGTTTCGTGCTCTGTATCAAATTAACACAAACTATTTCATTTTTGTAGGATCCTTTTGGATCTAAGTAATAAGGCCTTTGTGCCTGAGGTAGGGCAGATTTGCCTGAGTGTAGGATCCAGTTTTGGATCTGAGTGTAGGACCTTTGGGTCTGAGGTAGGATCCTTTGTGGATCTGAGCTATAGGGCTTTTGAGCCCGAGGTAGGGCAATTTTGCTTGAGCTGTAGGAGAGCCGTACTCTCTGAGTGTAGGACCTTTGGGTCTGAGTGTAGAATCCATATTTGGATCTGAGGTAGGACCGTGTGCCTGATCTGTAGGAGAGTCATTCTGTTTAGGTAGGACTATCCTCCATAGCCTGAGCTGTAAGACTCTGATTCAAGTTTGAGGTAGGTGGTCATTTGATCACTTAGTTGTAGGAAAAAGTTTGCTCTGAGGTACGGCTTTGTGCCTAAGTTGTAAGTCCTAGAGGAGACTGAGAGATTGTGCAGGATCTGAGGTGTAAGACCCCTCTCCCAGAACACAAAACACGGCACGAGGGGAGTCTTATGCCCAAAATAGCCGCCTTGTAGTAGCTCTAACACTCGGGTTAACCTGTACTACAAGATGCCTATCCTGCCAGCCATAACCAATATTAACCAATGCTAACCCAACCAATAATATAAAACAGAAGTCAATCCACACAAGTAAAATAGTCCAAAATTACATCAAGAAAAATAAGCTACAACAAGCTTCTAAAATATCAGAGTACGGTTAAAACTTGCCTAAAGGGCTACATTAAGAGTCTCTCAAACTCACATCGGTGACTGACCGTAGTGATGACACTGTCCCTTCAGGCCCTGTCCTGTCCTGGCTGTCCTGCTGCAAAATCTGCGGCTGCTCTGACTGCGGGGTTTCCTCCTAAAAAGGAAGACATAGTAATCGTTAGTCATAAAGACTAAGTGGCTATCACATCCGCTCCCCCGGCCACTCCTCGACACTAGGCCGAGAAAGGAACAAGGGTACAATATATATAAGTAGAACAAAAGTACAAACATGTGGTATAGAGTGAATAATATCAATGTATATAAGCAGCATAATAAATGAGTAAACAATATACTCTAGCAGTTCTACCATCTACAACAGTATAAAAATTTTGGTACAACAAAAAGTAACTCAACTTATATAAATGTCTGTACAAACATATAAGTTGAGGATCGGCTCAGCTATAGTAACTCATTATATAAGAGTGCTCATACAAACTTATATGATAAGGATCTTGAGTATGCAATGTAATGATATGATATGTACGCAATGCAAAGACTCACACATGATTACACACATGTAATTACTATATCGACACAGACTTGTAGTTCCCACTTTTCGAGAAGGTAGATTACCTCTCAGGCGTCAATTATCGTGGTCAGGAGGTGACAGTGGAGCGGGATTCTCCACTACTAGGCGGGCATCCACACTACAAAGCTTAGGCCTCCGTACGCCTCAATGCTAAGGATACAATAACGGAGCTCACATGCGTAATACAGCTCAGCGGGAGTCTCGGGTAGATGTGCACCGAGAACCAAGCCCCAAACTGGCCCATGTTGTGGCTTGGAAGGATCCTCGGAAAAAGCATGAGGACTAAGCCCAACCGTCCACTTGGCATAGAAGGAGCCCCCAGGAATGAGCACCAAGGCCAAGCCCAACCGCCCAAAGTCTATCTGTCAACTCCCGTTGGTTTGATGACAGGCGAGCCCGTAAACCTGCCATACTATCCTTAACCCAGGATTATGACACCGCGTGTCGACTAACACCGCATGCAATTTCACATCATCGTGGTACGGAATGTGCCTCGGGAATGAATATCACGGACCAAGCCCAACTACTCAAAGTCTATCTGTCAACTCCTGTCGGTGTGATGACTGACGAGCCCGTAGACCTGCCATACAATCCTCAACCCAGGATTACGACACCGCATGTTGACTCACACCGCATGCAATTTCACATCATCGTGGCACATAAGGAGCCTCGGGAATGAACACCGAGGACCAATCCCAACCGTCCACTTACGTCTCTTCTCAACATTACCAAACTCGTGCGGTCAAACCCCGCACTTACACCCTTTCACAACCCCGTGCCCCACGGTACTTAAGGGTTCATTATCAGTGTAAGGGAACTTCACACATCCATCATCTAAAGACCACAACCTTTTGTTCTTAATAGTCATTACCAATTATATTCAACATGTTCAAGCCAAACTCATCATTATTCAACACATCACCACTATCAAGTACGTCCTCAATATTTCACATATTTAAATCATTCCTACAATACCAACTCGTCAATCCATTCGTTCTCTAACCTCCACCAAATCACCTCGATCAAGTACACTCTTCTACATCATTTGTTCATTAGGGATCTATCCAACAAATATTATTAACATGATTTATCACAACCACTAATAGACTACATCTCAACAAAACATTAATGTTAATGTACCACAATCTCTCTACCAACCCAAAGCTGATACAAAACAAACACGAGAATTACATGTGTAGGAATGATTACTATAAAGCAACTTCAAATGGGGATTCCCGAGGCTACAGGAATCCGATGAAGACGTTTAACCTCTCCTTGGAAATGCATTTCCAAGGACTGCAACTTTTGTGTTTAGTCGAAAGAACTAATCTGGCCGCATCGAGTCTAAAATGGCCTCGAAGGTTGCTGCGTGTAGAAAATAGATTTCTGCACGCATCTCAAAGCAGATAGGACGACATCCGTTCGTCTTCTTCCTTCAACCAAACTTTCAAATAACATCCAGAATTTCTCCTCCCTTATTCACCCTCATAAGGCCACTTCTCTTCACGAAACCAGTCAACAAACTGCATTCAAAGTGAGAGAAAGTTTGAAGACTCAAATTCCTAGGACACAAGTACTAGCATGGTCTTTTCCTAGAAACCTTCTTCTCACAAATCAAGACCCTTTTGAGTCGATATCTCTCCTAGAAATAACTAAAGATCTAGCACCAAGGGAGAGGGACGGAAGCTCACCTCGTTTCTGGCATTTCCACCATTTCTAGCCAAGGATCTTGTCACCCTTCTTGGCGGCATCTTCTTCTCCTCAGTCGGTGTTAGTTCTTCACGGGAAGAAGATCGGCTCCAACACCTTCTTCCTCTCCAACAATTTCTTACAGCGACGGCTTGGAAGGAAGACTAGAAACGGCTAGCTACGACGAATCTAAACTATATAGGCAAAAGGAATTCGAAGAAGCTAATTCGACGATACGCTCTATTCGAGAGAGGCTACTGATAGGCCAAGATAAACAAGCAAAGTATTACAATGCCAAGCACCGAAATGTTGA
This sequence comes from Platanthera zijinensis, assembly GCA_039513925.1. NCBI lineage: Eukaryota > Viridiplantae > Streptophyta > Magnoliopsida > Asparagales > Orchidaceae > Platanthera > Platanthera zijinensis. The sequence goes on from CM077089.1 coordinate 59,716,725, forward strand.
GTTTGCGATTGGCGATTGGGTATATTTTAAAATCAAGCTCTTCAAAGGCGTGTCCAGGATTCGGCGCTTGAAAAAGTTATGTCTGAGATATCTTGGTCCGTTTGAAGTGGTGGAGTGAATTGGAGAAGCTGCCTATCGGCTAGCTCTTTCGGCAGAATTGACTGGATTAAATGATGTGTTTCATATATCAGAGTTTCGAAAAGCCGTAAAACATCCAGCTCAAGTGATTGCGAATGATCGCGTACCGGTCAAATTTGGGTTAACGACGAAAGTTAGGCCCATGCGGATCGAAGATAAATCCAATAAGCAATAGGGGAATAAAACAATCGGGATGGTGAAGGTCCGATGGCACAACTGTGGCCGTGAGGAGATAACATGGGACCGAGAGCAGACCATGCGTGCTGAATTTCCCGAACTTTTTGTCAAAACTTATATAACAGTTTGTGTTTAATGTTGTACAAAACATAAAATGTTGTAACAAATTTTTTTGAAGAGTTTCCTGAGTACTGTATACAAATTTTGCGATGAAATTTCTTGTAAGGAGGGGAGGATTGTAGCGCCCCAAAATCTCATTTATGAGTGGGATGTGTAGGCTAAGCAACACGGCCTGGGGCATGGGCGTGTCCAAAGCCGTGTCTTGCTCTGCTTGAGGCAACACGGCCAAGGACACGGGCGTGTCCAAGGCCGTGTCCTACTCTATATACTCGAGTGTGGTGCAGGGCGGTCTCGAGTTGGTGCAAGGCAGTGTCGAGTGTGGCACACGACTTGTGACTCAGGCATGTCCAGGGCCATGTCCTGCTATGAACTCAACGAAATGCACTCGACGATCCTCAAGAGGCAAGACATGTTGGGCACACGGCCTGTGACACAGGCGTGTCAAGGGACGTTTCCTTCTCTATGTTTCACCAGGTCTGTGAGGACTGATGAACACGGGCTGGACACGGGATGGACACGGGCATGTCCGAAGCCATGTTTGGCACACGGCCTGTGACACGAGCGTGTCATAGGGCCGTGTCCTGGTCGGGTCAAGTCAGTTTCTTTGCCTCTTAAGACACACAGCCTGTGACACGGGCGTGTCACAAGCTGTGTTCATCCAAGGAAAGTGCTTTTCAGGGTGATTCGTGGCCGTTAAATTCCTTCAATTAGGATCCAACGGTCCAGAACTCTCCCTACTGTATTATGGTCGAGAGTCTAGGGATAATCTCTCATTTCTCTCAAGCCTTTCTCTTTCTAAAGAGTTAGAGAGTTGGGAGAGCAAGGAAGGAGGGGGAGGAGGAGGAGGAATCCGACCGCCGGTGGAGCTTCAGAGCTCCAAATTGCGAGCCGAGTCCAGATCCGTCGAGGCAAGGCCGTTCGGTGCTTTTCATCCGGCTAGTTTTCCATGGATCCAAAGAGATTGTCAAGGGTAACGATCTTCCTTCTTGTACGTGAAGTCCTTATTTTGGCATGTGCATGGATTTACCCCACCAAAAGGTGGATTATTGAGGGATTTCCCTTGGGTTGATTCTTGAAATCCCCAACAAGTCTTGCATATAGATCCAGAAATATGTAGTACAGAATAGGCATGCTGTGTGAAGCCCATCTGGACAGGTTTGTCTGGATTAGTGATGTTTTATTTTTCATACCGGAGGAGACTCCGTATTTAAACTAGTAGTTTGTGGAGTCAGTGGGTTGTGCCTGTAAAGTGGAGTAACATGAAGTACTGGAATGGAGATTCCAGGAAAATACCCTCATAATTCTGGTACTGTATGCTATGGAAAGACCAGTTTTCTGGCACTACAGGATGCTGCAGGGTTTGGGTTGATTTTGGGTGCAGAAAGAGAGCTCCTGTTGAACCCACCTAGTGATCGCGAGGAACGCTGTCACTAACTCACTTTTTGGATTGTGAAGCCAGTCCTTGGTGGACAGTATGGCTATTGTGAGCTGCGAGCTCTTAAAAATGCTTCGTGCCGAACGGACAAGGGGATGCATACCTGCATCAGTCTAGACATTGAACTGGCGATTTGAGCAACGGGCTGGGGCTGAACTGTATCCGCGTTATGGTTGTCTGACATGAGTGCCTGGAATAGTGGCATTCGTCAGGTTCACATAATGAGAGTCTTAGGCCTGCGCGCCATTAAGACTAAAGTCTCCGACGAGAGGTTGCAGAGCATAATTCTCAAGTTTACCGTTGGGTTTCGGACCTTGATCGCTGGTGGGACCCTGGTTCACCGGTACAACAAGAATGTGCCCTGAGTGCACGGATCGTCGGGCCGCATGGCTGACGGTTGGGATTTATGGATTGTGTGTGAGTGCACATTGTATGATATATCTTCTTGTGAAATGCTATGCCTGCAGGGAAGGAATACCACTGCCTCGGGAGAGGTGTAGGGTCGTTATGAATTGGTCAGCTGAGTGCTGATCGTTGCCTTGTTTGCCACCATTTGGTTGGATGTCCTTGTGCAGGTGCTGGAGAACCGAGCAGAAAATAGAGGGCTTAATCCCCTGCTGCTACTGCTACTGCTAGCCCTCGAAGGCTGAGCGAAGAATTTTATTATGTTCATGTGTGGTCGGTCTACACGCCGATGTTTGTAATCCACATTTGAGAATCTTAACTGTAAGGCCTTAAGGCCAAACTTTTGTGTATTTGATATTGAAATGGTAACATAAACATATGCTCACCACCCCTTAAAAGAATTCGATCATGAATTTGAAAGAGAATGGATCGACACCAGAAGCTGATACCAAATTGTAACACCCAGCCTGTCAGGGCCCCATGCCATATTCCACGAATAGATGAAGGAGGCACGAAATTGAAATACCAAACATCTTTGCAGTCTAAGACAGAGTCTCATTCTAGTAGAAATAAAGGAGTAAACATCAACCACAATACAGAATGTCTACTATATATAACCTTGGAATGAGTGTATATACAGCGTTTGGGGCCCTATATGATTACACAAAAAGGTGATTTGCATACATCGACACATAGGCTGACAACACATAAATGTAATAAATGAGCAGTTGGGCCTTCGAGGGCCAGCACAGCCAAAGGGCTTCATCCTGCTACTTACTGCTCGGCTTGCTAGTACCTGCACAAGTCCAATCCACAAATACGTGGCAAAATAAAGCCACGATCAGCTTTAACTGACAACAACATTAACGACTTCACCCCATTCCCAGGGCGTTGGTATTCCTTCCTTGCAAGCAAGCAGTATGACAGTTTATATAATTGCTCATTCATCACAGATGTTGTCACAAACGGCCAGACATCTCGTACACTCAGAGTACATTATCGGTGTACTGAAATTCATGTCCCACCTCCATCCTTAGTCCCAAACATAGAGGGTACAATTTTGAGCATTCACCAGTCCATCAAGTCAAGGACTCTCCCCAAGCAATCTAAGTCGAACGATAAGGTATAGGTAGAGTTCATCCGCATCCCAGTGCTCAAATCACAATTTCTACGAGACAACGACATGGATCAGCCTCCCCTTTCCTATTCATATCATAACAAAGATTATGTTCCATGATCGGCACTCACGACCACCAAAGCTAGGCACACCAGGCTCAATAGCTTATCATGGTACCCACCTAGTCCCCAGGACACAGGCTTTGCAATCATCACATCTGCTCACTAGGAGCTACCGCAAGCGGTAGTAACAGAACACCGTTTCTATTGCAATCTCTAGTGTTTCGTGGAGACATTCTCCAGTACTTCTGTAGCAACCTGCATCACCCCAAAAATCCAAAATCTATTCATTTTTCCACAGAGTCTTCTCCGACTTGAAAATCAAAACATTACAAATGAAGACCAACTTGTCACAGATGGGCTTCACACAACATGCCTATGTCCGTACAACGATCTAGACTATATATGCAATTTCTACTGGGGATAATTCATATCAACCCATTGAAAGTCTCACCTCAACCAATTAGTGGAGGAACCTTCATACAACTATGTATATTAAAAAGATGAGCATGTCTTAGTAATCACGAGAAAGATCGTTACCCTTGTCGATTTTTTCGACGCCTTGAATCCAATTTTGAGACAGATAAAAAGGATCTCCTCGCTTTCCTTTCTACAAATCTTCAATCATCTCACGATTCCAAGCTTGGAAGCTCCTCGAAAGCTTATCTAATGGCTGGACCAGGTTCTTATTCTTCTTTAGTTTAAAGAAAGAGAGAGAGAGAAGAGAAATGAGAAGTCTTTCCCCTTTGTTATCCAGCAGAAGGCGCACGGGCTCAATTCAAGATTTAAATTGAAACTTTCTATTTCAAGCGCTACCGCTAGCGGTATCGTGCCACCGCTTGCGGTATCGCGCTACCGCTGGCAGTATCTCGTGTAGCGGCCACTTGACCAAGTCAGGACCGCTTAATAACTGCCTCACAACTAATTTATACGTGGTCACCTACCACGTGCCTCAGTACCATTATGCGATATCGCCAGCAGTAGCAAACTAACTGCACATATCTGTTGACTGCATTGACTGCATCAGTGTCCACTCCATTGACTAGATCGATTGTATCAGTGTCGAGTGCATCACTATCTCCAATAGTGATGAGTCCTATTTATATACTTATTTTTGGACTCATCTGGGCTAGTTTTCTCGTTGATGCACTACACTTTAGAGCCTTAATTGTTCATATTTGTTATTATACCCATTCCATGTTAAGGTGCACTTTTTGCCCGTTTTCTGTGTGATTTCTTAGTTATTATTCTTTTGCCCTACTTGGTGTATTTCTGTGTATGGAGAATTTAGTATGCCCATTTTGGTGGCTCGTATGTTTTCACTGTAGGTACAATGGTCGTGTACGTGTCCCGGGATTATTTGGGATTGTTTTCTGCCTAAGGGCCACTGCTCGTGCAGGTTATCCCAGTTTTTCTTTGAGTTCTGCCATGCCAATACGCATGATCACTGGACACAGTGCGCATGACCACTGGTCGTGCGCCACTGATCGTGTGCATTATTTTTTCTGCAATCTATAAATTCGCAGGTTCCGCCCTAATTTGAGAGACTGGACTTTTTCTCTGCCGTTTTCGTCTCTGAGGAGGTTTCCACCGATCTCCTTCATTGTCCATTGTAGAGAGGGACTCTGGGCAAGCTTTCAACACCAAATTCAAGCCGGAGCTTCCTCTCGGCCTCCTCCTTCATCCTTATGCTTCAAGAAGGGTTTGACCTAGCTTTCACCATCAATATTTGATGAGTTTGTGTCATCCTCCACCGGATCGTGACATGAATAAGACGGGTACATTGGAAGTTAGTGACAACCTCCTCTACCCGGACGCAGTTGAGGACCGTACTTGGATGTGGACTAACAACCTGGTGATTCCTTCCGTGAATCCTCAGCAAGACTTCGGAACGGGTCAATTTTGCACTCTCTTCTTCTCTTGTTGTTGATTGTGTAGTTTGATCTCTTTGTATTTGATGAAGTGTGTTTAATTTGATATGCATTTGTGTACAATTCATGTCTATGTGATTTTATTTTCACGGTATTTGCTTGAGGTGCGCCATTATCCATCCTCCACCACACAGTGTCGCACTAGCAATTGCTAGTGGCTTGCGTAGCAAAGAGGTGCTCATGACCCTCATTCCGCCGTTCTCACCACCTCATCCGCAAGCCTACTTGTCCATCCGCCTAGCGATTCGGTGCTTAGAGGCCCGTGTAGTTTTCCATTCGCCTAGCGAAGCATTGCATAGTGGCATTGCATAGGAGTAGTTTATTAGTGTTTTACTTTCTTTTTCCGCAACAATCAAAACCCCCTTCGTAAAGTCCAACCTAAGGACTTCAATCTCAAGTCCTCCTCGAAATTAAATCCACCTTACTGTGTTTCTTGAGAGATCGATACTTGGAAAAATTCGCCCATTTTATAAAACTTGTGCGACCGGTACACTTATCGTAGACCGCATCAAGTTTTTGGCGCCGTTACCGAGGAATACAGTGGTGTGAGTTTTTGGAAAGGGAGATAGGAGATTGAAGCCCTTTTCCATTTGTTCATATCATGTTTCTTCTTTGATTTAGTTTTTAAATTTTTTTGCTTATCTTTCTTTGTTCCTTTTCTAGTTTTAATTTTTCTACTGAAAGCATTCCTTTTCTTTTATCTGCTAGTGTATAGTTAATTTTTGCTTAGAATATTTTTGTTGGTGAATTCTTTCTTGTACACCATATTTTCTTATATGAATATCCGTTACAAATGGTGCGGGGATTATAGGCATGGTAGTGATGAGTGCCCCACTGAAGATAGTGATCATAATTCTCGTGGTTCTGTGTATGGAGCACCGTCCTCTTATGGTACTTCATACACCATACACAAGTCCTATGATCACTTCTCTAAAATGCCTTCACCTTTTTCATATTCCTCTCCGGTCTGACCAGGACTGAGGAGTAATGGGAAACGTTGTTTGTGTTATCATAGCACCGAGCACGTATTGGAAGATTGCGCATAATTTCAGCGCTAGTTGGAGGAGAATGATGAACCGGGTATCCGATTTGTTCCAACCATCTCTCAATTGGCTACCACTTATGATTCCGATGATATATTCGCAGTACTACCTTGTCTATGGGGGACTGATGCGGATATACCCATCAGGCTTTCTGCTGATCAGTGTGACGACATTGTGGTGTCGTCTCTCCCTATGCATTCTTCCCCTCTCTTGGATTCACCCCCGAAGGAACCCACACATATTTTCTCTGATGTTGTTGTTCCTCAGCTTTCTTTGCAAGAATTATCTATCCCTATTTTTAGTGAGTCAGCTGATGATGTTATGCCAGATAGTGATTCAGAGCCTGAGGTTGCGCCAATATAGGACGAGGACGTTATTCTCTCCAATGGAGAGTGTGACACCTTGGAACATGATGACGCACTGAGGTGGGATGATGCATAGATCTTTTCTGATAAGGAAGTTTTCACTTCCTTATTGGATAACGAGGTCCAAACCACCACCGAGGACATCGAGTTCTCGGATTCCCCTTGCTATGACTCATATGACATCGACGATGATCTATGCTTAGATCCTGCTGGGAGTGAGATCGGGACCACTCCCCCTATTTTTCATTATTTTAGTTCTTCATATCCATTATTTCTTGATCCCTTTTCTGTATCTAAGCCTGCGCGGGTTGAGTCTTCACAGGTACCTTAGGAGGAATTAGAGCTTTCAGCTTGATTCATTGATGATAGCATCCTCTTTCGTGAGGAGGTTGATTTCCCCTCTGTTGAGGAAGCTCCATTAATTGCTTTCTCCTCCTGTTGTCTCCCTGTAGACGATACCTTTCTGGGAAAGGATTTATTTTGTGGTGAGATGAGTGAGGACCAGCGCTCCTCGTTTTCTTACTTCCTATTTCCTCTACCTGTGTTGGGCAGGTATTATTATTTAGGTAGAAGGGTAATTGTTTTATTGTCGTATCGGTACCCGCTATCGAAATGCATAATAGAACAGTTACCTGTGCACTTTTCTTTTCATAGGCCCATTAGCTAGAAATGTATAGAATTTAATAAGTCGTGTTGGGAGGACAATAACCCCAGTAGTTATCTTACATTTCCTGCATTTTTATTTTTCATGTCTATCTTGGTTTTAATATTTCTTTTTATCTTGTCTATTTTTCTTTTATTTTTGCGGAGCTCACCCCTGCTGGTATTCATGGCAAATTTTTATTGGCAGGGTTGTGATTCTTCATTTAGCGGACTTGCTTCTATTTTTCACACGTCTTCTGGTATGCTCTCTGGCTGAGCATTGGGTAACCTCTTCCCATGTCTCTATTTGATTTAAATTTCTATATCATATGTTGTGTAACTTAGTTTAAGTCTAGGGGAGAGCCAGTATTTATTACCTTTTGCACGCGCACATTTCATTTGCATACTAGAAGGTTTATTGTTTTATTTTGATTAGTTCATTGCATCGCACACCATTGCACCCGCATGAGCGCGTGCTTAGCTGTTATCGTGTTGCGAGTTAAACTTGTTTCTTTTGTATGATTTGGAAAATTTATTGTGCTGGCATAGGATTATGAGACGGAGTAAAATATTGACTCCTACAGTGCTCCTAGTCGAGTTCTCTCATCTCGTGTAGAAATTGGAGTAGATTTAATTTTTCTGTATGCTTATAGTTTTATATTTTTCTATTTGCGTAAAGAGTTTTTATTATACTAAAAAATTGGTGAATCCGGTGTGAATCGAACGGTAGTGTAGGGATGTGTATATCCGTCACTAGACTCGTTTTGCTCGAGTCAGGAGGAAGGATAATCTTTCTCGATGGCTAAGAACTTGCCCCAAGCTACTCTCGAAGCATTGGTGCATGTTTAGTCAAGCGTGAGCGTGATGTAAGCCATCATTTTGGCCCGGTTGAGCTTTGTACCGTTCCTAACGTCTTATCCTTGTTAGCTCTATTGTGCCTACCCCTTCTTTTTATTCAGCTCCACCATTATTTCACCAAAGCCTCATAGCCCATCCTAGTAGCACACCCAAGTCGAGCTTTAGTGTTTTACACTTTCATTTTGGGGTGTTGATGTGGTGATATTCTTTGTGAATATGTTGATGTGCTCAAAAGTTTTTATTTGCTGAAATTGTTAAAATAAAAAGATGAATTGAAAAAATATATAAAAATGAATTGTGAAAAAAAAGTGAAAAGAAAAAGTATAATTGAAAATTCTATTTGAGATGAGATTGTATTTGGAGTAGGTGGTACACACACCCATATTTTATAAAAAATTAAGTTTGGGGGTGAAGTGTACCCGTATGTATTTTGGTTTGCATATATATTCTTTTTTTATGATATCTCATTTGGGTTAGGTGCGTAGCCTTTTTATTTATCTTTATTTACCTCAACGAAACCCAAGCCCTATCTCTTCACATAAAGTCCTATGGATTCGCGCTTAAGTCGAACTAGTACCGTTGAGAGAGTGTGAACGGGCAAGCGTATGGTCCTCGACATTGATGGATTTCTTTGGAGGTGATCCTGAGCCCCGGTCTTTGGCAATGCTCACCTCAGTGGCCTGCCTACTTTCTGCCTACGCGTGACCAGAAGATTCACCGTGTTTCCATTTTTGAGTAGTAATATAATATTGATACACATTGTGAAAAGTATAAATTATTTTGTATACTTAGAGATTTTCTCTATAATATTTTTATGCGTGCGAGCATGCGACTTCACATAGTACTCTATATCTCAATTTTTATGTTAGCTAGTTTATTTTCCCTTTTTGCATAGATTTTGTTTACTTAGGACGCGCAAATAGGTAAGTCTGGGGGTGTGATGAGTCCTATTTATATACTTATTTTTGGACTCATCTGGGCTAGTTTTCTCGTTGATGCACTACACTTTAGAGCAATAATTGTTCATATTTGTTATTATGCCCATTCCATGTTAAGGTGCACTTTTGGCCTATTTTCTATGTGATTTCTTAGTTATTATTCTTTTGCCCTACTTGGTGTTTTTCTGTGTATGGAGAATGTGGTATGCCCGTTTTGGTGGCTCGTCTGTTTTCGCTGTAGGTACAATGGTCGTGTGCATGCCTCGGGATTGTTTGGGAATGTTTTCTGCCTAAGGGACACTGATCGTGCATTTTTACACGCGCACGGTCAGTATACTCCTTAGGGCACGACCGCTAGTTGTGCGCGGCCTGTTCGTCGAACCCCAAATAATACAGGAACACTGTGCACGATCATAGGATCTATATCGCATAACCACTGGTCGTGAGCCACTGATCGTGCGCACTTTTCTCCATTTTTCCAAGTTCTGTCTGAGGAATTTGCACGAGCATTGGACATAGTGTGCACGACCACCGGTCGTGCGCCACTGCTCGTGCGTGTTTATTCCTTTTTTCTAGAGTTCTGTCTGGGCAATCACACGACCATTGGGCATAGTGCGCACGACCACCGTTTGTGCGCCACTGCTCGTGCGCGTTATCCCAGTTTTTCTTTGAGTTATGCCATGCCAATATGCACGATCACTAGACACAGTACACAGACCACTGGTCGTGCGCCACTGATCGTGTGCATTGTTATTTCTACAACTTATAAATTCGTAGGTTCCTCCCTAATTCGAGAGAGTGGACTTTTTCTCTGGCGTTTTCATCTCCGAGGAGGGTTCCGCTGATCTCCTTCATCCTCTACCGTAGGGAGGGACTCCGGGAAAAGAATTGTATAGCGACATTGCATAGGAGTAGTTTATTAGTGTTTTACTTTCTTTTTCCGCAAAAACCCCCTTCGTAAACTCCGACCTAAGTATTTCAATCTCAAGTCCTCCTCAAAATTAACTCCATCTTACTGTGTTCCTTGAGAGATCGATACATGGGAAAATTCGCCCATTTTATATTACTTGTGTGACCGGTACACTTGTCTTATAATGCATCAAGCAGTAGCAGAATGAATTCACCATTTTATCGACTATATTGACTTCATCATTTATTGACTGCATCCACCTGACCACTACTGCTAAGCGGTATCACTATCGCTATCGGTATCTCCAAAAGCAAATTTTGTTGTTTTTAAACTTATGGGAAATCTGGAGTGTTACACTATGAGCATGCAAATTTGGGATTCCTTAGAAGAATGCTCCGAGGCGAGCCAGACACTCACCAGAGGTGGCAAGTGCTTGAAGAGGCTCACACTCGCCACTTGCCCAGTATTGGGGTGAGTGAGGACCAAAAAACTCCAATCGCATCCTGCTTGCTCCCGACCTACGATACCCGCGAGCAAGGGAGGGGCCCAACCACTCGCCTATACAACTCAATCAGATTAAGATGATCCCTCTCAGCCTTGACCCTATCTGAAGGTGGCAACTCTCCAAATACGGGGTTGTACAATATGACTTCTAGATCAACAAACATAGGATTAAGTCATTTATTTAAGTTGATAAGACCAATCGTAAATATAATAATACATAAAGTAACTTATTATTTGAGAGAGCCCATAGTAACTCACATAATAAGGGTTCATTGTGAGTACAAACATAGGAATCATAACTGATCATATTACAACACCCATACACTGAATATGATAAGGGTCCAAAGTGATATTACATTAATCAAAACAATGTAAGCTATCAAGTATAGTTATATGAATGACGAGCTCACTTAGGCCCCATACTTGTTAACCATCATGAACACATGATTTATGATATATGCTGACACCAATAGCCTTATTAAGAAGATAGAGATCCTACAGGTCTTACAGTAGTGGCAAGACTACAATAATGGTACGGTTAACTCCCCTTTTAGGGAAGTTATAGATAACTCAACCTAGGCCCTAATGTATGGGTATAACCTGTACAAAGTTGGAGTACATGACCAAGTCAAATGTACAACACTACAAATAACTCAAGTTTCAAGAGTGCAGAGCCTACTGAGGAAGAATACCTTAGAAGATAGCTAACGATTACCTCAAAACCCACTGCCTCTTAGAGTCACCTCTCAAACACTCAGTTAGTGTGCACTATTTAGAACAGATGGAGATACCCACCACTATATGATAACATCTATCACTTTTATGATAGTGACTCATGCATACCTATGACTTTAAAGTACAAGGCAAATACATGCCTTAATCATGGATATAGTTATAACAACTCTCATAAAAATTAAGAGATGAACCTTTTATCAATACTCTTAATTAAATTGAATCACAACCATGATATCAGATATCTACTTGAGATTACTAAAGTGTTCATAAAACAAACTTAAACAAAACATATTAAGCACAAACAACTTCTTATGCATAAAACATGAGAGATGTTCATGGTTAACAAAACTAGTTTGTTAGCAAATCAAGTGTTTGTCCTACTAACATTTAATTGTGGCAAGGCTAAACCTGGTGAAAGGTTAACAATCCTAAAATTTCAGAAATCTCCACACCAATAACATGGCGTCCTTTACTTGTGCAATGTGCACAAACAGTCACATCAAATATTTGCTCACAGTGAAACTTTTAGGTGTTACCTTCAATAGGTTGGTATGTGATAAAGGTCATAGCCATGTGCCACTATATTTCTAACATATTAGGAATATGAGAGTATGATTTTTACAGCATACATAGCATTATATAATACCTTGGTTCAAATGAAATAAACACTTAATTATTCACTGCTAAAGTTTGGTGTGAAGAATACTAGTCAAAACTAGATTAAGCCAAAACTAAATTTTTCTGCATCTAAAAGTCACCAAATTTGCCCACTGATGGTTCATAACACAACAAAGGGGTCACCAAAATTTCAGGTCATTTGGAGCACTTTAAGTGCTAAAAATTTCATTTATTAAATTTGTTTTGCACTTGCAAGTTTTATCAAAAGCTATAGGAATATTTATTCCAAAAAATACTTAAATTTTAACCAGTGATGTAAAATGATAAAAAGAGCCTCTGTATAAAATTTCAGGGCAAGATAATAATTTTTGAGAGAAAAATACACTTTATTTAATCACAGCCCGAATGTTAATTGGCCCATAGTAAAACAGACTTTCTAGGAGCTGCGGTGGTCATCATGAGACATGCCAACCTAATTTGGTAAACTCTCACTATCTTCTACAAGATTAATGTTGAGCACTTTTTTTTTAAAATGACCCTAAGTTCCTCAAAATAATGAAATAATGAAACTAGACATTATTTAAATAAATCCGTCACACATTATATTAATTAAATACGACATGTGGTGTGGATAGAACCTCACGTGACATTCAAATCAAACTAACGACTGAGATGTAGCCATACATAATTCTTTACATCCAAATCACGGGATTGAGCGGTTATGACTAGCTGTGTGACAAGCTAATCATTGTCAAGGTTTTTGACAGTGATGATTTCATCTTCCTCGATGGAATCAATGACTACTGATTAACTGAGACTTGATCTCCTCCACCACCCCATTATGCTGATCACCACTATGAGGCACCACCACCAATTGACTCGCTGGAGGACTGTTAGTTCCTGGGTGGCATTCTAGTGGCCGGCCACTACCCTCTCTCACTAGAAAATAATTATAATTTTTTTCCATTGCACTGCCGCTCTAGCTCGGCTTATCCAGGACAGCAACCACCTCAAGGGCCTAAAAAAGGACCAGGGAGTCTTCCTCTCCATGTTGATGTCCACTAATGAATCTCAAAGAGATCTAGAGTGCTTTCACAATTTCCATGGTGGTCCAAGGCACGGGTGGCATAAAAAATGGTGCTACAGTGGCCGGAGTCCCCATGCTATTCCACTTACTTGATCTACAAACTAAGGGGGTTCAAATGTATACTTGAGAGGAGGCTTTTAACATAGAAAGAAGGTGCGATGGTACGACAAAGCTCACGATAATGGAAATCTTTTCTTCATTTTTAGTCACTGGTGGCTATCTCCACTCCACTATCTCGCATCATAAAGGCCCAGGAAGGAGTAATGAGGGCTATCAGGGCATTAAGGAGTTTTATAACCCCTTTATAACCAACTGCCATTATTATCCTCCATAAGTGTGATGGTTAACCCTTGTCGGCCCTTTCTCTCTCCTCTAAACCCTTCTCTACCATGCAAATGACAAGACACACCTCTTTGAGGCCAAACATGGTCAAGCTAGCTTGGATTAAACCCAATGGGTTGGGTTTTACCCACTTTATACCCAAAGGCTCTCAATGCAGCATTGAGTAAACTTCCGCACAGCTTCGAGTGAACTTCGACGCATTCACTTTCTCTCAATGTAGCATCGAGTAACATTCGTTGCACTCGCTGTTTATCAAAGTAGCGTCGAGTAACATTTGACATATTCAATTTGTTTCACGCCAATCATTTCGACAGCTTACTACCACTGTTAGCAATAAAACTCTTAGGATATTTGGAGTGTTACATAGTGCACACATCTTTAAAGGTAGATAGGTCATAATTGCATAACATCAATCTATGTTTGATCACATTAAGATTATATCTTCTAGGGTTTGGGAGGCTCACCCTAGCTCAGTAGGATACCTTGGGTGCATATAGTCTCAACATAAAACTTCTAGATCCCTAAAATAGGATTGGGATGTTACAAATCACTCCTCCGAGAAATTTTATCCTTGAAATTGAGTATACAATACCATAAAGAAAATGAGAAGAGAGAAACATTAATTCTAAAACAAAATTTAGCTCGAACCTTCGCCAAATAATGTTGGGTAGCTCCTTTAATGAGATCTATAAGCTCCCATGTGTACTCATCACGACCATTATTATTCCACAAAACTTTAACCTGCGGGACTTTCTTGCTGCGAAGTTGACAAACCTCATGATCCACTACGTGAACAGGTTCCAAAAGCACATATCGATCTGAAGCTAACTGTCCTGATGGCATAAAAACATACTGATCAGGTTTCAATAATACCTATCTGAGAGACGACACATGGAAAAAATCATGCAAATTGCCTAACTCTTGTGACCACTCTAATCAGTAAGCAGCATGCCCAACAGGCTCTATAACAGAATAGGGCTTGGTGAATCTAGGGCTTAGCTTTCGCCACCCTTTGACCCTGGAAACTCCATGCATATGTCTTATTTTTAGAAAAACTCTGTCCCCAACCACAAATTCAACAAGGCGATGCTTAACGTCAAAGTATTTTGCTTGATAGCTTTGCGCTTCAAACATCCTTTCTTTGATCATTCTTACAAGATGTCCGCATTTTCCATATATTGGACTCCCAAAACCTTTTGGTCTTCATCCTGAACCCAAGAAAGTGGTGTTTGACATCACATGCCATAGAGTGCCTCATAGGGAGCCATCCTAATGCTGGCCTGATGAATGTTATTATATGTTAATTCAATTAAAGGTAATAATGTTTCCCATGGTTCATTAAAATCATAAATATATAGATGGAGAAGAACTTCTATTGTACGGTTGGTCCTCTCAGTCTGCCTATCAATTTGAGGATGAAAAGCAGTACTGAACATCAATTTTGTATCCAATTAGGCATGTACATTCCTCCAGCTATGCGAAGTAAAATGACCATCACGATCAAAAACTATTAACTTAGGCACACCGTGATAGTGAACTACTTGCTTTAAAAATAGTCAATTGAGAACATCTACTCGATCACTTTACTTAATTGAAATGGAGTGTGCTACTTTAGTCAAGCAATCAGCAATAACCCAAACAGAGTCATTTTTGACCCTAGTTTGAGGAAAACCATGCACGAAATCGATGTAAATATCTCAAATTTCCACTGGGTATAGGAAGAGATTGAAGCTTTCCACTCGGACTCTTGCATTCAGCATTCACCATTTGACAAGCTTGGCAGTGCATCACAAACCTAGTGATGTCCTTCTTCAAGCCAGTCCAGAAGAGTGTTCTCTTCAGATCAACATACATCTTAACTATTCCTGGATGTACCAAAAATTTTGAACAATGGGCCTCCTGAAGCAACTCTTCTCATATGTTCCCGACACTTGGAATGTAGAGTCAATATCAAAAATAAAGTAATCCATCATCCAAACTATAGTATTCTAAAGAATCTTCGCTAGTTGTTGGAGTTATATATGCAATAATCTAATCTTCTCTCTGCGCCACTCTGATTCGGTCCCTGATATCACAATGAACCTCTGTCCTAAACAAGTATTACTCATAAGAAGGAGGGTTCCCTTTGCGGATAAGAACAATTTCCAAAGCCAACATGCTCATAAAGCTATTCGAGGCTGGGTATCTTTGACTCAAAGCATGAACAACAGTATTTGCTTTCCCGGGATGATAATGAAACTCAAAATCATAATCACAGAGGAACTTGATCCATCTTCTCTGCCTCAAGTTAAGATCCTTCATCATGTAGGTGTACTTCAAACTTTTGTGATCTAAAAATATCTCTCACCTTACTCCATACAGATAATATCTCCAAATTTTAAGTGCAAAGACGACTGCTCCCAGTTCTAGTCCGTGAGTGGGGTAGTTCTTCTCATGCTGCTTAAGCTTTCTTGAAACATAAGCTATAACTCAGCCATGCTATATAAGTACACACCCATCCCAAGTAACAACGCATCAGTATATATTTAAAACCTCTCCTTTCCCAATGGTAAAAGCAAGAATAAGTGATGACATTAATCGATCCTTAAGAGCGATGAAATCCTCTTTATGGGCCAATGAACAAATAAAAGGAGCATCCTTCTTGGTCAGAGTATGTGGCTGGTCTATCTTGGAAAAATCCTCGATGAATATTCGATAGTAACCGAATAATCTAAGGAAACTCTTGACTCCACTATCCATCTTGAACAAAATACAATCGTAAACAACCTAAATCTTGGTTGAATCAATAAATAATCCATCTCCACCAATTATGTGGCCCAAGAAGTGAACTTCCTTCAACTAAAATTCACACTTTTTAAACTTAGTATAATGTTTATGCCCCTATAGTTTCCGCAATACCATCCATAGATTTTCAATATGAGTATCATCATCACTTGAGTACACAAGTATATCATAAATTAAGATAATCATGAAAATGTTAAGGAATGACTCAAACACTTGATTCATGAGATTCATGAATACAAAAGGAGCATTCATGAGGCTGAAAGGCATCATAGTGAACTCGCACTGACCATAACGGCAGTTGAAAGCTATCTTTAAGATATCTGACTCTCTAATTCCTAGTTGATAATAGCCCGATCACAAGTCTAACTTGGAAAACACATGAGCTCCTAACAATTGATTAAACAATTCACCAATCCTGGGGAGAGGATAAGTATTTCAGACCGTAAGCCTATTTAACTCCCTATAATCGACGTGCAACCTCAAGATGTCATCCTTCTTTTTGACAAAGAGCACTGAGGTTCCCCATGGAGTTGAACTAGGGAGAACAAACCCTGAGTCAATCAGCTCTTACAATTGTACTCACAATTTTGATAATTCCTTTGAAGCAAAATGGTATGGGGTTCTAGATAATGGTCTATCCCCAGGTACCAAATTTATGGTAAACTCTACTACATGTTGCGGCGACATACCAGACAACTTCTTAGGTAATACATCAAGAAATTCATTTACCACTGTTATAGCATCAAAGTCTAACTTGCTCTCAGAAAGACTAAATAAGACTGTAAATACTAAATCACCAATTTTTATTATACTATCGACCTGAAGTAAAGTCATAAGCATACAAAAGACATGCTCTATACCTTTGAACATAAGTGTATTTCCAGTTGGTGCGCTCAAAGAGGCTTCCTTTATTTCGCATTTAATCTAGGATATATGTTGAGAAAGCTAATCTATACCCAAGATGAGATCCAAATCCTGGATATCTAGAATAGTAGCGATGAAATTGAATGTCTCTCCTTACAAAGTCATCTCTAAGGAACATCTTGACGTTGAATGAACTAGTGATCCATTAGGAAAGCTGACCACAAGAGATAGACCTTAAAAGAATCATATTCCATTCAGGTCCTTGATAAACTCTTTAGACACAAACGAATGTGTAGCTCCAGTATCAAATAATGTTTTTGATATCTTATTGCTAACAAAAATGCAACTTGTACTTTTTACGATTAGTATTGTTTACACAACTAAGCACGAGATTATATCAAACAACCAAAAGAAAAGACAATTTAGAAAGGCTAAAACTCATCAAGTTCACGTACCAGTCACAACTTCTTGGGGCCTATTCCCCTGAGTGAGGTTCAAAGCATAAGCTTGCTGAGGTTCCTTCTGCTTGCCCAAGCTATCGTTGATACAACCTTTACCTTTCACTAAAGTTGTTAAGGACTTTCCCTGATGAACCATCCTTTGAGGACACTTGGGCCTCAAATGTCCTGATTGATGGCAATGGTAGCAATTTCCTCAGAAAGGTGCACTTAATTGAGGAGGTTAAGTTTGTTGAGAAGGCACAACAATTGAATGTTTCTTCTCCCACTTCTCTTGACATCGACCATGACCTGCATACTTTTGATCTCCTCTGAATATACTATGGTTGCGAGGATATATATTCTTTTTAAAAAGATTCTAGTCTGCTACTGGTTGTGCATATATCCCTCCTATTCTCTTATTCCAGCTCTGAACTGGCATCTGATCTGCCTCCAAGGCCTTGTCCAGTTTCACTATGTTCATAAAACTCGTATGAGAGACCATAATGAGTGGCTTACTCAAAGAGTCTCACATTCCATGATAGAAGCGCTTTGTAGCATCATGATCAGTAAGAGAATAGTTTCCCGTAAAGCGAGCCAGATGATAAAATTCTCGCCAATACTCCATCTCTGAGAGGTTACCTTGACAAAAATGAAGGAATTTCTCTTGTAGCTCCTCTCTATCTACAGTAGGAAAGAAGTGATCCAAGAACACATTAGAGAATTCTTCCCAACCAATGTTTGGAAGAAAATGACCTCGAAAGTAGACGTAGACACCGATCTCCACCACTGCCTAACATAATCCTCAAGTAGAGTTACTACCAAAGTAACAACCATATATGCTGGTTTTGGAGCATTGAATCGTCCACTGCAATTGCGATGATGTTCTTTGCTTTCTTATCCAAGGAGACCAAGGAAATTTAATCCTTCGTTAAATCCATCATTTTCTTATGGATCATAATCGCCGGATTCAGAGCTGAAGCTTGATTAGGTATATGTGGTACTTCTTCCACTATCTGAAAAATTCTTGGATCAACAGCTTCCATGAAGAACCTGACTCTTTCTTTCCACTTGGGAAAATTCTCTTTAGTGCATACATGCAGTTTCATGGATGACATGACCTTACTTCTATCCATGGTTACTAAGCGGAATCTCTAAAAACTAGATCTGGGATCTTGTTCAAGGTGTTAACCTTATATCGAATAAAACGCCCCTCTGATACCAATTGAAAGTATCTAGGGTATACCTAAATGACCTAGAGGGGGTGAATATGTGATGTTTATGTCTTTTCGTGGAATAAAAATTATCTCAAAAACAAGCACACAAACATAGAGATTTATAGTGGTTCCCCGAGTTGGGTACGTCCACTTTCCCGCCTCGCGTATCTACCATGAAGGGATAGATTCACTACTTCACCAAACTAAGATTTCGTCAAATCTTATACCTCGGAGCCGCAACTCCTATAACTCGGAGACGACACTCCTATAACTCGGAGAATAACCTCTCCTATAACTCGATCCATAAACCGGATCTACTACTCGATCCACAAACGAATCTACTCACTCTATCCACAAACGGATCTACAAACTCTGAGAAAAATTCTCCTACAAGAGTAAATTAATATTACAACACAATAACGATTACAAATCTTCGCTCAAACGTTCTTCGTAAAATTAGATCATGAAGCTTGGAGAACTCGGAAAAATGAAATCTTAAAGAACTTGAATCTTGAGTCTTCACACGTTTAGATTTTGACGAATAGAAGTCTTTATAAGGCAACAATCTAGATGTAGAGGTCGAGGAAGATGATATCTTGTTGTGCTTGCTGTATACGACCGATCGAAAACTTGCGTGCGGAAGGAGGCCGACAGATTGTAGTTTTGGAATATTTTGTCGTTTGAATTTGTGAGCAAATTAGCACAAAACAAGATTAGCAATTAATGAGAATATCCCTAGGTATTTATAGAGATAAACACTCTAATGGTATAAAGGAAATTTCCAAAAACAAAATCAGAAATTACTGTTCATGGCCGACAGGAACCCGCGACTGGTTTTGAGAAATTTTTGGAAAAATGACCTAAGTCAAATTTATCGAGTATCATCTAGTATTATATTGATACTCGTCGAATACATCTTGATATACGACAAAAATGACTTAGCCAAAACATCCCAGGTCGGCTGTATACTCGACACAATGTCGACAAGTCATACTCGACGAATTCATCGAGTATCACTAGGCATACTCGACGAATTCGTCGAGTATCGGTCAACAGACTCGACGCAGTCAATGCCTTATATTCGATGGATTAGACTTAGAAAAATCTAGAGTAGTAGTGTCGACTGGACTCGACGAATTAGGCGTGTATCACTTAGCATATTTAACAAATTCGTCGAGTATCGTTAGATACATTCGACGAATTCGACTTGAAAAAATCTTGAGAAGTTGTGTCGACTAGACTTGATGAATTTGGCATGTATCACTTAGCATATTCGACAAATTTGGCGAGTATCGTTAGATACATTCGACGAATTCGACGAGTATGCATAATGATAGTCGGCGAATTTTACTTAACAAATTTTTCACTTCTCCAATGAATTTACCCTAGGTATATATGACGAATTCGATAGGTATTGGTAAGTATACTCGATTAATTCAGCGTGTATCAATGATGATACTCGACGAATTCGGCATGTATCAATGAAGATACTCGACGAATTCGACGTATATGGTTAACCATGCTCGCCGAATTTTACTTAGGTAAAATTCCTATTTTTTCTGAGTCTAACCCTTGACCATCCTTGAGCCTTCTCCTGTACTTGGGATAGAAGTACACCCCAATAGAGAGATTACACGTTAGTCAATAAATTGGCCTAGACAATGAGGAATTACATTGTATAGTCCTGTGTATACTAACCCACTAAAACCTGACATTGGTGTGTACGTACTTGGTATTATAGACCTGCAAGTACATAACTAAATAGTGGCATCAAATACAATCTCAATTTATCTTAGCTTAACTGGGCCCTTCTTCAAATCTAGGTTATTATGGATATAATACCCAACAATATACTCTTCAAATGACTTATACTTTTCATATAGCTGCAGTTCACTGAATCATTGAAGGGATAAAGTAGTTCACTGAATCAGTAAACTGCTTTAGGCTTCAACATTTCACTGAATCTATGAACTGCTGAAGCAGTTCACTGATTCAATGAACTTCTTCAGGCTTCAGCAGTTCCCCGAATTAGTATATGCATGCAAAAAATAAGGGGTTATGTACAACAAAAGCCACTACTCCAGCACAATAATAAAAAAAGATGTTGAAATTTAATAAGTACCCTAAAATATATAATTTTGAAAATATTAAAATCCAAACAAGCTTAGAAAGACATAACCAAAGAAAAATGTGTGAGTTGGAGTTCTTACCATAGAAAGCAAAGGTTTTAGTTTTAATTTACTGCTAAAAGCAAATGCTAGTGGCTTGGGATATTCTCTAGGACCTCTAATGAATCCCCTATATAAAAGGAAATTCTGAATTATTTATCACTTGCAAACTCAAGACATGAATAGACAATGTTGAAGTTGGTGACCGGGCGGTCTGGCGGTCTGGCTTGGCGGGTTGATGATCGCGCGGTCTGGTGGTTTCCATTCAGCGGTCTGATTACTTTGTGTTGTTGTTTGTGGTCCAAGTGGTCGAGCAGTTTGTCACTGGCGACTTGGAGACCGGGAGGTCTAGCGGTCTCACATGGCGATCTCTCTCTCTCTGGCAGTTGCCGATCGGTTAGCCCTTCTGTCTAACCGCGCGGCTTGTGCGGTTTGTGTCTGTACAGTCCGCTTGTGTCATGTAAATTTTTAGTCTCACATCTCTTATTTGTATTCTCTCTTCTCTCCTCAATTCTATATAAGGGAGGCCATACCTTTGTAATAGATACCATTTTAAAATAATAAAGTTTCAGTTAAACCACTTCCGGTTTGTTTTAGTTCGTTTCTTACATAGTATCAGAGGACTCGATCCTTTCCTCCTGATTCTATGCGCCCTCCCTGTCTGCGCAGCTTGCTTCGCCTGTTTGCGACCTATCCGCGTGGTCTCTTTCTCTCCTTGTCATTGCCATCTGTGTGCACGACCTCTTTGTTCCTGTGCTTAGTCGCCGCACTCTATTTGCCGCGACCTGTTGCCCTATTCGCCGCGACCTGTTGCCCTGTACCAGCGCGACCTCTTTGTTCCTGTACTTAGTCGCTGCACTCTGTTCGCCGCGACCTGTTGCCCTGTTTACTGCGACCTGTTGCCCTGTGCCTTGTTTTGCCTGTTGCTTCTGTTCGAGCAGACTGTCTTCTAGCCGCTCGACTTCTATCCCTCTGCTTGATTCTACGGCTTGGTCGTGGCTTCTCTGGCCGCTGGTGTCTGACATCGTGACCATTGCAGATCTTCTTCTTCCTATCCGTGCGGCTTGTTTCCTAACCGCGTGGCTTCCTGTTGTTTGCTCCTATGGCTCTTTCTGATGGTTCTACTGCCACCACTCCTGCCACCACCCCTGTCGCCAATCCGGCTCCGCCTCTTCCTCCTACTCCTTCGGGGAACCTTGGCACCGTTTCCAAGCTAGTCGGCTCCAACTACCCGGATTGGAGCGTCTCTTTCACCTTTCTCCTTCGCTCGCAACGCAAACGCCACCATCTCGTTGATGACCCTCCTCCTACCACTTCACCTCTCTTTAATGACTGGGATGCGAGTGATGCGCTTGTGCGTACTTGGCTCGCTAACAGTTTATCCGATGAGTGCCTTCCCGTCATCCTTCATGAAGAGACGGTCAAGGCCGCTTGGCTTCATCTGACCGCTCTGTACTCCAAAGGGGCTCAGATGTCCCGCATCTATACTTTGTATGCGGACCACTTTGCCCGACCTTCCTTGTCTCCTGCTGCTGCCTACCAACAGGTTCAGACTCTTGGGGCTGAGATTCTTCAAAATCGCCCCTTTTCTGCGGATTTGGCTCAACAACACAAGCACTTCCAGGAGCTTCTGGTTGTGTGCTATCTGCTCTGGCTTCCTGATACTTATGAAAAGATCCGCCAGCAGATTCTGGGTGAGGCGGAATCTCCTACCTTATATGCCACCGCTGCCCGCATCGCCGCTGCCACCTCTCTCCTTCAGCGCCCACTTCTGCCTGCTCCTTCTCCACCAGACAACTATGCTCATTAAACTTAGCGGAGTGGCTCTGGTAGCCGCAATCACTAGTGTGGCAGACGAACTTCTTCCCGCTACCTTTGCTCTCACTATGGCCGCACCAGACATACTTCAGATTGCTACTGGACGAAGCATCCCCATCTTCGCCCCTCCGGTGACTCCTCCCCCTCCTCTTCCAAGCCGTCTGCTTCCGTGGTCACATCATCAGGTAGTGCCCACGTGGTGACTTAAGGTAAATGGCTTATCGACTCTGGTGCAACTAATCACTTGACGGGCAATCCTCAGTGCTTCTCTCTCCTCGAACAGCATGATCGGTTTCCCCCGATCCTCGTTGCAGACAGTTCTCCCTCCCCGGTTCATGGGTCTGGAGTGGCTAATATTACTACGTCCCTTCGACTAGCGGACACTCTCTATGTGCCCATGTTTCCGTGTAATCTATTGTCGGTTACCTCTTTATGCAAGCAACTTATGTGTTCTGTGACGTTTACTCCGACTTCTTGTTCTTTTCAGGATCCGAGCTCCCAGCAGACGATTGCTACTGGGACTGAGAGCAGTGCCCTCTACTTCCTCGAAAACGTTTCCGCTTTGTCCGCCTTATCTTCTTCTTGTACGGATCTTCTCCAATGGCATCTCCGTCTCAGTCATCTTTCACCACAGCTTCTACATCAGCTTCTACCCCACCTCCCTCCCTCTAGTACTCCTCTCAACTGCGACGCTTATCAACTTGGCAAGCATCACCGATCCTCCTTCCCGCCGAAGCAAGGTCGGGGCTCCACTCATCCATTTGATCTAGTCCACTCCAATGTCTGGGGACCTGCTCCTACCCTCACAATTGGTTGGGGTAGTTCTTATTTTGTAACTTTCATTGATGATTTTCTAGATGTACTTGGGTGTATCTCTTATGAGATCGCTCTGAACTTTTTGATGTATGGATCTCTTTTTATCATTTAATTAAAAATCAGTTTGGTGTTTCTATTAAAACATTTCGCTCTGACAATGCTAAAGAATACTTGAGTCATTCTTTTTCCTCTTTTTGTGTGCAACATGGCATTATACATCAAACGAGCTGTGTTTATACATCCCAACAAAATGGGGTGGTGGAACGCAAAAACCGTCACTTCCTCGATATCGCTCGCACATTGATGACTCAGATACATGCCCCTCACTCATATTGGGGCTTTGCTGTTCTCTTTGCCTGCTACCTCATCAATCGCATTCCCTCCTCAGTTCTCCACGGGAAAACCCCATTCTCCATACTGTATCCGTGCAAGGAGCCTTTTCCTCTCCCTCTTCGAATCTTTGGGTGCACTGCATTTATGCATGCCCCATCTGCCACCCGTGATAAGCTCTCCCCTCGCTCCACCAAATGTTTCTTTCTGGGGTACTCCACCACTCAGAAAGGCTATTGTTTCTTTGACCCTGTTCTTCATAAGCATTTCGTCTCCGCTGACGTTACCTTCTTCGAGAATGCCTCCTACTTCTCGGATGACTCCTCTTCTCTTCCCCAAGCTTCCTCTTCTCTTCCCCCAGCCTCTGATTCTCCTGTTATTACCTTCGTTCCCTCGTCTCCTCCTGCGATATCCACCCCTACTCCGTCTCCTTCCACTCCTCTCTCTGCGTCCATCTCCCTCATCTCCGCTGCCATCGCTCTCTCCTCCCGGGCCAGCTCTCTCTGCCATGGATGCTCTGGATGCCGAGGTACCTAACGACCTGGATCTTCCTGTAGCTCTTTGCAAAGGGGTGCAGACGTGTACCCTACACCCCCTTACTGTTGTTGTTTCATAAGATCGTCTTACCTCTTCTTGTAGTGCCTTTGCGCTGGCTATCTCTGCCACTGCCACACCTTGTTCCTACCTGGAGGCCCTTGCTATTCCTCACTAGAATATGTCCATGGATGAGGAAATGGCGACACTAACGGAGCGGGGTACCTGGACTCTTGTTCCTCCTCCCTTCGGTACTGATGTTATTAGCTGTCACTGGGTCTTTGTGGTCAAATTTAGCCCGGATGGCACTTTGAACCGTTATAAGTCTCGTCTTGTTGCTAAGGGATTTACTAAGACCTATGGGGTTGATTACTTTGACACCTTCTCTCCCGTGGCTCGTCTCAGCACTATACGGGTCCTTCTCTCTGTGGCGGTAAATAAAGATTGGCCAATTTACCAGCTGGATGTAAAGAATGCCTTCCTTTATGGTGATCTTCAGGAGGCCGTCTACATGGAGCAACCTCCTGGGTATGTTGCTCAGGGGGAGACGCGAGTATGCTGGCTGAAGAAGGCAATCTATGGTCTCAAGTAGAGCCCTCGAGCTTGGTTTGACAAGTTCAGCGGCATTATGGAGGCCGTTGGTTTTACGCGCAGCTCTGTCGATCACTCTCTATTTATTCGCAAAACCTCCTCGGGACTGGTAGTTCTTGCTGTGTATGTTGATGATATTCTTCGCACTCGCGATGACCAGGAAGGGGTAGCCTTGACAAAGCGGCATCTTCGTCAACATCTGGTCACGAAAGATATGGGCTCTCCGAAGTACTTTTTGGGGATCGAAATCTCTCGGAAGCCCAACTCCTTAGTCCTCTCCCAGCGTAAGTATGCCCTTGACCTTCTAAAAGAAGCAGGATTGACTGGAGCCAAACCTGACCGATACCCTATGGCTATTGGAGAAGACAAAACCTGGGCAGATGATTCGCCTCTTCTTTGAGATACTACGCGGTACAAGCGTCTAGTTGGTAAGCTCATATATCTCACAGTGACCAGGCCCGACATTTCTTATGCTGTGGGCAAGGTGAGTTAATTCATGTAAGCACCCAGGGAGTGCCATCTATAGTCCGCATTGTGGATCTTGAAGTATGTCAAAGCAGCCCCTGGGAAAGGATTACTCTTTCAAAAGAATGGTCATCTAAGGGTTGAAGCATACTCAGATGCGAGTTACGCTGATGAAAAAGGGGATCGCAAGTCTACCTCCGGTTTCTGCACATTTGTTGGGGGAAATCTGGTAAGCTGGAAGAGCAAGAAGCAGTCTGTTGTTTCCAAGTCTAGTGCTGAAGCAGAGTATCGGAGTCTGGCATCGACCACTTGGTAGTTAAAACGGCTACGGGCTCTCATGCTGGATTTAGGAGAGGTCTACAACCATCCTCTACCTATGTTCTGTGACAACAAGGCTGCCATATACATCTCCAAAAATCCAGTCTTCCATGAAAGAACCAAGCACATTGTGGTTGACTGTCATTTCATTCGTGAAGAGATTTTGAAGGAACAAATTTGCACTCCCTTCGTCACTTCTGATAAAGAGCTGACTGACATCTTCATCAAGCCAATATCCGCCTCGTTTTTTCATATTTATGACAAGCTGGGAATGATCGATATATATGCTCCAGCTTGAGGGGGAGTGTTGAAGTTGGTGACCGGGCGGTCTGGCCTGGAGGGTTGATGACCGCGCGGTCTGGCGGTTTCCCTTCAGCGGTCTGGTTGCTGTGTGTTGCTGTCTGTGGTCCAAGCGGTCTAGCAGTTTGTCACTGGCGACTTGGAGACCGGACAGTCTAGCGGTCTCACATGGCAATTTCTCTCTCTCTCTCTCTCTTGCAGTTGCTGAGCAGTTAGCCCTTCTGTCTAACCGCGCGGCTTGTGCGGTTTGTGTCTGTACAGTCCGCTTGTGCCATGTAAATTTTTAGTCCCACATCTCTTATTTGTATTCTCTCTTCTCTCCTCCATTTTATACATGGGAGGCCATACCTTTGTAATAGATACCTTTTTCAGATAATAAAGTTTCAGTTTAACCACTTCTGGTTTGTTTTAGTTCGTTTCTTACAGGCAACATATCATTTTGCAAAAGGAAAATGAGAGAGGCTTCTGCTTTTGTTGTGATAAGCTTGAAAACGCCACATAAATTAGAAATCTATTCTCTATACTATTTGTACTAAACACAACAGATAATAAGATTAAGATATTCATAAGAAGTTATACCAAGGAAGAAGAATCTGGTCTAGCATGCATAGCAACATTGCTTTCACATAATACAGTCTTCCAATCCCTAATTTTACGAGCATCTATGCATTTCCTTCTACGCATCTCCACCTCTTGTAGCTTCTCCAGTTCAATTTGATCCAGCAGCAGCCCAGGCCAAAACATGCGTCTTCTAGCTCTCTCAACCTAACCAAACCTGGAGAAAACATCTTTTTTTTAATTGGGTTTCTCTAAAAATTTAAGCAAATTACATAATTGAGCAATCAAAGAGACGAGTTATAAATATTATAGCTTTATACCTTACAGCTTTATACCAAAGGATCCTGTACATAACTATATACCTTACAGTATAAATGCAAAAAAAAACATACCTTTCAATCGGGTACATCCAACGTGAGTGAACTGGGCCACCAATCTTTGCCTCTTTTGGAAGGTGAATAGCCGAGTGAAAGTGTAAAGTTGTCAACCTAAATCACCTAGAGCGGGGTGAATAGGTGAATCGTGCGTCTATTTGCGGAATAAAAAAAATTTAACGAACTATCACAAGTAATCAAGCAACCACAGAAAGACAAGAAGATTTATAGTGGTTCCCCAATCTTGGCTACGTCCACTTTTCCTCACCGATCTAGAAAATCACTAGACTCGGCTACTCAACTATCTCGGATTGAAAATAATCTTACGCCTCGGAACCAAGTTTTTACAAACTCAATCCAAATGGATCTACACTTGGAAGATGAAAGCTTCCTAAAACTCGGAGAACAACGCTCCTACACTCGGAGAATAATCTCCTACAAGATTTACAAAGAGGTTTGAAAAATACAAACAAAAATTTCTCTCAGATATTGAAATATTGAACTCTAGTTCTTCTGAACTTGGCGGCTTTTTCAAAAGTTGTAGAAGAAGAACCTCTGTAGATCTGACCTGAGAAGACTTAGGACCTAATCGATCAAGGAGAGGATGAAGATTCCTTGAACAGCAGGTCTTTCTTGATCGAAAGCAGAAAGATCGATCTCACGTTGAGCGGCGGCGGTGGATTCACAATATTATTCTTCTTGGAGAGAGAAGGCCGATCCAGAAATTTAGAATGTACGGAATACCACTCCTTGTAAGTGTTAGGGTTTTGTCTTAATGAAAAGACTTTATATAGGATTTCCCTTAACGGCTAGAAAAAACATTTATGACAACACGTGCACCAATCACGTTAAGTAATTTGAAAATTTCGGCTGATCTGGACTTAAAATAATTTTCTGAAAAATTTGACTTTCAGTCCTCGAGAAGTAACTTTAGTTCTCGAGAACTATAAACTGAGTTCTTGAGAGCTATCAGGACTTCTCGAGAACTATACTACTTAGAAAATGTCTGGACTTCTCAAGAACAAAAGGCTGAGTTCTCGAGAACTAACTGACTTCTCGAGAACCATGAAGACTTCTCGAGAACTAACACTTAAGAGAGATTTCTGAGGAAACTTTGACTACTCGAGAAATGGGGCCGGCAGTTCTCGAGAACTTAAACCAAGCTTCTCGAGAACAAGTTGGACTTCTCGAGAACTATAATTGAGGCTTCTCGAGAACTGGCCAAGACTTCTCGAGAATGTCTAACTTCACTTCTCGAGAACTCAAAAGGTATTTCTCGAGAAGTTGACTTAGAGAATTTTCCAAACTTTTGAGAAGTTTTCTTCTAGTCCTGTTTTCATCCCATGCTCCTAATGTTTGAATATAAAGTGTATCACAATTGAGAGGCTACACATGAGTCAACACCTTGGGTCACACAGTGAGAGATTACACTGTATGGTCCTGTGTTCCTGACCCACTGTAGACTGATATTGGTCTACACTTAGCACTGAGAATCTGCAAAACACTCAACTAGAACAAGGATGTCAAATACAACTTAATTCATCTTAGTTTAAGGGTGACTTCATGCAAATCTTGGTTATTGTGGATGCAATACCCAAAAATCTCCCCCTATTTGTAGAAGTCAGACCCTCTACACTAAGGTGAATTATCACAATAAAGGAAGAACTGGAAGAGAAGAAAAATAGAATCTAAATGCACTAACAGATTAATTAAAGACATAATTAGGCAAAACTAGAAATTGTATATATGTGATGTTTTAGATTTCTAATCAACAAACATTTCATTAAACATTCTCAAAAATAAAACAACATGAATTCATCCTTTGCTCTGTTGTTGTCTGTCCCGCTTCTCCTGTTGTTTTCTCTGATAACTGAAGGGCTTGGGGTAGTACCTTAGAGGCTTAGGAGGATCTTCAGGGTTATTCTTACAATACTCTCTGTCATGCAATCTTCTCTTGGTCATAGACTTCTCATATAATTCCCACTCAGAGGAGCTATAGTGGAGATTCCTCTTCTCATTAAAGTCCATGAATAATTTGAGAGTGTCAAGAATTAAGGCTTTAGAAGTGGGGCTCCAAACTTCAGCAAACTCCTGTGCTTTACTTCTCTCTGCATCTGGCTAGTTAACAGACTTGCTTGTAGATAGACCTTCCCCATACTTTCTCTTCTTGGGGATTTCAAGTTCAGGTAGATCTTGAGGAATAACATCATCCCAAACATGGGAATACGAGGCAGGAGGAGGTACCTGGTATTCTGGCCTTGGATAAAAGGTAGGCATTTGAGGTTGAGTCATTTGGCTGGATTCACCTTCAGCAAGGGGGTTCAGGTGATGGGGAATGATATTAGGATCAGCCTAAAAGTCAGGGAATATTTGGTTGTGTATCCAGACTGCAGTGTCAGAAGTGTGGAATTTCACTGATTGGATTTTATCTAAAACATTCTTATTTATCTCAGTCAATTTTTCATTCCAGAGAGTTTTTGCATCTGCAGTAAGCTTTTCCACTTATTCTTTCACTAAACTCTCCACCTTTCTGATTTCAACACAAAGCTTTTCTTTGCTGTCGTCTTTGAAGGTTCCTACTTCCTCACAGATTTTCATTACATGTTCTTGAGCTTTCTTTTCCAACTGAATTTGATTATTTGCCAGTGTGACAGACTGTTCCATGACCTGACCAATATTGGTAATGGTGTGGTCTACAACTTTGCCACCAATTCTGAACAGCTCTTTAAGAGAATCTGTGTTGTGTTGGATCTCTACAAATCCTCTACTCATTTCCTTTTCTAGAGCAGTGACCTGATCTTTGACTGACTTGACAGATTCATCAAAATATTGCCTTTGGGCAGCCAGCATACCTTCAATCGTAGATAGAATATCTGAATTTATAGTTGCAGCAGCATCAGGAGTGGCAGAAATAATGACAGTAAGAGGGGCACTAGGTGTAGCAATCTGAGGTGGAGGAGGTGCTTTCCATGGAGGAATTTCTTCTATTACCACAGAGCTCTGGGCACTTACAGTGTGAGATACTGTATCAACCTCCTCATCAACAAATCTTGGGAGGAAGAAGTCAAGGTTCTTGAGAGGGGCTTCCACCTCTTCAGGTTCTGGCTCATCCTCTTCTGAGAGAAGGATGGTCTTTGGTGGAGTAGATTCTTTCCTTGGAGAGGGAGAAGTAGGGGGAGTAGCTTGGGGGTGAGGGTAGTGGAGATGGTTCTTTTGATGGTTCTGTAATGGTTTCTTTATGAAGGGGAGGAATTGGTTCACCTAAAGTGAGTTATTAAATCATGCTATCAATTGCTTCATCTGTGTCCTTAAGAGTTTCCTGTCCTGGAACATCTGATAGGGTTGCATCTGAAGAATCTGCCACAGGGATCCTGATTGGAGATCTCACAGGGCTTCTGAGAGGAGATCTTGCTGGAGGAGGAGGAGGAGGAATCCTCGTAACTTGAATAGAGGGTTCAGGCCCCCCTCAGTTGTTGCACCAGATGGGTCAGCAATATCATGTGAGGGAGGAGATGGGGTCCTGACCCTTGAAGCAGAAGCTGCAGATTCTTTAGCTAACTGCTTGGGGTTCTTTAACTTCAACTCCCACCTTTAAATGGAAGTAATGGAGATCTTCTTCAGTTGATGGATGGGTGTACTGATGACTAGCTTTAGTCATCATTTTTGGGGTAATTTAGTAGCCTAAATGCCTAAGTTTATTTATAATTTATGCTTGTCATTTCATGTTTTAATGTCTTTTTATAAAATCCTATTTTAATTATAGTTATTTTTCAATATAATCTTATTATATGTATTATACTACTATATGTATTAGATTATAATATAATTACAATTAGTGTAATTTTATGTTCTATATTTAATTTTATGTTTTATGTTTTAACTTGTGTTTTACTTTAATATCAATATTATCTAATGTTTTATGTTTGTTATGTTTGCTATTTAATAATTAATATAATCCAATTAATGTTTTATGTTTGTTGTTTAATTTTATGCTACTATATGCATGTTATTTTATTTAGCTAATGTTTTATTCCTTTTGTTTTATTTGTAGGTCCTTAAATATAAGTGCAGCCCACAAGATTTGGAGCAGCCCAAGCAAGCTCCAAACCAAGCACCATGCAACCCACAACCTCCAAACCGAGCCCATGCAGTCCAAGCAAGCAGCCCTTCAACATGGAGCAGCCCGGCCTACTTCCATGCATCCCTAGCCTATGTTGGAGCAGCCCAAACAGCCCACAAGCCCTCTACCCGAGCCCTACTAAAGCCTACAAGCAGCCCACTTTATTCTTAAGTCCACCTTTTGCATGGCCGGCCACCTTTCAACCCATGCATGCACTTTGCTCTCTCTCCATTTAATATATTACATGCATGAACCATTCCCCTTGATGAGGCCGGCCACCTATTTCATTTTTTACTCTACATTCACCCCTTCTTCCCCTCTCTCTCATGCTCATTTATTTCTCATTCATCTCCCCCTCTCTATTTTATATTTTCTTTATTATCATACATGAATCATCCCACTCTCTCTCCCTTCATTTAAAATAAAATGCATGAACCTTTCTCCCCCCATGAGGTCGGCCACCCCTTGGTCTCCCCCATCTAGAACCTTCCCCTTCATCTATAAAAGGAGCCCCTCCCCTCTTGTTGAAGTTAAGTAGTTTTTGGTAGAGAGTGTTATGGTAGAGAGTGTTAGTAGTTCTCTTCTCTTCTTTCCTTGTTGCTAAGTAGATTTCTTTCTTCATTGTTGTAATAGTCCTCTTACTAGTGCAATATTATCTTGTCTTTATTTTGTGTACTTCTCTTTATTTAAGTAATGAAAACACTTTCTTCTTCTTTTATTTTGGTTTTCTTTCTTATCATGCGTAGCTAAATAATTTTTGTGCCCGATCGCGATGATATTTGCGATATAATAACGTATCTTTATTTTTATGTTTTCTTTTGTAGTTTTTTATTTTTGATCCTTCCTTGAAATATCTCGTATCTACTCCGTATTTCTAGTATACGGTAGTAGATTCCGATCTCATATTCGAGTGGCCGAGAGGCTCGTGAATATGAAAGATCACTCAAGGAAGGAAGGAGTTGAACGCACCCCTAGAGATAGGATGACGTAAATCCTCTGGATTGGAGTCAAATCCAATAGTGCGGGTCACTTCGATAATGCGACTTTAGGCCTTTTTGACTTGAAAGAGATTTCGGTCGAAACGTCTATAAGTTAGGGGATTTAATGCTCTAGCGAGATTACTTCCTAATATCGGATCCGTCACGGTCTTAATAGAATTACAAATGCTAAACTAATTTCTTTCGTTATTTTATTTCAAGGTGAATCGTCGATCGAGCACTTTTCTCGTAATAGTTTATTTTCTCTTTTTAACTAAGTTTATTTTCATTCTCAAAACTCATTTATCGTTCGGTAGAATAATAGAGTCGTTGTGAGTAATAGTACTTACCTGCCCCGAGTTTTAATACGACCTTGATATTTTAAATATCATATGCTATATTTCGATAGGTACACTTGCCTTAATCGAGTATAGATTGGAGAATACGATTTTCTCTATCAAGTTTTTGGCGCCGTTGCCGGGGATTTTTTTTGGCAATATTACGAAAGCACCGAGTTTATTACTTCTACTAAAAAAAACAAAAAAAAAATTTATTATTATTATTATTATTATTATTACTATTATTATCCACCCACCTCATCTTATTTCTACCCAACCTAAAATCTCTCAAAAAGGGTAAGGGGCTTTAAGCGCCACCATTTTACCTAGAACCTTGCGAACCCTTCATCGGGTAGCCCTTGGGAAGTTCGAGAGCCAATCCACTAAAAAAAATATATTTTCAAAAATTTATATCTAAAAAAAAAACAAATCAAAAAATTTTTTTTGCTTTTCTTTTTCTTTTTGGTAAACAGTTAATTTTTCTGTATGGAATCATCTTATATTTGCGCTTTTTGCAGGTCGCCCGACCACTTTTATTCTGAATGCCATTCGGGAACCCCTCCCTCTTTTGATTTTAATTTTTCTGGGGAAGGTCAAAATGGCCAATTTGACCCTTACTCCAATTTTTATCCAACTTGAGAGATGGGGAACCCGTCTTATTTTTCGCATGATTTTACCCCGCAAAGCGCCGCGCCTCTAAATTTTAATTTTAATTATATCGATAATGGGTATCTTGAAGTGCAAACTTCTATTGATAATATTAGTTCGCATTTCAAGACCTTTATGGATTGTCTTTCTCGTGAGACCGCATCTTTTTCTTCGTCTTCTTCTTCGTCACCTCCAATTTCTTCATGTATTGAGTCACCGGATATCCCGGCTTGTCTTGTTCCTCTCGAGGAGGATAACTATTCGGATATCCCGGATTGTTTCCTTCCTCCTTTGGAAGACGCCTCTATGGATATTCTGATGTGCTTCTTACCCGTTGAGGATGACGAGACGTCTCTTATTTCTCCATTTGAAGACGTTGGTGATTCCATTACGCTTTCAAATTCAACTGTTCCTAATTTTTCTCTTTTTAGCGAATCTTCTTTTTCTTCTTCTTTTATTTTAGATAACTCTCCTTTAGTTCTTTCTTCCCTTTCTTCTCCCGAAATTTCACAAGACTCTCCTTCTCCTTGTGAAATTTCCTTTGATGAAAATTCTTTTCTACTTCTTTTATTCCTCTTTCTATTTCTTCTTCTTTTTATTCTCCTTCTTTTGACGACCCATTCTTTCCCATTTTACATACGGCGGAGTTCTTCAATAACTCCGTCCGTTCATTTTTGGGCGTCACTCCCTTGAAGATTCCACCGCATATCGGTGCGATTCTTCAATTTTTCTTTTTTTTTTAGTTTACTCTCCTAAGCGCATACTTAGGGAGTTACCACTTCATTTCAGTTTTTATTTTCCATTTAGCTAACAAATAACGTCGGGCTCAGCCAACGTTAAACAGAGAGCGCTCTTGGGAGGTACCCCTTGCTTATCCTTTTTGTTTCTTTCTTTTTGTTTGTTTTTTTTTTGCGGAATAAAACCCCCGGCGGTTCGTTTGGCTTCATCATTTTTCCTCTCTTCCTTAGGTCTGAGCCGGTGTCCAGCTCAAGCATGGGGGAGCGACATCTGCATTCGGCCTTACGACTCCGGGGAAGTCGTTTTCTTTTTTTTATTTTACTTTATTGCATCCCCCTCCCCTTTCTTCTTCCTTCTTCCTTCTTATTTTTTTATTTTTCATTGAGGACAATGCAAAATTTAAGCATGGGGGAGGGTTTTTTTATTTTATTTCTTTTTCTTTCTTTGCAAAAAATGTTTTAAATTTCTACAAAAAAATGTTTAGTATAGTTTTATTAAGTTTTTTTTAGTACTACTTCTATTTATCCTTATCAAAAATCCAAAAAAATTAGAAAAATCAAATTCCAAAAAAAGATAATATCTCAAAACCCAAAAAAATTAAAAAAATCTTAGAAAATAATAATAATAATAAATCTCATGCTTAGCTTTTTGTTATTTTTAGAAGTTTAGTTTGAGTTAGTTTATAAGCATTTTTATTTGCTAATTTTTTATTTCATCATATTTAGTTAAAATTTAACTTTTAGTGATTTAGTTTTGAGGATAATCTTATGGTTTTAATTTGATTAGAGTAATTTATTTAGCACTTTTTCTCTTTTATTTTAAATAGTTGCAACTTTGTAGTAATTTTGCTAAACAATTTTGGATTCTAATTATTCTTACTTCATGCTTTTAGATTCTTAGGAAATCTCAATCTACTAGTAGTTGCTCTCTAGTGTTTTAATTTATTTTCTAAAATTTTGTTTAACCCCATCATTTTTTCTTTTATTGTTAGATCATATGTCAAAGGAATAAGAGGATAAAATTCATTATTCCTTGGTAAGCATATGCAACTCAAAATAAAATGAAGAGAGGAATTAAAAGTTCATATATGTCGGGGGAAGTGATAGGATGTTAGTCTATCATTTTCTGGTATTACATATATTATTTAAAAAAAACAAAAAATGAGTGGGGTGAGAGGATAAAATTCATCACCTCCAATCAAATACCTCTTCATGTTAATTTCCTCCCTAAAACCCCCTTAGCCAATATCATTGTCTTTGTTTTTAAATTAAAATATGTGGAGAGCATAAGTAGTAGGTTGTCTTCTTCCTTAAGTTTCTTTTAAGTCATGGTTTTTATAATCCCAATCTAACTTTGTTTGCACTTTACTCAATTTTGAATGCTAGTTAATTTATTAGAGAATTTTTGGCTAAATTCTTCTCTCTTGTCACTTTAATTTCATAATTTAGGACTTGATTCTTAAATCCCTAAACTTTATTTTTGGCTAGATGTTGGTGTTAATAAATTTTTAGTTCAATTGAAAATTTTATAATATCTTATAAATATTTCTCTTCCTTTTGCTCTGGAATAGCAAAAGCTTAAGCACGGGGGGGTGTTTGATGACTAGCTTTAGTCATCATTTTTGGGGTAATTTAGTAGCCTAAATGCCTAAATTTATTTATAATTTATGCTTGTCATTTCATGTTTTAATGTCTTTTTATAAAATCCTATTTTTATTATAGTTATTTTTCAATATAATCTTATTATATATATTATGCTACTATATGTATTAGATTATAATATAATTACAATTAGTGTTATTTTATGTTCTATGTTTAATTTTATGTTTTATGATTTAACTTGTGTTTTACTTTAATATCAATATTATCTAATGTTTTATGTTTGTTATGTTTGCTATTTAATAATTAATATATTCCAATTAATGTTTTATGTTTGTTGTTTAATTTTATGCTACTATATGCATGTTATTTTATTTAGCTAATGTTTTATTTCTTTTGTTTTATTTGTAGGTCCTTAAATATAAGTGCAGCCCACAAGATTTGGAGCAGCCCAAGCAAGCTCCAAACCAAGCACCATGCAGCCCACAACCTCCAAACCGAGCCCATGCAGTCCAAGCAAGCAGCCCTTCAACATGGAGTAGCCCGGCCTACTTCCATGCATCCCTAGCCTATGTTGGAGCAGCCCAAACAGCCCACAAGCCCTCTACCCAAGCCCTACTAAAGCCTATAAGCAGCCCACTTTATTCCCAAGTCCACCTTTTGCATGGTCGGCCACCTTTCAACCCATGCATGCACTTTGCTCTCTCTCTCTCCATTTAATATATTACATGCATGAACCATTCCCCTTGATGAGGCCGGCCACCTATTTCATTTTTTACTCTACATTCACCCCTTCTTCCCCTCTCTCTCATGCTCATTTATTTCTCATTCATCTCCCCCTCTCTATTTTATATTTTCTTTATTATCATACATGAATCATCCCACTCTCTCTCCCTTCATTTAAAATAAAATGCATGAACCTTTCTCCCCCCATGAGGCCGGCCACCCCTTGGTCTCCCCCATCTAGAACCTTCCCCTTCATCTATAAAAGGAGCCCCTCCCCTCTTGTTGAAGTTAAGTAGTTTTTGGTAGAGAGTGTTATGGTAGAGAGTGTTAGTAGTTCTCTTCTCTTCTTTCCTTGTTGCTAAGTAGATTTCTTTCTTCATTGTTGTAATAGTCCTCTTACTAGTGCAATATTATCTTGTCTTTATTTTGTGTACTTCTCTTTATTTAAGCAATGAAAACACTTTCTTCTTCTTTTATTTTGGTTTTCTTTCTTATCATGCGTAGCTAAATAATTTTTGTGCCCGATCGCGATGATCTTTGCGATATAATAACGTATCTTTATTTTTATGTTTTCCTTTGTAGTTTTCTATTTTTGATCCTTCCTTGAAATATCTCGTATCGACTCCATATTTCTAGTATACGGTAGTAGATTCTGATCTCATATTCGAGTGGCCGAGAGGCTCGTGAATATGAAAGATCACTCAAGGATGGAAGGAGTTGAACGCACCCCTAGAGATAGGATGACGTAAATCCTCCGGATTGGAGTCAAATCCAATAGTGCGGGTCACTTCGATAATACGACTTTAGGCCTTTTTGACTTAAAAGAGATTTCGGTCGAAACGTCTATAAGTTAGGGGATTTAATGCTCTAGCGAGATTACTTCCTAATATCGGATCCGTCACGGTCTTAATAGAATTACAAATGCTAAACTAATTTCTTTCGTTATTTTATTTCAAGGTGAATCGTCGATCGAGCACTTTTCTCGTAATAGTTTATTTTCTCTTTTTAACTAAGTTTATTTTCATTCTCAAAACTCATTTATCGTTCGGTAGAATAATAGAGTTGTTGTGAGTAATAGTACTTGCCTGCCCCGAGTTTTTATACGACCTTGATATTTTTCATATCCTATGCTATATTTCGATAGGTACACTTGCTTTAATCGAGTATAGATTGGAGAGCCATTTATCCTGAAGAAGGCGACGATCGGAGTGCGGGAGAATGGAGGTGTCGAGGCTCTGAGTCAGAGGAAGTCAAAAGGTTTTCGAGAGAAAGTAGTTTGAAATGTCGGTTGATTGTTGATTTCTAAAACTTTATATATATATAATTCTAATTTTGATAATTAAATTTCTAATTAAACTAATATAAGCATTTTAATAATTCGAAAATAAGTTGGTTTGCGCAAAGACAGAATTTGAAAAGACAGGGCATTTCTCAAGAAGTAGGGTTAGTTTTCGAGAAGTCTCCATAGTTCTCGAGAGGTAAGGAAAATAAGTTCTCGAGAACTGATAGTAGACTTCTCGAGAAGTAGCGCCTAGTTCTCGAGAGATTTCAGAGTACTTCTCGAGAGGTAGAGTTATTAGTTCTCGAGAACTTAAGGGACTTCTCGAGAGATAGACTTTTGTTCTCGAGAAGTTGAGTAAGTTATCGAGAACTAGTACTTTGCTTCTTGAGAAGTAGGCTGATTTTTGCGAGAACTAGCTTCCTCTTGAGAAATTTCTGACCTTTTTGAAGAGTCCTAGATTCTTGAGCCTTGAACTGATCCACTTTGGTCTATTCTTCTTTGTTCAGCAGCCCAAGTTCAGTTTTGAAGAAATTGAACTTGGTCTCGTCCAACAGCTTTGTGAAGATATCTGCAACTTGCCGATCTGTTGGCACGTACTATAGATCCACATACCCTTGCTCCACATGCTCCCGGATGAAGTGATATCTGAGCTCGATGTGCTTTTTCGGCTATGCGAGACTGGGTTATTTGCGATTGCGATTGCGCTGGAGGAGTCGCAGAACAATGGAATGTTTTTGAACTTTATATTGTAATCTTCTAGCTGGTTCTTTATCCAAAGCAACTGTGCACAACAACTGCCGACAGAAATGTATTCTGACTTGGCCGTTGAGATTACGACACAATTTTGCTTTTTGCTGCTCCATTAGATAAGCCTTCTCCCTAGGATCTGACACATCCCGGAAGTTCTTTTCCTGTCATCTGTTCTACCTGTAAAATCTGCATCTGAAAAACCAATTAGTTCGCTGTCATTACTTCTTGGGTACCATAAGACAAGATTCAGTGTATCTTTAAGGTATCTAAAAATCCGATTTATAGCAACATAGTGAGATTCCTTACAGTTCACCTGGAATCTAGCACAAACACATGTAGAGAACATTATGTCTGGTCTACTGGCAGTAAGGTAGAGCAAGGATCCAACTATGCTTCTGTACTTGGTTTCATCAAAAGGTTTCCCTTTCTCATCCTTGTCTAGAGATATAGCTGAGACCATTAGAGTCCTCATAGAGGGTGCACTCTCCATTCCGAATTTCTTAATCAACTCCTTGGTGAACTTAGTCTGAGAGATGAAAATTTCATCTTCAGATTGTTTCACCTGAAGTCCTAAGAAATACTTCAGCTCTCCCATACTACTCATTTCAAACTTCTCTTGCATAAGTTTAGAGAAATTTTTGCAGAGGTTGTCATCTGTTGAACCAAATATAATGTCATCGACATAGATTTGCACTAGCAAAATCTTGCCTTTAATTTTCCTAAGAAACAATGTCTTGTCTATCTTTCCCCTTGTGAACTTGTTCTTGAGGATAAAGCTAGACAACGTCTCGTACCAAGCTCGAGGAGCTTGTTTCAAGCCGTACAGCGCTTTCGATAATAAATAGACATATTCAGGAAAGTTAGGATCAATGAAACCTGGGGGCTATTCAACTTACACCTCTTCCTTTATATCACCATTCAGGAAGGCTGACTTCACGTCCATTTGGTAGACTGTGAAGCCCTTCAGTGCAGCATAAGCAAGGAACAGTCTGTTTGCCTCCAGCCTTGCCACTGGAGCATATGTCTGGTCGAAGTCGATCCCTCTTCTTGACGATATCCTTTGGCGACGAGTCTGGCATTTTTCTTTATGATCGTCCCATTCTCATCCATCTTGTTCCTATAGACCCACTTAGTTCCGATGACATTTTAACCTTATGGTCTTGGAACAAGTGTCCACACTTTGTAGTGCTTGAACTAATTTAGTTCTTCTTCCATGGACAAGATCTACGATGCGTCTGAGTTTGCTACCTCAAACTTATTTGGTTCAACCTGTGAGAGAAAACTTAAATTGAGATTCTCGTTAGTTGTACCTCGACAATTTCTGACACCATCCCGGGGATCTCCTATGATCTGCTCCATTGGGTTATCCTTCAGATGTCTGAGCTCTAAATTTCTGGCATCTGGGACTTCTTCAGCCACTGAGTGACTTCATCAATTTGGACAACGTTTTCATCTTGATCTTCTACCTCTCCAATAGGGTTTGGAGAGGTGATCTTGATGAACTTTTCATCTTTACCTTCAGTCGGTTCATCCAGACTAATTTCTTTTAACCTTGTACCTACAGCTTCAACAAGCACACTAGACAATTCGCTTTGCAGCAGGCTCGTCTTGTCAAATACAACATGTATTGATTCTTAAACAACTAGATTTTTTCTATTGAAGATCCTAAATGCCTTACTATGGCTACTATACCCTACAAAAATACCTTCAAAACTTTTCTCACTAAACTTGGTAGTATGATTCTTACCATTGTTAAGTATGAAGTATTTGCAGCCAAAAATTCTAAAATATGAGACTGTCAGTTTCCTGCCCTTTAGAAGTTCATAAGGTGTCTTATCATGATTCTTGTTTATGAGGGCTCGATTTTGCACGTGGAATGCAGAGTTGACCGCCTCAGCCCAGAAGTATTCCGGTAGTGAAGCATCACTCAACATGGTCCTATAGGCCTCTATGAGTGTTCTATTCCTTCTCTCAGCTACTCCATTTTACTGTGGAGTACGAGGAGAGGAAAACTCATTAAAGATACCTAGGCTTTCACAAAATTCTGTCATGGCCCCAGATTTGAACTCAGTTCCATTGTCGCTCCTAATTTTGATTATGGAGCTGTTGTATTCATTCTGGATCTGCCTGATAAAATTTGTAAAGACATCGAAGGTTTCTGACTTGTGTTTTAGAAAGAACACCCATGTAAAGCATGAGTAGTCATCAACAATAACCAATGTATAATCCTTACCTACTAAACTTCTAATTTGCAGTGGACCGAACAAGTCCATATGAAGTAGGTGTAAACACCTATTAGAATTTTTTGCCTATAATTCTTTTAAAGGTAGCCCTTTTTTGCTTGCCTTTTACGCATGCATGACAAGGTCTCTCTTGTACGTACTTGACACTTGGGGAATCACGTACTAAGTTATGGGAGAATAACTTATTAATAGTTTAAAATTAATATGCGCTAGCCTCTTGTGCCATTGGTCACCAAGAGACGCACTATCTTTTGCCAAAAGACACACTGGTTTAAAAGAATCTATACAAATGACATTTAAGCAAAATATATTCCTTCTTCAAGTGCCTGATAGAATTGTTTTCATATTGTCAACAGACTTTATCAAGCACTTGTCAGCGATACATAGTTGACTTATTCTTTTAAGATTGTGTTCCAATCCCTCCACATAAGCTACATCTGAAAAGGATACACTACCGTTAGTGATCATACTGTAGCCTTTAGTTATCCCTCGGTCTGAACCTCCAAAGATGACCTTTGGTCCGTTGTAGACTGAAGTAAATTCTGGAGTAGGCTTCTTGTCCTGGTCATGTGCCGAGAGCATCCACTGTCCAAGTACCAGATTGGCATTTTTGTGGCCTTTGGACATACCTGCATTCACAATCATTTTGCCTTAGGAACCCAAACATGTTTGGGTCCTTGGTCTTGGGTTAGAATGCTCCCCTACGAAGATTAGCATTCTGAGTGGTCAATCTCATATTGCCAACCAGAGGAGTAGCAACCTTCCTGGTATTAAACCAACAATCGATGACAAAATGACCAATTTTTCCACAGTACTAACCGTCAAACCTGTTGTATCTTTATCTTGTGTACTCCTGCTTGACCTTCTGAAGTGATGGTCTAGCATGGGTGGCATTCTTGGAGGAAGAAGCTTCATGGTGAGGGCAATCACATGATTTCTTCTCCTTTTGAGGCCTTTCCACAACGGGCTTTACTTTCAGAGCTTTCTTGAAGTTGTGGCCATGATTATAAGGACCATAACCCCGAAGAGTCACTTCTTAATAAGGTGCCTTAAAGACACTCTCACCGAAGTTTCGAGGGCAAGTCCATCCTTGGTACCGAGACTTTGGCTCTACATAGGTAGGCCTGGTAAAGTGACTGTAGGACGAGTCCAGATCAAACTTGTTTGTTGGAAAGATGACTTTCTTAAATACAGTCTGATCTAGAGGGGCTTTCCCCTTTTCTTTGGCCAAGGCCTTCTTGGCGGCCTTATTCTTCCGTTGAGCCTTGTTTCTCCTAGAAGATTTACTAGGAGCGGCAACATTGCCTTGTCCAGCTCCTTGGGCCTTAGCTGAGAATTAAATAACGAGTGGAAGAACTGTCTTAGGCTTAGAGAAACTTTCAACAAGTTTCTTCTCAGCCTCGAGTTGTTCTTTCAAATCTTTGATGATTTCCTCTTTAAGGTCAAGGTGTTTAAGAGCTTGATTGTATTCTTCAATAGCAAGATTGAAGTTCTCTTGAAGAGAGTAAGTCTTAGCGACTTCTTATCTCAAGATGCTCTCAATGGCTTTTAGAGACTTAATCTCTTTAGCCTGAGTTTTCACGACTCGACGAAATTTGTCATAAGTCATGATTAGCTCCTTGTACTGGGCCATAAGTTCTGACTAATCATCAGAAGAGCTGTCCTCATGATCATGCTCAGAACTTTCAGATTAAGAGAGAGGAGTGTGAGATTTTACCTCCCAGTGAACTGAGGCTCTTGTTCGTCATCTGATTGAGCCATGATCCCAAAATAGGCTTCCTCTTCTTCACTCGACTCAGATGAGTCGGAGTCGCTGAGAGTCTTGCCTTTCTTGGCCAACAGGCTCTTCTCTGTCCTCTTCTTGTGGTACGAGGACTTCTTTTCCTCTCTTCTACCACCCCCCTTCTTCTTGTGGGGGCAATCAGCTATGACGTGACTTGGTTTGTTACAGTAGTAGAAAACAATGTCAATATAAATCTGTTTGTTCTGTTTAGAGGTATACTTGTCATGGCTACTTGAGCCTTTCTTTCGCTGATCACCTTCATATCGTGATCTTCTGTATGAGGCATCCTTACCTCTCCACTGCTTCTTCTTGTTCAATAATTTCTTGAACTGCCGTGAGAGCAACGAGAACTCTCCTTCAGATAGTTCTGAGCCTGAGGTGCTTGGCTCAGAGCTTTCCTCTTCACTTACTTCTTGAGCAGGTGCTGGTGAGGCAGCTTTGCACTTCCTTGAGCTGTCAGCCTTTAATGCAACCGACTTCTCTTTTGAGGAGAAACAACTTTTCTCTTCTTCAGCTTTTTTGGAATTGATCTGCAGTTCATAGGACATCAGCTTGCCAAATAGATTCTGTGGGTCTGTCTCAGCTAGTCTGCCAAACTCCCGGATGGCACAGACTTTGTTGTCCCATTCCTTTGTGAGAGAACTCAGAAACTTATCATTCAGCTCCCCATTAGTGAAGACTCGGCCATCCACTCATAGGCCATTTACTATCTTGAAGAAATTATCAAAAGTATCTGCAATGGTCTCCTTTGACCCTTGCCTTAAGGCTTCATATTTCTAGTTTAGTAGGGATCTTCTATCATCCCGCACTTCTTCAGTACCTTCCATCAAAGTTACTAGAGACTGCCACATCTCCTTAGTCGATTGGCAATGAATCAGATTCTGCAGCATCGAGTCATCGACTGCACTTGCTATAATATTTTTAGGTTTCTTGTCCAAAGAGACAAGTGCAATCTCGTCCTTATCTAGGTCCATCAATTTCTTAGGAACCTTCTTAGTCTGATCTATAGTGGAGGTAGTCATGGGGATGTGAGGACCTTCTTCAACAATCATGAAGATCCGGGGGTCCACAGCTTCCATGAAATATTTGATTCTCTCTTTCCACATGGGAAAGTTATTCTTTGTGCACAAAGGAAGCTTGGCAAAATCTTTGGCCTTGTCCATTGCTTGAATATCCAAGTGACAACTTATGAGAGTAAATTGATCAAGGTGCTAACCTTTTAACGATCAACCTCCCTCTGATACCAATTGAAAGTGTAAAGTTTTTAACCTAAATCACCTAGAGGGGGGTGAATAGGTGAATCGTGAATCTATTCGCGGAATAAAAAAAATTTAACGAACTAGCACAAGTAATCAAGCAATCACAGAAAGACAAGAAGATTTATAGTGGTTCCCTAATCTTGGGTACGTCCACTTTACCTCACAGATCTAGCAAATCACTAGACTCATCTACTCCACTATCTCGGATTGAAAATAATCCTACGTCTCGGAACCAAGTTTCTACAAACTCAATCCAAATTGATCTACACTCGGAAGATGAAAACTTCCTACAACTAGGAGAACAATGCTCCTACACTCGGAGAATAATCTCCTACAAGATTTACAAAGAGGTTTGAAAAATACAAACAAAAATTTCTCTCAGATATGGAAATATTGAACTCTAGGTCTTCTTCTGAACTTGGCGGCTTTTTCAGAATTTGTAGAAGAAGAATCTCTGTAGATCTGACCTGAGAAGACTTAGGACCTAATCTATCAAGGAGATGATGAAGATTCCTTGAACAGCAGGTCTTTCTTGATCGAAAGCAGAAAGATTGATCTCACGTTGAGCGGCGGCGGCGGCTTCAGAATATTGTTCTTCTTGGAGAGAGAAGGCCGATCCAGAAATTTAGAATGTACGGAATACCGCTCCTTGTAAGTGTTAGGGTTTTGTCTTATTGAAAATACTTTATATAGTATTACCCTTAACGGCTAGAAAAGACATTAATGATGATAAGTGGACCAATCACGTCAAGTCATTTGAAAATTTCGGCCGATCTGGACTTAAAATAATTTTCTGAAAAATTTGACTTTCTGTTCTCAAGAAGTAACTTTAGTTCTCGAGAAATAGAAACTGAGTTCTCGAGAGCTATCAGGACTTCTTGAGAACTATACTACTTAAAAGATGTCTTGACTTCTCGAGAACAAAAGGTTGAGTTCTCGAGAACTAACTGACTTCTCGAGAACTATGGAGACTTCTCGAGAACTAACACTTAAGGGAGATTTCTGAGGCAACTTTGACTACTCGAGAAATAGGGCTGGCAGTTCTTGGGAACTTAAACCATGCTTCTTGAGAACAAGTTGGACTTCTCGAGAACTATAATTGAGACTTCTCGAGAACTGGCCAAGACTTCTTGAGAACGTCTAACTTCACTT
This sequence comes from Platanthera zijinensis, assembly GCA_039513925.1. NCBI lineage: Eukaryota > Viridiplantae > Streptophyta > Magnoliopsida > Asparagales > Orchidaceae > Platanthera > Platanthera zijinensis. Next base: position 59,761,337 of record CM077089.1, read on the forward strand.
CTCGAGAACTCAAAAGGTACCTCTCGAGAAGTTGACTTAGAGAATTTTCCAAACTTTAGAGATGTTTTCTTATAGTCTTGTCTTCATCCCATGCTCCTAATGTTTGGACATAAAGTGTATCCCAATTGAGAGGCTACACATGAGTCAACACCTTGGGTCAAACAGTGAGGGATTACACTGTATGGTCCTATGTTCCCGACCCACTGTAGACTGATATTGTTCTACACTTAGAACTGAGAATATGCAAAACACTCAACTAGAACAAGGATGTCAAATACAACTTAATTCATCTTAGTTCAAGGGTGACTTCATGCAAATCTGGGTTATTGTGGATGCAATACCCAACACCGAGTGAATCATTATATCAAAAAATGTCGGAGGGAATATTCTCTCCAATTTGCACAAAATAAGTGGAATATTACTCTCCAACTTCTTGATATGCTCTACCTGTTGTGTCTTTGAGCATAAAATTTTGAAGAAATCCCCTAGCTCACATAGTGCCTCAATGACATCTGGGCGAAGAAACCCACAAATGGCAATATAAATTAATCATTGTAGTAGAACATGACAATCGTGAGATTTAAGTCCATAAATCTTTTCATCCTTTATGCATCATGAAATATTTGACGCATAGCCATCCAGAAACTTGTCTTTTTTTAAAAAAAGCGAAACCTTTTTTTTCATCGGAAGATATAATATAGCATGTTTGAGGTTTTATTATAGTACTTCCAGCTCTAATCAAGTGTAACTCCTTAATGCTAAGGTCTCGCAAATCTTCTCGCGCTTTTTCCGTATGTTTATTTTTTTCCATCAATGTTCATCAATGTGCCCAACACATTATCACAAATATTTTTTTTAACATGCATTACATCAATGTTGTGTCGTATCAAAATCTTATGCCAGTAAGGTAGTTCAAGAAAGATGCTTCTCTTTACCCTATTTCCTTCTTCAATGTTGCACTTCCTCTTTCGCTTGCTTGGGCGTTTTCCAAATTTATCAAAGTTATGTTCTAGTGTGGTTAAATTTGAAAGTAATTGTGCTCCACTCCACTCCCTTGGTTTTGAACGTGTTTCCGACTTTCCATCAAACAATTTACTCCTTCGATAAGGGTGATATTTATGTAGATTACGACGATGTCCCATGTAACGTATTATAATTCGAATTCTCTTTGAATCTGTATCATATAAACAAGTTGGGCATTCCCCGTAACCCTTTGTGGTCCACCCAAAAAAATTACTAAGAGTTGGAAAATCATTAATTATCCACAAAAGTGCATGACACATTTTAAATGTCACTTTGGTATATGTGTTGTAAGTCTCAATGGTCTAAGATAAACATCAATATCTTTTCCAGGTGCACATGGGCTATGTTTGGAACATTAACAACAATGTCCTAGATTTGAAGAAGCCCCATAAGTCAATAATATACACAAATATATATTTGATATTTCTCTAAGTTAACATGCACAGGTAATTAGTATTTGATTGACTAATATCTTGGGAGTAAGCCAACACACTCCATAATGGAAGAATATTTTCTAAGTACAAATGCGTCGAGTCATCTCACTTCACTCGACACTCAAGGCATATATATGTTGACTCAATGCTATTCACTCAATGCCTCAGAAGAGAAGTAGAGAATGTGTCTAAGTTCAAATACATCGAGTCATCTCACATCACAAGACACTCAAGATTCATATGCGTTGAATGAATGTTACTGTCTCAAATCCTAAATTAAAAAGTTGAATATTTGTCCAAGTACAAGTTCATCGAGAAATAAGAATTGACTAAATGCTAAAGTTATTTGCGTTGAGTTAACTACAGTGTAACGACCCCATCCGTTAAATGACGTATAGTAGAAGGTCCGGCCGGGGCCCCACACTATATGCCACAAACAGACGGTGAGGTCACAGGATAATACCAAACCATACGAATCCTAACTCAGAGCATTCTAGCGGAAGCTTTAAGTTACAACTTTGAACTCTAAACAGGAATGTCCAATATATACACCACCTTTATATATATAACCATGGAATGTATAACAAAGGTTTGGCCTTAAGGCCTTACAGTTCCTCTTTACATAGAACATGATTTACAAACCTCGGCGCGCAGGCCGGCCATACATGAGTAAAAGAGAACAAACAAAACATTCGCTAAGCCTTCAAGGGCTAGCCGCAGCAGCAGCAGCAACAGTAGTAGGGCTTCATCCCATCACTTACCACTTGGCTCTCCAGCACCTGCATGGGAACAATCCACCCAACCGGTGGCAAACAATGCAACGGTCAGCATTCAGCTGACCCAATTATAACAATCCTACCCCTTTCTCGGGGCATGAGCATTCTTTCCCTGCAAAGCATGGCATCATCAAATAGCAACTATGTGCGCGCAGGCACATTCAAGCCATCACAACTATCGGCCACACGGCCCGACAGTCCGTGCACTCAGGGCACATTCTTGGTGTACCGGAATACCAGGGTCAACACCACCGTCTACACGGTATTTGAGCATTCTAGTCTTTCCAGCGCGCAGGCCTAAGACTCTCATTAGGCGCTCCAACAAAACCTATAATCAGGCTTCCAAGTCGGACGGACCTAACGCAGGTACGGATCAGCCACCCCCCGTTGCTCAAGTCGCCGTGCCACCTCGAATACGGAAGTATCCATGGCTATTTATAGGCGCGGGTCGGTTTCACCTTTCCTGTTCGGCAATCTGCCTTTTCATCGAGTTGCAGCCCAACGGCTCAACCGCTCATCAAGTGGCAACGCACGGCCACAAGAGTTGCATCCAACCCTCTTCATTTCCTGGACATCATCCAGTACTTCCTGCTGCACCAAGCAACAGGTAGGCACAAGGCAATACAAGCCATAATCACGGAGCCTTCTCCGATATGCAAATAAGCATCACTAATCCAGACCATGTCCAGATGGGCTTCACACAGCATGCCTAGAGCCGTACTCCAATTCCGGCCTCTAACAAGGGGGACTTCACATATCTACCCCAAGGGACACCACAACCCACCGCACACTCGCGGGGAAGGGTTTTCCCTATGCAATGTAGAAAAGAAGGACTTCACATGTCCAAGGAGGGAGATCGTTACCCTTGTCGATCTCTTCGGAGCCATCGAAAACTAGCCGGTGAGAAAGAACCGCAGCAGCCTTGCCTTCACAACGCCGGCTTCGGATCACGAATCGGACCACGGGAACTCCGCCGGTGGCTTGCTCTCCTCCTCCTTCTTCTTCCTCCTCTCTCTTTCTCTCTTCCTTAAGCAAAATGAAGAATGACTTCTTCATCCTTCCTTCACGAATTTAATCCAGCCAGGAATCACCTGAGCCCTTGGATCAAAAGAGAGAATCTAAACGGCCACGATTTGCCCAAAAAACCCAATTTTTGGCTGACACGACCTGTGACACGCCCGTGTCACAGGCCGTGTACCCTGATGCGGCTCACGCGATATTTGAACCGACTGAACAACACGGGCATCGACACGCCCGTGTCGAACCTGACACGCCCGTGTCATCCTGAGACACGCCCGTGTCAATCCTGCCTCATTGAGCTGCAACCAGTACACGGGTAGGCACACGGCATCGGACACGCCCGTGTCCGACCTGACACGCCCGTGTTCACGGCCGTGTTCAAGGCCGTGTACTTCTCTGACTCGAATAGGCTATTTCGAAATTTAATTGCGTGACACGCCCTGGGACATGCCCGTGTCGATGGCCGTGTCCCAGGCTCGACGATCGTCGACTATCAATCGTCGACTAACCTGAACACGCCCTGGGACACGCCCGTGTCCCAGGCCGTGTACCCCCGACACGCCCTGGGACATGCCCGTGTCCCAAGCCGTGTCAAACAGCCTGTACCTCAAACTTCATGTTGAGTCTTTTTGGGGTCTTTTTGGGGTGTTACAACCCTCCCCCCTTATCCCGAAATTTGCACGGTAAGGAAACAAGAACCAGCAATGCTATAACTCTGTTATAACAAAAAGTATACGGTCTACAGCTTATACAAACAACTCGGGAAATTCAGCTCGCATGGTCTGCTCTCGCTCCCATGTTAGCTCTTCACGGCCACAATTGTCCCTTCGGACCTTGACCATCCCGATCACTTTGTTCCGCAACTGTTTCTCGGCTCGATCCTCGATCTGAATGGGTCTAACCCTCGTCGTTAGCCCATACTCGACCGGTACCCGATCATTTTCTACCACTTGAGCTGGATCCTTTACCGCCTTACGAAGGACTGAGATGTGAAATACATCATGTAATCCACCCAAGTCTGCTGAAAGTGCTAGTCGATAAGCAGCTTCCCCAACTCGCTCCACCACCTCAAACGGACCAAGATACCTCGGACTTAGCTTTTTCAAACGCCGAATCCTGGACACGCCTTTGAAAGGTTTGATCTTCAAATATACCCAATCACCCACCGCAAACTCCACGTTCCGATGTTTGGCATTGTAGTACTTTGCTTGATGATCTTGGGCTATCAATAGCCTCTCCCGAATAGAGCGTATGAGCGAGGTAGCTTCTTCGACTTCCTTTTTCCCACGCAGCTTAGATTCGTCTGCTTCTGCCCAAGCTAACAGTGTACGGCATTTACGACCATACAACGCCTCAAATGGTGCCATACCAATACTCGCTTGGTAGCTATTATTATAGGCAAATTCGACAAGAAATATATAATCTTCCCATCTCTTACCAAAGTCTAGGGCGCACATGCGGAGCATATCCTCCATCGTCCTGTTAGTTCGTTTAGTCTGGCCATCCGTTTGGGGATGAAAGGCCGTACTAAACGCTAACTTTGTACCCAATATTTGATGAACGAGCCGCCAATCATTCGATGTGAACCGCCCATCACGGTCACTAACGATGCTCCGAGGAACACCGTGCAGTCGAACAACCTGCTCCACATAAAGCTTGGCCAAGGTTTCCACTGAATCGTCTCTTCTGTTTGGAAGGAAGTGCGCCACTTTTGTCAACCGGTCCACAATCACCCAGATTGAATCATGACCGCGTTGAGATCTCGGCAACCCGTGCACGAAATCCATCAAAATATCATCGAACTTCCACTCCGGAATAGGTAACGACTTCAGGAAACCGCCAGGCTTCTGGCATTCCGCTTTCACCAACGCACAGGTATTGCATTTAGCCACATAACGTGCGACATCTTTCTTTAATCCGGGCCACCAGAACAGCTTTTTCAGATCTCTGTACATCTTTGTGCTCCCTGGGTGAACTGAGTACTTTGCAAAGTGAGCTTCATACATCAACTCTTCCCTCAATTTACCCACACTTGGGACGCACACTCGACCATTTCTTCGTAACAAACCGTTATCCCAAGAGAATTGGTCCTTCGGCCCATCTTTTGCATAGCGCTGGAGACTTTCATCAAGCTCCGTTGCTCGCCGAACTCTGTCCGTAAGGTCATATTGCACCTCCGTCCAGTTCAAGCATGCATCGGTTGACGAACCCTTGTCAACGCAAGATATCTCCAATGCTTCCAATTCCTGGATTAAACGCTGATCATGCCTCTGCAACCAGCTTGCCCGTACCGGAGTCTTCCGACTCAAAGCATCAGCGACCACATTTCCCTTCCCGGGAGTATAGTGAATCTCGAAGGTGTAGTCCCCGAGGAACTCCATCCATCTTCGTTGTCGCATATTCAGATCCTTCTAATCCAATAAATACTTTAGGCTTTTATGATCCATATAGATATCCACTTTAACGCCACATAGATAGTGCCGCCACAACTTGAGCGCAAAGATTACCGCCGCCAACTCCAAATCATGGACGGGGTAATTCCGCTCATGCACTTTCAACTGACGCGAGCCATAAGCAATCACTTTACCAAACTGCAGAAGAACGCAGCCTAAGCCGCTCCCTGATGCATCACTATAGATCTCATACCCATCTGTACCACATGGCGATATTAACACAGGCGCCGTGGTCAAACGACTCTTCAAGTCTTCAAAAGCTCGCGCGCACTCCGGCGTCCAAATGAACTTTTGATCTTTTCTCATCAGCGTGGTCAGAGGTAAAGCAATCCGTGAGAAGTTTTCCACAAACCGTCTATAGTAGCCCGCAAGTCCAAGGAAGCTCCTGACCTCGGCCACTGAAGACAACACTGGCCAATCTCGAATGGCACTTATCTTCAACGGATCCACCGCGATACCTTCTCCACTTACCACATGGCCTAAAAAGGCTACTGAAGAGAGCCAGAACTCACACTTTGAGAACTTGGCATAAAGCTTATTCCTCCGCAGGGTATGCAAGACCAACCGCAAATGGTTTGCATGATCTTCTTCCGACTGAGAGTATACAAAGATGTCATCGATAAACACAATAACAAACAAATCCAAATACTCTCGGAACGTTCGATGCATTAGGTCCATAAATACCGAAGGCGCATTACATAGGCCAAACAGCATTACCGTGAACTCATAATGACCGTAGCGTGTTCCAAACGCCGTCTTGGGAATGTCACCTTCCCTAATCCGCAGCTGATAATATCCTGATTTCAAATCCAATTTGGAATAGACCATTGATCCTTCCAGCTAATCAAAGAGGTCATCAATCCGCGGGATCAGATATTTATTTTTCTCCGTCAGCTTATTCAACTCGCGGTAGTCAATACACAACCGTAAGCTACCGTCTTTCTTTTTCACAAAGAGAACAGGCGCGCTCCAAGGTGACATACTTGGGCGTATATATCCCTGCTCCAACAACTCTTGCAATTGGACTTTCAACTCAGCCATCTCTTTTGGCGCGACACGATATGGAGAGCGGGCCACAGGTTTCGCACCTGGCACCAACTCAATAGAGAAGTCAATCTCCCGCTGGGGTGGTAACCCAGGAAGATCTTTAGGAAACACGTCGGCAAACTCTGACACAACTAGCACTTCACCGACACTGGCCTTTGGCTCAACAGCCTGAATTAGCGTGATGAATAACTCCGCGCCCTTCCGAACAGCATTGACGACTTGGAGTGCAGACAACAGAGTCCCGCCAACTCCTCGCATACCAGCGAACTTCGTCACAAGTCCGGTATTCTGGCCCAGTGTAATCTCCTTGGAGTTGCAATCAATAAAGGCACGCTGCTCCGAGAGCCAGTCCATACCAAAGATCACATCAAACTCCGATAACGGTAGCACAGCTGCACTCAAACCGAAATCCCGACTTCCTATTTGCACATCCACATCGCAAGCCCTATCCGCAAGCATCACACAGCCATTCGTCAATAGCACCCTTGTACTATCCACCGTCACATGACTCGGTACCCCAATTCGAGATACGAAATCCTCAGACAGAAAAGAATGCGAAGCACCCGTATCAAACAGGGCTCTCACCAAATTATTCCGAATCAGGACAAAGCCTGCAGCACACACATCATGCACAAGCTATACATAACCAAAAACAATAGCACATAAGCAAGTAAGCTAAATCAACTCGTACCTGTGATGACGTCACTTTGCTTAATCGCTTCCTGTTGGCCAAGTTGATAGATTCGGGGCTGCGCCTGAGACGCAGAGGAATCAACCACCGCTTTGACCTTCTCAGCATAAGACGCACCCGTCTTCTTTTCCCCTTTGGGCTGAACAACCCGACAGTCACGAGCAATATGCCCCACCCGGCCACAGTTATAGCATGTACGAGAATCCGGCCTTGATGTCGCTCCCGACACAACGGTCGTAGTCACTTGCCCAGATGGCTTGGACCTCTTGCCCCCTTTCTTCTGGTAAAACGACTTGCTCGGGCAAGGTGCTTGAAACTCTGGTTTTGACACAACCAAGCCCTTGTTCCCTTGCACTCGCCTCATGTCCTTCTCCAACGCGCACGCAGTATCAACCAACGCCTGAAACCCTTGGTTCACTGAACTCGAAAGTAGGAATCGCAACTCATCCCGCAATCCTTCATAGAACCGATTCGTTTTCCTTTGGTCATCCGCGAAGATTGTACCCGCATATCGTCCCAACCTGGTAAACTCATGCAAGTAGATATCCACACTATCTTCCCCTTGCTTTAACCGTTGGAACTCATTTTCCATAGCAATGCGTTGCGCTGCTGGGACATGTTTTGCCAGAAATATCTGAGAGAACTCCTCAATCGATACTTGCGTTAATTGCCTGCCCGCCAAATGGTGTACCTCAACCTCGTCCCACCACAACCGCGCCTCTCCTTCCAGCATGAAGGTGGCCAAGGTGACTTTAGAGTTTCCTCCGCCCTGATCGCTGTCATTATCCGCTTGACACGCGATAACCAATCCTCTGCCTGCGTTGGGGATCCCATTCCCGTAAACGTAGGCGGACTGAAGCTCATAAATTGCTTCAACTGTCGGTCAGCTGCTCGTAGATCTACAGCCTCAACCGGCTCGGGTCTTACATCAACACGAACTGGCACTACTGCCGGCTGCGCTTGCCCGATCGGCTGAATCATGGCAAATAGCGCCTCAGCAACTAAGCGAACAGTTTCCGCAGATGGAGGAGGTGTTGGCACCTCAGCTGGTGCCGCACTCTCATTAGAGCGCTGGGGCTCAGACTGCCCAGCACCACTACGTGTCACCTATAGGTGGACAAGACACACATTAGCAAACGTATGCAAGCAAGACAACACAAAAAGGAACGCGCAGATTCCTCAAACCAGATTTTGTACATTCCTTAATGGACATTCCAGAGTTCATTAGCGTTACAGCAGGTCGCCCAAACACGTGCTCGCCACCACACAAAAGAATTCGACCACGAATTCGAAAGAGGAAGACCGACAAAAGCTGATACCAAAATGTAATGACCCCATCCGTTAAATGATGTATAGTAGAAGGTCCGGCCGGGGCCCCACACTATATGCCACAAACAGACGGTGAGGTCACAGGATAATACCAAACCATACGAATCCTAACTCAGAGCATTCTAGCGGAAGCTTTAAGTTACAACTTTGAACTCTAAACAGGAATGTCCAATATATACACCACCTTTATATATATAACCATGGAATGTACAACAAAGGTTTGGCCTTAAGGCCTTACAGTTCCTCTTTAAATACAACATGATTTACAAACCTCGGCGCGCAGGCCGGCCATACATGAGTAAAAGAGAACAAACAAAACATTCGCTGAGCCTTCAAGGGCTAGCCGCAGCAGCAGCAGCAACAGCAGTAGGGCTTCAGCCCATCACTTACCACTTGGCTCTCCAGCACCTGCATGGGAACAATCCACCCAACCGGTGGCAAACAATGCAACGGTCAGCATTCAGCTGACCCAATTATAACAATCCTACCCCTTTCTCGGGGCATGAGCATTCTTTCCCTGCAAAGCATGGCATCATCAAATAGCAACTATGTGCGCGCAGGCACATTCAAGCCATCACAACTATCGGCCACACGGCCCGACAGTCCGTGCACTCAGGGCACATTCTTGGTGTACCGGAATACCAGGGTCAACACCATCGTCTACACGGTATTTGAGCATTCTAGTCTTTCCGGCGCGCAGGCCTAAGACTCTCATTAGGCGCTCCAACAAAACCTATAACCAGGCTTCCAAGTCGGACGGACCTAACGCAGGTACGGATCAGCCACCCCCCGTTGCTCAAGTCGCCGTGCCACCTCGAATACAGAAGTATCCATGGCTATTTATAGGCGCGGGTCAGTTTCACCTTTCCTGTTCGGCAATCTGCCTTCTCATCGAGTTGCAGCCCAACGGCTCAACCGCTCATAAAGTGGCAACGCACGGCCACAAGAGTTGCATCCAACCCTCTTCATTTCCTGGACATCATCCAGTACTTCCTGCTGCACCAAGCAACAGGTAGGCACAAGGCAACACAAGCCATAATCAAAGAGCCTTCTCCGATATGCAAACAAGCATCACCAATCCAGACCATGTCCAGATGGGCTTCACACAGCATGCCTAGAGCCGTACTCCAATTCCGGCCTCTAACAAGGGGGACTTCACATATCTACCCCAAGGGACACCACAACCCACCGCACACTCGCGGGGAAGGGTTTTCCCTATGCAATGCAGAAAAGAAGGACTTCACATGTCCAAGGAGGGAGATCGTTACCCTTGTCGATCTCTTCGGAGCCATCAAAAACTAGCCGGTGAGAAAGAACCGCAGCAGCCTTGCCTTCACAACACCGGCTTCGGATCACGAATCGGACCACGGGAACTCCGCCGGTGGCTTGCTCTCCTCCTCCTTCTTCTTCCTCCTCTCTCTTTCTCTCTTCCTTAAGCAAAATGAAGAATGACTTCTTCATCCTTCCTTCACGAATTTAATCCAGCCAGGAATCACCTGAGCCCTTGGATCAAAAGAGAGAATCTAAACGGCCACGATTTGCCCAAAAAACCCAATTTTTGGCTGACACGGCCTGTGACACGCCCGTGTCACAGGCCGTGTACCCTGAAGCGGCACACGCGGTATTTGAACCGACTGAACAACACGGGCATCGACACGCCCGTGTCGAACCTGACACGCCCGTGTCATCCTGAGACACGCCCGTGTCAATCCTGCCTCATCGAGCTGCAACCAATACACGGGTAGGCACACGGCATCGGACACGCCCGTGTCCGACCTGACACGCCCGTATTCACGGCCGTGTTCAAGGCCGTGTACTTCTCTGACTCAAATAGGCTATTTCAAAATTTAATTGCGTGACACGCCCTGGGACACGCCCGTGTCGATGGCCGTGTCCCAGGCTCGACGATTGTCGACTATCAATCGTCGACTAACCTGAACACGCCCTGGGACACGCCCGTGTCCCAGGCCGTGTACCCCCGACACGCCCTGGGACACGCCCGTGTCCCAGGCCGTGTCAAACAGCCTACACCTCAAACTTCATGTTGAGTCTTTTTGGGGTCTTTTTGGGGTGTTACATACAGTCACTCGACGCCTCTTTAGAAAGACTTCACTCAATGCCTTAGTATAAGCAGAAAAACTGTCAAAGTACAAATGCATCGAGACACAAAAGATCACTCAACGCCTAAGAAGAAAGCACCTAGTTAAGTGTTGTCTCTCAACACCTCATCAGATTTCAAGTATTTGACTAAGTTATGTTGCTTCCAGCACTCAACGCTTCTATAGAAGATCAGAAATTTATTCTAAGTCAAATGGCGTCTAGTCTATTCTACTAATGTCATACATAATTCAAATCGACGCGGATTGCACGCTAAAAGATAAAAACCATAACATTTCTCAGGTACCTAATCTTGGGAAGTTCAATTGTTTAAAGTGCCTATGGCGCTTTCTAAATAGAGAGAATAGAGTCGTTGCTTTATTCAGATATAAAAGCTAGGGCCGGGAATCTCTCGAAACCCTAATCATTAATAAAGATAGAAGTTGTGGTTGCATATCTCTAGCAAACCCTAATTTGAAGAAGATGTCACCGACTAGAAGCTTTTTGAATCTCATAAAGAAGTTCTCTGCAAGAAATCAACTCAGCACTCTCTAAATCTAAACCTGAAGATCATTCTTGTTGTTGAAAGGTTTTACAAGCTGAGAAGGAAATCTATCTGTCATCTTCAAGCTCTACAATAATCACTTCATTCATTCAAGAGTTGAAGAAGAAGAGGATTTCTGCAAGTTTTCATCACAGCACAATCAACTCCAAACCTGAAGATCATTTGTTGTTGCTGTTGGTGAAGAGAAACTATTCTATGAAATAGTTAAAAGACAAGGCCTCAGATCATTAGTTCTAGAGTCCTTGTAAAACAAAATCTATTTCTATCTGTGTTATAAGACCTCTTTGAGATCTAACTGTAGGACTTGTTCAAAAGTCTAAGGTAGGATTCTTATATAGATTCTGAGGTAGGCCTAAGTTATAGAGTCTGAGGTAGGGCTTGGTTGTGAGCTTGAGGTTGGAGACTAGTTGTTATCTCTAAGGTAGGACTGAGAGCAGTCTGAGTTGTAGGAGTGGCAACCAAACTGAGGTGTAGGATCCTGGGAGGGATTTGAGGTGTAAGATCTGTTGATCTGCGTTTTGTAGAAATTAACCTAGTATATCATTCTACTAAATAAGAGAAGGGGGAAAGTGGATAAACCCTAGATAGGAGAACCACTATAAATTGCTTGTGTGTTTGTTCTGTGTTATTGAAAGCTAATCAAATCTAATACACAAAGTAAAAATCAAGAAATATAAAAAGTATCAAAAAAACTTATTCACCCCCTCCAGATGTTTAACTACCCTTATAAAATCTTTTAAGTGGTATTAGAGGTAGTTTGTTCAAAAAAGACCTAATATTCTGAACAAGATCTCCAAGGGTAGTAAACTTTAATCAACATGACTTCTGGAGAGAACCATAAAAAGCTAAGTTCTATGAAGCTTCCCATTTGCAAGAAGGAGAACTTTAGAATATGGAAGGAGAGGGTGAGGCTTTTCATGGAAGCCTCAGAATAACGAATCTATGTAACAGTGCAAGAGGGACCCTTCATCCCCATGAACATCTCAGTACTAGATGCTAACATCCAAACTCTAAGGAAATACTCTGAGATGACTAAGGATGAAGTAGTTCATGCAACTATAGATAAGAGGGCCAAAAACATAATAGTTTGTGTTATTGATGACTCAACCTTCCAAAACCTTATTCACTGCAAAACTTAAAAAGAAATGTGGGATTCTCTGGTATTCTACATGGAGGGGATTGAGGAAGTAAGGGATGACAAAAATCCTTTCTAAATCAATAATATGAAGCATTCAGGCAAGATAAGAAAGATTCTATTGCTCTGTTGTATGAGAAATTATTCAAAATTGTGAATGGTTTGAAGACTTATGATAGACAATTTCCAACTATGAACTGAATGACAAATTCTTAAGGTCACTCAACAAAGAGTGGGATATCAAGATTTGTGCCAAAAGGGAGATGGACAACTTAGCCATTATTCTGCCACAAAATCTATTTAGCAAGTTACTGTCATATGAGCTTCAACTTAACTCCAGAAAGGTTGAAGAAAAATCTATCAAGTCCTCTAGTAGAGATAAGTCAGTGGCCTTTAAAGCTGAAATCTCTAGAATGAGTAGAGAGAAGACTCCTCCCCTAAAAAGGGTTGCTGAGTCAGAAAGCTCTGCACCCAGCTTATCAAAAGCTGAGCTGTCTGATGGAGAGCTAACCTTGTTCTCCAAGCATTTCAAAAACATCTTGAGCAGAAGAAGAAAGTGGAAGAACAAGGCACATATATGCTCTAGCTCTAGGAATCCCCAAGCTAACAAGGACAATCCAGAAAGGACCCTACTGGGGAAAGGTATGTGTCTAAACAGAAAAAAACAATTTAAAACTGATATGGTTTGCTATTATTGCAACAGTTCAGGGCACTTATAGCTGAATGTCCTATTAAAAGAAAAGAGGGCAAGAGGTCTGATGATAAGAAGCATCATAAGGAGAAAAAGGTTGACAAGAACTTCTTGGCTAAGAAGCATTCAAGCCTATCTGATAGTTATTCTTAGACTCAGAATCTGAAGACGAGAATTCTTATATTGGACCTATTCTTTATGGAAGAGGATACAGATCATCCAGTAGCCAAGGTGGGCATAAGGGCACCATTGTCCTCAACTGACAGTGACTTTGAAGATGAAGAAGGCTGCAACTTCATGGTAATATTTAGTTAAGAAGCTTAGGATGATAGTCATCCTGACGAGGCACCTACTAAAACTTCAATTTCACCAATTGAATCTGATTATGAAACATGTGAAGATTCATGCTCATTTTCATCTAATGACGATTAGCATGAATCTGAAAAAGAAACAAATAAAATCATTGAGAAATATGGGTGATCCTTGAGGCTCTCATTAATAGTAAGAAGCTTGTGAAGAAGCATGCTAGGGAAATTGAAACCCTCAAATCTCTAGAACCTAAAATTGATGTGGCAACTAAAAAGCTTGCTCTCTAGACTTTGAAACTTATTGAGATCAAAAAAATATTATGGGCAAATTGAGTTACTGGCACAAAATGCTAACACCATCAAGGAACTGGTGGCAAAGCTCCTAAATTAGAGGAAGCTAGTGGAGAAATTTTCCAAGCCCATGACTGTACTGCCACTTATTGATACCTCCTCTTCTCAAAATAATTGAAGAGGATTGTAATTCAAGTGAAAAGCTAGAGCAATTAATTCCAAGGGAAAAGGCAAGGCTCCAGTTGTGCCTCAAACTACCTTTAAGAAAGTAGTGATCCCAATGGCAGTAAAAAAGCAGAATATTACTCGACACTCAAGATTCATATATGATAACTGAATGTTACTCTCTCAAAGCCTCAATTAAAATGCAAAATTTTGTCCAAGTACAAATACATTGAGGCATAAGACTTGACTCAATGCCAAAGTTGTTTGCGCTGAGTTAACTGCAGTCACTCGACGCCTCTTTAGAAAGACTTCACTCAATGCCTCAGTAGAAGCAGAAAAACTGTCAAAGTAAAAATGTGTCGAGATATAAGAGATCACTCAATGCCTAAGTAGAAAGCACTGAGTTAAGTGCTTTCTCTCAATGACTCATCAGAGTTCAAGTATTTGACTAAGTTATTTTTCTTCCAGCACTCAACGCCTCTACAAAAGATCAGAAATTTATTCTAAGTCAAATGCCATCTAGTCTATTCTACTAGCATCATACATAATTCAAACTGATGCAGATTGGGCACTAAAAGACAGAAACTGCTGCATTTCTCTGATATGCAATCTTGGTAGATTCAATTTTTTAAAGCTCCCATGCCACTTTCTAAATAGAGAGAATAAAGCCATTGCATTATTCAGATATAAAATCTAGCACCGGAAATCTCTCTAAACCTTAATATTTAACGAAGATAGTCGTTGTGGTTGCACATCTCTAGTAAAACATAATTTGAAGAAGTAGTTACCGACTAGAAGCTTTTTGAATCTCAGGAATAAGTTCTTTGCAAGAAATCAACTCAGCACTCTCTAAATCTAAACTTGAAGATCATTCTTGTTGCTGAAAGTTTTTACATGCTTAGAAGGAAATCCATCTTCCATCTTCAAGCTCTACAATCATCACTTCATTCATTTAAGAGTTTAAGAAGAAGGAGATTTCTGCAAGTTTTCATTACAACACAATCAACTCCAAACCTGAAGATCATTTGTTGTTGCTGTTGGTGTACAAAAACTGTTATGTGAAATAGTTAAAAGACAAGGACTTAGATCATTAGTTCTAGAGTCCTTGTAAAACAAACTCTATTTCAATATCTGTTGTAAGATATCTTTGAGATCTGATTGTAGGACTTATTCAAATGTATGAGGTAGGATTCTTGTATAGAATCTGAGGTAGGACTGAGTTATAAAGGATGAGGTATCACATGGTTGTGAGCCTGAGGTTGGAGACTTGTTGCTATCTCTAAGGTAGGACTGAGAGCAGTCTGAGGTGTAGGACTGTCAGTAACTCTGAGGTGTAGGATCCTAGGAGGGATCTGAGGTATAAGATCTTTTGATCTGAGTTTTGGAGAAATTAACTTAGTCTAGCATTCTGTTAGATAAGAGAAGGGGGGGGGGGATAGTGGATGTACCCTAGATAGGGGAACTACTATAAATTGCTGGTGTTTGTTCTGTGTTCTTGAAAGCCATAATCAACTGTAACACACCAAGTAAAAATCAAGAAATATAAAAAGTATTAAAGAAACATATTCACCCCCTCTAGGTGTTTAACTACCCTTATAAAGTGTTTCAGGCCAGGAATAAATAATGACATCATAAAAACTCATCTTTCATACCTTTATATAATGACATATTATATGGAATTAGCATAACTGGCCACATACTATAAGAAGTACTCATATTTCCAAATGGATTGAACCCATTAGTAGCCAATCCAAGCCTAACATTACGTGGATCTGTGACAAAAATGGGATAGTGTGCATCAAAACTCTTTCATGCAAGTGAATCCACTGGATGACTCAAAGTACCTTTTATGTCTATATGATTCTCAGCATGCCACCTCATGTAAGCTATTGTTTTAGAAGACATATAAAGTCTTTATATCCTTTGTGTTAAGGGGAAATGCCACAAAACCCTTTAAGAAATCAATTTTCCTTTTCCTTCGTTATATTTCCAACAAGGTTCTTCACACATAGGACACACATCTTTCTTCTCATTATCTTTCCAAAATAGTGCATAATCATGTTTATCTTCTTATAGCCCAAACCTAAACCAAAAAGAAGTTTCTTAGTCTAATAAAGAGATTTTGGAATAAGATTACCTTCTGGCATCACGTTCTTTAGCATTTCAAGAAGCATATTAACTGACTTATATAACATCATGTTCATTACTTTGATATGCAACAGTTTAACAATGAATGATAATAAAGAATACTTTTTGCAACCGGGGTATAGTTCACGTCTGACATTACATAATAAACTTGAAAATGCCCCATTATTTTCTCTGTTAGAATGTTCAGAAAGTTCTGCATCTCCAATATCATGTATTAAATCAACTAAATCATCAGTGACTTTATTATCATCATTACTTTCTTGAATTTGAGAAGGTCCACTATTATTACTATTAAAACTGAACATAAAAGAACGACCATTTTAGCTTCTCCATGATGTATCCACTCCTTATAGTATTTATAAAATCCTTTCACATGCAAGTCTGTTTTAACTTCAATAAAGCTCTTGTTTTAGTGTTTTGACATGCATTACATGGGCAAAGAATTTTATCTTCAAAATAAATAGCATTTTCTCATACAAACTCCAGAAATAAATCCACACCTTTGGTATAGGTAAAACTAAATTTATCTTGTCATAAACCTAGCTTTTATCCATAACTACCAAAAAAGAGATTAGGATAGCATTAACACACTATAAAGACATTCACACCCCAAATCGAAACATGAAAATAGTACACTTACATAAATTACCCAAACCTAAACGGACAAATCATATGATATAAATAACTTATGGCAGCCCAAGACAACTAGCAACAGTAGCCAAACCAATATACATAGACACTAGCCAAAGCAGGAGCGAGGAGAAAAGAGGAAGAAAAAACAGTAGATTTAATTTCATGAATGTACTCTACCCCTTCATTTGAACCAATAAGAAAGATCATAGTAGTACATTCATGAGCATTACATTCATGAGCATTTTTCACATTTAAAAAGATTGAAGAATGTTTTTATAAACAAAAGCATGCATAGAAACTTAAATTATGCACATTTGTCTCAACTTCAAAAATAGATGCTCTATTAATCTACTAACGAATAACATCATCCTGATCTTGTGGGACCCTAATAAAGGGTAATCAAAGCACAAAAACTTCAGTGAAGAAGATTACAAATGCACAGAAACTTCAATGAAGGAGAAAACAACTATCTACACAATGTATATGTTTAGTAATATTGCAATATAGAAAGACATTAATGAAGTTCCATTCCTCTTGTAAATAGCGTTAACCCTAGAATTCTCACATACGACAAACATTCTCGCGAGGTAGTAGGTAAATAGCGTAAACCCTAAAATTTCTCATATCAACCATACTGCATGCATTATTACAACATAAATCTAAACTTATCAGGTGTTGTTTACCTAAGGAGATCATGCCTACATCTAAAACCACAACTTTACATCGTCAAAACCCTAAACTTGACTAAGCTTGCTCACCAAAAATTCACAAAATCCACCATCAAGAATTATACCTACAAATGATAAGAGGAAGAGAAGAAGAAGAAGGGGAAGAGGGAGAAGGCTCGCAATGGAGGAAAGAAGGCTCACAGTAAAAGCAAGCTTCCAACACCAATGATGAAAGGAGAGAAATAGCATTAACCCTAGAAGCAGCTGAGCAGAATATCATGCGAGCCCTTCGAGCAGAACGGGATGGCACAAGAGCCCTTCAGCTCTCAAGTACAGAGCTAGGGGGGTTATCGACAAGGAGTTGTGCCAATTCGCCGGAAGAAGAAGCCAATCAAGAGATTGAGGGTTTCCAGAATGCGTTTCTGGAGTCCCCCAAGATAGGATTGATCGAGAGATAGGGCTTTTGATAATAATTTTATTGTTGGGAAATTTACCTCCAAATATTTCATGCACTCATTGTAGGATCAAGCACATAACAAACTGTTCCAAAAGCCCGGACTGTTGGAAAGGGCGCTGCTTAATTTCTTAAATAAGTACCAGAGCGCCACAGGTCAAGTGAAGGAACGCTGGACCCAACAATCCCCCCCGGTGTCTAGCACAACCCGTCGGTTCAGAGGTGGGGTTACCAAATGGCCCACACGGCTCATAGGTGGGGTTACCATATGTCCACGGTTTCCTAACCCGCCGGACCAACATAGGTAGAGGGGAAAAATCGGGATTTAGCATTTCAAGAAGCATATTAACTGACTTATATAACATCATGTTCATTACTTTGATATGCAACAGTTTAACAATGAATGATAATAAAGAATACTTTTTGCAACCTGGGTATAGTTCACGTCTGACATTACATAATAGACTTGAAAATGCCCCATTATTTTCTTTGTTAGAATGTTCAGAAAGTTCTGCATCTCCAATATCATGTATTAAATCAACTAAATCATCAGTGACTTTATTATCATCATTACTTTCTTGAATTTGAGAAGGTCCACTATTATTACTATTAAAACTGAACATAAAAGAACGACCATTTTAGCTTCTCCATGATGTATCCACTCCTTATAGTATTTATAAAATCCTTTCACATGCAAGTCTGTTTTAACTTCAATAAAGCTCTTTGTTTTAGTGTTTTGACATGCATTACATGGGCAAAGAATTTTATCTTCAAAATAAATATCATTTTCTCATACAAACTCCTGAAATAAATCCATACCTTTGGTATAGGTAAAACTAAATTTATCTTGTCATAAACCTAGCTTTTATCCATAACTACCAAAAAAGACATTAGGATAGCATTAACACACTATAAAGACATTCACACCCCAAATCGAAACACGAAAATAGTACACTTACATAAATTACCCAAACATAAACGGACAAATCATATGATATAAATAACTTATGGCAGCCCAAGACAACTAGCAATAGTAGCCAAACCAATATACATAGACACTAGCCAAAGCAGGAGCGAGGAGAAAAGAGGAAGAAAAAACAGTTGATTTAATTTCATGAATGTACTCTACCCCTTCATTTGAACCAATAAGAAAGATCATAGTAGTACATTCATGAGCATTACATTCATGAGCATTTTTCACATTTAAAAAGATTGAAGAATGTTTTTATAAACAAAAGCATGCATAGAAACTTAAATTATGCACATTTGTCTCAACTTCAAAAATAAATGCTCAATTAATCTACTAACGAATAACATCATCCTGATCTTGTGGGACCCTAATAAAGGGTAATCAAAGCACAAAAACTTCAGTGAAGAAGATTACAAATGCACAGAAACTTCAATGAAGGAGAAAACAACTATCTACACAATGTATATGTTTAGTAATATTGCAATATAGAAAGACATTAATGAAGTTCCATTCCTCTTGTAAATAGCGTTAACCCTAGAATTCTCACATACGACATACATTCTCGCGAGGTAGTAGGTAAATAGCGTAAACCCTAAAATTTCTCATATCAACCATACTACATGCATTATTACAACATAAATCTAAACTTATCAGGTGTTGTTTACCTAAGGAGTTCATGCCTATATCTAAAACCACAACTTTACATCATCAAAACCCTAAACTTGACTAAGCTTGCTCACCAAAAATTCACAAAATCCACCATCAAGAATTCTACCTACAAATGCTAAGAGGAAGAGAAGAAGAAGAAGGGGGAAAAGGGAGAAGGCTCGCAATGGAGGTAAGAAGGCTCACAGTAAAAGCAAGCTTCCAACACCAATGATGAAAGGAGAGAAATAGCATTAACCCTAGAAGCAGCTGAGCAGAATATCATGCGAGCCCTTCGAGCAGAACAGGATGGCACAAGAGCCCTTCAGCTCTCAAGTACAGAGCTAGGGGGGTTATCGACAAGGAGTTGCTCCAATTTTCCAGAAGAAGAAGCCAATCAAGAGATTGAGGGTTTCTAGAATGCGTTTCTGGAGCAGCCCGAGATAGGATTGATCGAGAGATAGGGCTTTTGATAATAATTTTATTTTTGGGAAATTTACCTCCAAATATTTCATGCACTATTTGTAGGATCAAGCACATACCAAACTGTTCCAAAAGCCCGGACTGTTGGAAAGGGCGCTGCTTAATTTCTTAAATAAGTACCAGAGCGCCACAGGTCAAGTGAAGGAACGCTGGACCCAACAATCCCCCCCGGTGTCTAGCACAACCCGTCGGTTCAGAGGTGGGGTTACCAAATGGCCCACACGTCTCATAGGTGGGGTTACCACATGTCCACGGTTTCCTAACCGGCCGGACCCACACAGGTAGAAGGGAAAAATCGGGATTTAATAGCGCCCCCCGGTCTTGAACCCGTAACCTCTCTATGATACCAAATGTAGGATCAAGCGCATACCCAACTATTCCAAAAGCCCGGACTGTTGGAAAGGGCGCTACTTAATTTCTTAAATAAGTAGCAGAGCGCCACGGGTCAAGTGAAGGAACGCCGGACCAAACACTCATGAAATATTCTTTTTTGCTTGACCTCGAGTGAGAGGCTCGCGTGTCGTCATGTTCAAAAATATCTGAGCTGGAGCATGACTAGTAATCGAGCTCGAGCACATTAAACTCGAGCTCAAGCTTGACTCTTAATCAAAAATATTCTTTTTTTATCAAACTCTGTGTCCATGTTTGGGTAATGTATGTGTTTGTGTCTGTGTCATGTATTGGGGTATGGGTCGGGTGTGTTTGTGTCTATGTGTGTCAGTGTATATGTATGTTAGTGTATGTGTGTGTGTGTGTGTGTGTGTGTATGTGTCAGTGTTTGTGTATATGTATGTATGTGTGTTATGTGTTTAATTATGTGTGTATATGTATCTATGTGTGTTTGTATCTGTGTGTGTGTTTGTATTTTTGTCGGTCTGTGTTCGTGTCTGTGTCTGTGTTTGTATCTATGTATGTGTTTGTCTTTGTCTATGTTTGTGTGTCTATGTCTTTTTGTGTTTATGTCTGTCTATATTTTTATCTACGTGTCTGTGTCTATGTGTCTATATGTATTTTTGCTTGTGTGTCCGTGTGTGTCTGTCTGTGTTTGTGTTGGTCTGTATATGTTTATGTGTTCATGTCTATGTATGTATCTATTTTCCTATGTCAGTGTTTGTGTATTTGTGTCTGTGTCTATTTGTGGATGTCTTTGTCTATGTGTGTGTGTGTGTATGTGCATGTCAATACATGTATATGTCTGTGTCTATGTGTCTATGTGTGTTTGTGTTTGTGTGTCTGTGTTTGTTTTTTTTCTGTTTGTGTCTGTGTGTTTGTGTTTGTGTTTGTGTGTGTGTGTGTTTGTGTCTATGTGTATATGTGATTATGTGTGTTTATGTCAGCATGGTTATGTATTTGTATGTGGTTATGTGTGTCCCAACACGATGACGCTTCTACAACTTGCAAACCCCCGCATGCAAAAATACCCATGTCGTAATAGTATGACATATATATGACAGTCACTAGCGGGGGTTTGCAAGCTGTAGAAGATCCATTGCATTGGTGCAATGTCGAGGCAGGGTACTGTCTCACGAGGAACAGGGTCTTCCTGTGCACTGTCAATTGAACGAGCGTCCGAGAACTAGCTGGCAAAATTGGATAGAGGTAATTTGAAAGTGAGGGGATAAGTTGTAAACTACTCTAGAGGGGGGGTGAATAGAGTATTCAAATTTTATGAACAACTAGTCAGCTCCCTTGGAGTTTATTTGCGGAATAAAATAATCTGATACTTGAACCCTAAGAGCCTAACACAGTGACGTGCACAAGTGAGAGAGTTAACTGAAATTTCAGTTTAACTATAAACCTATCACAGCAACTAGCAATCCTAGGTAGTTCTATCACAGCCACAGAAAAGACAATTAAACAAAAACAGCCAGAGAGACACAGGATATATAGTGGTTCCCTCTTAATAGGTACTCCACTCTTCTACCACCTGGTAGGAATCCACTACAGGTTTTTGTTAAGGTGCCCTGCCACCAATGATCTGATTCAGGTAGATCAAACAGACCCTTTGAGCTTTTGATAAGGATGCTCAACCACAGGTTGTTGATAAGGTGCCTTGTCACCAATGTTCACTTTTGAAGAGGTGTGAAAACTCTTTTATAAAGGGGTTGAGAGGGTTAGATTGTCTTCTCTGTTGTTAATACAGATTAGAGAAGACTTGTGGATTCTCTAAAGAATCAAAGTCTCCCCCTGGCTCAGTGGAAGTCCAGGGAAGCCTTTGCTTCAGGATGAAGGAGTTTTAGATATACTGAAACTAAATCCTCAGAGATCTGTAGACTGATTTTTATCAGGTCTTCAGATTCTGGAGCACGTGAAGCAGATCTGGAGCTCTTTCTGAAGTCTTGAAAACTCTAAGCAGATGCTCAGGAGACTTGAGAAAGAAAGAAATTGCTCTGGGCTTTTAGTTCAGGAAAGCTTTTCTTCTTCTTTTTATGAGATGGTGAAGAGTTGCTCTGGAGATGCTTGAGAGAATGCAGCACTAAGAAAAAATCTCTCTGTATCTGTAACTTCTTTATTTTTTTGAGAAAAAATCTCTCTTAAATATGTCTTCTCATTTTTCCTTTGGAACAGCTCTATTGATTTGAATTCTCGAGCACTGCAACAGATTATCTCAAAATAGAATATAGCAATAGGAATAGAATGACCTATTAGCTTACTGTCAGTCCCAATAAGGAAATAAATGAATAGGAAAATATCTCAGCATAAAGACTTATCATTCTTGGAAATAGCACACACCGCCAACGGCTAGAATACAGCCTAGCAATATATTTTGTATAATAAGACAAAAATGCTTTATCAAAATACGAAATCCCGTAATTTATGCTTAACATATTTGGTAATTAATTCATTTGAATTTAAGCCATAAATTAGCAAAAACAATCTTCAGAAAATCTTTCTAACCACGCGCTAAAACACTTGGAAATAAACCAAGGAATAAAATAAGTGCAAATTGTTAAAGGCAGACAGAAATCGTCGAACAGGGGTTCGATGATCGTCGACCTAGCTAACAGATCGTCGACTAAAAGCAGAAATCTGTCGCAACAGAAATCGTCGACCAGAAATCGTCGACCAGCTCAAGATATCGTCGACCAGCTCAAGATATCGTCGACCAATCAAAGAATCTGTCGAAGCAGAAAACGTCGAACATCTCATGATGTCGACGTCTAAGGCAAAAAATCTGTCGAGACAGAAATCGTGAAGCGAGAACACGATCGTAGAACTGCTGATGGCAGATCGTCGACCAACCTTCAGAGCATAATAAACTTGCTCTGAGATCGTCGACCATCGGTCGACGATAATTGTCTTGACTTCAACGATTCAATAGCCCTGCTATCGTCGACCAATGATCGACGATCGCGAGGCCTCGTTCGACGATGGTCGAACGGAAAAAGCCTTAACCAAAAATACATCTAGAACTACTAGCCTAAGCTCTAGATCAGTTATAAACTGTCCTAAGGGAACTGAACAAGGCCTAAACATGATCATATATAGTTATATGGATCAAAAGGGGCCGGAAAGGGATTACATAAGCCAAATCACATCCAGGGTACCAACAATCTCCCCCTATTTGGGTTATGTTATCCAATCCGATCTAAAACTAAAGCACATAATATCAAAAGCAGATATTAACCAAAAATTTAAATCACAGGCAATCCACAGAAAAACATAAAAGCATAAATCAGCAGAACTGTAAAGTATCAAGCAGATTTATCAGAGGTTTTGGCATCAGATGAGTTCTTAGGGATTACAGCTGGTTTGAAAATAATTTCTCTGTTTGGATTTGCTGCTTGCCTTTTGGATAGCATTAGATCATGTTCACCAATAATTTTCTTTTCAGAATAGCTTGGCAAAACTGCAGCAGGGTGCAACTTCATGTATTCTTCAGAATTAAAAATTTCAGAGTTGACTTGAATTTTGCTGAGTTCCTTTTCTCTGAATTCAGACATAGTTGTATATGCTGTAGGGTCTAGTCCTTGAGCTTTGGCTCTCTCCATCATGCTTAGTGCAATAGATTCCTTAAATATTGCCATAGAGGCAATTCTTTCAGTTTCAGTCATATCTGATGGAGAGGATGGTCTGTCAGTATCAGCTTGAGCTGCAATCTCCATGTTCCTTTGAAGAGCTGTGGCTAATTTGCTTGAGTCAAGAGGAATCTGTGCAGCCTTCTTAGGATCAGTTTCAGCATATAGAGATCTGGGAGGTGCAAGTTCAATGAACTTCTTGTGGGATTTCTCTGAATAGACCACTCTTTTTCCTTTTGTTTCAGCTGTCTCAGAAGCAGCAGGTTTCCTTGATATGGAGGATGGACCTTTCCTGGGAGGAGAAGGTTTCCATTCTGGAACTTTCTTTTTAGGAGCAGGAGGAGGAGAGAAAGTAGATTGCTGAAATGTCATCTCCTTTATTTGTTCCATGGGAACATTTTCATTTCTTTTCCTTCCTTGTCCTGATACATCTTGGCCTCCCTGGCTTTGGTTACTCCTTCTCTGGTAAGACTTAAAGGTGTTGGAACTTGCTGATTTTGCAGATGGGGCAGAAGAGAGACTTCCAGAGGCTCCAGCACCAGGAGGTGGAGGAGGACCTCTGGGGGGAATTTCTGTATTGGAGTGTCATATCTTTTTGTTCTCTTCTTCTCTCTTGTTTGATTCTTTGAAAGTCTCATCCATGGTTGAAATTCCTTGCTCTTGGGATCAATTCCCTTCAGAATGAAATAGGGAACATCCTTGTCTGGATTAGCAGTAGGACGAGCAGATGCCTTTCTTTTCTTGGATACAGCCTTTTTCTTCTTCTGGGTACTATCAGAATCCTCAGAGTCATCATCATCAGAGGAGTGGGATGAGGTTCTGCCAGCATAATCATCAAAATCTTGTTCTGAGATATCTTTGGCAGCTATAGCATGTTCAGCCTTTTCTTTCTCCTGCTTCTCTCTATCTTCTTTTTCTCTTGCTTCCTCAATGGCATCTTGCACAAGGAGGGCATCAAGATCGACATTTGGAGATCTCTTCCAGAGTTCTGATTCAGGATACAAGTCAGGAACTATCCTGGGGACCAGTTCTGCAATAGAAGGAATGGGTAGAGGATAGGTAAGGATAGGTGGAGAAAAGATGACTGTATCTGCAGGGGCAGAAGCTTTCTCTAGAGAGATGACTAGGGAATCCATATGAGAATTAGCCAACCCTTCAATGTACTCAGAGGCAATATTCTCAGCCACAAAGGCTATAAATTGTTCAAGGTTGAGAGTACCTGAGCTTGATTCCTTTTCAGTCATTTTGGAGGCATTCTCTGGTAAGTCTTGTACAGCCTCAGCTTCTTCAGCAGCAGCAGCAGGGATGTTGATTGTGCCTGCATACAAAGAAAGATAAGTTAACAACCAAGTGGGAATAGAGTATTCCCCCAAGGTGAACAACAGCAGGTAATTGATAGAGTTACCTGAGATCTACACAGGATACCACTTTGCATCTAGGAAGGAGGTTATAATTCCTTCTAGATGTTCAGTGACATCAGGGATAGACACCTCTGCAAGGCACAAGAGGAGTGCCATACAGGAAAAGAAGAGAGAGTCCTTGACCAAGGGGTCATCAAGGTACTCAGGTCTATAAGGGACCGTTTTCTCTTGAGAAGGAGGAATAGAAGGAGATGTGAGTGTGAACTCACAGTCTGAATTGAGAAAGGATTCCAAAGCATTATCAGAGTCAATGGAGATAGCAGCATCAAATTGCAACACTGATGCAAGATCATCAGCAGCTGAGATGGGAAGGAAGGGATGAGAGATTAACTCAAAGTTGGAGTTTGAATTAATTAGAAACTTAAATAAAACTATACCATCTGGTTGAGCAGTAGCATTCTCAAGTTGTTGAACCACTACTTCTGAGTCAGTAGTGTTTATTGAAACTTTTTCACACAAGTCCATGAGGACTTCCTCATTATTTTTCTCTGGGAGTTCTTCATCAGAAGCTAGATTCACTAGGAAGTGAATGTCTTTGTTAGATAAAGATATCAATTTAAAGTCCTGATTATAACCTTTAGAGGAAGTGTTTTACCTTCTGATTGCTCTGGATCTTTCATTAGAGACTCTTTCTCTGGAAACTCTTGATGTTCTTCTATAATTGCTGTAAGGGGAAGAGAAGAGTTGTCCTGAAGGGCCAAGGCATCACCTGAGACCACTTCAACAGACATCTCCCCCTGCATGACTTTAGTGGGGACTGGAGTCATGCATCTTACTGAAGAGGGCTCAGCAGAGGGTGGAAATGATTTGATGGCTTCAGTAAGGGCTTTGATGGATGCAATGAGAGGGGCATTGGCAGTCTCAATCATTTTTTGTATGGATGGAGTGATGAGCTCTACAATTTGTGCAAGCAATTCAGGAGTTATCTGAAATGCTGAGGATGTGGAGGTGGATGGAATGGAAGCAGTATGATCTACCACATGATCAAATGAATCATGTGGAGATGGGTGAACATCAACATGAGTGTGGGATTCATGTTGAGATAAGTGTGTGAGGATGGTAGCAGTTACCATGTCAACACTGGCTGCGGCTGCCAGATGTTGTGGTATGGGTGACTGGGGTGGAGATGCATGTAGGATGGAAGATGCATGTTGTGGTGGCACTGCAGATTGTGTGGAGGGTAATACAGGAGATGAGGATGCAGGGGTAAAGAGGGAGGATGAAGGAATTGCTGAGCCTTCCCCAGCAAGCTGGAGAGTGGCTGAATCAGCCCTTGTGTCTGATGGAGGGTTAGGATCAACCCTGGCTGACTTCTTGATGACTCTCTGAGATTTCTTGAACAGAGAGGGGTCCAACCTCTTGCTGGCGTTGACTGTGGAGGGTGCAGAAACAAGCAGCAGGGGTGCTTTCACATATAGAAACACACCCAACACCCTGGCAAGGTTTACTTCTTTCTGATTGTTCTTTCTCCTTATTAGTTCAAACAGAACTTTTCCCCAGGCTATCTGCGTCTTATTCACCAAAACTGACATTAAGGCAAATTGTTGCCTGTTGATGTTGTCGTGAGCAGAGTGCTTTCCCAAAACGACCTTGCCCACCAGGTCTGCCAGAAACTTGTACTCTGGAGACAGGTTTATCTTCAGCAGCTTAGCTGGAATACCCTCAGCATGGCCCATCACGGTTAGCATGCGGCCATATTCCTCTGAATTTTGCTCATAGTCCTTAGTACCGGTTGGTAGACCAAACAACTCAGTCAGAACTTCAGGAGTCAGAATGACCTCCTCTCCATTTATCTTTCCAGTCATCGCTTCGTCGCTGGAGGATGAGGTATATACCCATTCTCAAATCTCTGGTATATGAATCTTTGGTGAGAATGACATAAATTTCTTTAGCCCTTGATCTTCACACAGCTGCAGAATGTCTTGGATGGGTTGATCACATCGGCTGAAAGAATCGAAGTCGACACAGAAACCAGTGTCGAACTTCATTCCGAAGAGAACTACAGAAGGAATCGCCATTAGATTGAAGAGAGAATGACGAATCGAGATGCAAGGCAGGGGAGAAGAGAATCGCGCGGGATTAGAGTTCGAGAGCGAATTCTAAGCCAGAAGATGGAATATGAAAAGACGGAGCGGAAGGACGACGATCTCCAGACCTAAATCGACTATCAGATATAAATCTGCGATCGTCGATCCCGGAATAAAATCGGTCGTCGAACAATGACCGACGATAGTCAATATTTGACTAATCGATAAACATTGACCGACTACAAGCAATCACCACGATCGTCGATCAATATATGTTGGTCGACGATTCTCCACTCAGCACAGAAAGTCTGTCGTCGACCATTGGTCGACGATAGATACCTAAGGAGAGATCGTTGACCAGTTGATCGACGATTTCTGCCTTACTACCGAACGAGCTGTCGTCGACCGTTGGTCGACGATAGTTCTGACCTGGTCGAAGATCGTCGAGCAGTCGTTCGACGATTTTAGACAGAAAACAAATCTATCCAAATTTTCACTACTCTGAACCATTAATCATTCCAAGCTGGTTCAGGAAGAACAAATGCCTTTGTTCATCAAGGGGCTTAGTGAAAATATCTCCTCTCTGCAGGTCTGTGGATATAAATTCCATTGCTATCATGTTCTTTTCCACATTATCTCTTAGAAAATGATGTCTAATCTCAATGTGCTTGGTCCTGGAATGGTGCACAGGATTTTGAGCAATTGATATTGCACTGGTACTGTCATACAGAATTTTTGTTTTTGAGTGTGTGTACCCATAATCCACTAGCTGATTTTGAATCCACAGGATCTGTGAACAACAACTAGCTGCTGCTATATATTCAGCCTCAGCAGTTGAAGTAGACACAGATGCCTGTTTCTTACAAAACCAAGAGACAAGTCTCTCTCCCAGGAACTGACAGGTCCCTGAGGTGCTTTTCCTGTCAACTCTACAACCAGCATAATCAGTATCTGAATATCCAATTAATTCAAATCCAGACTCAGCTGGGTACCACAGTCCTAAGTTAGGGCATCCCTTAAGGTATCTCAAGATCCTCTTGAGAAGAGTTAAGTGAGATTCCTTTGGGTTGACCTGAAACCTAGCACATAGGCATGTAGAAAACATTATGTCAGGCCTACTTGCAGTCAAATACAGCAGGGAACCAACAATGGCTCTATAGTTCTTTTGATCAACAGACTTGCCATTGACATCAGAATCAATAACTACATTTGAGGCCATAGGTGTGCTCATTGATGAAGCATCAGACATTCCAAATCTTTTAACCAGCTCTCTGGCATATTTTGATTGAGAGATGAAGATACCATCAACACACTGTTTCACTTGGAGACCAAGGAAATAGGATAACTCACCCATGCTGCTCATCTCAAACTTGGAGTGCATTAGTTCAGAGAACCTCTTGCATAGTTTGGGATCAGTGGAGCCAAATATAATGTCATCTATATAGATTTGAACTAACAGTTGTGAGTCCTTATGATGTCTAATAAATAGGGTTCTATCTACTACACCTCTCACAAACTTGTGTTCTAGAAGGAAATTTGCTAAGGTCTCATACCAAGCTCTAGGAGCTTGCTTAAGTCCATATAGAGCCTTTTGGAGTTTGAACACATGAGTGGGTAAGGTTGATGAAACAAACCCTGGTGGTTGTTAAACAAACACTTCTTCCTTTAAATCTCCATTGAGGAAGGCACTCTTCACATCCATTTGGAAGACCTTAAATTTCTTATAGGCAGCATAGGCTAGGAAAATCCTAATGGCTTCTAGTCTAGCTACAGGGGCAAAAGTTTGATCATAATCTATGCCTTCCTCCTGTCTATAGCCTTGAGCTACTAGCCTAGCCTTATTCCTAACTACTATGCCTTGGGCATCAAGCTTGTTTCTAAACACCCACTTGGTGCCTATGATCAGTTGGCCTCTTGGTCTTGGAACCAAAGTCCAAACTTTGCATCTTTCAAACTGGTTAAGTTCCTCTTGCATGGCTATAATCCAGTGTGGATCAAGCTCAGCATCTTTAATGGTTAGGGGCTCAACCTGAGAAAGGAAACAAGCAAACATCACATCTTTGTTGAGTTGATGTCTTGTCTGGACTACTACTGAAATGTCTCCAATCACTTGAGATACAGGGTGATCTCTAAGTGTGACAAGATTAGTAGGTTCAACAATGATCTGATCTTCAACATGTGCAAGATTTAATTCCTCATGTGGAATTTGATCAACTGTTGGAGCAGGTGCTTTAACTTCTAAAAATTCTACATTAGATTCAGAATCTGAAGAAGCAACCTGAGGAGTTTGTTGGGGATGATTCTCCTGTATGAGTCTCAAACCTTCCAAATCCTTACTTACTCCTAGGACTTGCACTGTACTATTAGTGGAAGAGTCCTTCTCCTTATAATACATGACTGTCTCATCAAAAGAGACATGTGCAGACTCTTCTATCTTAAGAGAGGATTTATTGAGGACCCTATAGGCTTTGCTTACTTGAGAGTATCCCAGAAAGACTCCCATTGAAGCTTTTGCCTCAAATTTTCTAAGGTATTCTTTGTTATTGTTATGAACAAAAGCAACACAGCCAAATACTCTAAAATAGTCTATTTTAGGTTTCACTTGCTTAAGTAACTCATAGGGAGTCTTACCCTTAAGTTTATGTATCAGACTTCTGTTCAATACATAGTTAGCTGTGCTAACTGCTTCAGCCCAAAAGGCCAGAGGCATGTTAGCATCTGCCAACAATGTACTTGCAGCTTCAATTAGGGTTCTGTTTTTTCCTTTCAACTACCCCATTTTGTTGAGGAGTTCTAGGAGCAGAGAAGCTATGTTTGATACCTTCCTTCTCACAGAATTCTTGCATAAGAAGAGACTCAAACTCAGTACCATGATCGCTTCTGATCAAGGCAATCTGAGTAGAGTACTCACTCTGTATACACTTTAGAAAATCTGTAAGAACCTTGAAGTTATCAGCCTTAGTTCTCAAGAAGAATACCCAAGTGAACCTAGAGAAGTCATCTACAATTACTAGAGTGTAAGACTTTCCTCCAAGACTCTGTACAGCAATAGGACAAAATAGATCCAAATGTAGCAAGTACAGAATCCTGGGAGAATCACTTTTATTAACTGATTTAAAGCTATTTCTTGTTTGCTTACCTAATTGACAAGCTTTGCAAAGGCCTTCCTTCTTGTAGGGGCAAGAAGGTAAGCCTCTTACAAGGTTGTATTTAGCCAGCCTAGAAATGTTTTTCAAATTTACATGACTAAGTCTCTTATGCCAAAGGGTATTATTACTGGTTACTTCATTAAATAAGCATATTTCAGATTTGGATGAGTTAAAATCTACAACATAAACATTACCAATTCTAATACCTACTAACACAACAGTATTATTTAAAGCAATATTACAAGCAGTGTCAGTAAACCATACCTTGTACCCAGCATCACACATTTGGCTTACAGAGATTAGGTTGTGCTTTAGTCCTGAGACATAAGCAACCTTCTTGAATGTTACAGCTCCTATGGTGAAGCTGCCATACCCTTCAGTCTGTCCACAGCTGGAATCCCCAAATACAACTTTTGGTCCCAGCTTGGCTTTGAACCCTGACAGATTCTTCTTCTTTCCTGTCATATGCTTTGAGCATCCACTATCCAGATACCATTTGTCATGTATGACTGGATAGGTCTTCACCTGCAAAGATATCAATTATACATTGTGGACCCAGGTTACCTTGGGTCCAGTATTCTTCACAAAAGAAAATCTAGATATAAACGATTTTGCAGGCTTAGATTTATATCCTAAAGGGTGTGATCTCCTAGGTGGGATAATCCATTCAGTTAAAGGATTAAATGACCTAAGGTAGTGATTTGGATTTGCAGTTCTGGAAGTTTGAAATTTATTTTCCAGCTTAGGTCCAGATCGTCGATCCACGGTCGACGATCGCAAGTCATATCGTCGATCATTTGTAGTAGTGCTTTGTTCTGGATTCCACGATCGTCGATCACTGGTCGATGACTCATGATGAGATCGTCGATCACTAGTCGACGACTCAAGATGAGATCGTCGATCTCCTGCACCGAAGATATCATACTTGGTGAAGGTGTTCAGCGATCGTCGATAGACGTTCGACGATTGGTTTGACGATCGTCGATTAATGTTCGACGATTTCTGTAAAGCTAGAAATTTTTTCTTCCTGTTCTCTTTCTTAATCTTATTCTGAATTTTCTTGCATTTTTCAATTTCCTCAGTATTCTTTATTTCTGATTCAGAAATAAATTTTTCTGGAGTGCTAAATCTCTCCTTTGTGAGGAGGATGGGTTCACTAGATGTAGCACCTAAGCCTAGTTTATCATTACCAACCCTAGTGTTTGCTATACTGGTTATTTCAGATAATTTAAGGCTTCTGCCATTTAATTGTTCTTCTAATCTCTTAGATTTAGCTAGTTCTAATTTTAGGAATGTTACTTCTTCTTTTGAGCTTTCTAATTCCTTTTCTAATCTAATTATTTCAATACTTTCCATGTCTAGTTCCATTATCTTTAATCTAAGTGACTTAATTTCTTTTTCAGACAATAGAAAATCTAAACATAGAGTTTTAAATTTTAATTTGAACTCAGGAGATGAGAAATCAAATGAGTCGATTACCTGGTCTTCCATAGAGGAATCTTCTTCATTGTCTCCTTCTTCTTCAGAATTCTCTGCAGCTGACAGAGAGCTGCAGGCATCAATAGCCATGAGGCAGACCTCTTTGGCTTTCTTCTCTTCTTCTTCTTCTGAATCACTGGAGCTAGAGGAGCAGGTATCCTCTTCTGTTTCACTCCAGGTAGCAGCCACAAATCCCTTGTCCTTCTTCTTGTATTTGTGTGAGGAGGACTTGGAGTGGTGCTTCCTGTACTCTTTCTCATGTTTCTTCTCCTTGTGTTTCTTCTCTGGACAATCTGGAGCAATGTGTCCAGGCTTGCTGCAAACATAACAGATGATTTCTTTAGATGGAGTTTTGTCATACCTTGGTTTGTCCTCATACTTGGAGAACTTCTTTCTGAGGTCTCTTCTTCCCATGTTGAAGAACCTCTTGGCAATGAGTGCAAGTAACTCCTCATTTGATTGACTTCCTTCAGAAGTCTCAGCAGCCTTAAGAGCTAGAGAGTGCTCTTTCTTTGTAGGTGTAGGAGTTTTTACTTCAATTGCAGCAGCTCTGCTCTTTAAAGTTTGCTCATATGACTTGAGCTTTCCCAACAGAGCTTCTGTGGAGAGTTCCACAGTGTTTCTTCCATCCTTGATGGGCCATATCCTTGAGTCCCAAGAGATAGGAAGGCACATCAGGATCTTGTCATTGACTTCTGACAAAGTTATCTCCTTGTCCAAAGACCTCAGTTCACTTATTATTGAACTGAGTCTTGTGTACATTGTGTCAATGTCTTCAGCATCATCCTTCTTGAAATTTTCATACTGAGAAGTGAGGTTGGATCTCCTGTCCTTCCTCTCGTCAGCTGAGCCAGCAACTATGTGGTTGAGGGAATCCCACATAGCTTTGGCTGAGGTACATTCAGGAAGCTTCTGGAATATTTCATCAGACATTGTCTGAGCTAGGATATTCATTGCTTTTGCATCAGCTGCTTTTGCCTTCTTGTAAGTTTCATTGTAGTCAGGTGGTGGCACAGCACTGAGATCAGCAGAAGTGGAAGCAGCAGCAGGCCTAGCAGGTGGTCCTGTCAAAATAGAGGAAAAGATATCTTCATCAATAGAATTCATGTATAGTCTTATCCTGGCCTTCCATATGCCAAACTTGGACAAGTTGCATACAGGAGGTCTGGTGCTTGAATAATCCTTAGACTGGGCCATGTGTGAAAGTGTTTGTGAATGGTATCAGGAAACAACTTTATCACTGGATCTTTTAACTCAGGTGTTAGCCTGTATGAACAGCCAACCTCCCTCTGATACCAATTGAAAGTGAGGGGATAAGTTGTAAACTACTCTAGAGGGGGGGTGAATAGAGTATTCAAATTTTATGAACAACTAGTCAGCTCCCTTGGAGTTTATTTGCGGAATAAAATAATCTGATACTTGAACCCTAAGAGCCTAACACAGTGACGTGCACAAGTGAGAGAGTTAACTGAAATTTCAGTTTAACTATAAACCTATCACAGCAACTAGCAATCCTAGGTAGTTCTATCACAGCCACAGAAAAGACAATTAAACAAAAACAGCCAGAGAGACACAGGATATATAGTGGTTCCCTCTTAATAGGTACTCCACTCTTCTACCACCCTGGTAGGAATCCACTACAGGTTTTTGCTAAGGTGCCCTGCCACCAATGATCTGATTCAGGTAGATCAAACAGACCCTTTGAGCTTTTGATAAGGATGCTCAACCACAGGTTGTTGATAAGGTGCCCTGTCACCAATGTTCACTTTTGAAGAGGTGTGAAAACTCTTTTACAAAGGGGTTGAGAGGGTTAGATTGTCTTCTCTGTTGTTAATACAGATTAGAGAAGACTTGTGGATTCTCTAAAGAATCAAAGTCTCCCCCTGGCTCAGTGGAAGTCCAGGGAAGCCTTTGCTTCAGGATGAAGGAGTTTCAGATATACTGAAACTAAATCCTCAGAGATCTGTAGACTGATTTTTATCAGGTCTTCAGATTCTGGAGCACGTGAAGCAGATCTGGAGCTCTTTCTGAAGTCTTGAAAACTCTAAGCAGATGCTCAGGAGACTTGAGAAAGAAAGAAATTGCTCTGGGCTTTTGCTTCAGGAAAGCTTTTCTTCTTCTTTTTGTGAGATGGTGAAGAGTTGCTCTGGAGATGCTTGAGAGAATGCAGCACTAAGAAAAAATCTCTTTATATCTGTAACTTCTTTATTTTTTTGAGAAAAAATCTCTCTTAAATATGTCTTCTCATTTTTCCTTTGGAACGGCTCTATTGATTTGAATTCTCGAGCACTGCAACAGATTATCTCAAAATAGAATATAGCAATAGGAATAGAATGACCTATTAGCTTACTGTCAGTCCCAATAAGGAAATAAATGAATAGGAAAATATCTCAGCATAAAGACTTATCATTCTTGGAAATAGCATACACCGCCAACGGCTAGAATACAGCCTGACAATATATTTTGTATAATAAGACAAAAATGCTTTATCAAAATACGAAATCCCGTAATTTATGCTTAACATATTTGGTAATTAATTCATTTGAATTTAAGCCATAAATTAGCAAAAACAATCTTCAGAAAATCTTTCTAACCACGCGCTAAAACACTTGGAAATAAACCAAGGAATAAAATAAGTGCAAATTGTTAAAGGCAGACAGAAATCGTCGAACAGGGGTTCGATGATCGTCAACCTAGCTAACAGATCGTCGACTAAAAGCAGAAATCTGTCGCAACAGAAATCGTCGACCAGAAATCGTCGACCAGCTCAAGATATCGTCGACCAATCAAAGAATCTGTCGAAGCAGAAAACGTCGAACATCTCATGATGTCGACGACTAAGGCAAAAAATCTGTCGAGACAGAAATCGTGAAGCGAGAACACGATCGTAGAACTGCTGATGGCAGATCGTCGACCAACCTTCAGAGCATAATAAACTTGCTCTGAGATCGTCGACCATCGGTCGACGATAATTGTCTTGACTTCAACGATTCAATAGCCCTGCTATCATCGACCAATGATCGACGATCGCGAGGCCTCGTTCGACGATGGTCGAACGGAAAAAGCCTTAACCAAAAATACATCTAGAACTACTAGCCTAAGCTCTAGGTCAGTTATAAACTGTCCTAAGGGAACTGAACAAGGCCTAAACATGATCATATATAGTTATATGGATCAAAAGGGGCCGGAAAGGGATTACATAAGCCAAATCACATCCAGGGTACCAACATAATTCTTATTTTAAAAAGATACATGTTGGGTATCTTATCGTAGTTATGTGTATGTCTATGTGTTTATATGTTGGGCAGAGGTAATTCTTATTTTAAAAAAGATACATTATACAGTCCTGTGCTCTAGTCTCCTTGGATAAAAGGCAAAGAATATCATAGCCAGTGTAGTGGACGATTCAATGCTGCAAAATTTATTCCACTGCAAATCTGCCAAGGAGATGTGGGACTGTCTCGTAGTTCTCATGGAAGGAACTGAAGAAGTTAGAGATGATCAGAGATCTCTACTTAATCAAGAATACGTGGCATTCAAGAAATGTACAAATGATACAACTGCTGACAGCTTCGAGAAATTCTTTAAGATCGTCAACGACCTCCGAAACTATGGCCGTAAATTCACTAATGGTGAGCTCAACGATAAATTCCTCATATACCTGACAAAAGACTACGACACTAAGGTGGTAGCCATTAGGTAATTCAGAAAGCTGCCAGAGATTAATCCCCAGAATCTATTTGGCAAACTCCTCTCATATGAACTGCAAATGAATACTAGAAAGAAAGAGGAGCAAAGCAGCAGGACTTCAATCAAAGAAAAGTCAGTAGCTTTGAAGGCCGAAGGGATTAGAAAATCTAGAGTCGTATCACCAATAAGGACACGAGCTGCTGATGCCCAAGAAGATTCTTAGCCATGCCCATCAGGCTCTGAGCTATCTGTTGGAGAATTCTCGCTAATCTCCAAGCCATTAAAAATTCTGCTCAGCAAGAGGAGACAAATGAAAAATCAGTGCTCCTCCTCAAACTTCAGAAGATCACATCGTGATGTTGATTGGTCTAAGAAAAGCTACAACCGAGAGGACATGTATAAATCTAAACCGAACAAACTTTCTTTCTCTGACATAGTTTGTTATTGTTGTAACAAGCCAGGACACGTGATTACGGAATGTCTATATAAAAAGGAAGCATCCAAGAAAGAAGACAAGAGATCGTTCAAAGGTAAGAGGAAGGAAGAGAAGATATTCTTTGAAAAGAAGTCAAAGACACTTAGTGACAGTGACGCAAGTAAGTCAAGCTCTGAAGATGAAGAATCTTACTTCGGGCTCATGTCTCAATCAGATGAGGAAGTAGGTGACTCCCAATTCCATGGGAAGGTAAACTCTCGCACAATGCACTCTGAATCTGAAACCTCTGTTAATGGTCATGAAGACTATTCTTCTGAGGAAGATGAATCTGACTTGATGGCTTAGCATCAAGAACTTTTGAGAGACTTTGACAATTGCTGCAAGGTAGTAAAAAAGTAATGAAAAGGGATTGCTTCTCTCAAGTCAGTGGAATCAAACCTAAAGGAGGAAATTGCTGAATTAACTTCTCTTAGAAATGGAGTTCACTCTTTGAAAGAGGAATTAAAATGCTCTGCTGAACTGTTAAGTTAGAAAGAGAAGTACTTAGATGAGCTAGAAGAAAAGCTCTTGGTGGAAAGGAAACTTGTTGAAAGTTACTCTAAACCGAGGACAATTCTTCCACTCATTGATGAATTCTCTGCTCCGAAGAAGGGTAGTGGTCTTGGACATATAACTGAGAAAGGTAATCCTACTAAGAGAGATGATACCAAAGGCAAAGGGAAGACACCTCAAAGTCAACCCTCTTTCAAGAAGGTTATCTTTCCCTCAAATAAATATGACTTTAAGACATCCTATGCTCACTTTGTAAGGCGAACTTATGTGGAGCCTAAACAGCGCTATCAAGGATGGACCCGTCCCCGAGACTTTAGTGCTAGTGCTTTATGGGCAACTTATGAAGAAATAACTCTCAAAGAGTATGGTCCCTACGTTCATGGACCAAATTTAATGAAGGCACCCAAAGACAAAATTGTTGCTCCTAAGGCTAAAGAAACAGAGAAGCCTTGTGTCTGCTGCAATTACGAGGCTTCCACTTCCAAATCAGTTGCCCCTGTTAGACCTCGCATACAAAAGGTAAAGAAGGAGTACAAGAGAAGGTACAACAGGTTTGATTGTTGGTGTTGCAGCAAGATTGGTCACTTTGTCATAGATTGTTGGTTTCAACTTATAAAAATTGAAACTCCACGAGTTAACAGTGCAATACCGACCACTCACAATGTTAATGTTCCTAGTGGTGTAAAAATAACAAGGAACCAAAGAACCAAATTAGTTTTGGTTCTTAGGGGAAAATGATCTATGATTGCAGGTATGCCCAAAGGCCAACAAAACCCCAATCTGTTATTTAGACAGTGGATTCTCTCGGCATATGACCGGGACAAGAAGCCTATTGCAAGAATATACCTCAGTCAAAGACGGTCCAAAAGTTATCTTCGAAGGGTCTGACTGGGGAATCACTAAAGGCTATCATATACCAACTGTTGAAACCAGTAGAACTAGTTTCTCCTAAAAGCTCGGATCTAAGGCTGCAACCTACGCTTACTTTCTTCGAACCACGCTCCCAACAAGACACCTAAAGGAACAGACCGGAGGCTTCAGCTCGGAGGTCCCACCGCTCACCCAGAAGAACTAGAATCCTTCCCCTCCCTAGCCAGTGCTGAGCTAGATGTCTGAGTAAGAAGGAAAAAGAAGGTTCCACACCCCCTCTTCTCAGACACCTTACCGGCCTATTTATAGGCTTCAGGATTTGAACTGCAAATAACCAAAGCAAGCACCTGTGAAATTACCTGAATACCCTGGGTTGGGTCTGCCAACAGCCGAACTCCGCTATTCTGAAGGGCTATGAGCAGACCACCGAGGGTAAAAGAGTAAAAAAGGCCAAAAGGGATGAACCGCTTGCCAACTGAACCGGTTCCCCCCCAATTGCTGAACCGGCCTTATCTCTTCCTGCCGACCCGAAGCTTGGCGAGAGGACCACCTTGCGGCTGAAAACACCACCTCGCAGGCGAGACCCTCCGTCGACATATAGAAAATCTTCCTTTGACCCCCACCTGTCAGGCGAATGGACTCAACTTTGGCTCCTCCTGCCTAGCGCGAGCGGACCCACCTTTTGGCTCCTCTCGCCTATTGCGAATGGACCCACTTTTGGGCTCCTCTCGCCTATTGCGAGTGGACCCAACTTTTGGGCTCCTCTCGCCCATTGCGAGTGGAACCAACTTTAGGCCCCTCTCGCTTAGTGCGAGTGGTCTTTGCTTCGGGCCCCTCTCGCCTAGGGCCTTATCTCCTCTTGAGGATTCTTCTAATCCCCTCTCTGCTGGGTTCCCTCCTGTGAGCCCGAGGTTGTACACAATCCCCGCTCTTTTCGGGGTTGTCCAAGCCCGAAAAGAAAAGTCCAACCGAGGCTCACGTCATCTCAGCGACTTTAAAGCGGAATCTTTTTCGTGTAGGATTCCCCCCCATGAGTCTATAAATACTGGGATCCTCCTCAAGTGCAACAGGCCTCCTCTCTTCGTTTTAGCCACCTCCACTTTGCTGCTATGTCTCTTAGCAAAAGCTTTCGTGATCGTATCGCGCTGGTGCGCCAGCGGAACAAGGCGAGCGCGGCTGCCTTAAACCTAATTCCCGCTCGTACTTTTTCCTCACCACCACCCTCTTCTTCTCGCCCGAAGAAGGCGAGAACAACTGATCTGGTCCCCCCGTCGGGAGGACCCTTACCGGATCCCTCGGAGAGACGCATCCCCCCTACACCATCGCTTCCCCAAGAAAAAGAGGTAAGGTCCTTGTTCACCTCCCCTATTCGCTATCTATCTTTCATTGCTCCTTTTGCTGTTGGTTTTCTGAAAAGTCACGCACCCTACGGTCAGTCTGGTAGCGCACAAACTCATCTCGCCAACCATCGTCTAAGCTCTGCCTCGCCTCCTCCCTCTACTCTTCCCTCTACTCTTGGTGGGAAAGATGGCGAGCCTTCCCATATCGCTGGGACCTCTCGCCACTCTGGTTAGGAATCTTCTGCCCTAGGTTCTGGCCTCTCTGGCTGCCCACCTTTGATTATGACCCTCATTCTGTTTTTTTATTTGCAGATGTGCGAGTAGACTCATCTGTCGAAGACTCGCCTACTGAGGAGCGCCCGAGGCGAGCGGTCTCCTCGCCTCCTCCTCCTATGGACGAGATCGAAGATTACCTTGGCGACCCTATGGATCCGTTGGCGATGAAGCGCAGGGTGGCTGAGATGTTCCGAAAACATGCGATCATGATTCAAGAGTTGGAGAAGGACAAGCAAACGGCTGACCGGCAGATTGATTGGTTAGAGGTGGAGGTTGCTCGCTTGACCTCTGAAGTTGATGCTGACATTGAGATAGACGAGACCGACCCCCAGGCAATTCTGAACGAGGTCGACCAACAACTCCGTCTCGCGCGCCGTGGCGTGGATGCGGCTCGCGCTTTTCACCTCCCCCACCGTCCCCCCTGCGCGAGGTCTCGCGGTGGGGGGCGCTGGCGGTGGCATAAGGATTGAATCCCTCGCGCTGCCTTGCGCCCTTATTTTCTTTGCACTGCTCTTCGCTTTGTAATAATGTTTCCTCTCGCGGCTACCGCCCGAACTCTTTGGATCTAAAGAATAGGTCTGCTTAATAACTTCTCTTAGTAGTTCCTTTGATAATTTTACCTCTAGTACCGCGCTTTTCTATACTGTGACTCGCGCGTCATATCTGTGCTTAAATCACTACTCTCTTTTTATTTTTATTGTATTTTTATGATACTGCCTCGTCCCCGGCCTGGGACTTACGTTAGGCTACACCAATCGAGACTAGGAGAGAGAGAAAGACGGCCGCCTCTTCCCCTTCCTTTACACTATATATTTTTTTGCCTCTTCGTATTTTTCCCTTTACCCAACGGGCTATAAATACCTCCCTATCCCTGGAGCCCGGATCATGCTCTCGATTTGTCTCGGCGCCCTAAACCTTACCTCTCTCTTCCTACCCTCGCGAACTGATCCTGTCGGCGCCTCGTCTCGCCTATTCTTCTCGCATCCCCCCTTTCGCTCTCTTTGTCCAGAATGAGGAAAAAGAAGGCTGAAGAAGGCGAGGGGCGAAGCCGATGCGGGAGGCGGTTTGGTGACCATGATTTTCCTCCCTGCCGGATTTCCGAGGAGGACTACAACGCCTTCACTCGCGATTTCTTGCCGGAGGGTTTTGAGCCACGCCCTCCAAGGGTGGGCGAGTCGATCAACACTTTTTATCCCGGTGAACTCGTCTTCCCTGTCCCGCATTTCGAAGCGGGGCTGAGGTTGCCCCTCTGGCCAGAAGTGAAACAGGTTCTCAAGTACTTCGGGACTGTTCCTGCGCAACTGAACCCAAACGCTATCTCGGTACTCGTTGCCTTCGCCTGCTACATGCGCCGGGAGCGAATCGAGTTCAGCCTGAACTCCTTCCGCAAGCTTTTTGTCTACCATGCCAACGCCGACGGCGTTTCCTATTTCACAAGGCAGGGTCTCAAGGTTTGCGAGACGCTTAACAAGAATCATCACTGGCTTACTCGCTTCGTCTTTATTCGCGGCAACATGGGTGGCATTCCGCTGGCGCCCGTGTCGCCAGCCGAGGTGTTCTATACCACTCCCCAGGTTAGTGGCACGGACAAGCTTCTCTGTGACTTTTTCATTGGCAAGAACTTCGAGGTTCAGTTCCTGAGGCGGGGCCTCGACTCCCTCCTTTCTGTGCTTCCAGGCGAAGGTAAATGCTGGGGCCCTTTATTTTCATCTAGGTCTAACGAATAGTTTTTGTAAACACATCGTCTCGCCTTTTCCAGGAGAAAGAAATGTTCCCGTTCGCCCGCCTTACAAAAGCAGCATCAAACCTTCCAAAGATGTCGCCCTCGCCACGATGGCAGCTGAGGCGGCGAGAGAAAACCTACCCCTCTCCCTGAAGAAAAGACCTGCCGAAGGCTCCGCCCCATCTCGCCAGAGTCCTTCAAAGAAAACAAAGGTCAAGAAAGGAGCGCCTCTTCCCTCTGGAAAGGCGAAGCA
The DNA here is from genome assembly GCA_039513925.1 of Platanthera zijinensis. Taxonomy (NCBI): domain Eukaryota; kingdom Viridiplantae; phylum Streptophyta; class Magnoliopsida; order Asparagales; family Orchidaceae; genus Platanthera; species Platanthera zijinensis. Next base: position 59,802,598 of record CM077089.1, read on the forward strand.
AGTTCCTGCTGAGATGGTAGACGTGTCGGGATCCTTATCCCCAATCTCTTTGGGGTCCCAATCTCCCCAATCCCCTTCTCGGCTTCTTGGTCAGCGGACCGTCTCGCCGATTGGCGGGACGGGTCAACCTGATTCTCTTGCTGACAACCTTCCCTCTAAATCTCCTACTCGTGAGGTGGGCTCTTCCAGCCGCCCGGCTCCTTCCACCCATCTGAACTTCAATATGGGCCCTGTGATCCCGGATGCTGCTGGCGAGCCAACCCTGGTATGGGACAAGGAGGCGAACCGGGTCTCTATCTCTACCCTCCTTCCTCCCTGGATAGAGCGAGACCAACCTACGGCTCATGCATTTTCTCTGGGCTTTGGCCTTTACGGTGGCGCAGAGCGAGAACCTGCCGCTGAGCCTCCCTCGCGAGATTTGATCCTGAGGGCCGCACAATCCCAGCTGCGCTCGCTAGAGCTCTCGCACCAGGTCTCACGCCGTCTGATTTACAATAATAAGAGTTGGAGGGATTCAGAGGCGAGCCTGGCGGCCGAGCGCGAGAAGTCTATGGATCTTGAGAAACGGTTGGCCGTGGCCGAAAACCTTCTCGCAAAAGCTCGGGGTGGTGTGGTGAGTTTCTCCATTCTCGATTCCTTCCCTTTCTTTGTTCACCTTCAACTCCCCCTAATGAATAAACCTCTCGCAGGATGCCGAGACGGCCGACAGGATGCACTCGTGCATAGCCACTCTGGAAGGGGAGGTTAAAGGCATGGAGTCCGAGATCACTCGACTTCAGGAGGCTGCTCTCTCGCCTTCTCGCGTGGTGATTCCCCAACCTCCTCCCTCTCATTATTCTCATGCTGAGGTCATGGGACTCTGCAAAGACGCAAATATCCGGACCGCCGAACTAATCGTGAAGATGATGAAGGAGATGGAAGTTATCAGGGAAGGCTGCGAGGAGGTCACTGCCCGCGACCTGGTACCCGAGATTTATGGCGAGGAGGAAGACGGCCCGTCCTCCAGCGCGGAAGAATAGAGGATTTATTTTACAGTGTTTCTTTTGTATACTCCTCTTCTCCCCCCTTTTTTTCTTTTGGATACTTATTACTGAGGCATTTTGTATTACGGCCTCTTTTTGCGGGTGATACATATTTTATTTTTAGGGCCTTTCTTTTCATCTTTCCTATATGCCTACCCTTTCTTTATTTGCGGAACGAGATCACGACTTGTCTCGCCTACCGATGGAGGGGCTAGCTTTACCCGTGGCGCGAGTGGGCAGGCCCTCAGTGCTCTCGCGCAGGGATGTATCACTCCCTCTCGCCTTGCTTCTGGACACCCCAGGCGCGAGCGGGTCTCGAATCGCTATTATAATTAGTTTCGTTTGCGAGACGAGGGTACTCTTGTTCTCGCGCTTTGGTCGAAGGGCAGCCCCTTACTCTAGGTGCGAATAGTCATGCCCTCGCCACAGTCGCGCGGGGGCCAAGCCTCTTCCACTCGCCTTGTCCCTGGACACCCTCGGCGCGAGTGGATTTTGAGGGACCGACTCCTTCCTCCTCTTCTTCCTTTGGGACAAGGACCTTGCTTTTGATCAAATTATGAAACTCCCATCCATATGCTGCCCCTTTACCTAACCTCCGAGTGAGCCTACAGATCTGCCAGCTCGATGATAGCCTGGGCAGCGGGTCTTCTCGGGGGTCTCCTCTCCAAAACCAACTCCAACCACCGAGTGAGCCTACAGACCTGGCAGCTCGATGGTAGCCTGGGCAGCGGGTCTTCTCGGGGTCTCCTCGCCAAAACCAACTCCAACCACCGAGTGAGCCTACAGACCTGCCAGCTCGATGGTAGCCTGGACAGTGGGTCTTCTCGGGGTCTCCTCTCCAAAACCAACTCCAACCGCCGAGTGAGCCTACAGACCTGCCAGCTCGATGGTAGCCTGGACAGCGGGTCTTCTCGGGGTCTCCTCTCCAAAACCAACTCCAACCACCGAGTGAGCCTACAGACCTGCCAGCTCGATGGTAGCCTGGACAGCGGGTCTTCTCGGGGTCTCCTCTCCAAAACCAACTCCAACCACCGAGTGAGCCTACAGACCTGCCAGCTCGATGGTAGCCTGGACAGCGGGTCTTCTCGGGGTCTCCTCTCCAAAACCAACTCCAACCACCGAGTGAGCCTACAGACCTGCCAGCTCGATGGTAGCCTGGACAGCGGGTCTTCTCGGGGTCTCCTCTCCAAAACCAACTCCAACCACCGAGTGAGCCTACAGTCCTGCCAGCTCGATGGTAGCCTGGACAGCGGGTCTTCTCGGGGTCTCCTCTCCAAAACAAACTCCAACCACCGAGTGAGCCTACAGACCTGCCAGCTCGATGGTAGCCTGGACAGCGGGTCTTCTCGGGGTCTCCTCTCCAAAACCAACTCCAACCACCGAGTGAGCCTACAGACCTGCCAGCTCGATGGTAGCCTGGACAGCGGGTCTTCTCGGGGTCTCCTCTCCAAAACCAACTCCAACCACCGAGTGAGCCTACAGACCTGCCAGCTCGATGGTAGCCTGGACAGCGGGTCTTCTCGGGGTCTCCTCTCCAAAACCAACTCCAACCACCGAGTGAGCCTACAGACCTGCCAGCTCGATGGTAGCCTGGACAGCGGGTCTTCTCGGGGTCTCCTCTCCAAAACCAACTCCAACCACCGAGTGAGCCTACAGACCTGCCAGCTTGATGGTAGCCTGGACAGCGGGTCTTCTCGGGGTCTCCTCTCCAAAACCAACTCCAACCACCGAGTGAGTCTACCGACCTGCCAGCTCGATGGTAGCCTGGACAGCGGGTCTTCTCGGGGTCTCCTCTCCAAAACCAACTCCAACCACCGAGTGAGCCTACAGACCTGCCAGCTCGATGGTAGCCTGGACATCGGGTCTTCTCGGGGTCTCCTCTCCAAAACCAACTCCAACCACCGAGTGAGCCTACAGACCTGCCAGCTCGATGGTAGCCTGGTCAGCGGGTCTTCTCGGGGTCTCCTCTCCAAAACCAACTCCAACCACCGAGTGAGCCTACAGACCTGCCAGCTCGATGGTAGCCTGGACAGCGGGTCTTCTCGGGGTCTCCTCTCCAAAATAAAATCTTCTTGCTTTGAGGAGACGGCTACCTGAGACTGCTTGGCAGGACCAGAAGGCCTCGCCCGACTTGCTAATATTGGAAGGTGAGAGAGAAAGACAAAGAAACTACATCTCATTCAGAATAGATGATGATCATAAACAGTGGTATTAAGGATAGAATCGCTTTAGATCGTCGCCGCTTCGGGCGCGATCGAAGGGCGTCCCATTTACATCTTGGAGGTGATACCCTCCTGATTTCAAAACTTCTTTTACAATAAAAGGACCTTCCCAGTTGGGGTTGAGCTTCCCTACCGAAGCCCCTCTTCCTGCGGCATCCACTTTCTTGAGGACCAAGTCTCCCTTCTCAAACTGCTTGACCCTGACGTGCTTATCAAAATATCTTGACATCCGGCGCTTGACCTCCTCCTGTCGGATAGACGCCAGCTCTCTAAGCTCTTCCACCAAATCGAGGGAGAGCCTTTGCTCCTCCCCATTATCTACCAGCCACTCCTCATCTCCCCTCCTTGCCGCAGCTACTCTAGGTGACTCAACCTCGAACTCAACAGGTATGACGGCCTCAGAGCCATGGGAAAGTTTGAACGGCGTCTCCCCCGTGGCGGAACTTGGTGTGGTCCTTAAGGCCCAGAGGACGGAGGGGAGCTGCTCCACCCAACTTCCCCTCAAGTTTTCTACCTTTTTCTTTAAGAGATTCACGATGACCTTATTCGCGGCTTCCACCTGCCCATTGCTTCGAGGATGATGCACTGAAGCAAACCGAAGGTCTATACCTAGTCGTATGCAGAAATCCACGAACTCTCTGCTGGCAAATTGCGGTCCGTTATCCGTGACAATGGCCAGAGGGAGCCCATGCCTACAGATGATTTCCCCCCATACGAAGCTTTTGACCACCTGAGACGTCACCTTCGCCAATGCCTTCACCTCCAGCCATTTTGAGAAATAGTCTACCATGACCAGCAAAAACCTCCTCTGGCTACTGGCTTGAGGGAATGGACCCACCAGATCTAGCCCCCATATGGCGAAGGGCCATGGAGCCGTAATCGTGCGCAACCTTTGGGCCGGGAGGAGCTGAAGAGGAGCAAATTCCTGACACTTTCTGCACTTCCTTGCGAATTCCTCGGCATTCTTCCTAAGGGTGGGCCAGAAGTAGCCTTGCCTCAACACCCTTCCTTCCAAGGTCCGACTCCCAGAATGGCTGCCGCATTCTCCAGAGTGAATTTCTTCCAGCACCCTCGCGACCTCCTTCTCGGATACGCATCGAGCCAACAGCCCCGACAACGTCTTACGGTATAAGATCCCTTCTTTTAGCAGGTAGTATGCCGACTTGTACCTGACTTGCTTCTTCTCGATCTCTCCCTCAGGCAAACGTCCCGTCGCCAAGTAGGTGGAAAATGGATCCATCCAGGATCCCTGCTGATCTACTTCCATCAGTTCTCCCTCTTCAATGGAGGGCCTAAAGAGCTCTGTCATGGTTCCTCCGGCCCGAGGACCGTGCTTGGCGAGCAGGTCTGCCCGAGTATTTTCCTCCCTTGGGACGTGCTGAACTGAGAAACTGCGGAACTGCCCAATGATCCTCTTTACCTTTGTTAAGTACAACTGGAGGGTGGGCTCTCTTACCTCAAATTCCCCTTTTATATGCCTTGCCACTATCATAGAATCCGTGGAGACCTTGATCTCTTGTATACCGAGCTCGCGAGCTAACCTCAGCCCTGCTATAATGGCCTCGTACTCCGCTTGATTGTTGGTGAGGGTGAAATGAACCTTTAGGGCCTGTTCGATCCGTGTTCCCTCAGGACTTACCAAAACCATCCCTCCTCCAAAAGAATTCTTTCCCGAGGCCCCATCTACTAGCATCTCCCAAGCTACTATGGGAGATGTCTCGGCCTCCTTGACCTCCACCGTGTAATCTACCAAGAAATCCGCTACAGCTTGCGCCTTGATAGCCAACCGAGGAATATAAGAAAGGTCAAACTCACTGAGTTCTATTGACCATTTAGCTAATCTCCCTGAGTGCTCTACCCCTTCCAAAATACGGCGGAGAGGGTGGTCCGTCACGATCTGGATGGAATGGGCCTGAAAATATGGCCTGAGCTTTCGGGCTGAGATAACGAGGGCAAAGGCTAGCTTCTCTAGGATAGGATACTTTAGCTCTGCCTTTTTGAGGACTTTACTTACATAATAAATCGGGAATTTCTTTTTACCTTCTTCCCGCACGAGGACCGAACTTACTGCCCCTGCTCCTACTCCTAGGTACAAGAATAGAATTTCTCCTTCCCTCGGACCTTGGAGTAGCGGCGCCTTGGTGAGCTGCTGCTTCAAGGCTAGAAAAGCATTCTCGCTCTCGGAGGTCCACTCGAATTTCTTTCCCCCCTCAATGTTCGAAAGAAAGGTGAGCATCTCTCTCCTGCTCTAGAAAGAAACCTACTGAGCCCTGCCAACTTGCCGGTAAGACGCTGGACCTCTCTGGCATTCGCCGGAGATTTCAGTTGTAGGATAGCCCTTACCTTATCCGGGTTAGGCTGTACTCCTGCTGGGGTGCGGAGATGTCCTAAGAACTTTCCCCTACTAGCCCCGAATACGCACTTCAACGGATTGAGCCTCATCTTGTACTTCCTTACAGTTGCAAACGTTTCTTCAAGGTCCGCAATATGAGACTTGAGATCTTGGCTCTTGATCATCAAGTCGTCTACGTAGACTTCGAGGTTCCGTCCCTTTTGTTCTCGGAAGATCCGATCCATCATCCGTTGGAAGGTCGCCCCCGCATTCTTCAACCCAAAAGGCATCATGTTATAGATGAAGCATCCATCCTCGGTGATAAAGGTGACATCCTTGATGTCCGGTGGGTGCATGCGTATTTGATGGTATCCTGAAAAGGCATCTAAAAAACTCATTAGTGAAAAACCGACGGCTGAATCAACCAGCGCGTCGATTCGAGGCAGAGGGTAACAATCCTTGGGACATGCTTTATTCAAAAGAGAGAAGTCAATACACATTCTCCACTTCCCTTCCCCCTTCTTTACCATCACAACGTTGCTCACCCACCCCGGATACTTGTTTGCGGATATGAACCCCGCCTGGAGCAGCTTTTCCACTTCCTCCCTGATAGGCTTGGCCATCCTGGAAGCGATGGCCCTTTTCTTCTGCTGGATGGGACGAACCTTGGGGTCAAGGTTGAGATGATGGCATGCCACATCTGCGTCAATCCCTGGCATGTCGGCCGCGCTCCAAGCAAAGATATCAATGTTTTCCTGCACGCATTTTCGGATCTCCTCCTGGTCCTCAAGACCAAGCTCTCCGCTGATTTTGATCTTTTCTTTTCTTCCTTCTTTTGTTAGTATGTCCACCTCCTGTAGCTCGACTGCAGCCCTCAGCCTCGAGGGCTCTTCTTCTTCCTCCTGATCTTTTGGAATCTCCTCTTCCTTTCCCAGCCCCTCCTCCTGGTTTCCGAGCTCTTGCTCTCCACCCTCTTTTTTCTCCACTGCCATGTCTACCTTTTCTACAAACCTCTCCTCTACCCACACCGGGCCTCCTCCTAGCACTGACTCTTCCATCTCTCCTATCTTTCTTTTCCTTCCTATCTCCTCTTTCCCTTCTCCTCCGACCCTTAACTCCCCTGCCATTACTGGCTCCTCCGCAATGCCACCTCCCAACTCCTCAACTCTACTCTCCTCTTGTTCCTCCCGTTCCAGTCTTCTCTCTAACTCTTCCGCATCCCCCCTCCATGAGATAGTGTTTACTGCCGTCACATAACACTCCCGGGCCGCCTTCGGATCTCCTCTCACCCTGATCTGGGTCCCTCCCGAATTAAGTTTCAAACATTGATGAAAATATGAGGGTACACATCTAAAGGCACTAATCAAGGGGCGCCCGAAGATGGCATTGTAACTGCTGGGAGCGTCCACTATCACAAAACGGCAGTTCCTGGACATCCCTCCCAGAGTTACCTGGAGACCGACTCCCCCCTCCACTTCCTTCCTTTCTCCTGAGAACCCGAACAACGGTCCGTCAGCTGCTAACACCCTCCTGGCTTCCACCCTCATCTCATTGAATGCCTTTTTGAAGATAACATTAACCGAGCTCCCATTGTCCACCAAGATCCTTGATACCGTGAAACCCTCGATAGCCGTCTGAATCACCAGCGCATCGCAGAATGGGTCTTCGTGATCTGGCAAGTCCTTCCTAGAGAAGGTGATCTTCTCGTCCGGGGGTGGGGCTTGCGACGTCGAGGCGACACCTCGACGGTACATTGTATGAAGGCTGGCCTTTCGGGCAGCCTCGATTCCCACCCCGCCATGAATCACCCCGATCCCCCTCTATCCCCCACATCTGACCGATCTACACATCTATCCTCCTCCCCCACTCCGGTCATCTCTACTATCCGCGCTGGTGGCTGCTGCTCTCCCGCTCCTCTTCTCACCTTCAGCTCTAGAAATTCCGGACAAGTAGCTGTCGCGTGACCTTCCTCCTCATGGAAGTCACAGAATGACATAGCTACTTCCCCCTCCTGCCTCCCTTCTTGGTGATTCCTCCTCCTCCCTGCTCCTGCTCCTCCCCTTCCTCGCTCTCTTCCCCTTCCTCTTCCCCGGCCTATTACCATAGCTTGTTGGGGCGGGGGTCGGAGTGGCCTAGGACCATGTCTCCACCCCAGCTGTGGTAACCTTCCTGCTCCTCCCTGGTAGTAGTTCCTTCCTCCCGGAGGAAGACCTCTCCCTTGCCCTTGAACAGGGCCTTCCGGTTGCTTCCAACCCAACTCCTGATGTGCCGGCCCTCTTGGCTCCTCCCTTCTCCTCCCTTCCTACTGCCTTGTTCCTCCTGGTTCCCTGGATTCTACCTCCGCCAACCTTGCTAGTTTCTTGGCAAAAGCCGGGTTTGCTGCCTCCATCGCTATTTCCTTGGCTGCCCTTTCCATCAACCCTTCAAAAGATAAGGGCGCCTTCCTGGTGAGGCTCATTTTGAAGAAGCCTTCCCTGAGACCCACAGTAAAGGCCATTTGGAGAGCAAATCCCGGCACCTCCTGAATGCCCAGGATTTCCTCTTGGAAGCGATCCACGTACTGGGCTAAGGACTCGTCTGCCTTCTGCTTGATCAGGAAGATGGACTCCGGGTTTTTCTTCCTCTTTTTCGAGGTCGAGAAGCGCAGCTGGAAGCTCCTACTCAAATCTTCAAAACCATATATTGACCCTGCCAGGAGTTGATGAAACCAGTCCCGGGCCTTGTCCTTCAAGGTGATCGCGAAAAGGCGGCACTTGAATGCATCCGTCATCGGCCTGATGGAGACCACATCTTCGAACCATTGCAAGTGTTGGAGGGGATCATCCTTCCCCACATAATAAACCATCTCGGGCTCGCGGAAGCCCTCCGGGACGGGAGCCGAAAGGACCAGCTCGCAAAAGGGGGACCCCATCGCCAGGGGTCTCGCCGTTTCCACTCGCGCGACGAGATCTACTGGCGAGACGGCGCTCGCCGGGCTGGGGAACAATTCTCTTCCTGCCAGATCTCGCCCGTTTCCTTCCACCACCTTCTCCTTTCCAGGCCGCCCTCCTGGCGCATCCTCGCCCATCCTTGCCGAGACGGCTCCTTCCTGAGGCGAGAGGCCCGCCCCCTGAGGTAGAGGGGTCACGCACTCACCTCGCTGCGAGATCTGCTGCAGCATCCCCATGATGCCCCCGATGGACGCCATGAATTCTTCTCTTCTCACATACCCTCCTGGGTTCTGGGACCCGCCCTCATCTCCTCCACCCCCATCTCCTCCTCCTAGATCTCCTGCCATGAGATGATCCGAAGTTCTTCGACGCAGGCTGCGATCCACGCTCACCGCACCAAAAATGTTGAAACCAGTAGAACTAGTTTCTCCTAAAAGCTCGGATCTAAGGCTCAACCTACGCTTACTTTCTTCGAACCACGCTCCCAACAATACACCTAAAGGAACAGACCGGAGGCTTCAGCTCGGAGGTCCCACCGCTCACCCGGAAGAACTAGAATCCTTCCCCTCCCTAGCCAGTGCTGAGCTAGATGTCTGAGTAAGAAGGAAAAAGAAGGTTCCACACCCCCTCTTCTCAGACACCTTACCGGTCTATTTATAGGCTTCAGGATTTGAACTGCAAATAACCAAAGCAAGCACCTGTGAAATTACCTGAATACCCTGGGTTGGGTCTGCCAACAGCCGAACTCCGCTGTTCTGAAGGGCTATGAGCAGACCACCGAGGGTAAAAGAGTAAAAAAGGCCAAAAGGGATGAACCGCTTGCCAACTGAACCGGTTCCCCCCCCCCCAATTGCTGAACCGGCCTTATCTCTTCCTGCCGACCCGAAGCTTGGCGAGAGGAACACCTTGCGGCTGAAAACACCACCTCGCAGGCGAGACCCTCCGTCGACATATAGAAAATCTTCCTTTGACCCCCACCTGTCAGGCGAATGGACTCAACTTTGGCTCCTCCTGCCTAGCACGAGCGGACCCACCTTTTGGCTCCTCTCGCCTATTGCGAGTGGACCCACTTTTGGGCTCCTCTCGCCTATTGCGAGTGGACCCAACTTTTGGGCTCCTCTCGCCCATTGCGAGTGGACCCAACTTTAGGCCCGCTTAGTGCGAGTGGTCTTTGCTTCGGGCCCCTCTCGCCTAGGGCCTTATCTCCTCTTGAGGATTCTTCTAATCCCCTCTCTGCTGGGTTCCCTCCTGTGAGCCCGAGGTTGTACACCAACGGTATAGTCTCCTTCGCAAACATGCCTTATTTTAAAGGATTACAAAATAATCTCATAAGCATAAGCCAATTATGTGATAAAGGTTATATCGTTGAGTTCTATAAGGACAAGTTCCTGATAAAATCATCTGCTAATTTGGAGACAATCTTAACAGGCACTTAGAGTAGAAATATTTTATACTTAAACATTCTATGTTTAGACAATTCTACACCAGCGTGCTTTTTGGCAAAAGATAGTGTGTCTCTCTGTGACTACTGACACAAGAGATTAACACATATTAATTTCAAAACTATAAATATGTTATTTTCTCACAACTTAGTGTGTGAAGCCCTCATCGTTATGATGGAGACATTGCTGTTGTGGCTGCTATTGATCCTCGTCTGAGAGAGTTCGTGGATTGGGACGATCGTTGCCGCAAGCTCGAGGTTGGGATTTCTACCACAACGCCCTTCGCCATCGCCGCGACATGTTTTGCACGACGTCCGCCGCCACCACTAAATAAAATAAATAATTATAAATTAAATAATTATAATTATATATTTTATCAAATTATTATTTTTAGCAATTTTATTTTAAGAGTATATTTTATGTATTTTAATTTTCATGCATTTGATTATTGTTTTATTTCATGATGATGGGTGCATATAACCATCATGAGTAGTTTAATTTTCAAGGGTGGAGATTTAGTGGTGTAGGATATATATAGCCATGTATTGCTTTCATTTTGATTAGAGATGAAGAAAAGAAATTAAACCCTAAATTCTTGTGAAGAATTTCCCTCCTCCCTAAGGAAAACTTCAGCCTCCTCTTTCCCCCTCTCTCTTTGGCCGCCGACCACCTCTCCCTCCTCTATCTATTTCTTGGCCACCTCTCCTCCTCCTTCTCCTCCACCTCCTTTGCTAACCTCGGCCACCCCTCCCTATTCTCCAACCCGAGCTCCAACTCCCTCCAAAACCTCCGGCCACCTCCACCCCCCAAGAAAACCGAGCCCATCCTCTTTGCCAACCCTAGCCAGCTTAGCCCATGCTGCCACCCCTCCCCTCCTTTTTTTTCTCTCTTTATCGGCCTCCACCCTCTCCACTAACCAAACCCGACCAACAACAAAACCACCCGACCCTTTCCTCAACACCAAAACCGCCGGCCCCCATATCTCTCCCCTAGCCGCCAAGCCCTCATCATCTTCATTAAAATATTCCACCACCTTTTCTCTCACCACTTTCCTTATATATCTTGGGTTTCCATATTCCCCCACTTCTTGGGTTTTTGCAAAAGTAAAAAAGGTGAGCATCTTCATCGTCCGGTGCGGATCCGAGGATTTGCGTGAAAAATAGAAAATCATCCACCGTCGTGAGCACTTCCTCCACTCAATATTGTGGACGGACTTCTTGGGATTGTGTAATGAATTTATTAAACCTCTTTGTGTGATTTCTTCTATACTATTTGTGAGACTGTGGTGGAATAGAAGGCTAGTAATTAGCCCTGATTTATATTGAATGTTGTGCGTAATTAAAATCTAAATTTCAAGCATTATTTTCCTGAGTATTTTTCATAAAATTGGAGCGGGTAAATATCGTGAACACTTGTAGAAATTGGTTTCCTTAGCCTTGATTTCTTTGGTGTTCAAGTGATTTGACAACCCTCATATTAAATTAATTTGGGGTTGAATTTTGGACTCTATTTTAATCGCTATTTTAGTCCGGATTTTCTCTTATTGGAATTGTGAATGTTTGCGCATAATTTAATTGGAAATTGATAATTGTCCGGATCGGGTAGGTCCTATTCTCTTGGGTGAATATTGGCCTTTATCCCTTGTTCAATCTATAAAATGGGTAGCGTTCCTTTGTGTTGTGCATTGTTATATTTATATATTGTAGGAACCATCGTTAGTATTAATTTAGAAAAAATATTGCTCACTGCATATTTAATTTAATTGACGAATCCAAGAATGCGTAGTGTTTATCCCGTCGAAAACCAGGACCTGTATCAATTTGGTATCAGAGGGAGGTTCACATCAATTTCGTAATTGGCACTCTCCCCCTTTTATTATTTCGTCAACACGCACTTGCATGTTCCTATATCAAAATAATAAAACAAAATTTTTTGTTTTGGTCTGCCAATAACAACCTAAAATTCTCAATTTTTCTCAAAATTCAAAAAACAAAATTTTTGGAAATTCTTATCATTTTATTAGAAAGAAATAAAAAAATATCTTTTTTATTAAGTCATTATAATTTTTTAATTTTGGTCTGCAAATAGCGGCCTAAAATTTTTATTTACCTGCAGAAAAATCAAAATTTTTTAATAATCTCCTAATTATTTTCTTTAAGAAAACAAAAAAAAATAATTTTTTCTACCCTAGTATTAGGTGGGAACAATTCTGTCTTTCAATATTTTGGTGGATCTGAAAAAAGTTACCCATTGCATGTGCTCCAGAATCGAGTAGAATTTTCTGTCCTGTCACCACTAGAAAATGGCCTATAATGTGTATGCTAGAAGATAGGCACCCACTTATTATGGTTATGACTATTTGTATGCTAAAGTCGTGGCTAAACATACCCCCACTTTGCCATCATACCTTAGGAATTCTGACCATTCTCACGCTTATCCTCCCACTAGAATTAAGGCACCCACTTATGACGGATTAGGGTGTCCCCATATTTTTAGGGATTGGCTTAAAGGGATAGAAGCTTATTTTGATTATCACGTATGGGGGGACTACTATAATGTTAGCGTAGCCCGAAAGAGCTTAGTAGGTTCAGCCCTAGAGTTTTGGCTGAATGAAGAGCGCGGTGCTGGTAGTTGTCCTTATGCTTGGCCGCATATGCGAAGACTACTCTCGGACAAATTTGATCCCGCCTATCTCCACACTACAAACACCAAGCCTGTGAGTGAGTATCGTTATGGAGCTAGACCCATAGCTACTCATAGTAGTTACCCCATGCCTCAGGTTAAATCTTTTCCCCACAACGATAGGACTACACCTAGTGTGCCTAATTCCACTCCTAAGGAAAATACGCAGTGTAGACCCTATGTCTTGGACTCCAAAAATATTACTGCTAGGGTGTTGCCTCAGCTAGCTTCGACGACTGAGACTTCTAAGATTGTGATTGAAACCAATGAGGATTCTAATGTAGATGTGGTATCTCTTGATTTTGAGGATGACCCCGTAGGTGAGAGTATTCCGAAATATACGTTAGTGCCCGACAATTCTGATGAGTCTGAAATTGAGCGAATACCTAGTGATTTGGAAGATGATGTTTGTTATGATGATATTCTGATCTGTGAGAGTATTCTATTGCCTATTACGTGCCCTACTAGCATTGTGTCTGTTCACCCTAGTATTGAGTGCCCTCTCTAGGATATGATCCCCATCGTGTTAGAGCCTACGATTACACCTACTGAGATTATATCTGAGTTATCTGAGGAGCCTGAGAGTGAGGATGTTCCTATTATTATTGTGGATGATTTACGATCTGAGGGATGGGTAATTTTGGACGATACTGTTGTTGTACACCCAGATGAGATTTTTTTGATGTCGTCACCATTGGGTGAAATTTTTACTGATTTGGATTTTATCCCGGGTTTAATTTTACCGACCCTTTCCCCTATTTATTTGCCCACATTAGTTGACTTTTTAGGACATAGAACCGGTAGATCTAGTCCGAGTTTTTGTGTCACACCCACTTTATTAGTTTCTACATTGGCGGTGTATCAGCGTATAGATATTACTATGTTGAGCTCACTAGTATTTGGACTTTTCACCGCACCTCATAGACATGATTACGCGTCACTTTTGATAGCTCATTTTTCTGTGTGTCCCACTACAGTACCGTCATCTACTGTGACTTATTCTGAATCTTTGGAAATAGTGCCTTTGGTTGTGGTGTCCTCTATACATACTTATATAGCACACCCGATAGCACACATTTACCCACCGTCTTTTGATGACCCTCATTTCCCCACGTTAGTGACTTTAGTTGGGTCCATTGAGTTGTATCGCTCGCACATCTTTTCACATCCGGGAGTAATCAATTTAAGTGTTTATGATGAGCGGTTCACCTTGGCATATCTTTATTCCAAGTGTAAGAATATTAAGGGTAAAATTAAGACTGCGGTTTTAGAGCCCATTAAATTCATCTTTGATTATAAGGCTCCTGTGCCACCTGACTTAACCCCCTTATCCTCCGCATTTGGGTTTATTAATGTAGCACGTGGATTCTCTCCTCATGTATTTAGGACATTAGAGTTTCACTTTAAGTTATGTTGCACACACTTCCACTCCTTTCCGAGACCGTCCGACGCTAGATTTAGTGATTTAGGTTTAGTCTGGTCAGTCCCCGAGCGGATTCCTTCTGGCTCCATTAATAAATTAATACATAGGAATGCCGACCCATCCATGATTATGAAGAATGTTAGAATTCATGCTTTTATTTCATATTTTTATACAGCACAGGGTGTTTCACTTTATTTCAAGTTTCCGGACTTTTTACTATACGTCTCTGTTCCACCTGAGTGGCTTTCTCCGTCGTTTCTTCCTACCACTAAATATTCTCTTGGGTTGGGGAGTGTTAGTGTTGTTGTATCTAATATCTACATGGACTCCTTTGTTCTTGAACCTGATGGTAAGATTCAAGTTAATTTTCTTTTGCCTGACACCATTTCGAGTTTTTTTGTTTCTACACCTGACAGGTTCTTAGAGTTATGGGATCTTCATGCTCCTATGACACGGATTGCGGGGCTGGATTTGCCCCATGTTGTTGTTGCTTCCGACTGTTCCCCCCTCACTAGCCACTCATCGGTGATGTGTAATTTTGAGTGGGGGAGGATTGATGGAGACGTTGCTTTTACGGCTGTCATTGATCCTTGTCTGAGAGAGTTCGTGGATTGGGACGATCGTTGCCGCAAGCTCGAGGATGGGATTTCTACCACGATACCCTTCGCCATCGCTGTGACATGTTTTGCACGATGTCCGCCATCGCCATTAAATAAAATATATAATTATAAATTAAATAATTATAGTTATATATTTTATCAAATTATTATTTTTTGTAATTTTATTTTAAGAGTTTATTTTATGTATTTTAATTTTCATGCATTTGATTATTGTTTTTATTTCATGATGATGGGTGCATATAACCATCATGAGTTGTTTAATTTTCAAGGGTGGAGATTGAGTGGTGTAGACTATATATAGCCATGTATTGCTTTCATTTTGAGATGAAAAAAAGAAATTAAACCCTAAATTCTTGTAAAAATCTTCCCTACTCCCCAAGGTAAACTTCGGCCTCTTCTTTCCCACTCTCTCTTTGGCCGCCGGCCACCTCTCCCTCCTCTATCTATTTCCCGGCCACCTCTCCTCCTCCTTCTCCTCCTTCTCCTTTACTAACCTCGACCACCCCTCCCTATTCTCTAACCCGACCCCAACTCCCTCCAAAACTGTCGGCCACCTCCACCCCCCAAGAAAACTGAGCCCATCCTCCTTGCCAACCCTAGTCGGCTTAGCCCAAGCCGCCACCCCTCCCCTCCTTTCCTCTTTATCTCTCTCGGCCTCTACCCTCTCCACTAACCAAAACCGATGACCAACAAAACCACCCGACCCTTTCCTCAACACCAAAACCTCCGACCCCCACATCTCTCCCCTAGCCGCCAACCCCTCATCATCTTAAGTAAAATATTCCACCACTTTTTCTCTCACCACTTTCCTTATATATCTTGGGTTTTCATATTCTCCCACTTCTAGGGTTTTGCAAGCGTCTTCATCATCCGGTGCGGATCCGAGGATTTGCGTGGAAAATAGAAAATCATCCACCGTGGTGAGCGCTTCCTCCACTCAATATTGTGGACGGACTTCTTGGGATTGGGTAACGAATTTCTTAAACCTCTTTGTGTGATTTCTTCTATACTATTTGTGAGACTATGGTGTAATAAAAGGATGGTAATTAGCCCTTATTTAGTTTGAATGTTGTGCGTAATTAAAATCTAAATTTCAAGCAGTATTTTCCTGAATATTTTTCATAAAATTAGAGTGGGTAAATTTCGTGAACACTTGTAGAAATCGGTTTCCTTTGCCTTGATTTCTTTGGTGTTCAAGTGATTTGACAACCCTCATATTAAATTAATTTAAGGTTGAATTTTGGACTCTATTTTAATCGAGTCCGGATTTTCTCTTATTGGAATTGTGAATGTTTGCGCATAATTTAATTGGAAATTGTTAATTGTCCGGATCGGGTAGGTCTTATTCGCTCGAGCGAACATTAGCCTTTAGCCCTTGTTCAAGCTATAAAAGAGGTAGAGTCCATTTGCATTGTGCATTGTTATAATGTTATATTATAGGAATCATCATTAGTATTAATTTAGAGAAAATATTGCTCACTGCATATTTAATTTAATTAACGAATCCAAGAACGCGTAGTGTTTATCCCGTCGAAAACCAGGGCCTGCTTCACATCAAGTGCCTTAAAGTGAGTCCATGTCACGCATGCCAAATGGGTAAGTAGACAAGGTGTACCTTTATGGGTATTACTGAAAAATATTCCTCTAAAAGTTTGTACTTACTTCATATAGATTTATTCGGTCCTATGCCAATTCACTATTTAGGAGGTAAGTTTATACGTTGGTCATTGTTGAGGATTACTCTTGTTTTACTTTGGTGTTCTTTTCTAAAACACAAGTCAGACACCTCCGAGGCTTTCACTAATTTTGTCTGGCAAATTCAAAATGAATTAAACTGCTTAGTAGTCAAAATCAGAAGTGATTACGGAACATAATTTGAGTCTGGTGCCATGACAAAATTCTGTGGAAGTTAAGGTATCTTTCATGAGTTTTCCTCTCCGCGTACTCTACAACAGAATGGAGTTGCTGAGAGAAGGAATAGAACTCTTATTGAAGCATGTAAAACTATGTTGAATGACGCTTCACTACCATAGTACTTCTAAGTCGAAGTAGTCAACACAGCTTGTCACGTGCAAAACCGAGCATTAATCAACAAAATTCATCGTAAGACTCCTTATGAACTGTTGAAGGGCAAAAAATCGGCTGTGTCCTACTTTAGGATCTTTGGAAGCAAATGCTTTGTACTTAACCATGGGAATTATTATCGCATGAATTTTAGTGAAAAGTACTTTGAATGGATATTTTGTAGGGTATAGTAGCCATAGTAAGGCATATATGATTTTTAATAAGAAAACCCTGGTGGTAAAAGAGTTAATAAATACTGTATTTGATGAGACAAGCATGCTCCATAGCACCTTATCTAGTGTTGTTGGTGTAGATGCAGGTACTAGGTTAAAGGAACTAAGCTTGGAAGAAGTAGTCAAGGAAGATACTCCAAGCTCAGTCAAGGCCGTCGATCCAAGTGTGGTGGATAAAGAACTACTAGATGAAGTACTACTTCAACATGCAGGAGATGCAATAGATGAGACAGTACCTGTCGGTGGGAGAGGAAGAAATCTAGTGTTAAGACACCTAAGAGATCACCAAGTTGATTTGATCATTGGAGAGCCAGGTGACGATGTTAGAACTAGAAGAGGTACTGCTAATGAAGTTCTATATCTTAGCTTTCTGTCTTAGGTTGAGCCAAATAAATTTGAAGAAGCAAATAAGGATGCCTCTTGGATCATGGCAATACAAGAGGAGCACAACCAGTTTTAAAGGTGCAATGTTTGGGAGTTGGTTGTCGCAACCCGCATTTTCTCAAAATTTAAATGTATATCAGAGTAATAAAAAACACGCGCCGTGAAGCCACGCCATGCAGGGGATAACTGCAGACGCTCATACTAGACTCCAACTCTACCTATATTTGACAAATTTACACAGGCTAACATCATCATACTCGATGATTTCTTTAAACCTAAACTAAAGGTCATATACAACGATTTGTCTATACTTAGCCTATCATACATGACAAAATTACCTTAGATTAATTGTCATATACCCGACGGATCCCACTTAATCTAATGGTCATATACTCGGTGGTTGACCTAGACTAGCAGTTAAATGCGGCAAATTTCTACTTTTTACTTGACTGGAAATTTTGCACTACTCAGTAGATTGGACTTGGCCAATCCCTACAGTACTCTTAAATCTAAGGAGGGAAGAAGAAAACAACAAGAAAGACACACAGAAAACTCTTGGCAATGGGAAGAAATCACCACTTGCCTCTAACTCCAGAAATACAGCCACACCAGCGCCCTTCCCCACGGATCCAGCTACAAGAACACCTAAGTAGCAAAACCTAAAACTTTTAGGGAGGAGAGAAGGTCAAAACCGCATACCGTAATCCCTAAAAATCCATGAAATGGAAAAAACTCGCCGTACAAACGTAGATCTCGGTGAGAGCAGTCCGAATCTACTCTCCGATGACAATTTCGAGCACCGGAGCTCCTTTTAATTGACGATCGAAGGCATAGAAATGTCCGCCGTTCTCGCTCTTTCGCAAAACAGGCCGACGGTTACAGGAAGAAGATGATGAATAGGGTTACATCTAATCGCAAGGCTATTTATAGAGACTAAACAATCTAATATATTATTATAATTAAAATGTCTGATTGACCAAAACTCGTACTAACTCAGATTTCTATGAAAATTGTACCGTAGCTAAATAACGACGCTACGAATCCAACGACGAAGTCGAAATCGAAATCCGACAAACCAAACTCAGGTAAACACTTCCCGAAGTTAAACACAACATTCCTAGAAAAAGGCTCTGGCGTGTTCTAAAACGAACCTCGGCTCGCAAGGGAATATCAAAACTCACAAGATATTAGCCATGCTAATATTCTAAGTCAAAACCCAGGGTACCAATGAGCAAAAATACATGGTCTAACAATGACACACGTTAATCAAGCGTTAAAGTAATGCCCTGACGTCAAATACGTCACTAAAGGAATTTAAATAAACCATGAAAAATCAGGGGTGTTACAGCCACTCCCTCTAAAAGAAAGTTTCGTCCCGAAACTTTATGCACAAAAGATTCAACCATGGAAGGAAAATAATCAAAGATTATAGAATGGAAATGCATACCATAAGAAACTATGTGAACAAATGAGGATGAACCTCCCTCATAGATGAGTCCAACTCCCAAGTCGCGCTTTCCACTTCTTGTTTCTGCCACAAAACTTTAACCATTGGTATGGTCTTCCTTCACAACACTCATTCTTGAGTACCCAAAATGTGAATAGGCACTTCAACATAAGAAAGATTAGGCTCCAGCTAGGGAACATAATCAAGAACCTGTCGGCCGCTAAGCACACATTTCCGCTATTGGGTCACATGAAACACATCATGCACACCAGGAAAACTTGCGGGAAAATCCAGCCTATAAGCTGACACTCCAATGTGTTCAAAAACTTTAAAAGGCCCCACATACCTAGGATCCAGCTGGTGGTTCTTTCCCAACCTCATTACACCAGACATTAGGGAAACCTTAAGAAAAAACATGTCCCCAACAGAAAAATTCCAAATCAGTCCTTCAACGATAGCGTTCTTATCATAACACACCCGAGCTATTAGAAGCTTCTCTCGAATGTATCTCAAAGAAATATCCATTTTTAGAGCTTCAGGACCCAACAATGGTCTTTCACCAACTTCAGCCCAAAATAAAGGTGTTCTGCAACGTCTCCCATACAAGGCCTCAAATGGGGCCATCTGTAAGCTCTCTTGATAACTATTATTTTAAGCAAATTCTACCAGTCTAAAATGCTCGTCCCACACTCCTCTGTGGTCTAAGATGTAACATCTGATCATGTCCTCCAAAATCTGATTAACTCTTTTTGTTTGTCTATTTATCTGCGGATGATAAGCGGTGGAATACCTAAGATCGGTACCCAATCCTTCCTTTAAGCTTTTCCAAAAATGAGAAAAACCTAGAGTCTCAATCTGATACAATACTAACAGGTACTCCATGTAACTTGATAACCTCATCCAAGTCTAGCTCTGATATTTTCTTCATAGAGCAATCAATCTTAAACGACACGAAGTGAGCACACTTCGTCATTCTATCAACTATAACCCATACATATTCATGTCCTTTGGGAGATCTCGGCAAACCAGTAATGAAGTCCATAAAAATACTCTCCCACTTCAACCTTGGAATCTCTAACAACATCAAATTGCCACTAGGCCTTCCATGATCGACCTTATCTCGCTTACAAGTGAAGCACTCAGACACGAACGTGGTTATGTCCTTCTTCATACCATACCACCATATGATCTGCATTAAATCTCTATACATCTTTGTAGAACTAGGGTGGTAGGAAATACTGGATCCATGCGCCTCACTGCACAGCTTAACTCGAATATCATCCACAGAGGGGATACAATATCTACCACAGTACCTCAACGTACCCTCCTCATCAATAGAAAAGTCTGGTAACTCCTCTTTCTTAGTTTTATTGTAGAGGTGCAACAAATCAGGATCATCCTTTTGATGTAGCCTTGTAAGCGTAATCCATGAAGGCTCTGTTACATCCAAACTGCTCGAAGAGCGCTACTTCAAACTGAGATACCCATCAACAGAAATTCCTCCAAAGAGGATTCTACTGAATGTCCAAAGATTTGTGCTGTCTTCCTACTCAAGGCGTCGGCTACCACATTAGCTTTGCTGGGATGGTATTGGATCTCAACATCATAATCCGTGACATACTCTAACCATCTCCGATAACGCAAACTCAACTCCTTTTGAGTGAAGACGTACTTCAAACTCTTATGAGCCGTATAAATCTTGCACAACGCGCCATACAATAGATGTCTCTAGAGCTTCAAGGCATACATCACAGCAGCAAACTCTAAATCATGCGTAGGGTAATTTCTTTCATGAATCTTTACTGTCTCTACCTATACGTAATTATCTTACCCTCTTGCATCAACATGCAACCAAGTCCAACTTGCCAGCATCCACATAAATAACATATTTGAATCCTTCGGCAGGCAAAGTCAAAACTGGAGCAGTAAATAATCTCT
Source organism: Platanthera zijinensis (assembly GCA_039513925.1). Classification (NCBI taxonomy): domain Eukaryota; kingdom Viridiplantae; phylum Streptophyta; class Magnoliopsida; order Asparagales; family Orchidaceae; genus Platanthera; species Platanthera zijinensis. Next base: position 59,823,337 of record CM077089.1, read on the forward strand.
TTTTCAACTCCTGAAGAGCTCCTTCGCACTTATTTATCCAAATGAACGTTGTGTTCTTATGCATAAGCTTAGTCAGCGACATAGATATCGTAGAAAATCCTTCCACAAACCTTTTATAATATCCTACCAACCCTAGGAAACTCCTTATCTATTTGGGTGTGGTAAGTCTGTTCCAATCCATCACGACAGAAATCTTCTCTGGGTCAACAAAAATTCTGTCCTTATTAACCACATAACCCAAGAAGAAAACCTGAGGAAGACAAAACTCACACTTGCTTAACTTGACAAACAACTTATGCTCCCTCAAAGCAGACAAAACCAAACACAAGTGCTGGGTATGCTCTTCAACAGTGCGGGAATACACCAGAACATAATCTATAAACACGACCACAAAATGGTCCAAAAAATCATTGAACACTCTGTTCATCATGTCCATGAAGGCAGAGGGTACATTTGTCAAACCAAAGGACATCACCAAGAACTCAAAATGTCAATGCCAGGAACGGAAAGTGGTTTGTGGAATATCCATCACACGAATCCTTAACTGATGGTAGCCTAAACGAAGGTCAATCTTCGAAAACACAGTAATGCCACACAACTGATCAAACAAGTCATCAATCTGCATCAAGGGATACCTGTTCTTAATCGTTACCTTATTCAGTTCCCTATAATCAATGCAAAGCCTCATACATCCATCCTTTTTCTTCACGAACAACACGAGAGCACCCCACAGCGAAGAACTCGGCCCAATAAATCTACTCTGCAAATAACTCATCCAAATGGGTACGTAACTTATCCAGCTTACGAGGGGCCAAACAGTACGGTACCTCAATAATAAGACGAGTACCCAGCTCAAGATCTATAACAAACTATACATCCCTCTCAGGTGGAAGACCGGGAAGACTATCAGGGAAAACATATGAAAACTCACGCACCACCGAAACCTCCTCGACACACGGCAAACCACTAAAGGTTCCTAAAATGGAAACCAAGTAAGAAAAACAACCAGAATTTAAAAGCTTCCGAGCACATACTGCATAAATAATAGGGTAATCCTAGTGTGGATAACCATAAACACTCCTAGGGTGACTGTCGTCCATCTTGAAGTCCAAATGCTTGACCTTAAATTGGATAACCACATCATACCTGGAACAGTCCATATCCAAGATCACATCGAAGTCCTCCAAGTCTATCACCTTCAGATCAGCAATAACTAGGAAATCGCATAAAAGAATCGGACATCCCAGGATACCCTAGTCCAACACCACCGAATCACTAGAGGGAAACTTGACAAAAAATGCATCACCAACTTGATCAAGAGTCAAACAATGATACTCCACAAAGGTCCTAACCACGAATGAGTGGGTAGCACCATAATCGAAGAACACGTGCCCAACGGCTCTTTACCTTAAACCTCCCTATAAAATCACTTACATAACTAATTGAACAACATTTAAACTACAACTATGAGCTGAAAACAAAATTAGGTTGGGATCTAACCTGAGATAAACTAGGTGGACGTCTATTCTTCCTCCAAGGTCACCACGTTTAGATTGCCCTTCCCTTTGTCCAAATGTTGCGGAGGTGGTAAAGCCTAAAGTGGAATTGGAGGCAATGTGGGCTGATACTGCGGCCACTTTGACTTAATATGCCCCTTCTGTCCACACTGAAAGCAGACCTTATCCTTAAACCAGCAATGGGCAGCATCGTGCCCCTTTCGCTTGCACAAAGCACAAACTAGTTCTCCTTTGGGAGCGCCCGGAATAACATGCACTTGATCCTTGTTCTGATCTCCTATTCTCTTGAAACATTTCTCGAATGGGTGGCCCTACTAGCCACAAAAACTGCACGCTTCCTCGCTTCTCTTCCTTAAAGCAGAACCAAATTCCTCAGAGTTTTTACCCTCATTAGACTTCCTCTTATCTTTCCTCATCTGTTGGCCTCGATTCTTAGCATTGTAGATCGCTTCGACTTTTAGGGCGGCTTCTACTACTTGAGCATAACTTCCAGACCCATAAGCACTGGCCAGCTGCTAGATGTCATTCCTCAGGCCACCTGGAAAGTGCTTAACTCTATTAGCTTCAAAAGATATCAAATCAGGGGAAAATCAGCTCAGTTTGCAAAACTCAATCTCATACTTACTAACTGTGAGTTTCCTTTGATTCAGGTGCAGAAAATTTTTCATCAAGCGGTCCTGCTCGACCGACGGTAGAAACTTTCTCAATAATAGCTCCTTGAAGGCTTCCCACGAACATTTGTCCTTCAAGTTCTCCTTTTCTCCCAACCACCAAATCTTAGCCAGACCCTTTAGCTGGTAGGCAGTGACCATCACTCTCTGGTCGGCAGAAACCCCTGAGTAAGAGAATATCTCCTCGATAGCGACAATTTAGTCATCCAAAGCCATGAAATCTGCTCTAATAACGTAGGTTGGAGGTCCTAATCGTTGGAAATGCGAGATAAAGTTCATCTCTGGTGGTAATAAAACTGGGGGTACCAAAGGAGCAGAGGGAATATGAATAGCTTGACCCATAGCAGGGTCTTGCACTCTAAACCATTGCTCAGAAATAATAGACAACAAGCCATGGATAAGCTACCGCATCTCCAACATTTGCCTAGATAGAGGCTTACTTATCTATCGCAGTCCTTCTATCACGACCTAATTCTGAGCTCCAGACGACTCGCCCAAGACTGGGGAGTCAACCTCGTTGCAGGATGCCTCGACATTCTAATAACACAACAAACAACTAATAAAAACCTAGCTTACCGTTAGAACTTCACAACTTAGTTTAGACAATACATGTACAAATACTTGCTTAAGCTGCTAACTTGCTCTGGGAATTTCATTAATGATGTCATGCCTAAACATAGGATGGCATACCGTCATCCCACTAACTCATGTGCATAGACCATGAATGCATGAATTCTTACTCTTCTTTTTGACTCAAAACCATGCATTTACTATTGGGTCCATTGCCCACAATGTCCTAGATTTGAGGAAGTCAATCTTGTTAATGATATACATAAAGTTGTATTTAATGAGTGCTTGAGTTCATGCAGGTAGGGATGTCCTAGCAATAATGATGGGATAGGTAGCCTAAGTGGCTAGGCAAGTAAACACTAACCTAGATGTGGATAGACAGAAATCTGTCTAAGTCCACAGGCGTTGAGTGAGAATTACTAACTCAACGCCAGATGAATTATAGCATTTAGTGGAGCCTATATAGTCCAAGCCAAAGTAGTGGCAAGCTGAGAAAGTTTCTAAGTCCACAGACGTTGAGTGAATTCAACTCACTCAATGCCATATAACAAAAGGCTGTGAGACAGGCTAATACCGTAAAAGCCTAAGAAGTAATGGGTAGATAAGTGGTTAAGTCCACAGGCATTGAGTGAGTATCACTCAGTCAACACCATACTCTATATTCGTTGAGTATTGCCTTGTAAGTCAAATCCACAGAAAATCTGTGCTAATTTTTGACTAGGTACACAAGCGTTAGTGATGCTAGCTCACTAAATTTCATGTGATAAAAGCATTGACTGATTCTCATCCAGTCAGAGCCTGTGTTCTCTAACACAGAAATTTGGCTAAGTCCAAATGCATTGACTATAGCTTACTCACTCAACGCTAGATAATAGAAGAAAATCTGTTAAGTGATTTGGCGTTGAGTGGAGCTTGCCTCACTCAATGCCAAGCAGTAGAAAATTTGGCTAAGGCAAAAAGAGTTGAATGATGAAGACACACTCAACGCTCTCAACGCCCTCAACGCCTAGGTTAGATAGAAATCTGTCTAAGTAGTTTGGCGTTGAGTGATACTTACTCACTCAACGCCAAGCAACAGATAGCTGGTAAAGCAGTTTGGCGTTGAGTGAAGCTGAATCACTCAATGCCTAGAAACATATTTTATTCTCTAAGTAGTTTGGCGTTGAGTGAAGGTTACACACTCAACGCCAAGAGACATTAAAACTGTCTAAGTGGTTTGGTGTTGAGTGAAGGACCTTTACTCAACGCCTATGCTAATGTTGCTTGATTTTGGCTAAGTCTATAGATGGTGATGTCAGAAAGTTAACAAGTCAACATTATTCAAACTGATAGCAGCAAAGCTATAGTACATGACAAAAGGCTCCGCAGAGCTACTGTATGACAGTTGGCGTTAAAGCAAGGATGAAGTTGGCATTAAATGTATGGGGCCCACTGCTCAAAGAGCCGTTGGGACATAATTGATAAAAGGAAAGGCCTTTACAGAAGCAGATAACTTTGGAGAAGAAAATTTGTGGTAGTTCTTCATCATCTCCATTGTTGCTGTTCCTGAAGAAAAGTGATCTCAAGTCAGCAAGACGAAGAGCAAAAAGAAGTTAGCTATTTGTCCTCATCATCGACATCAGTAAGATCAGAGAATTTCTATGAAGAAAAAGGAGCAGCCAAGGTCTAACCCTAGCTGCTAGAGCTGGGATCTAAAGCAAGTTAGCTGGTGCTATTTTCATCTACACCAACAAGTTTAGAAAGTTTTCTTTCTGAGGAAGAAGGAGCAGAAGGTCTTACATAGCCGCAGGTGATTTGAAGCTAATCCAAGATAGCTGGTGGCATTTTCATCTAAACCAACAAGGTCTGAGATTTCTCAGAAGAAGTTTGATCTGAGCTTAACTCAGCTTAGGTTGCAGCATAGGGCCAACCCCTATTACGGGTTACTTCACAGTTCAAGCAGAACATTTCCCGAAGACAAATTTCTGGAGCTGTGTAGAAGAGAGAGTTGAGCTTCTGTTTTAGTTCAGCAAGGTGCAGAGCCGCAGATCTATAAGGTTTCTTCCAGCTCAAGACTCGTGTTATTAAGAAGAAGTTGGGCTAGAATTCTCTCAGCTCAGGTTGCAGCAAGTCTTGCTGTTGTTACTTTTCAGTAAAAGCAGGAAACCTCTGGTGCCAAGGAGTTAGGGCTAAGGGTTTCTTACTCCAGAAAAGTAGACTCGGGAATATATTCCTGGATTAAAAGTTGGGTTGAGTTTATCTCAGTCTAGAGAGATTGGCATAGAGAAATATCTCTTGTGTCAAGACCAACTCAACAAACCCATTTCAACCTTGTAGGATTCTGTTGGATCTGAGTGGTAGGAGTAAACTTACTCTAAGGTAGGATCCCAGTTTTTATCTGAGTTGTAGGGCAAATTTGCCTGAGGTAGGATTATGTTGAGAATCTGAGAGTAGGGTTTTAGCTTGAATTGTAGGATTCACTTTTGAATCTGAGGTAGGATCCTGCTTGGATCTAAGGTAGGTGATCTTTTGATCACTGAGCTATAGGGCTTAACAACCTGAGGTAGGTGAGTCATTCTCACTGAGTTGTAGGGCAATTGTGCTTTAGTGTAGGATCCTTTGGATTTGAGGTAGGGCCTTTGTGCCTGAGCTGTAGAAGAGTCATTCTCTCTGAGGCAGGATCCCTTATGAATTTGAGTTAGGGCAGTCCTCCCAGCCTAAGTGGTAGGGCCTTTGGGCCTGAGGTAGGTGATCTTTGGATCACTGATTTGTAGGGCCTTGTGCCTGAGCTGTAGGTCTTTGAGGAGACCGAGTAGTCCTGCGGGATCGTGATGTAAGCTCTTTGAGCTGAGATTAGAGAAGGGCATTGTCTAACTTTAAGTTAGAAATGTGGGAGGGAAAGTGGATGTACCCATAATTTGGGGAACCACTATATATCTTGTATGTGCTTTTTGTGTTTTCTCTGTGTTGGCTTTATTGCATATTGCATGTCTTGAAAGTAGAATTTAATCAACTAATAAAGCATCCAACTCAAGGAAAATAAAAGATAGTCACTAAGGACTAAGAAACCTATTCACCCCTATAGGTGATTTAACTATCCTTTAAAACTAAGACTTTCAAGTAGTATTAGAGGGAGGATACACAAAAAGGACTTAATAGTCTGAGTAGACCTCAAAGGATAGCTAAAAGGTTTGCACCTGTGGATTCAATAGAGAATCGTAAGGAGTGGAGCCCAATGGAGCTCCAAGTCTACAGCAAGGAGAATTTTGGGAGTTGGAAAGAAAGGATAAGACAGACCATGGAAGCCTCTGATCCTAGGGTCTTTGCAACAGTTCAAGAAGGACCTTTCATCACCCTGAAGGTCACTATCTTAGATGCAGAAGTCCAGACCCTAAAGATTTATGTAGAGATGTCTGAAGATGAAATCAACTTGGTATCTAAGAACAAGATAGCACAACACATCATTGTAAGTGCCATGGATGATTTCACCTTCCAGATATTGGTTCACTGCAAGAAATCCAAAGAGATGGGCGATTCTCTAACTGGCTATATGGAAGGGACAGAGAAAGTCAGTCTTTTTAATAGTGATTTAAAGTTTGAAGAAGAATAAGAAGCCTTCATTGGGCTACTTACTGTCATTGCAAATGAAGCAGAAGATAATCCAGATACAAGGATAGAGATCAGAGCCCCTCTATCACAATCAGAAAGTAATTCATAGGTGGATGTTGATGAAGAAGATGACTGTAACTGTTATGGGCAAGCTGCCATGATAGAAGGAGAATCCTGCCAGGATCAGCTGGTCCAGATCAGGTATAATCTCTGTCTAGTTCTTCTTATTACTCAGGTCATGAGACACATCCAGATTCAAAAGCTTCTTTATCAAGTGATGAAGATGACTCTGAATCTAAGGTAGATGTCAATCAATTGATTGACAAGAATGGTGAAATTTTGGATGCCTTGAGAAGAAGCAAGATGTTGGGCAAATCGCAGGCTAAGGAGATTGCTTCTCTTCAGCTAGCTGCTTCCCAGCATGATGAGACAGTAACCTTGCTGGAACATAAGGCAAGGGAAGTCAGCCAACTAAAGGCTATCTCAAATCTCCAGATTGAGACCATAAGCCAAAATGACAAGATCATCTTATATCTTGAAGAGGAGCTCCTTAAGGAGAGAAGGATAGTGGCTAGTTTTTCTAAGCCAAGTACTTTGTTTCCCTTGATAAATTCCTTCTCCTCCCAAAAGGTTAAGAAGGAGTTAGCAGTCAAGGGAAGCACAAGAGTTGACCTTTCCAAAGGGAAAGGAAAAGCTCCTGTAGTGCCACAGTCAACCTTTCACAAGATAATCCCCCCTTCTCACAAGTATGACCAAGGCTGCATGCATGGTCACTGGGAGAATGGGAATTCTTTTTGTAAGAATACAAGAGTATCTTCCAATAGAAGAAGAAAGGGTAGGGGAAAGAGTGACTTTAAGGCTCCCCATGAAGAAGTACTAATGGCCCATTCTGGACTATTTATATTTGGTTCTTCAGCCCCAAGTCTCAAGGACAAGGCAGTGGCTTTCACTCAAGCCCATCCAGTAAGGACTCAGACTAAGGGTCAGTCTACCAGTAAGCCTAACTTGGCTATTTCTGATGATATAAAAACATGTCATCTACAAAGAAAACAGCTGTAAATAGCATTCAGAGCAAGCAAAGGAAGCCTGCTGGAAGACTAACCTTCAGTCAGATCCATGCTGAAAGGAACCTGAAGATAGATGTTGTTCATCTTCCTTTTGTTCAGTCAGCAGTTAACCACGCTACAGGACCTGCTCAAAAAAGGAGATATAACATCCATGAGTGTTGGTGTTGTGGCAAGGTGGGGCATTTTGCCCTAGATTGCTAGCACACTCCTTCTTTTCCCAGAGCAAGAGTTAGCCTACCTATCAGAAATGCTGCTGGTAGGCAAGTTAGATTTCAGACTAACCAAAACCTAGGACCCAATACTTATTAGGGTCCTAAGGTAAGGTAAACTCTATTTTACAGGTTAGTCCAAGTGCCCATTCTCCCTTGAGGTACTTCGACAGAGGATGTTCCAGACCTTGGACTGGAATAAGAAAGCCATCTTATGGATCATACTCCAGTGAGGGATAAACCTAAGATATGTTGTTGAGAAGTTGGTGATGGAGATTAATCATCAAGGATACTCGTCCTACTGTCCAAGAGGAAAAGGATGGTGCCAGTCATTAAATCTCTAAGGAATCTGACTGGTGTGACATTATACTGCTGCAACATCAGCAGAATAATGAGGAGAAGAACAAGAAGGATGTACTCATCATAGTACAAAGCATAGGATACAACTCTTCTAAGAGTAGTAAAAAAGAGGCACAAGATCACTAACTGGAAAGAATGTCTACTGGTATAAACTTAAGACTTTCAACTGGTATACCCTCAGGACTTTCAAGTGACATACAGAAAAGACAAACTCAAAGATTTTCGAAGTGGGAATCAGTGGAAAGTGTGGACATGATCTATGCAACTACAGGATCTGTGCAAATATGTAGGGGGAGACTGTCAAGCCCGATGCTCCTGTTTGGAATGAATGTCTAGTCTGGGGTGCTGGACAAGCTTAAGTCTTACCTATAAGGTATTCATCACAGATTTGGTCAGCACTATTGCTAAAGATCTGCATGTCTCTATGGACGTGCTGGGGATGAGAAGGAGACTACCCAAATGATTTCTCCAGTTAGTGGTGATATAAGTCAGAATATTCCTATAAGAATAACAGTGTAAAGAAAAACTTGGTATCAAAATGAATGGATGGTTCTAGGTAAGATCATCCAATTCTCAAGGTGTATCAAGTGGCATAAGAGAGTTGTGTCAGTAGTATCAACTTAAGAGATATAATCTATAGTCAAGTGATATGATCACTATGGCAGTAGTGATTTGTGGACTAGCAAGAAGATATATACACTGCTGGATCAGAATACTTATCTACAGGGAGGTGTTGTGCATAGTTGTTATGAATCCAGCATAAGCTCCAGGTCTACAACAATGAGATAAGTAACATTTCTGTGTAATGAAAGTCAACTAGTTAAATCCCCACTGCTAGGAATCTTTTCTTTCATAACATGACTATGCATGTTGAGATTAGGTATTATTATTAGGGAGCAAGTGAGGAAGAAAGACTTTTTTCTTGAATTTATCCTCACAGACTAGCAAGTGGCTGATATTTATACTAATCCACTAGATGAAGTCAAGTTTTCGAGTTCACCATAGGTACTCGCGAACACGTGCTAATCTCTACAAAAGATAAGTCAAAAGAGGTAAATTTAAAGTATAATAAGAGTGCCAGAAGAGAACTTGCGAACACCTATTATTCTTTGCAATATAAAAGTCAAAAGCAGGTAAATAACAATATAACGTGAGTACCTATGGTGAACTCGAAAACGCCTGCTAATCTTTTGCAAAATAGAAGTAAAAAGTTGGTAAATTAACATATAACTTGAGTACTTGAGGTGAACTCGCAAACATCTACTAATCTCTACAAAAGAGACGTCAAAAGTAGGTAAATAAACATATAACATGAGTACTTAAGGTGAATTCACGAACACCTGCTAATCTCTGCAAAAGAGAAGTCAAATGTAGATAAATAAACATATAATGTGAGTATCTAAAGAGAACTAGAGAACGCCTAACATTCTCTACAAAAGAGAAGTTAAAAGCAGCTAAATTTATAATATGATGCAAGCACCTTAAGATAACTCGCGAACACCTGCTAATATCTACAAAAAGAAAAGTCAAAAGCAGATAAATAAACATACAATGCAAGTACCTGAGGAGAACTCATGAACAGCCGCTAATCACTACAAAATTTAAGTCAACAATAGGTAAATAAACATATAACGCGTGTACCTGAGGTGAACCCGCGAATATTTGCTAATCTCTACAAATGAGAAGTCAAAATAAGGTAAATTTAAAATATAATGCGAGTACCTAAAGAGAACTCGCAAACATCAGCTAATCTCTGCAAAAGAAAAGTCAAAAGCAAGTAAATAACCATATAACACGAGTACTTGAGGTTAACTCTCGAACATATGCTAATCTATGCAAAAGAGAAATCAAAAGCAGGTAAATTTTAAATATAACACGAGTATCTGAAGAAAACTCGCGAACACCTGCTAATCTATGCAAAAGAGAAGACAAAAGCAAGTAAATAAATATATAACACGAGTACCCGAGGAGCACTCGTGAACACCTTCTAATCTCTGCAAAAGTGAAGTTAAAAGTAGGTAAATAAACATATAACGCGAGTACCTGAGGAGAACTCACGAATATTTGCTAATCTTTACAAAAGAGAAGTCAAAATTGGTAAATTTAAAATATAATGTGAGTACCTAAAAAGAATTCGAGAACACCAGCTAATCTCTACAAAAGAAAAGTCAAAAGCTGGTAAATAAACATATAATGCGAGTACCTGTAGCGAACTCGTGAACATATGCTAATCTAAGCAAAAGAGAAATTAAAAGCAGGTAAATTTAAAATATAACGTGAGTACCTAAAGAGAACTCGCAAACACCTGCTAATATCTATAAAAGAGAAGTCAAAAGCAGGTAAATAAACATATAACACGAGTAGCTGAGGTGAACTCGCGAACAACTGCTAAAATATGCAAAAGAGAAGTCAAAAGCAGGTAAATTTAAAATATAACGTGAGTACCGAAAGAGAACTCGCGAACATCTGATAATCTCAACAAAAGAAAGGTCAAAAGCAGGTAAATAAACATATAACATGAGTGCCTGAGGTGAACTCACAAACATCTGCTAATCTCTACAAAAGATAAGTTAAAAAGCATGTACATTTAAAATATAACGCGAGTACCGAAAGAGAACTGGCGAACACTTATAATCTCTGCAAAAAAGAAGTCACAAGAAGGTAAATAAACATATAACGCGAGTATCAGAGGTGAACTCGCGAACATTTGCTAATCTCTGCAAAAGTGAAGTCAAAAGCAGGTAAGTTTAAAATATAATGTGAGTATCGGAAGAGAATTTACAGAGACCTGCTAATCTCTTGAAAAGTGAAGTCAAAAGCAGGTAAATAAACATATAACACGATTATCTGAGGAGAACTCATGAACCTGCTAATCTCTACCAAAGATGTGTCAAAAGTAGGTAAATTTAAACTATAACGAGAGTACCTGAAGAAAACTCGCGAACACCTGCTCATCTCTACAAAACAGAAGTCAAAATTAGGTAAATAATCATATAATGCGAGTACCTATGGGAAAATCGTAAAGATTTGCTAATCTTTGCAAAATAGAAGTCAAAAGAAGGTAAATTAACATATAACACGAGTACCTGAGGTGAAATCGCAAACACCTGCTAATCTCTGCAAAAGAGAAGTCAAAATCTAGTAAATAAACATATAATATAAGTACTAGATGTAAACTCGCGAACACTTGCTAATCTCTGTAAAAGAGAAGTCAAAAGCAGATAAATAAACATATAATGTGAGTACTTGAAGAGAACTCGTGAACATCTGATATTCTTTACAATAGAGAAGTCAAAAGCAAGTAAATTTATAATATAATGTGAGTACCTGAAGATAACTCGCAAACACCTACTAATCTCTGAAAAAAAATCAAAAGCAGATAAATAAACATATAATGCGAGTACCTAAGGAAAACTCATGAACACCCGCTAATCACTGCAAAAGTGAAGTCAACAGCAGGTTAATAAACATATAATGTGAGTACCTGAGGAGAATCCGCGAATATTTCTAATCTCTACAAAAGAGTAGTCAAAATAAGGTAAATTTAAAATATAATGCCAGTACCTGAAGAGAACTCGCAAATACCAGCTAATCTATGCAAAAGAAATGTCAAAAGCAGGTAAATAAACATATAAAATGAGTACTTGATTTGAACTCGCGAACATATGCAAAATTCTGCAAAAGAGAAGTCAAAAGATGGTAAATTTAAAATATAACGCGAGTACATGAAAAGAACTCATAAACACTAGCTAATCTCTCCAAAAGAGAAGTTAAAAGTCATAAATAAATATATAACGCGAGTACCTGAGGAGAACTCGCGAACACCTGCTAATCACTGCAAAAGTGAAGTTAAAAGTAGGTAAATAAACATATATCACGAGTACCTGAGGTGAACTCGCGAATATTTGCTAATCTATTCAAAAGAGAAGTCAAAAGACGTAAATTTAAAATATAATATGATTACTTGAAAATAACTCGCAAACACGACCTAATCTCTGCAAAAGAAAAGTCAAAATCTAGTAAATAAACATATAATGTGAGTACCTGAAGAGAACTCGCAAACATATTCTAATTTCTGCAAAAGATAAGTCAAAAGCAGGTAAATTTAAAATATAATGTGAGTACCTGAAAAGAACTCGCGAACACCTGCAAATCTCTACAAAAGAGAAGTCAAAAGCAAGTAAATAAACATGTAATGCGAGTACCTGTGGTGAACTTGCGAAAAACTGCTAAAATAGACAAAAGAGAAGTCAAAAGCAGGTAAATTTAAAATATAATGTGAGTATCTAAATAGAACTCGCGAACATTTGCTAATCTCAACAAAAGAAAAGTCAAAAGTAGGTAAATAAACATATAACACGAGTGCCTGAGGTGAACACGTGAACATCTACTAATCTCTACAAAAGATAAGTCAAAAGCAGGTAAATTTAAAATATAATGCGAGTATCTGAGGAGAACTCGCAAACACATTTAATCTCTGCAAAAAAGAAGTCAAATGTAAGTAAATAAACATATAACGCGAGTACCTGAGGTGAACTCACGAACATCTGCTAATCTCTGTAAAAGTGAAGCCAAAAGCAGTTAAATTTAAAATATAACGTGAGTACCGGAAGAGAACTCGCAAAGACCTGCTAATCTCAAGAAAAGTGAAGTCAAAAGCTGGTAAATAAACATATAACACGAGTATCCGAGGAGAACTCACGATCACCTGCTAATCTCTACAAAAGATAAGTCAAAAGCAGGTAAATTTAAAATATAATGAGAGTACCTGAAGATAACTCGCGAACATCTGCTCATCTCTACAAAAGAGAAGTCAATAGTAGGTAAATAATCAAATAACGTGAATACTTATGTTGAACTCGCAAAGACCTGCTAATCTTTGCAAAATAGATGTCAAAAGCAGGTAAAATAACCTATAACGCGAGTACCTGAGGTGAAATTGCAAACACCTACTAATCTCTGCAAAAGAAGTCAAAAGCTGGTAAATAAACATATAACACGAGTATCTGAGATGAACTCACGAACACCTGCTAATCTCTGCAAAAGAGAGGGCAAAAGCAGATAAATAAACATATAATGCGAGTACTTGAAGAGAACTCGCGAACAACTGCTATTCTCTACAAAAGAGAAGTCAAAAGTAGACAAATTTATAATATAATGCAAGTACCTGAATAGAACTCGCAAAAACCTGCTAATCTCTGCAAAAGAAAATTCTAAAGCAGATAAATATACATATAACTCGAGTACCTGGGGAGAACTAATGAACACTCGCTAATCTCCGCAAAAGTGAAGTCAATAGTAGGTAAATAAATATATGACGCGAGTACCTAAGGTGAACCCACGAATATTTGTTAATCTCTACAAAAGAGAAGTCAAAATGAGGTAAATTTAAAATATAATGCGAGTACCTGAAGAAAACTCGCGAAAACCAGCTAATCTCTACAAATGAAAAGTCAAAATAGGTAAAAAACATATAACACGAGTACCTGAGCTGAACTCGCGAACATATGCTAATCTCTGCAAAAGAAAAGTCAAAAGCAAGTAAATTTAAAATATAACGTGAGTGACTAAAGAGAACTCGCGAACACCAGCTAATCTTTGCAAAAGAGAAGACAAAAACAGGTAAATAAACAAATAACACGAGTACCTTAGGTGAACTCATGAATATTTGCTATTCTCTGCTAGGGCTGTAAAGGTTCGGTTTGGTTTGGTTTTTGATTAAAACCACTAATCGAACCACTCCCATATGGTTCCAAAAATCTGGAACCAAACCAAACCGTGCACACCATTGGAACCAAACTGAACCGAACTATATGGTTCGGTTCGGTTCGGTTCAGTTCGGTTCGGTTTGAGTGGTTTCAAAATATGAAAAAAATAATTGGGATATGGAGATAATAACTCATGAACATAAAAACAAACAAATAAATTTATGTAAATTTATTCTTATGAAAGATTTCTTTAATTCTATACCCGACTATAATAAAATGTGTTTTATAATAAGTATGTTCTTTAATAAATCATGTTCTAATATAAGTAATTATGAACCCAAAAACAGTGACTTTTAGTTCTACTAAGTTGTAACAACTAACAAAAGTAAAGACCTAACTATATTGATAATATATTAAAATTTTATTAAATCTAATACGGTTCGGTTCAACTCGATTCAGTCTGACATTCCAAACCGTGAACCGAACCGAACCACATGGTTTTTCCAAAAATAGAACCATGACCGAACCGTAAGCTACTAAAACTGAACCGAACAGTGTGGTTTGGTTCAGTTCGGTTTGTTTATGCGGGTTGGTTGGTTCGTACTTACATCCCTAATCTCTACAAAAGATAATTCAAAAGAGATAAATATAAAATATAATGTGAGTACCAGAAAAGAACTTGGAAACACCAGCTAATCTCTGCAAAAGAAAAGTCAAAACTAGTAAATAAACATATAATGCGAGTACCTGAAGATAACTCACGAACATATTCTAATCTCTACAAAAGAGAAGTCAAAAGCTAGTAAATTTAATATATAACACGAGTACCTGAAGAGAACTCGCGAACACCTGCTAATCTCTACAAAAGGGAAGTCAAAAGCAGGTAAATAAACATATAATGCAAGTACCAGAGGTGAAATCGTGAACAACTGCTAATCTATACAAAAGAGAAGTCATAAGCAGGTAAATTTAAAATATAATTTGAGTACCTAAAGAGAACTCGTGAACACCTTTTAATCACAAAAAAAGAGAAGTCAAAATCATATAAATAAAAATATTGCGCGAGTGCCTAAGGTGAACTCACGAACATCTCCTAATCATTGCTAATGAGAAGTCAAAATCATGTAAATTTAAAATATAATGCGAGTACCTAAAAAAAACTCGCGAGCACCTGATAATCTCTACAAAAGAAAAGTCAAAAGTAGGTAAATAAATATATAAGGTGAGTAAATGAGGTGAACTCGGAAACATCTGCTAATCTCTGCAAAAGAGAAACCATAAGCAGGTAACTTTAAAATATAACGCGAGTATCGGAATAGAAGTCGCAAAGACCTGCTAATCTCTAGAAAATTGAAGTCAAAAGCAGGTAGATAAACATATAATACGAGGATCTTAGAAGAACTCACGAACACCTGCTAATCTCTACAAAAGATAAGTCAAAAGAAGTAAATTTAAAATATAACAAGAGTGCCTGAAGTGAACTCGCAAACACCTACTCAACTCTTCAAAAGAGAAGTCAAAAGCAGGTAAATAACAATATAACACGAGTACCTATGGTGAACTCGCAAACACCTGCTAATCTCTACAAAATTGAAGTTAAAAACAAAAATTAACATATAACGCGAGTACCAGAGGTGAACTAGCAAACACCTACTAATCTTTGCAAAAGAGAAGTCAAAAGCTGGTAAATAAACATATAGCACGAGTGGTTGAGGTGAACTCGCAAACACCTGCTAATCTCTGCAAAAGAGAGGTCAAAAGAAGATAAATAATTATTTAATTTGAGTACCTGAAATTAATGTTGAAGTTTGCATGGAGTTTGTTGGACTTAACTTGTCAGTGGTTGTGATAAATAAATGATTATTGGCATTTAGTTGGTAGATCCTTAAGTAAAATAAATGGTTTGGTGAGACGCGTTTGTCAAACGAGTTGGTGGAGTTTAATAATCAAATGGATGAAAAAGTTAGTGAACCATATATGTGCATATGAAGTATCGTGATAGTATGTGAAATCTTGTGGAAACAAAGTTGTTGGTGAATGTTTAATTTTAGAAAGGATTGGATAAGGATAATGAATGGTTATATGAGATGTTGATTAATGGAATTTGCATCATAGTCCACTGCTTAGTGTTGAGTCTCCCTACGGGTAACAGTGTGGGATTGGTATGTTGTGTAAGGTGGCTTACCACCTATGTAAATGATGAACCCTTGTGTGGTATGGAAATGTGGAAGGGTTAGAAGTGTGTCTGTGTTTGTCGCACTAGAATGATGTGTTGAAAAAGGACTAAGTGTGGAGCCCTTAAATGTGAAATTACATGTGGTGTGAGTTGACACGCAGTGTCGTAATCCTGGGTTAAGGATAGTGTGGCAGGTCTACAGGCTCGCCATTCATCACACCAACGGGAGTTGACGGATAGAGTTTGGACGGTTGGGCATGGTCCTCGGTGCTCATTCCCGGGGCTCCTTCCGTGCCAAGTGGAAAGTTGGGCTTGGTCCTTTGGTGATACGCTCCCGTAGGCTCCTCCTATTCCACGATGATAGGCTAGTGTAGGGATATGTTCTTGGTGCACATCTACCCGAGACCCCTCTTAGCCGTAGTATGTATGTAAGCTCCGTTGTTGGTTCTTAGCCTTGAGGCATATGGAGGCCTAGGCTTGGTGGTGTGGATGCCCGCCTAGTTGTGGAAAAGATTGTTTCACTGTCACTATCTGGCCACGACGGATGATGCCTGAGAGGTTAGCTACCTGCTCGAAAAGTGGGAACTACAAGTCTCTGTAGACATAGCAATTGCATGTGTGTGCATGGGTGAGTCATCGCATTGCATTCATAACATTACATTGCACTACATACACAAGATCCTCATCATATAAGTTTGTATGGGCACTCTTATATGATGATTTACTTTACTATTAAGCCGATCATTAACTTATAAGTATGTATGGGTATTCTTATTTCTTAAGTTACTTCCTACTGTATATTCATACTTGTACACTGCTGTTGATAGTAGAACTGCTAGTATACATTGTTGTAGTTGCTTGATTTACTCTGATATAGTTTAGCACCTTGCCACTTGTTTTGTACTACAACTATTATATATATTGTTCCCTCTTCTTTTTTCCGCCCGGTGCCTAAGAGTAGCCGGGGGAGCGGATGTGATAGCCACTTAGTCTTTATGACTAACTTTTGCCACGTATTCCTTTTTAGGAAGAAACCCAATAGATAGAGAAACAGTAGGTTATGTAGGAGGGCAGCAAAGCAAGGGTGACAGGGCCTGAAGCGACGATACCATCGCTGTCATTAGTGACTTATGTGAGTTTTGAGAGACACATTTTGTAGCCTTTTTGGCATGTTATACTCTGATACTATAGAAGCCTTGGTTGCTTCTTTTTTTTGTTTTACTAGTTGGACATTATATACTTATGTGGATTTTGACTTTTGCTTATATTCTTATGTTGGGTTGGCAATGATGATATTGGTTTTAGCCGGGAGGATAGGAGTCTTATAGTATAGGTCGAACCGTATATTGGCGTTACCGTAAGACGGCTGTTCTTGGTATAAGATTCCCCTTGGCCGTGTCTTGTGATCTGAAAGGGGTGTCTTACAAACACTATAGCGACCTGTGCGACCTAGCAGCCTTGTGGATCAACCCGCGCGGCTTGGGCGGCCTCCATTTTACTTATCTGCCAGCACCCTTGTACTATGTATTTACTTTTCCAGGTAAATGAACTTGACTTAAGCTATAATACAGGTTTATAATCAAGGGAAAGCCCTCCACAAGAGAGGAAATTGCCGTAGCGGGCTAAGTTTGGTCTCGCCGCATAATAGCAACCATCTCCTTTCCTCTTTCTCTCTTCTTCACTCGTGACTCAAATTAACTAGCTGTTCGGCAGTCTCATCTCCTCCCATCAACCCCCACTCCCTAACTTGGATGTCGTGTCCCGAGGCATATTTCTTGCATCAACATTTAACATGCGCCCTTTAGATCCTGAGAAGTTGGTGAATAACAGTTGTAGTGAAGACGTGGGATTGAGCTATAGATACTCCCAAGCTTCAAATAACCATAACCTTTTGTTGGGTCCATTGTTCCCAATGTCCCTGATTTGTGAGAAGTCAAAACAGGTCAATGAAACACACATCAACTGTATTAGATGTGTATTTGAGGCCTTGAGTGCAGGTAGTTCATATCATATTGATGGGACATGTGGACACACTAAGTGGTTGCTGGACATACCAAAAATCGCCTAAGAACACATGCGTTGAGTGGAGCAAGCTCACTCAACGCCAGAGGCATGGACTCAATAATATCTAGTAGAAATTTGGCTAAGTACAAAAGCATTGAGTGCAGTCTACTCACTCAATGTCATAGTACAAAAGCGTTGAGTGTAGTCTACTCACTCAACGCCATATAACATATAACGTTGAGTCTGTCTCAGCCTAATTGGAAGATAGCAAAAAATATGGCTAAGTCCACAGGCGTTGAGTGTAGTCTACTCACTCAATGCCATACAACAAAAAGGTTGTTGTTGAAATCGTAGATCGGTCTCTTGTGGAGTTCACCCTTGGGGAAGGGGTGGTCGCACACCTACTTCGCTCCTGCAAGGAAAACAACAATAAAAAGAGAGCAAAGGACTAGACCAAGGGCCCGACGCGGAGGTCCCACCACACACCCGGAAGTTCACTGAGCGCTTCCCCTCCTTAGCCAAATGTCAGGCTAAGATAACTCAGAAGGTGCTGGAAAACTGGAAGCAAGTAAGTGTGCCATCTGAGGTACCCCTTGGGTCCTATTTATAGATTTCTGAAAGCGGTCTGCAAGTAACTAACCTCTGCCGGCTTGGAATTACTGAAAACCCCTTGGGCTGGCCTGCTAACAACCAAACTCCATTTTTCTGAATAGCTATGTGCAGCCCACCTGGGTCTGCCAACAGCGAGACTCCGCTGTTCTAATGGGCTATGGGTAGGCTAGCGGGGACAAAAGGGTGGAAAACACATCACAACTAAAGAGGACGAGCTACCCTACAATGGCCTCTACTCGGCAAAGGCGGCAAGTATCAAGGGAGCTGGTACTCGCCGACCTCAGCTTGGCAGTAGACGAGCTTAGCCTCGGCCTTCCTCATACGTCTTCCGTGAGTGCGAGCTGGTGAGTGTGAGCTGATGGGTGTCAGGATGTCCCTCAACACCGAGGTCAAAAGGCGTTGACAGAACTCACCCCACTCGACGTCGTGGCTAAAGGCGTTGAGTGAGCTTGTCTCACTTGGCGCCATGGCCGAAGGTGTTGAGTGAGCTTGCCTCACTCGCCTCCATGGCCGAAGGAATTCAGTGGGCTCTACTCACTTGGCGCCATAGCTGAAGGCGTTGAGTGGGATCTACTCAATTCCGCGGACTTGGCTTGCCTGGGCTCTGGGCTAGACTTGGCCAATCTGGCCCCTGTCGGCCCCACTCTCCAGATACGGGGTTGTACACAATCCCTGCTCTTTATGAGGTTGGAACAAACTCGGAAAGAAACATCCAACCCCGCAGGATTCGGCGAGTGGGACAGGCCCTGAGGGAATCTCTCGGTGGGGTCCACCGGCGGCTATATTTATATACCTGCGCCGGTATGTCGGGCTGACCTTTGCCCTTCCCTTCACTGTCCCTTAATAAGATGTCGCTCCCCAAAGAGGTTCTGGAGCGATTAGCGCGATCAAGGGTGGAGACTGCGGCTCGCGTCGCGAGCCTAACCGACCTCAGCGCCCCGCCCCGTAATCTGGCCGAGTTCAGCTCGCCCAAGAGGGTGAAGCCCCTTCCAAACAATGCTGAGCCCATCTATCGTGATCTCCAGACTATCATTAAAATTGGGGCAGACTCTTCCACGCGGTCGACCCCATCTCTGGGGAAGGAGGTCTTTGCTCCTCTCGCCGCTCAGACCATCCAGGGGCGAAGTTGGTAGAATTCTATGCCGCAGGTCAAGAGCTCTCTCAGCAGCCCGCGAGATCAGGAGTCCGACTCGCACTTGTGAGTTTCGCCTTCTAACTTCGGCACTATGGGGCGAGACCTTCAAGAGCCGATGTCGCCGACTCGCAATCCTTCTCAGCTGCATTTCTCCTCCGCTTCCTGGGGTGAAGGGACCAAGGCCATCCCTACCCCCGGGTTCATTCACCTTTCTCCGGCGATTGCTCGCTATGGACGCGGCAAGGATCTGGAGGGTCTGCCCCCTCGCTGTGTCAGTCTGGAAGGGGGAGTGCATGGTAAGCTTTATCGAACTATTTTTGATCCTGACGGTGCTCGCCTCATCTTGTTGAACCTCGGCATGGTTTGCGCAGATCTTACTGTGGACTCAGAGGCTGATGAGTCTGCAGGTCATACTCGATACTCGCCTCTGCCCTCCCTGCACACTTGGGACGCCTTTCTGGATTCCGAGCTGGAGGGACCTGAACGGTCGAGGCGAGAATAGCTGGTTCTTAAGAAGTTATTGTGCGAGTTTCAAGAGGTGCAGAGGGACAATCTCAGACTGCAGCGGGAGTGCAAGCAACTTGCTGTCATGGCGGGGGTTAGCGCGACGTTGGAGGAGGCATCTTCTTCCATGCTTCTGGATGAAATTGACGAGAGTTTACAAACAGTCCACTGGAACCTGGGGCTACTTCGCGAGCTCTGCGCGTGGCGATCCGGGGTGTCAGGGTCACGTGGCTGGGGTAGCTAGAATTGGCCCCCTGATGGGCCTACCGGTACTCGCCCCTGTTCTCCCCTAGCTCGCACGGGTGGGAGGATTTTTCATTCTTCTTTCTTGAACGCTACGCGAATCCGGCCAGTAATAATCTGAACATTTTGTTTGTTATTGTGAATACGCTTAATTCATAATTATTTGCACATCGCGAGTCTCATCTCGTCACAGCGGAGGATTGATCCATGACAGTAAGGTTAAATCGGTGAGTAGGCGAGCCGGATAGGCGAGTTGGGGTGATCGGGCCAGGGTGGTTCCGAATTCTTCCCCCTATAAATAGGCCTCCCCACCAACCCCTGTCACACCTTTATTGCTTCCGTACTCTCTTCGCTCTCATTCCCCGTCATTAGTGCTTCTGCATTTTCGATCCCCGACGAACATGGGCAAGGGAAATCCTGACTCGGAGGGGAGGGCCAAATGCGCTTGGCATTTCGCCGAGCACTGCTTCTTTGAAGGGAACACCACAGCGGATGAACTTGCCGAGTGCATGGCTGACTATATTCCCTCTAGTTTCGTGGCCCGCCTTCCCGCCGAACATGAGGCCATCAACTCGTTCTACCCCGATGAACTATCTTTCCCCATCTCGCATTTTGAGAAGGGGTTGCGCATTCCCCTCTGTCCGGAAATCCATCAGGTGTTAAAATACTACGGCGCGGTGCCCGCGCAACTGAACCCGAACACCATCGCCATGATGGTGGTGTTCGACTGCTATCTCTGCAGCGAGCGGATTGAGTTCAACTTGGCGGTCTTTCGCAAGTTGTTCTCTTACAAGGCCACCACCGACGGGGTCACCTTCTTCGGTGGTACTTTCATCAAGGTTCGCGAAGTCGCGAACAAGCATCATAATTGGATGACCAAGATCATCTTCATTTAGGGAGATCTCAGCAACATCCCCTTCTCGCCCCAACAGAAGGCCGAGGAGGTGTACCGCCCCCCATCGGTGTCGTGAAATGACGTCGAGCTTCACAAATTCTTCCTCCACAAAGAGTTCGAGGTCGCATTCCTCCGCCGAGGCCTCGATTCCCTTCTCCCTGTCCTCCCTGGTGAAGGTATGTTAAGATTTCCTTCCGCTTTTACTGGGCTCAGTGGAGATAGAGTTGGCTAAACTGTCTTTTTTGCAGGGGAGCGACTCATCCCTGAGAATCTGCCCTTCGTGGACCTGGGTCTTTTCAACGACCCTCTTGAACTTGTGCGGGTGGCAGTGCTGGCCTGCCGAGATGATGCGGCGATGTCTCAGCCTTCGTACAACAAGAATAGGTAGGCACCTGGGTGACTGGGCTCGTCTCGCCGGCCCCCGGACCGTAAAAATAAGGCTAAGGTCCTCTCCCTAGGGGGAAGGCAATCCCCCCAATTCATGGATCTGCCCGAGACCCCTTTGAATGCCTCGCTGGGGAACCCACTACAGGAAACGTCCGGGAGGGATCGCCGAAAGCGCGAGTCTCCGGCCCACAACGTCGTGGGGGAATTCGCGCCCCGCGAGTTTGGCCTGCCCAAAGAACACCCCCACTTCGGCATGGGGGAGAAATGTAAAGATTCGGCCGGCGAGCCGATGATCAAGTGGGACAAGACGGACCATCGAGTCTCGATCTGCACTCGCCACCCTTCCTGTGGTGCTCGCCATCCTCCCACCGTCCATGCCTATGCGCTTGGCTTCAGCCTCTATGGTCGTGACGGGGCCAAAGCCTACAAGCACATGACCCCTCGTCTGCTAGGTCGCGAGGGCCTTCAGGCCCATTTGAGGTCCTTCGAGCTGCACCATATAATGGCACAGCGCAGCTTCAACCTTAGCAGACTTCTTTTAAAAGCCGAGTAGGAGCGCGTTGTTATGAAGGACCAGGTTGCTTACGCAGGGAGGCGGTGTGGTATCGCTGAGGATCTACTCGCAAAGGCCGTGGGCGGGCTGGTAAGCGTTGACCGTCCCTCTCCCTTTATTACTTAGATGATTTTTTGATACTGATGTTGTCTTGGATCCGCAAGATGCCAAGACTGTGCGCGAGTTGCAGGACCGCGCCTCTGGTTTGGAGGAGGAGGTCGCCCGGTTGCGGAATCGCCTTGCCGAGATGGAGGTTCGCTCAGGTGAGCAGGTGACGCACATCGCCGAGAAGAGGGCTCGCGCCTCACAGCTAGAGGCAGAGGTGGGGCGGTTGCAAGAGAAGAACTGCGGGCTTCACGCCGAGCTCCTTCGGTAGGCGGAGCTTATTGTCCCGACGGGCGGTGGTCAGCCTCTCTTCCCCTTCCGGCAGCCTCGGTTTTTCGGCGAGAAGGAGGTCACGGAGCGGCTATGGGTCAATTCGATCGAGTCCGCCGAGTGCCTCCTGGACGTCATGAGAGGCACCGGGATACTGGCAGTCGGTTGTAAGGACGTTGCGGTTCGTGATCTCATGCCAGCCCTGTACCCGCCGAGTCCACCTGGCGAGAAAGAGGATAGCTTTGCCTCACTGTTCGGGGACACGAACAAGGAACCAGGGCGTGGAGGCGAAGGAGGCCGTGCTTTTGGGGAGGAGGGCGAGAGCTAAGCTAGATCTCTTGTTCCTTTTTGTTTTTTATTCCCCCCTTAATGTGAGGAAAAGATCTACCTTAACTCTAGAGGGGGGGGGGGTGAATCGAGTATTTTAAAATAATTTACAATTAAAACTATAAAGCAGTGGAAGACTTAATTTATATATATGTGTAAGGTGCTTGATGAAATAAAAACTAAAGCAAGAACTAAGAAAACACACAGCACACAGCAAAGTCAAACACACAGTAACCAAATGACACAAGGATCTATAGTGGTTCCCCAATAACCTGGGTACATCCACTCTTCTACCACCCTCGGTAGGAATCCACTGCAGGAATAGTTGATCAGGTGTCCTGGGTACCAATGTGCTTTTGATAAGATGCTCAAAAACCAAAACTAGATTTTTTGATAAGGTGTCTTGCCACCACTGAGTTTTGACAAGGTCTCAGAACTTTTGAAGGGAGTTTTGAAAAACCCTTTTACAGGAGGGAATGGAAAAAGAAAGAAAGAGTTGAGTTATTTTTCTCTGTCAACAGTCTGAGAGAAGACAAGTGGAAGAATGTTGTCAAAGCTCCCCCTGAGATCTGTAAGAGGTTCAGGAAGGTGAGCTTTGCTAGGGTGATATGTCTTCAGTTGCTTCAGATCTCCAGGAATTGATGATTTCAGCAGATGCTGAAATGTTTGATGTCTGGAGTTCTTGGTGTTGAACCTTGTGAACACTTGATTATTTTGGAGGAGTTGAGTAGCAGATAATTTCATCCACAGAAAACTTTCTTGTGTTCTTGAAGATTTGGGATTCAGTAAATTTGTAAATCTCAGAAGATGAACTCTTGATCAGAGAGTTTCTATTGTTCACTCTTCTGTGTCTCTTTCAATCTAATTCTGTTGTATATCTCTTGTCTCTATAATTGTATATGATTTGTGTTCTTCAAAAAAACATATTCTGTAGGAGTATATCAGATTCTGACTTAGATGGCCGTTACTCAGTCATAAATGACTTCCATAAATGGCAACTATCTCTGGGGAAAGTCCTAAGTAACAATCCTTTTAGCCTTCCTTGAAACTTGCATTAGATTGCTTGAAACGGTTAGAAAATCTTTTGCAATAAATGCAGGAAGTAACTCTGAATGAATCTGAATGAATTCCATAACTATTCTTGAATTTGAAATCTGAAAGCATCGATCTATCACAGAAATCGTCGATCTGAGCTCTACGATCGTTGAACTGAGCTCAGAGATTGGATTTATACTAGAGACAGAAAACGTCGACCTGAGCTCTACGATCGTTGAACTGAGCTTAGCGACTTGGAAAATAGCTGAAGACAAAACGCCGATCTTAGCTCGAAGATCGTCGACCTGAGTTCGACGACTTGCAAAGTTGAGCTCAGAGAACGTCGAACTGAGTTCGACATTTCGTCGACCTGAGCTCGACGAAAATTGTCTTTGTCTCAGCAATGAATTTTGATCTTTGAATGGTCTTGGGGGAAGCTCCAAACCTAAGTTATAAGCCTTAGACTCATTCTAAGTTGACCTTTTCAACTATACAACTAGGTCAAACCAATTTCCTAATAACATAGTGATTTTTTCCCAAATTAGTAATAGGGTGTTCCAACAATCTCCCCCTATTTGGGTTAGGATTACTATTTACAGGACACAATAGGAAATACAAAAGCATACATATATAAACAAAAGCTAAACCAACAATGCAGAAAAAAAACATAGCAGCATTACAGAACTCATATAGAATATCAGCAATATTCAGAGATATAGATGTACTGTCTGCTTACAGAAATCGTTTCTTCTCATTACCTTTCTTAAAAAGAATCTCCCTGTTAGGATTGAGAGCATCTTTATTTGATCTTCTGTCATCATCTGCACCTAAGGATGTTTGGGATCTTGGCCTTGGGACTACAATCTCAGGATGCAGCTTCATATAATCTTCTAGATTAAAGAATTTTCTTGAAGCATATCTCTCCAGTTCTATCTTTCTTTGTTCTGATAGGGTTGTAATGTTTGAAATGTCTTTACCTTGCTCCTTTGCCTTCTTCATTTGATTTAGAGCAGCAAGCTCTTTCATTCTAGCAGTCCATGATACTGGGTTGTTTTCAGGATCTTCAAAAGGGACTGGAGGTTCATATCTATTGATAGATTCTGAATCAGTAGGAGTCCTGGAGACAACTGAATCTTTAAGCTTGTAAGGGAAAGGACCTTGAGTAGAATTAATAGGACCTTTTCCTTCCCTTTGTTGTCTGGAATAAGTTCTGTACTCTCTCTGATTTCCTCTATACTGACCTCTTCTAGAATGATAGCCTCTTTGATGTTTACCTCTGGGTTGATATCTTTGAGAAGATTGAAAAGAACTATGCTTTGAAGCAGATCCAGGTTGAGAAGCAGATCCTCCACCAGTACCAGCATCTAGAGGAGGAGGAGGAGGAGGATGAGACTGAGAAGATCCTTTCTCATATTTGTCAAGTTTTCTTCTTTTCTTCATAGCCTTTAACTAATTCTTAGAATATTGCATCCAAGGCTCTGTTATCTGACAATCATGTAAAATGTAGTATGGTATATCATTTACATCTTTGGCCTTAGTAGGGGGAACTCTCATCATTGCTTTACATCTTGCTTTCCTTTTCTTAGAGATGGTGCCAGCTGAATCATCAGAGTCAGTGTTGAATTGATCACTTTCTGAGCTCTGAGGTCTGTCATATAGATCATCAATCCTTTTGATGTATTCATCTAGAAGTTTGGATTTGTTAGAAACAGCAGCAACAGGAGCAGAGGGAACAGAAATAGTTGGAGTAGTTGAAGTAGCAGAAACAGCAGATTCTTCCAGATAACTAGCCAGATCTTCATCAGCAGTAGCAGCAACATTAGCAGATAACATATCAACATCAGTAGATACAACAACTTCAGCAGAAGCAGCAGCAACACAAGCAGAAACTTCCACAACCTTAAGAGAATTTATATAAGATATGATCAGGCTTGGATCATAGATAGTAATAGGCACAATGGCCTTAGTGAGGTATTCAACTCCCAGAGTTGGTAAGCAGCTTCTGTGAAGAAGATCAAATGCAGACAACAGTGACCTGAGGTCCACTGTGAGTACTGGATCTGGAGCAACAGTGGAGATTTGTGGTAGCAGCAGATCACCTGGAGCAGCAGGCATTACCTCAGCTTCATAGGGCATCTCCCCCTGCCTTGACTCAGTGATGACTGGATCAAGGCACCCCATAGAAGGGATTGCCTGAGGAGAGCAAAGAGAGGATAGCCTGTCAGATAACTCCTTTATTGATTGCAGGAGTGGATCCATGGTGGTCTCCAGCAGGTCTACTAGGTTGGGGGCCAGTATCCTATATAGCTTATCTGCCAAAGCTGATAGATCCACCTGCTCAAGTGTGACTTGAGTAGAGGTGGAGGAGGGAATGTTTTGGGCTGGTGATGGATGAACTGTGGTAGACGGTATTGTGGATGGTAGGATGTTTAGTTGAGAGATTGGGATGGTGAAGATAGATGGTATGGGTGTGGAGATGGATGGTGTGAAGGATGGTTGGGTAAGAATGTCATGAAGGAGCTGTTGGTATGAGGAGGTAGAAGGAGGCTCAGTAGGTGAGGAAGTGGAATCATCCATAAAGGAATCTTCCAAGATGATGAAAGAGGGTATGTCAAGAGGTGGATAGTAGTGGAGTGGATGGAATTGTTCTGAGGTGGCTGGAGGTGAGATTGGTGAAGAAATGGTAATGGGGGATAAGATGGATGTGGAGATGGTTGATGTGGAGGGTGAGGTAGAAATAAGTGGTGGAGAAGGAGGAGAATAGGTGGAGGCAGACAACTCTTCCATAAGGGCAGAGGCCTGAGGGGAAGTGACTGCAAGAGTCCTTGTGCCTGAAGCCATGGTAGTCTTGGATGGTTTTATTATCTGCCTATCCCACTTACCAAATAGGGCACAGGTCAGTCTTTTTGATGCATTGATGTGCATCCCATTTGAGACTAGCAGCTCTGGGCACCTGGAGTGCAGGAAAACCCCTAAAATCCTCCAAAAATTCACAAAGCTTTTGTTTATTTTCTTCTTTATCAAATCAAAGAAAATTGCTCCCCAGTTCAAGTGTTTCTTGTCCACTAGGGCTCCCATCAGACAGAACTGATACCTGGATATGGTATCATGAGCTGAGTGCTTTGCTAGAAGCACTTTCCCCACAACATCAGCTAAAAATCTAAACTCAATAGATAAGTTCTTTTTCAATAACTTGTTAGGGTTAGCTGCAGAGTGACCCATTCTATCCAACATTGAATCAAATTCCTCTCCAGACATTTCAGTAGAATCATCTCTAGTACTTAAATGGAATAATTCAGTCAGTAGAGTAGGTGATAAAGGTACCTGAGTCCCGCTTATAGTACCGACTATAGTATTTTGATCCAGATTATTTGCTGTAAATACCCATTCCTATATCTCATCGGCCGCAATCTTCATTCTGGTAGACATAATATGCACCAACTGTTGTTCTCTGAATAGTTCCAGAATGTCTTTGAAGATTTGATCGCTGTCGTCAAACAAATCCATATCGATGTCAAATCTAGTATCAAACTTCATCTTTGCAAGACCGGCAACATTCACAGCCATTGTATACTGGAGGTTGTCTAACATAGACTTCCTCTTTGATGTCTCCATTGAGAAATGCACTCTTCACATCCATTTGGTAGACCTTGAATCCATTGTGAGCTGCATAAGCAAGGAATATTCTTATGGCCTCTAACCTTGCCACTGGTGCAAAGGTCTGGTCATAGTCTATCCCTTCTTCCTGAGAATAACCTTGAGCAACTAGCCTTGCCTTGTTTCTTACAATAACTCCTTGATCATCCAACTTGTTTCTGAACACCCACTTTGTTCCAACAATTGAGTGATCCTTAGGCCTTGGTACTAGCTCCCAAACTTTGTTCCTCTCAAATTGATGTAGTTCCTCTTGCATAGCAATGATCCAGTGTGGATCTTGTTCTACATCTTGAATGGATTGAGGCTCAACTTGAGATAAAAAGCAGGTGTGCATCAGGCTCTGGTTGACTTGATTTCATGTTTGCACACTAGCTGAGATGTTTCCAATTACATGGGAGATTGGGTGATCTCTTGTTGTTACTAAATCAACATGGGGTGTTGATTGTTCACCAACCTGTGTTGTTGTTTCCTCTTGTGGAACAACAACTGGCTCTTCAAAATGGTTTTCTCCAAGATGTTGAACATCAAGATGTTGAGTATCCTCTTCATCTTCACTGATTTCAGCTCTTTGTTGGATAGATGAATGTACTGAATCCTTTTCTATAATGTGTAACCTGTCCAAATTTTCTGAAAGAGAGTGTACCTGCAATGGTTTTATGGTAGAAGTAGACTTCTCCTTATAAAACATGTTAGTCTCATCAAAAAATACATAAACAGATTCTTCAATTTTAAGAGAAGATTTGTTATAAACCCTATATGCTTTACTGATCATGGAATATCCCAGAAACACTCCTTCATCAGCTTTAGCTTGGAATTTTGCTAAATACTTCTTGTCATTATTGTGAATATAACAAATGCAGCAAATTTTTTTGAAATAGTCTACTTTAGGTTTCTTCCCTTTGAGCAATTCATAGGGAGTCTTGCCCTTCAGCTTATGTATCAAACTTCTGTTCAACACATAGTTGGAGGTGTTCATTGCCTCTACCCAAAAAAATAGAGGAAGGTGAGCATCTGTCAACAATGTAGTAGAAGATTCAATTAGGGTTCTATTTTTCCTTTCAACTACCCCATTTTGTTAAGGAGTTCTAGGAGCTGAGAAAGTTTGCCTGATCCCTTCACTCTGACAGAACTCTTGCATAAGAAGAGAATCAAACTCTGTCCCATGATCACTTCTGATTAGGGCAATGTGAGTATTGAACTTAATCTGTATGCATTTGAGAAAATCTGTCAAACATTTAAAGTTATCAGACTTCTTCCTCAGAAAGAATACCCAAGTGAATCTAGAGAAGTCATCTACAATCACTAAAGTGTAAGATTTCCCTCCTAAGCTTTGTACTGTAATGGGTCCAAAAAGATCCATGTGTAACAGATACAAAATCCTAGGTGAATCACTCTTATTAAGTGACTTAAAACTGTTTTTAGTTTGCTTGCCTAATTGACAAGCCCTGTAGAGTCCTTCCTTCTTGTAGGGGCCAGAAGGTAGTCCTCTAACAAGGTTGTCCTTTGACAGCCTAGCAATGGTACTAAGGTTTAAGTGTCCTAGTCTCTTATGCCATAAATCATTTGGTTTGCAGACTGAATTAAATAAGCAGATATTTATGTTGGTTGAAAGAAAATCTACAAGATAAATGTTACCTTTGCTTTTACATGTTAACACTATTGTGTTATCCTCTGACTTGATCTTGCATAAGGATTTGTTGAATGTAACTTGATATCCTTCATCACAGAGTTTACTTATGCTGATTAGATTGTGCTTCAGTCCTTCCACATAAGCCACCTTCTTGAATGTGACTGAGCCAATCTGAAAATCACCATATCCTTTTGTTTGACCAAAGTTTGAATCTCCAAAGATAACTTTGGGTCTAAGTTTGGCTTTGAAGGATGTGAGATTGTCCTTACTCCCTGTCTTGTGCTTTGAGCACCCACTATACAGATACCATTGTTGGTTCATTGCTGGATAGGTCTTCACCTGCACATAAACAATTTATATGTTTTTGACCCAGTTTACCTTGGGTCTAGGATGATAACCTTTAAATTCAGAAATGAAAGACATCCCTGGCTGACTCTTATATCCTTCAGGATGGTATCCCCTAGGAGGTACTATCCATTCAGTATAAGGGTTGAAGCTTTGGGATGAGGGAATTCTAGGATTGACATGAGATTTACCTCTGAAAGAAGGTTCACAACTCTGATCTCCGTTCGACGATCGTCGTCCTGAGTTCGACGATCTTGGGTCAGATTGTCGATCTCCGTTCGAAGATCGACTATACCAGAGTTCAGAGTTCAGAAGTCGTCGATCTGATTTCGACGATCAAGCCTTGGATCGCCGTGTCATGTTGGACAATCGTCGAGCTCTGTTCGACGTTTTTTGTTGAACTTGATTTTCCTTAGGTAAATCAGGATTCTTCCTAGCTTCCTCTACAACACCCTTTACTTTATCAGAAATAAATTTAATTGGGGTTTTTAATCTATAGGTTGGCTGGATGAAGCACCCAAGCCCAGTGTACTGTTGAATCTTGAGTTCACTGTGCTTATGATGTCCATCAGTCTGATGCTTCTCCCATTAATGGATTCTTCGAACTTCTTTGCCTGGGATAACTCACTTTTCAGTGAAGCTATCTCCTCCCTACAACATTCTAACTCCTCAGAGAGTTTTAGGTTGTCTGATTTTAAGATGCAATGTTTAGACAATTGATTTCTGAGAGAGATAATCTCTTTCTCAGCTTTTAACAGGTCTAAACAAAGTGCCTTAAATTCAGACCTAAAGTCCTCTGAGTCAAAGTCAAAGGAGTCTATTACCTGGTCTTCTTCAGTTTGAGTTTCAGATTCTGAGTTTGATCCTTGTTCTGCATCAGAATTTTGCTGAGAGGCATTGATAGCCATCATGCAGAATTCCTTTTCTTCAACATCATCCTCATCATCACTTGAGCTTGATGAGGCTTTTGATTCTTCTTCAGTATCACTCCAGCTTTCAGCTACAAACGCCTTCCTTGTATGTTTATTTTTGTTGGAGGAGGATTTGTTGCTGTTGTTTCCCCTGGAGTCCTTGTCTTTTCTCCTATCTTTCCTGTCCTTCTTGTCCTTATTCTGATTTTCTGGACAGTCAGGCACAATATGGCCTTATTTTCTGCATCCAAAACAGATTATTTCTTTATTATTTGATTTGTCATACCTTGGCTTCTCATGCCCTCTGGATGACCTCTTTTTGAAGTCTTTCCTGACCATCTTGTAGAATCTTTTGTCCAGCAAGCTCATCAATTCTTCATTGCCTGTGACCTTATCTTCAGGCAGGTCTTCTGTAGCTTTGAATGATATGGTCTTCTTGTTGGAGCATGCGTTCCGCACTTCTTAGTTTGAGAATAACAAATCCCGGATGTATTTGATCTTGGTATGTGTTATAAATGTGCAGGGATAACAGGTTTTTCAAGTACTAAGGAATGGCTGAGCATAGCATTGAAGAAAAGTAAAATCGCACTATCACTGGCGATAACGCTACCGCGGGCGATAGCGTGGACAGTTACTGCTGACGTCAGCCTTGATCCACATGATGCTGCACACGAAGTCACGGTTGAGCAATATCGCGGGGCGATACTGATGTCGCCGAGCGATATCCCACGATCGTCACGTTCTTCACTCAGATCTGAAAATCCGCGCGACGTGTGCCACGTGTCAAGCAACGGAGAGTTATCACTATCGCGAGGCATTAACGCTACCGCCGGCGATAGCATGACGTGATATATACGGCCAAAAATTTCAGGGAATGGATTGATTGTGCAGAGCTTAGTTTTCCCAGAGAATTTTCAGAGCCTTCATCTCCGTTTTCTAGACGAACTCCCTTGGTCCATTGAAATCTCAAGAGAGAAGGAGATACGACCGTGCGTTCAAGATTGGAGATCTTCTCATCGGTTCATCATCCTCTTCAGAGCTTGTGATTTTGAGGGAGTTTTTAAGTTTTACTATTGTACTTTCATTTTCACTTTTTATCTTTATAATTGGGAAGGGAAAATCACTACCTTGTGTGTGGTGTCTAAGTCCTTGTGTGGCTTAAGGGCAAATCACCGCCTTGTGTGTGGTGTCTAGGTCCATGTGAGGCTTTGGAGTAAATCATCTCCTTGTGTACAGCGTCTAGATCATAGGTTTTTTAGGGGGAGGCTAGTAGCCATATCTAGGGAGATATTGACTATAGCCTATTGGTCCTTGGGAGAAGGACCGGTGAAAAAGCAAAAATCTATTATCGTTGTAAGCCTTGATTTCAAGCTTTATTGAAATCATTTTACATATATATTTTGGAGAAATAAAATCTTGTTTTTCATTTCATTGGTGTGTCTCAAACTTTACATCTAATTTCGTATTTTATAAATAGTTTGTTAAAATTTAAAAAGCCCTTATTCACCCCCCCCCCCCCCTCTAAGGGCGCCACAAGATCCTACAAGTGGTATCAGAGGTGGTTATTCCTAATACGGCTTCACCACCAGGAATTATGGCGCAGCATGACCATGCTTTCTCTGAGGGGAAGGAATTAGTAGTCCTCCGTTATTCACTGGATCTAATTAAAATTACTGGAAAACTAGGATGAAATGTTTTCTTATTTCTCTTGACATTGAAGTTTGGAATATGGTAGAGACTAATTATGCTCATCCCACTTATATAGTAGGAGATGTAGAAATGGAAAAACCAAAGATAAATGGGATGATCAGGATAAGCTAAGGTGCAAAAATAATGCAAAAGCCATGAATGTATTATTTTGTGCATTAGATAAGACTGAATTTAATAGAACTTGTGCTTGCAATAATGCTTATGAAATTTGGAATTTACTTGAAGTTACTCATGAAGGTACCTCGCAGATGAAGGACTCGAAGCTGTTTCAAATGGAATCGGAATTTGAAAAGTTTAGGATGGAAGTGGATGAGGACATAGACTTAATGTACACCAGATTCACCAAGATAGTGAATGACTCAAAAGTGCTTGGTAAAAATTTCTCAAATGGTGATTTGGTGAGAAAACTTCTTAGATCTCTTCCCCCTAAATTAAATCCCAAAGTGACGGCTATTTCTGAATCTCATGATCTTAAATCTCTTAATATTGAAAGCCTGATTGGGAACTTGAAAACTCATGAAGTTGAATTAAAAATTCAACAACAAGAGTATATGGAGCCAAAGAAGGGGTTGGCTCTAAGATCTAAGAAAGAGAAAGATAGTAATTCTGAGGATGAAGAGGAAGATGAGGAAAGTCTTTTCGCTAGTAAATTTAAAAAATTTATGAGAAATCCGGAGAGAAGAAATACTTTTAAAAAAATATTTTAAGAAGGAGTCGTTTAGAAAGAAAAAAACAAAAGGATGACGATGAGGAGGAAGAAAGACCCCCACCGGAGTGCTATCACTGCAGGAAGTTAGGACACATTCGAAGCAAGTGTCCAAAGTACTTGAAAGAACTTAAAGAAAAGAAGCACAAAGGGAAGAAGAAGGTCCTGAAAGCTTAAACATGGGATGATACTACTTCTGAGGATGCAAGAAGTTCAAGCTCAAGCGAGGAGGAGGAGGCCAATATGTGCCTAATGGGAAAAAGCGTCATATCTGATGACGAGTGCAGTGTCCAAAGCG
Source organism: Platanthera zijinensis (assembly GCA_039513925.1). Taxonomy (NCBI): domain Eukaryota; kingdom Viridiplantae; phylum Streptophyta; class Magnoliopsida; order Asparagales; family Orchidaceae; genus Platanthera; species Platanthera zijinensis. Next base: position 59,856,530 of record CM077089.1, read on the forward strand.
ACACTGAGGTAACTCCTCCAACTTATGATGAATTATTTTCTGAATTTTTAAAGACTTGCAAATGTTTTGAAAAAAGTTTAAAAGATAATGATCTTCTTAAAATTGAAAATAAAGTTTTAATTAAAGAAAATAAAAAATTGTTAAATGAAATTAAGACTATTGGAAAAGAAAAAGTCTCTTGCCAAGAGTGTTTTCACTCTATGGGAAGAATAAAAGAGCTTGAAGAATCTCTTTCCAAATCTCATTCAAAAATAAAAATTCGCACAAAAAAGAATGAGATTTTAGAGAGAGATCTGAAATCTTCTATTTCCAAAGTCCATGAAGGAATGAAAGCTTTTGAATGTAGATGTGTAAATCTAGTATCCGAGAATACTGAAATGAGGAACCAGATTCATGACTTAACACTAGCCATGAAAAAGTTTGGAATGGGCCAAAGATCACTGGATATGATCTTAGGTTACCAATGTCACGGATCTGGAAGATTTGGACAAGGATACACAACTAGAAACTATCGCCCGGCGATAACCACTACTGCCGGCGATAGTGAGAAATCCAGAAAAATGAATTTTAAAAATTCTGATAATAATAAATTAACTGATACTACATTTTCTTACAGTAAAAGTCCAGAGAAGTTATATTCTTCTCGTTACATTACATGTGCCAAATGCAATAGATTTGGTCACACCACGGACTCGTGCTGGAAGAAAGGAAAAAGTAAAATTAAGCAAATCTGGATGCCTAAGGCTTCTACCTATACTATGGGTGGAACCACTTGGGTAGCCAGATCTTTACTCACATCCTCTTTCTAGGTGTGTTGGCAAGCGAAGGACAAAGAAGACGTGTGGTACTTGGACTCGGGTTGTTCAAAGCACATGACAGGCAATAAAGAGAAGTTCCTTAGCCTGGAGATGAAGAAAGGAGGAGTTGTAGTATTTGGAGATAATGGAAAAGGAAAAATCATCGACATCGGTGTTGTGGGTAACAAAAGTTTTTCAATTTTAAATGTTTTTTTTGTAGATGGGTTAAAACATAATTTGATTTCTATTAGCCAATTATGTGATAAGGGTTTAAATGTTTTGTTTGAATCTTCTACAAATTTGTGCAAAATTATTGATTCCAAAACAAATGAAATTGTTTTACCCGCACCTAGATGTCATAACGTATATATGATTAAATTTCATGATTTTTCAAATTCTACTTTAAAATGTTTTTTATCAAAAAATGATGATTTAGAATTATGGTATAGGCGACTTGGACATACTAGTGCCAAGTTAATTAAAAAACTTTCAAAAGATAAATTAATCAAAGGTATACCATTGCTAAATGGGAATTTATCTTATTTATGTGAGCCTTGTCAAAAAGGAAAATTTTCAAAATCATCTTTCAAAAGTAAAAATATTATTTCTACAACTAGGCCTCTCCAATTAATTCATATGGATTTATTTGGGCCAATTACTATTTCTAGCTTAGGTGGTAGAAAATATACATTTGTATTAGTTGATGATTATTCACGTTTTTGTTGGACTTTATTTCTAACCTCTAAATCTAATGTGTTTTCAGAATTTTAAAAATTATGTTTACGTATTCAAAATGAATTTGAGTTAAAAATTAAACGCATACATTCGGATCATGGAGGGGAATTTGAAAATGAAAAGTTTATTTCTTTTTGTACGGAGTTAGGAATTAAACATGAATTTTCTTCTCCACGCACACCACAACAAAATGGTGTAGTGGAGAGGAAAAATAGGACTCTTCAAGAGCTAACCCGTACGATGTTATCTGAATTTAATTTACCAAAATTTTTTTGGGCTGAAGCGGTGAATACTGCATGTTATGTAATAAATATAATAATGCTTCGCCCTATTTTAAACTTAACTCCTTATGAATTAATTTTTTATAAAAAACCAAATGTTTCTTATTTCAAAGTTTTTGGTTGTAAATGTTTTATTTTAAATTCTAAAGATTCCTTAGGAAAATTTGATGAAAAATGTGATGAAGGAATTTTTATTGGGTATTCTTCAACTAGTAAAGCTTATAGAATTTTTAATAAACAAACGAAAATAGTTGAAGAATCTATTCATGTGAGGTTTGATGAGTTTGTTCCATGTGTAGATAAGCAAACTACAGGAAAAGAAGATAAACCCCTTCCTTTAAAGGAAAATTATGATGAAGAATATGAAAGAAATGAAGAAGGAAAAGAAGAAGAAAAAGAAGAAGAAGGAGAAGAATATGTGCCTCCAAGTGAATTGATATTTTCAAAGGATCATCCGAAGGAGCTTATCATTGGAGATCCACAAAAAGGGGTCAGTACTCGTTCTTCTTTACATGTTTTATTTTCAAACCTTTGCTTTGTCTCTGAAATAGAACCAAAAGATGTTTCCACTGCTTTAAATGATGAATTTTTGTTTTTAGCTATGAATGAAGAACTTAATCAATTTGAACATAATAAGGTTTGGAATCTTATAGAATGACCTAAAGATCATCCTGTAGTTGGAGTAAAGTGGATATTTAAAATAAATTGGATAGTGATTCTAGAATTGTTAGAAATAAAGCAAGATTAGTTGCAAAAGGTTATGCACAAATTGAAGGGGTAGACTATGGTGAAACTTTTGCACCCGTTGCTCGATTAGAAGCGGTTAGGATATTTCTTGAATTTGCTTGCTTTAAAATATTTAAATTATATCAAATGGATGTCAAAACTGCATTTTTAAACGGGTATATAAAAGAAGAGGTTTATGTAGAACAACCCCCTAGCTTTATAAATGAAAAATATCCAAATTATGTTTATAAATTAGATAAAGCACTTGATGGGTTAAAACAAGCACCTCGTGCTTGGTATGATCGTTTAACTCAATACTTATTAAAGATGATTATAAAATAGGAAGTGCCGATTCTACACTCTTCATTAAGCAAATTGAACGTGATTTACTTATTTTGCAAATTTATGTTGATGATATTATTTTTGGAGCCACTAATGAAGAGTTATGTAATGAAGTAGTTCAAATTATGAAAAATGAATTTTAAATGAGCATGGTAGGAGAACTTTCTTTTTTCTTAGGATTTCAAATTACACAAAGAAATGATGGCATTTTTATTAATCAATCTAAATACATTCATGATATGTTAAGGAGATTTGGATTTGAAAACCTTAAACATGCCAATACTCCTATGAGTGCTTCTTTGAAATTAGGAAAAGATGAAAGTGGTATCAGAATGTATTATAATTCATTTTTGTAAAGTTTTTGCATAAAAATCCAGTGTTTTCTTCAAAATTCTTTCAAAATAAAATGTATGACCAAAACTAAAAATTTTTTTGCTAGATCTATCTTCTTTCATCATCTATAAACCAGATCTATAGTTTTTTTTAGAAAATCACTATATTAAAGAGAGATCTAAACTTACCTTTTTGAAGTTTTGAGGGTTTCTGCAGAAGAAGACGAAGCCAAAAAGTTAAGGGTCCGTGAAATGAGGATAAGTATCAGCCCACTCAGTTTTTTTTGCCTTTTATATCAAAAACTGCTATCGCCCCGCGTTATCGCTAACGCTGGTGATAGTATATTTTAGAGGCAAAAATCCCTAAAATCTTGACACCTTTTCAACACCCTTCCTTCTAGTATTACTGAAAATTTTTGGATGATTATCAGAATACGATACCTATTAAATGTGTGATTATTAATTTATAAGTTCTTTAAATATTTTTTAACTTGTCTTGCTCTCGATATCTTTCTATACCTTTGATGACTAGAACTTGAATAGACTTGTTTTCGCATGCCTCTAAGTATGAGTAACATTTTATGATTGATAATGTGCTTCCACTGACACGAGTTGATAGTTACACATACTTAAGCTTCTTATTACATGATATTGGTTTGTTTCAAAGTTTCGAATACATCACTAAACCTTTAATGTATACTTCATTCATATTGATCTTCAAAACTGATGGCCATTTTCAAAAACAAAATATTTCTTATCAAGTTTGCAATACAAGTGAATTCGGAGTTCTAAGTCACAGTTTCTAAACAAAAAAAATGCATGAAAAAAACAAATAAAAATGACTAGGATATTCCAATCAAGCTCTACTCACCCTCCTAATAAGTCTTAATGAGCATTGTGAGGTTGAGCACCTTGAAAAAGATTGTAAAGTATCTTTTGCAAACAAACTTGGCCACTTTTTCAAATTCATTATGCCATGAAGTTATATGTGAGTTTCTTATATTATAATATTGCAAACCTTCATATAACATATTTCTTAAGGAATCTGTAAACTACATCACTCTTCAAATGTACACGTCATTATCATTTATAAAATTTCTTCTCATGAGAATTGGACCGAAAATAGTTTTTCTCTTCTATTTCATCGTTTCTAATATTTTTGATTTCTTGGCCTGACAAATTTTCAATGTTTAACTTCAACTCTTAAATTAATTTTCTCCACAACAAACATTTTTTCCTAATAAAATTCCAAATTTTATGGTAATACTATTCCAGGGTTATTAATGTCGTTATTCTACTCCTCATATTTCCAAATTCTATGACTAATTTATTACTCTCTCACTTATTTCAGCTTCCGCATTTGCAACTCATTTTTTATATATCCCACCGTCTTTTGCTAATAACAAAAGGGGGAGATTAAGTACGAAATAAATTGATAAGTACATTTAGGGGGATAAATTATTTCTTTTAAACAGGGGAAGAATCTAGGGGGAGAAACTAGTCTTTATTATAGGGGGAGTCTATTATAACTATTTGATTAGTACATTTAGGGGGAGAAATTATTTCTTTTAAACAGGGGAAGAATATAGGGGGAGAAACTAGTCTTTATTATAGGGGGAGTTTATTATAACTATTTGTGCACTTTGATTTATAATGATTATGTGAATTGTTTCACATTCTATTGGTCTCACACAATTTATTTCTCAGTGGTTTTGTTATTATCAAAAGGGGGAGATTGTTGGAGCATGCGTTCCGCACTTCTAAGTTTGAGAATAACAAATCCCAGATGTATTTGATCTTGGTATGTGTTTTAAATGTGCAGGGATAACAGGTTTTTCAAGTACTTAGGAATGGCTGAGCATAGCATTGAAGAAAAGGAAAATCGCACTATCGCTGGCGATAACGCTACCGCGGGCGATAGCGTGGACAGTTACTGCTGACTTCAGCCTTGATCCACATGATGCCGCACACGAAGTCACGGTTGAGCAATATCGCGGGGCGATATCGATGTCGTTGAGCGATATCCCACGATCGTCACGTTCTTCACTCAGATCTGAAAATCTGCGCGATATGTGCCACGTGTCAAGCAACGGAGAGTTATCACTATCGCGGGGCATTAACGCTACCGTCGGCGATACCATGAAGTGATATATACGGCCAAAAATTTCAGGGAAGGGATTGATTGTGCAGAGCTTAGTTTTCCCAGAGAATTTTCAGAGCCTTCATCTCCGTTTTCCAGACAAACTCCCATGGTCCGTTGAAATCTCAAGAGCGAAGGAGATACGACCGTGCGTTCAAGATTTGAGATCTTCTTATCGGTTCATCATCCTCTTCAGAGCTCGTGATTTTGAGGGAGTTTTTAAGTTTTACTATTGTACTTTCATTTTCACTTTTTATCTTTATAATTGGGAAGGGAAAATCACCACCTTGTGTATGGTGTCTAAGTCCTTGTGTGGCTTAGGGGCAAATCACCGCCTTGTGTGTGGTGTCTAGGTCCTTGTGAGGCTTAGGAGTAGATCGACGCCTTGTGTGCAGCTTCTAGATCATAGGTTTGATTTAGGGGAGGCTAGTAGCCATATCTAGGGAGATATTGACTATAGCCTATCGGTCCTTGGGAGAAGGACCGGTGAAAAAGCTAAAATCTATTATCGTTGTAAGCCTTGATTTCAAGCTTTATTGAAATCATTTTACATATATATTTTGGAGAAATAAAATCTTGTTTTTCATTTTATTGGTGTGTCTCAAACTTTACATCTAATTTTGTATTATATAAATAGTTTGTTAAAATTTTAAAAAGCCCTTATTCACCCTCCCCCCTCTAAGGGCGCCACAAGATCCTACACTTCTCCTTTCTGATGGCTGGAGAAGCAGTCTTTTGTTCTTCCTCTCTATTCTTAATGAGCAGCTCATAAGATTTGACCTTGCCCAAAAAAGCTTCAGTAGTAATCTAAGTTAGGCTTCTGGCATCCTTGATTGGCCAGATCCTTGAGTCCCAAGTGCTGGGGAAGCACATTAGGATTTTGTCATTTAGTTCAGTGAGTGTGATCTCCTTATCTAATGTTTTCAACTCACTGACTATCAGACTTAGTCTGTTGTACATGTCAGCCACTGATTCAGTTTCTCCTTTCTTGAAGTTCTCATATTGGCTTATGAGATGGGATCTCCTTTCCTTCCTTTCATCAGCAGATCCTGAGACAATTTCAAATAGCTTGTCCCATATCTCTTTTGCTGAACTGCATTCAGACACCTTTTGGAATATCTCATCAGACATGGTCTGAGCAAGGATATTTATAGCCTTTGCATCTGCAACTTTCCATTTATTTATTTCTGCATCTGTTCCTGAAGGAGGTGGAACAGCACTTGTACATGTGATCACTGGGGGGTCTTGGAAAAACTATCAAAATAGAATTAAAAATGTCCTCATCAATAGAATTCATGTAAAGCTTAATCCTTACCTTTCAAAGTGCAAACTTATAGAGGTTGCACATTGGAGGTCTGGTGCTAGCATAATCTTTGTTCTGTGCCATGGTTTTGTATGAAAATAAATATAATACAAAATGTAATAACTATCCTCTATAGAAGGTTTATCTTTATCAAGGATCTTTTGGTTCAGGTGTTAGCCTGTTCAACAAGTCTGTTGAAGATTAAGATGTTGAATAACCAACCTGCCTCTGATACTAATTGAAAGTGAGGAAAAGATCTACCTTAACTCTAGAGGGGGGGGGGGGGTGAATAGAGTAGTTTAAAATAATTTACAATTAAAACTATAAAGCAGTGGAAGACTTAATTTATGTATATGTGTAAGGTGCTTGATGAAATAAAAACTAAAGCAAGAACTAAGAAAACACACAACACACAGCAAAGTCAAACACACAGTAAGCAGATGACACAAGGATCTATAGTGGTTCCCCAACAACCTGGGTACATCCACTGTTTTACCACCCTAGGTAGGAATCCACTGCAGGAATAGTTGATCAGGTGTCCTGGGCACCAATGAGCTTTTGATAAGGTGCTCAAAAACCAAAACTAGATTTCTTGCCACCACTGAGTTTTGACAAGGTCTCAGAAACCAGTCTCAGAACTTTTGAAGGGAGTTTTGAAAAACCCTTTTACAGGAGGGAAAGGAAAAAGAAAGAAAGAGTTGAGTTGTTCTTCTCTGTCAACAGTCTGAGAGAAGACAAGTGGAAGAATGTTGTCAAAGCTCCCCCTGAGATCTATAAGTGGTTCAGGAAGGTGAGCTTTGCTAGGGTGATATGTCTTCAGTTGCTTCAGATCTCCAGCAATTGATGATTTCAGCAGATGCTGAAATGTTTGATGTTTGGATTTCTTGGTGTTGAAGCTTTTGAGCACTTGATGATTTTTGAGGAGTTGAGTAGCAGATGATTTCCTCCACAAAAAACTTTCTTGTGTTCTTGAAGATTTGGGATTCAGTAAATTTGTAAATCTCATAAGATGAACTCTTAATCAGAGAGTTTCTATTATTCACTCTTCTATGTCTCTTTCAATCTAATTCTGCTGTATATCTCTTGTCTCTATAATTGTATATGATTTGTGTTCTTCAAAAAAACATATTCTGTAGGAGTATATCAGATTCTGACTTAGATTGCCGTTACTCAGTCATAAATGACTTCCATAAATGACAACTGTCTCTGGGGAAGGTCCTAAGTAACATTCCTTTTAGCATTCCTTGAAACTTGCATTAGATTGCTTGAAACGGCTAGAAAATCCTTTGCAATAAATGCAGGAAGTAACTCTGAATGAATCTGAATGAATTCCATAACTATTCTTGAATTTGAAATCTGAAAGCATCGATCTCTCATAGAAATCGTCGATCTGAGCTCTACGATCGTTGAACTGAGCTCAGAGATTGGATTTATACTAGAGACAGAAAACGTCGACCTGAGCTCTACGATCGTCAAACTGAGCTCAGCGACTTGGAAAATAGCTAAAGACAAAACGTCGATCTGAGCTCGAAGATCGTCGACCAGAGTTTGATGACTTGCAAAGTTGAGCTCAGAGAACGTCGAACTGAGTTCGACGTTTCGTCGACCTGAGCTCGACGAAAATTGTCTTTGTCTCAGCAATGAATCCTGATCTTTGAATGGTCTTAGGGGCAGCTCCAAACCTAAGTTCTAAGCCTTAGACTCATTCTAAGTTGACCTTTTCAACTATACAACTAGGTCAAACCAATTTCCTAATAACATAGTGATTCTTGCCCAAATTAGTAATAGGGTGTTCTAACACCCCCCTCTTTTTTGTATCCTCGCAAAGGCGAGTTCCAGATATGTAATGGACTACATCTCTAGCAAATAATTTTTTTTCTATCTTCTTTGGTATTTGACTACTTTGATGCGCTTTTTTTTTTCTTTCCCCCTTTTCCGTTTGGTGACCTCTGGCCGAATTAGCCACCATTAGGAGTATGCCGAGTCAAAAATTTTATTTCCATTAGCCGGGGAACGCTGGTAGTTGCTAAGTCTGCGATTTTGGACTCGCCGGTGGATACTCGCCTTGACTGCGAGTACTCAACTCGCCTGCGAGTACTTAACTCGCTTGCAAGCCCCGACTCGCCTATAACCGCCTGATCCGTCTGTAAGCGCTCGACTCTCCTGCTGTCAGGTTTCGAGGGCCTTCCGGGTCCATCCTCTGAGCTACTACCAACCCTGAAAACTTGGCGGGAGCCTGGCAGCGGGACCTTCTCGGGGTCGAGGGCGGACTCCTCTGAGTGACTTGTAGCCCTGCCAGCTTGGTGGGAGCCTAGAAGCGGGATCTGCTCAAGGTCAAGGGCAGAATCCTCCAAGTGACTTCCAGCCCTGCCATCTTGGTGGGAGCCTGGCAGCAAGATCTGCTCGGGGTAGAGGGCAGACTCCTCTGAGTAACTTCAAGCCCTGCCAGCTTGGTGGGTGCCAGGCAGCGGTATCTACTCGTGGTCGAGGGAAGACTCCGCCGAGTGACTTCCAGCCCTGCCAGCTTGGTGGGAGCCTGGCTGCGGGATCTGCTCGGGGTTTGAGGCGGACTCCTCCGAGTGACTTCAAGCTTTGTCAGCTTGGTGGGAGCCTGATAGCGGGATCTGCTCGGGGTCGAGGGAAGACTCCTCCGAGTGACTTCCATATCTGCCAGCTTGGTGGGAGCCTGGCAGCGGTATCTTCTCGAGGTCGAGGGCAGACTCCTCCGAGTGACTTCCAGCCCTGCCAGCTTGGTGAAAGTCTGGCAGCGGGATCTGCTCGGGGGCTGAGGTGGACACCTCCGAGTGACTTCTAGCCCTGCCAGCTTGGTGGGATCTTGGCAGCGGGATCTGCTCGGGGTCGAGGGAAGACTCCTCCGGGTGACATCCATCCGTGCAATCTTGGTGGGAGCCTGCCAGCGGGATCTGCTCGGGGTCTGAGGAGAACTCCTTCGAGTGACTTCCAGCTCTGCCAGCTTGGTGGGAGCCTGGTAGCAGGATCTGCTCGGGGTCTGAGGTGGACTCCTCCGAGTGACTTCCTGCCCTGCCAGCTTGGTGAGAGTCTGGCAGCTGAATCTGCTCGGGGTTGAGGGCAGACTCCTTTGAGTGACTTCCAGCCCTACCAGCTTGGTGGGAGCCTGACAGCGAGATCTGCTCGGGGTCTGAGGCAGACTCCTCAGAGTGACTTCCAGCCCTGCTAGCTTGGTGGGAGCCTAGCAGCGGGATCTGCTCGGGGTCGAGGGAAGACTCCTTCGAGTGATTTCCATCCCTGCCAGCTTGGTGGGAGCCTGGCAGCGGGATCTGCTCGAGGTCGAGGGCAGACTCCTCCGAGTTGCTTCCAGCCCTGCCAGCTTGGTGGGAGCCTGGCAGCAGGATCTGCTCGGGGTCAAAGGCTGACTCCTCCGAGTGACTTCCATCCCTGCTAGCTTGGTGGAAGCCTGGCAGCAGGATCTGCTCGGGGTCAAGGGCAGACTCCTCCGAGTGACTTCTACCCCTGCCAGCTTGGTGGGAGCCTAGCAGCGGGATCTTCTTGGGGTCTGAGGCGGACTCCTCCGAGTGACTTCCAGCCCTGCCATATTGGTGGGTGTTGGCGCAGCCCCTCCTCGACCATTTGAAGATGATGTTGATGATGATCAGGTTGATAAGGCAATACAACTCAAGGACGTGAGGCGGCACGAGGACGCTAACGGAAGGCTACGCTATAAATTCCGCCCGCGGCGTGCTACATCCACTGCAAAGAATTAGCCTTATTTATTTCATTTTGGAAAACTCTATTTCATATTTAGAATATAAAATTATCCCATGTTTAGTGATAATTTTATATTCATTGCATGTTTTGTTATTTTTAATTTTGAACAATTTTAATGTTGGTGTGCATTTAGCCATTCAGATGGATGAGATTACATCTCCATCATGAATGGTTAAGGCTTGTTTGTAACTCCTATATAAGGAGGCTTTGTTATGAGATAATTAGAAAAGAAGAACCCTAAATTTTGGCTTGCAAATTTCGGCCAAAGAGAGGAGGCTACACCTAGGCGCCGCCCCCCTCTTCCCCTTGCTTGTGGTGTGAAGCTGCCGGCCCCTCTTGCTCCCTCCATCCGTTTGGAGCGACTCCGGCGCGGCTTCCTTCGGTGCGACTACGGGAAGAAGGTTGCAATCCCTTCGGTGTGACGCCAGTGGATCCGTGGAGAGAGTGATTCTCCCACCATTATCTTGTGTGAAAACTTCATCCCGATTGGGTAAACTCTTTCCTCTTCCTTGTGTGATTCTCTAAGTAGTTGTGGTGGTTTCGCAATCACTTTCTCCGCAAAGTTAATTTAATCGCTGCAAGTTTTGAATCAATTTCGCCGTTGCTAGGCTTTTTAATTCCGGATCGGGTGGATCCTATTTGCTTGAGCGGATCTTGGCCTATAGCCTTGGTCTTGCTCTCTAAAAGGAGTGGCAACCTTTGTGTTTTCTTGGGGAATATTCCGACTCAAATTTCCGATCGTTGTTTTCGAGTCGACCATTCCTCCTTTGTTATTTGCGCTGCGTTCTTGCGACGAGAACTATTGTGGGTGATAGGTGCTGTGTAGGTGCGGTAGATCTACGACGTGTAGTGCATAGGAAAGCGTTAATTTCGTGGAGATCTCCGACTCGGGACGCACCCTACATCAATTTGGTATCAGAGGCGGTCGTTTCAACTTCCACGTTGCAAACATCCTCTCTGCGTTCTTCGTTGGTTGATCTGAACTTTCAAAGATCTGAAATTTTCGAATTGGTCTACGTTTAGTAAATCCCTCGGAATTTTAAACTTGTCAAAAAAATCTGAAAAACATTCTGTAGCTTCCTGCGCTTATTTCCAGCAACATTAAAACAGAAAATTTTTCGATTCGACCTCGTTAGGTCAGCCTGCAAATTGGAACATCGTAATTCTGTCTAGTTGGTCGACAAATAGCGGGCTGAAATCTTTATTTTTTCAGCAAAATTTCAAAATAAAAAATTTTAACGATCTACGTGTTATTCACATCAAGCTTTTATAAAAATATTTTATTTTCAGTCTAGCTACAGCCCTAGGTAAAATCATCTTTCATAATTTTCTGGGTCTTGCATGAGCACTATACTAGGCACGGAGTATACGACGCCGTCTACGTCTAGGATGGCTGAGAACGGGCATGAGCTTCATAACGCTGAAGTGATCGCAGGTCTACGTAATGATATGACGGAGCTTAGGTCTACATTAGCACAGATTTTACAGAATCAAGCTAGGCCACCCCCACCACCCGCTAATGTTGAGTTGCCCCGCCGGCGATAACACATCTCCGATTCGGATTCTGATGTGGACTCCACACGAGTGCCCCCTCGAGGCCGTCTCCACGAGCGAGAGTTTGACATTACTAGGGCCATCAAGATTGATGCCCCCACTTTCGACGGCATGGGAGATCCACAGAACTTCCTTACGTGGATAGTGGACATGGAATGTTACTATGACTGGCACCGTCTCACAGACCCCCAAAATGTCCAAGTTGCCAGGATGAAGCTGACAGGCCGTGCCAAAACTTATTGGCTGAACGAAGAGCGTAGGCTAGGAGTTGGGGACGGAGACACAATTATTGGGTGGACCATAATGAAGAATTTGTTGACTGATCAGTACGTCCCCGCGTACCATTGGACACAGATGTTTGACGAGCTTGCCACTCTGCGGCAGGGTTCAAGTTCAGTAGCAGAGTATATGGGAGTACTGAAGGAACGAATGGTACGTTGTGATCTGAAGGAAATCCCCGAGGTCACCCTTTCTAGGGTCCGTAAGGGGCTTCAACCCGATATTCAGCTGAAGATCTTACGATATGGCCACACGGATCTAAACACGACATTCAATGCCGCCCTCGACATTGAGAAACACTTAGCATCTAAGGCTCACTCTCGTTATTCCCACATGAAGGGAAAATCCACTACCGGAGCTTCTTCCTCTACATATCAGGACAAAGGGAAGTTCCGGTCCGCCGAGTCAAAGTCTGTCGTGATCACTGCTAGGAACACTAAGAACCCTGCGAGCGAACGTATTCCTATCGGAAAGGTTAGCAAGACTAACGCCATATGTTACTCTTGCGGCCTTCAAGGTCACTACACCTTCGAATGCCCAACAAAAACTAAAGCCATAGCCTTGTTAGAGTCGACGACCGATCTTGCGGATTACGTTTACGAGGTTGCTGAGGAGAGCGACCCGGAAGGGGTTCCAAGTGACTTAGAGGACGATCACCCCCTTATGGTGATGCGTTGTATCTTGGCCACTCCTCGTCCATTAGATGATTGGAAGAGGACGAGCATATTTTCTCTGATTTTTAAGAGTGGCGAGAAGCTTTGCAAGCTGATTATTGATAGTGGTAGTTGTGTGAATGTCGTATCTAAGAATGCCATTGCACGTATGTCCTTGACCATGGAACCACACCCGACCCAATATAAGGTCGCTTGGATCAACAAGATCTCCGTACCCGTTACCAAGCGATGCCTGGTCCCACTCTCATTCAAATCCTACATTGATGAGGTGTGCTGTGATGTCCTTCCGATGGACGCTTGTCATGTGTTGTTAGGCCGCCCTTGGCTATATGACCGTGATGTTACACATTTTGGTAGGGCCAACACTTATGAATTCAAATTCAATGGCAAAACCATCACTTTAAGGCCGACCATCCCAAAGGAGCCCGTAGTCTTGGCTAAGGATACCACTATTCCAGTAGAACGGAAAACGTTGAATCTAGTTAGTAGGAAAGAGTTTGAGAGAGATACGTTCTTTGATGGAATTATGTATGCGCTAGTCTTATTAAGTGCGAAGCCCGATTCTAGTAATTTGGATGAGCTACCTAGTGAGTTACGGGTACTGCTGGAGGAGTACAGGGATGTGTACCCGGATGAGTTGCCTCCCACATTACCCCCACTTAGAAATATCCAGCATGCGATAGATCTCATCCTGGGGTCTTCCTTGCCAAATCAGCCCCATTATCGACTCCACCCCGCAGCTCACCTGGAGTTGCAGTCCAAGATAGAGGGTTTGCTGGAGAAATGTTTTATTAGGACTAGTATGAGCCCATGTGCGGTACCAGCCCTTCTTGCCCCCAAGAAAGATGGCACGTGGAGGATGTGCGTTGATAGCCGGGCTATCAACAAAATCACCATCAAGTATAGGTTCCCCATTCCCCGCCTAGATGATTTGTTGGATGTCTCATCTGGAGCCACCGTATTCTCCAAATTAGATCTTCGGAGTGGCTATCACCAGATTAGGATACGAGAGGGCGACGAGTGGAAGACGGCGTTTAAGTCGAAGGATGGTCTGTATGAATGGCTTGTGATGCCCTTTGGGTTATCCAATGCCCCTAGTACCTTCTCCCGGATGATGACACATGTCTTTCAGCCATTCATGGGGAAGTTCGTTGTCGTCTACTTTGACGATATTCTGATTTATAGCACCTCTACTACCGAGCACATTTCCCACATGAGAGTGATCCTTTCCACCCTGCGGAAGGAGACTTTATTTCTCAATATTAAGAAATGCACTTTCTATGCCTCGGAGGTTGAGTTTTTAGGCTATATAGTCGGCTCTAATGGTATTCAAGTTGACCCGGGCAAGGTTCAGGTCATTAAAGACATGCCCGTGCCAACCACCCTACGTGAGGTCCGTAGCTTCCATGGGTTAGCCACGTTTTATCGTCGTTTCATACGAGACTTTAGTAGTATTATGGCGCCTATCATAGACTGTATGAAGAAGTGAGAGTTTACATGGACGAAATCCTCCACCCATGCTTTTGAGCGAATAAAAGAGCTTATGACTGAGGCACCTGTCTTACATCTACCTGACTTTACTAAAGTCTTTGAGCTCACATGTGATGTTTCTGGGGTAGGGATTGGAGGAGTCTTGAGCCAGGAGGGCCATCTTGTTAGTTATTTTAGCGAGAAGTTGTCCGGTCCCAAGCTGAACGATTCTAATTACGATAGGGAATTTTATGCTGTAGTCTGATGTCTACACCATTGGAGGCACTATCTCCTCTCCAAGGAGTTTGTGATCCTCTCCGATCATGAGGCTTTACGTTTCATCAACGACCAGCATAAGATCAGCCCACGACACGCTAAGTGGGTAGCTTTCTTACAAGGCTACACGTTTAATCTCAAGCACCTTAAGGGAGCTGATAACCGAGTCGCGGACGCCCTTAGTCGTCTTACTATTTTACTCACCTCTATGGAAGTACATGTTGTAGGATTTGAGCGGGTTAAGGATGAGTACGCCACGTGTCCTGACTTCCAGGACGCCTACTTATCTGCCCAGGATAGCTCCCCCACGACGATATCTGCATACGTCATCAAGGACGGTTACCTATTTAGGAACGGGAAGCTATGTATTCTACGGTCATCATTAAGACTACATATCATATGGGAGTTGCATAGCGGAGGGTTGAGTGGCCACTTCGGTAGAGATAAAACCATTACGTTAGTCGAGGACAAATTTTATTGGCCAAAACTTAAGGTTATGGTGGGTCAGGTAGTAAGTAGTTGTCGCACGTGTCAGGTGTCTAAGGGTAGTAAAACCAACGTAGGATTATATACACCCTTGCCTATTCCCTCCATGCCTTGAGTAGACGTTAGCATGGATTTCGTATTAGGCCTCCCCATTAATCTACGCCGTCACGACTCAGTTTTTGTAGTTGTGGATAGATTTTCAAAGATGACTTATTTCATCCCATGTAGTAGGACAAACGATGCGTCTCATGTCGCTAAATTATATTTTAAAGAAGTCGTTAGTCACCGTGGAGTGCCAAAGACCATTGTCTCGGATAGGGACGTAAAATTCACTAGTTATTTTTGGAAAACTCTTTGGATATTAATGGGAACAAAATTATTGTTTTCCTCCGCCTATCATCCCCAAACTGATGGGCAGACGGAAGTGGTTAATCGGAGCTTAGGAAATTTGTTACGATGCCTTGTGAGTGATCACAAGAGCACTTGGGATCTTCTCCTTCCCCATGCCCAATTATCCTATATTAATTCCAAGAATAGGTCTATGGGTCTGTGGCCAAATGAGATTGTCCACGGATATAAGGCTTCTGTGCCGCTTGACTTGGTGTCGTTGCCCCCAACGTACAAGGCAAGCCAGTTTGCACAATCCTTTGCCCAGCACGTCCATGATTTACATGCACGTATACGGGCCACTTTGACTACACAATACGACTCTTATCAAGCGCATGCAAATTTACATAGGGGAGTATCAAACTTTAAAATTGGCGATCTAGTTTTAGTCCGTTTGGTTCCCGAATGTTTGTCAACTGGCACCGTTAAAAAGTTAGCACCAAAGCGCGCCGGCCCTTTTCAGATTGTTAAAAAGTTAGGTGACAACGCTTTCATTTTGGACTTGCATGCTGATTGGGGTATCTCCCCCATTTTTAACGTTTCAGATTTAACGATGTTTGTGTCACCACCACAAGAGTTGACTTCTTTATCATCTTCTTCTCCCACTCTAAATTCTCATGGGTTGGGGAGTGGTAGTACGGATGATCTCTCTCCTTCGGTCCCTACAGGTATATCATCGGATTGTAAGTTGCCTTCTTTCCTGCCTACTTCTAATATGTTCCCCAGGTTTCCACGGACGTTTTCCACTCCAGAGATGATACTTGATGCTGAGCCTGTTACCACTGTTGATGGCGACACCCACCGCTTTCTCATCCGTTGGCGAGATCGACCCCCTTCGGATGACTCTTGGGTACTCGAGATGGAGCTGCAAAGTTTGGATGCCGCTCTCCTTCTCCACTATCGCTTGGACCACGCAACGAAGATCCGTGGATTTGAGCGGGGGAGGATTGATGGCGTGGCCCCTCCTCCACCATTTGAAGATGATGCTGATGATGATCCAGTTGATAAGGCAATACAACTCAAGGACGTGAGGCGGCACGAGGACGCTAACGGAAGGCTATGCTATAACTTACGCCCGCGGCGTGCTACATCCACTGCAAAGAATTAGCCTTATTTATTTCATTTTGGAAAACTCTATTTCATATTTAGAATATAAAATTATCCCATGTTTAGTGATAATTTTATATTCATTGCATGTTTTGTTATTTTTAATTTTGAACAATTTTAATGTTGGTGTGCATTTAGCCATTCGGATGGATGAGATTACATCTCCATCATGAATGGTTAAGGCTTGTTTGTAACTCCTATATAAGGAGGCTTTGTTATGTGATAATTAGAAAAGAAGAACCCTAAATTTTGGCTTGCAAATTTCGGCCAAAGAGAAGAGGCTACACCTAGCCACCGCCCCCGCCCCCCCTCTTCCCCTTGCTTGTGGTGTGAAGCCGCCGACCCCTCTTGCTCCCTCCATCCGTTCGGAGCGACTCCGGCACGGCTTCCTTCGGTGCGACTCCGGGAAGAAGGTTGCAATCCCTTCGGTGTGACGCCGGTGGATCCGTAGAGAGAGTGATTCTCCCACCATTATCTTGTGTGAAAACTTCATCCCGGTTGGGTAAACTCTTTCTCTTCCTTGTGAGATTCTCTAAGTAGTTGTGGTGGTTTTGCAATCGCTTTCTCCGCAAAGTTAATTTAATCGCTGCAAGTTTTGAATCAAATTCGCCATTGCTAGGCTTTTTAATTCCGGATCGGGTGGATCCTATTTGCTTGAGCGGATCTTGGCCTATAGCCTTGGTCTTGCTCTCTAAAAGGAGTGGCAACCTTTGTGTTTTCTTGGGGAATATTCCGACTCAAATTTCTGATCGTTGTTTTCGAGTCGACCATTCCTCCTTTGTTATTTGCGCTGCGTTCTTGCAACGAGAACTATTGTGGGCGATATGTGCTATGCAGGTGCGGTAGATCTACGACGTGTAGTACGTAGGAAAGCATTAATTTCGTTGAGATCTCCGACTCGGGACGCACCCTACATCAGTGGGAGCCTGGCAGTGGGATCTGCTCGGGGTTGAGGGCAGGCTTAATATTCCACTTGTATGATAACATGTTACGATCATAAGAATCCGGAAAAAATTTTATTCTTACACGATTTAGGGGTAAAAATGCTTCAGGTCGTCAACACTCCAGGTGAGACCTAGGGTCTCGCCTTCCGTATTCTGAAGACGATACCCTCCCGACTTCAGGACCTCCCGTACTATATATGGTCCTTCCCTGTTGGGGTTGAGCTTCCCCACCGCGAATGACCTTCCTGCGGCGTCCATCTTTCTTAAGATAGTGTCTCCTTCCGTGAACTGTTTGACTCTGACATGCTTGTCAAAGTACTTGGCAATTCTTCTCTTCACTTCCTCTTGCCGGAGGGAAGAGAGGTCTCACAGCTCTTCAACCATGTCGAGCGAGTGTCGCAGCTCCTCCTCTTTCTCGATCCTCCATCCTTCCTTGCCTTCTCCTGCCTCGGCCACCCGAGGCGTCTGGACCCCGAACTCCACCGGTAGCACTGCCTCGCATCCATGGGAGAGTTTAAAAGGAGTCTCCCCCGTGCCCGTATTCGGCGTGGTTCTAAGGGCCCAGAGGACCGAAGGGAGCTACTCCACCCAGCTTCCTCTCAAATTTTCTACCTTCTTTTTGAGGAGATTAACAATGATTTTGTTTGCCGCCACCACCTGCCCGTTGCTCCTAGGGTGATGAATCGAGGCAAATCTAAGATCGATCCCGAGCTGTCCACAAAAACTAATGATATCGGCGTTGGCAAACTGAGGGCCATTGTCTATGATAATGGACTTGGGTAACCCGTGTCGGCAGACGATCTCACCCCATACAAAGTTTCCGATGACCTGGGAGGTCACTTTGGCCAGCGCCTTAACCTCCAGCCACTTAGAGAAATAACTAATCATCACGAGCAGTAACCTTCTCTGACCGCTGGCCTGCGGGAAGGGCTCGACCAAGTCAATTCCCTAAATCGCAAATAGCCAGGGGCTGTGATACTTTTGAGACATTGTGCAGGTTGCAGCTGGAGGGGAGCGAACAGTTGGCACATATGACACTCCTTTGAAAACTTTGCTACATCTTGGCCCAGGGTTGGCTAAAAATATCCTTGCCTGATGATTCTTCCTTCCAATGTCCGACTCCCAAAGTGACTTCCACACTCCCCGGAATGGACCTCCTCCAAGACCCTCAGGACCTCCCACTCAGCCAAACAACATGCCAACATCCCTGAAAGGGTCTTGCAGTATAACTGGCCATCTCATATGAGATAGTATGCCGACTTGTATTTGAGCTTCTTCCTGTACAACCCCTCAGGATACTCCCCGGTGGACAAAAAGGTCACGAATGGGTCCATCCACGAGGGGTGCTGCTCCACCTCCATCAGTGCCCCCTCGTGGATGGATGGGCGGAAGAGATCTGTGATGATACCCCCCACTCGGGGACCGTGCTTTGCCAGTTGGTCCACCTATTCGTTCTCCCCCTGGGTACGTGCTGGATAGAAAAAGCCTGGAGGGTGCCGATGATTCCTTTCACCTTTGCCAAGTAAAGATGCAGGGTAGGCTCCCTTGCCTCAAACTCCCCGTTAATCTGGGAAGCCACCACCATGGACTCAGTGAGGACCTCCACGTCATTTACCCCCAATTCTCTGGCAAAGCGCAGACCTGCAATCACAGCTTCATACTCGGCCTTGTTGTTAGTGATGGGAAAATGCATTACTACCGTCTGCTCAATCCTTGTCCCCTGGGGGCTTTCCAAGATGACCGCTGTGTTGGAGCATGCGTTCCATACTTCTTAGTTTGAGAATAACAAATCCCGGATGTATTTGATCTTTGTATGTGTTTTAAATGTGCAGGGATAACAGGTTTTTTAATTACTAAAGAATGGCTGAGCATAGCATTGAAGAAATGGAAAGTCACACTATCGCTGGAGATAATGCTACAGCGGGCAATAACATGGACAGTTACTGCTGACGTCAGCCTTGAACCGCATGATGCCGCACACGATTTCACGGTTGAACGATAACGCGAGGTGATACCGATATCGCCGAGCGATATCCCACGATCGTCACATTCTCCACTCAGATCTGAATGTCCGCGCGACGTGTGCCACGTGTCAAGCAACGGAGAGTTATCACTATCGCGGGGCGTTAACGCTAACGCCGGCGATATCATAAAGATATATATACGGCCAAATTTCAGGAAATTGATTGATAGTACAGAGCTTAGTTTTCCCAGAGAATTTCCAGAGCCTTCATCTCCGTTTCCAGAAGAACTCCCTTGGTCCGTTGAAAATCTCAAGAGCGAAGGAGATACGACCGTGCGTTCAAGATTGGAGATCTTCTCATCGGTCCATCATCATCTTCAGAGCTCGTGATTTTGAGGGAGTTTTTTTTTAAAAGTTTTACTATTGTACTTTCATTTTCACTTTTTATCTTTGTAATTGGGAAGGGAAAATCACCACCTTGTGTGTGGTGTCTAAGTCCGTGTGTGCCTTAGGGGCAAATCACTGCCTTGTGTATGGTGTCTAAGTCCTTGTGAGGCTTAGGAGTAAATCTCCGCCTTGTGAGCAGCGTCTAGATCATAGGTTTGATTTAGGGGGAGGCTAGTAGCCATATCTAGGGAGATATTGACTATAGCCTACCGGTCCTTAGGAGAAGGATCGGTGAAAAAGCTAAGAACTATTATCGTTGTAAGCCTTGATTTCAAGCTTTATTGGAATCATTTTACATACATATTTTGGAGAAATATAATCTTGTTTTTCATTTCATTGGTGTGTCTCAAACTTTACTTCAAATTTTGTATTTTATAAAAAACCTGTTAAAATTTTAAAGAGCCCTTATTCACCCCCCCCCAACTCTA
This sequence comes from Platanthera zijinensis, assembly GCA_039513925.1. Classification (NCBI taxonomy): domain Eukaryota; kingdom Viridiplantae; phylum Streptophyta; class Magnoliopsida; order Asparagales; family Orchidaceae; genus Platanthera; species Platanthera zijinensis. Next base: position 59,876,948 of record CM077089.1, read on the forward strand.
AGGGCGCCACAAGATCCTACAAGTGGTATCAGAGGCAGGTTATTCCTAATACGGTTTCACCACCAGGAATTATGGCGCAGCATGACCATGCTTTCTCTGAGGGGCAAGGAATTAGTAGACCTCCGCTATTTACTGGATCTGACAATAATTACTGGAAAACTAGGATGAAATGTTTTCTTATTTCTCTTGACATTGAAGTTTGGAATATGGTAGAGACTAATTTTGCTCATCCCACTTATACAGTAGGAGATGTAGAAATGGAAAAACCATAAGATAAATGGGATGATCAGGATAAGCTAAGGTGCAAAAATAATGCTAAAGCCATGAATGCGTTATTTTGTGCATTAGATAGAACTGAATTTAATAGAACTTGTGCTTGCAATAATGCTTATGAAATTTGAAATTTACTTGAAGTTACTCATGAAGGTACCTCGCAGGTGAAGGACTCGAAGCTGTTTCAACTGGAGTCGGAATTTGAAAAGTTTAGGATGGAAGTGGATGAGGACATAGATTCAATGTACACCAGATTCACCAAGATAGTAAATGACTCAAAAGTGCTTGGTAAAAATTTCTCAAATGGTGACTTGGTGAGAAAACTTCTTAGATCTCTTCCCCCTAAATTTAATCCCAAAGTGACGGCTATTTCTGAATCTCACGATCTTAAGTCTCTTAATATTGAAAGCCTGATTGGGAACTTAAAAACTCATGAAGTTGAATTAAAAATTCAACAACAAGAGTATATGGAGCCAAAGAAGAAGGGATTGGCTCTAAGATCTAAGAAAGAGGAAGATAGTAACTCTGAGGAGGACGAAGAGGATGAGGAAAGTCTTTTTGTTAAAAAGTTTAAAAATTTTATGAAAAATCCGGAGAGAAGAAATACTTTTAAAAAATATTTTAAGAAGGAGACGTTTAGAAAGAAAAAACAAAAGGATGACGATGAGGAGGAAGAGAGACCCCCACCGGAGTGCTATCACTGCAGGAAGTTAGGACACATTCGAAGCAAGTGTCCAAAGTACTTGAAAGAACTTAAAGAAAATAAGCAAAAAGGGAAGAAGAAGGTCCTGAAAGCTGAAACATGGGTTGATACTACTTCTGAGGATGCAAGCAGTTCAAGCTCAAGCGAGGAAGAGGAGTCCAATATGTGCCTAATTGGAAAGAGCATCATATCTGATGACGAGTGCAATGTCCAAAGCGACACTGAGGTAACTCCTCCAACTTATGATGAATTATTTTCTGAATTTTTAAAGACTTTCAAATGTTTTGAAAAAAGTTTAAAAGATAATGATCTTCTTAAAACTGAAAATAAAGTTTTAATTAAAGAAAATAAAAAATTGTTAAATGAAATTAAGACTATTGGAAAAGAGAAAGTTTCTTGCCAAGAGTGTGATCACTCTATGGGAAGAATAAAAGAGCTTGAAGAATCTCTTTCCAAATCTCATTCAAAAATAAAAATTCTCACAAAAAAGAATGAGATTTTAGAGAGAGATCTGAAAACTTCCATTTCCAAAGTCCATGAAGGAAAGAAAGCTTTTGAACGTAGATGTGTAAATCTAGTATCCGAGAATACTGAAATGAGGAACCAGATTCATGACTTAACACTAGCAATGAAAAAGTTTGGATTGGGCCAAAGATCACTGGATATGATCTTAGGTTACCAATGTCACGGATTTGGAAGATTTGGACTCGGATACACGACTGGAAACTATCGCCCGGCGATAACCACTACCGCCGGCGATAGCGAAAAGTCCAGAAAAACGAATTTTAAAATTTCTGATAATAATAAGTTAAATGATGCTACGTATTCTTACATTAAAAGTCCAGAGGAGTTATATTCTTCTCGTTACAATACATGTGCCAAATGCAATAGATTTGGTCACACCACGGACTCGTGCTGGAAGAAAGGAAAAAGTAAAATTAAGCAAATCTGGATGCCTAAGGCTTCTACCTACACTATGGGTGGAACCACTTGGGTAGCCAGATCTTTACTCACATCCTCTTTCTAGGAGTGTTGGCAGGCGAAGGACAAAGAAGACGTGTGGTACTTGGACTCGGGTTGTTCAAAGCACATGACAGGCAATAAAGAGAAGTTCCTTAGCCTGGAGATGAAGAAAGGTGGAGTTGTAACATTTGGAGATAATGGAAAAGGAAAAATCATCGGCATCGGTGTTGTAGATAAGAAAACTACAGGAAAAGAAGATAAACCCCTTCCTTTAGTGGAAAAAGATGATGAAGAACATGGAGGGTATGAAGAAGAAAAAGAAGAAAAAGAAGAAGAAAAAGAAGAAGAAAGAGAAGAATATGTGCCTCTAAGTGAATTGATATTTACAAAGGATCATCCAAAGGAGCTTATTATTGGAGATCCACAAAAAGGGGTCAGTACACATTCTTCTTTACATGTTTTGTTTTCAAATTTATGCTTTGTCTCTGAAATAGAACCAAAAGAAGTTTCCACCGCTTTAAATGATGAATTTTGGTTTTTAGCTATGAATGAAGAACTTAATCAATTTGAACATAATAAGGTTTGGAATCTTGTAGAACGACCCAAAAATCATCCTGTAGTTGGAGTAAAGTGGATTTTTAAAAATAAATTGGATAGTTACTCTAGAATTGTTAGAAATAAAGCCAGATTAGTTGCAAAAGGTTATGCACAAATAGAAGGGGTAGACTATGATGAAACTTTTGCACCAGTTGCTAGATTAGAAGCGGTTAGGATATTTCTTGCATTTGCCTGCTTTAAAAGATTTAAATTATATCAAATGGATGTTAAAACTGCATTTTTAAACGGGTATATAAAAGAAGAGGTTTATGTAGAACAACCCCCTGGCTTTATAAATAAAAATATCCAAATTATGTTTATAAATTAGATAAAGCACTTTATGGGTTAAAACAAGCGCCTCGTGCTTGGTATGATCGATTAACTCAATACTTATTAAAGCACGAATATAAAATGGGAAGTGCCGACTCTACACTCTTCATTAAGCAAATTGATCATGATTTAGTTATTTTGCAAATTTATGTTGATGATATTATTTTTGGAGCCACTAATGAAGAGTTATGTAATGAAGTAGTTCAAATTATGAAAAATGAATTTGAAATGAGCATGGTAGGAGAACTTTCTTTTTTCTTAGGATTTCAAATAACACAAAGAAATGATGGCATTTTTATTAATCAATCTAAATACATTCATGATATGTTGAGAAGATTTGGATTTGAAAACCTTAAACATGCCAATACTCCTATGAGTGCTTCATTGAAGTTGGGAAAAGATGAAAGTGGTATTTCAATTGACCAAACCCTTTATAGAAGTATGATTGGGTCTTTATTATATTTAACTTCTTCTAGGCCTGATATTATGTTTGCCGTTTGTTTATGTGCAAGATTTCAAGCAAATCCAAAAGAATCACATTTAAAAGCGGTGAAACGTATTTTTAGATATCTCATAGGAATATCTACACTAGGCTTATGGTATCCTCATAATGACTCTTTTATCTTACATGGATATTCTGATTCTGATTATGCGGGGTGTTCATTAGATCGAAATAGCACAAGTGGCACTTGTCATTTCATCGGCCCAACACTTATTTCTTGGTCGAGTAGGAAACAGAATTCTGTTGCCCTCTCCACTACTGAGGCCGAATATATTACACTTGGTAGTTGTTGTGCTCAAGCACTTTGGATGACACAAACACTAGAAGATTTTGGCATACACCAAAATAATGTTGAATTAAAATGTGATAGCAAAAGTGCTATCGATTTAATGAACAATCCTGTGTTACATTCTAGATCCAAACATATAGATGTTCGTCATCATTTTATTAGAGATCACCTAAAGAAAGGACATATTAAAGTAAATTTTATTGGAACAGATTCTCAAATAGCAGATATTTTCACAAAACCGCTTAATGATTCACACTTTTTAAGGTTTAGATTAGAACTTGGAATCTTAGAATTATAAGTCTAAATTGTACTAATAACGAGATTTTAGTTTTGTAAAATAGGCCTACGATTAGAAATCATATATAAATATCATTTAGTTAATTAAAACCAACAAAATATAACAAAAAGTTGCACAACACATAGGATAAAACTTAAAAAGGAAATACAAACATCAAACCCACAAATTAAAACAGTCTTCACTATCGCCAGGCGACAGTACTAACGCCGGCGATATCCCAGAATTAGTCAACATCAAAATATTACATCACTGAAAATACAAAATCATTCATCCATGTTCTCTTCTGTAGAAACATTAACATCTTCACTGGATGTTGGAGTTGGTTCTCTAGGCCTTCGCGTCCGCCTTATCGAATGTCATGGAGGATCCTCGACTGGACTCCCCCATTCTCGTTCTTCTTCTGGAGTTGGCTTTAACTTCAGTCCCTTTACCAGAAACTTCATGAATTTTCGAAAACCGGAATGGCTACACTTTTGTTCCTCTTTCATCTCCTCCACTGTCTCTCTTAGATCGTCAATAGACTCACGCAAAGACCCTCCTCTTTGGAGTGGTTGTCTTAATGACGAGGCAGCCCTTGGAGATGGACCTCTAGCGGGCTCTATCGTATGTATCGCCTGGATATAATCGTCAATATAGAACTCTTGATCTATCCAAGCATACTTCTGATATACTACTCTTTGAATAACACTTCCTAAAGGAAGTGTATTCAGTTTCCTCCTAAGGGGATGCTTCATTTTATACGTATATCGTATTATGGATAACACAAAATCCGCCACATCAAACTTAACTCTCTCTAATACATAGTAAGTCACTAAGCTCAATTGAGCCGTGATCTTCCTTGTGTCCTCGACCTTCAACATAACCGTGTTTCTTAATATATCTTGAATCACGAATGCGTCACGAGAGAGTGATGAGATGTCTTGAATCAAATTCCTATTTTCCTTTCCGTGCAGGACTTGATTCAATATACTCCAATCACGATCCTTTCGGTAATTCTCCACTATATCCATAAAATTTTCCTCACAAGTGGCAAGATTATATTCTCGTCTTAGATCAGCATACGTAATATCCATTTCAACTCCTTGGATACGAGACCTTACTCCTCCATTCAAGCCCGTATATTTAGGATCTTCTAAATTGTTATAGAAATCCCTTATAAAAATGGAGCTAAAAAGGTTGGGTATAATGAGAGACATTATACCTGACTCCACAAGAAGTTCATAGATATGCGGAGGCAATGTTTCGTCCAAAAGTTTCGCAACACCAACCGACGCATTCTCAATTCCCGGGTATGTTTGATATGATGCATGTGGGTTGCGGCTGGTACTTTTTCGTGCACGGGATGATGAAGCCCTCTCCTGAAAAAATTTATGACAAAATCATGTTAACACAAAAATTAATTTTTACTAGAAATCCTCCCTATCGCCGGCGACAGTGCTATCGTCGGGCGATAGCGCAAAAACTATTTGTTTTGGAAAATTCGTATAGATCTCCTCTATCAAAATCAGTAATGTTCATAGAATTACATAAATCTGAAAAAAAAACCACATATACCTCATCTTTTGTAAGGAGTTTGCATCAAAATGAAATCTTTTCTTCAAAATTCTTTCCAAATAAAATATATGACCAAAACTAAAAATTTTTGCTAGATCTATCATCTTTCATCATCTATAATCCAGATCTATAGTTTTTGTTTTGAAAAACACAACCTTAAAAAGAGATCTCACCTTCCTTTTTGAAGTTTTTGAGGGTTTCCGCTGAGGAAGACGAAGCAAAAAGGGTCCAGGCTCGGTCAAATGAATAAAGGTGTTGGTCCTATCCGATTTTACGACTTTTATAACAAAAAACGCTATCACCGCACGTTATCGCTACCGCTGGCGATAGTGCATTTTTAAGCCCCATTTCCCTAATATTCTGACACCTTTGTAACACCCTTTCTTCTAGTATTACTGAAAATTTTTGGATGATTATCAGGGTACAAAAACTAATACATGTGTTATATTTAATTTATCAGTACTTTAAACATTTTTTTAATTTGTTTTGCACTCGATATCTTTTTATACCTTTGATGACTAGAACTTGCATAGACTTGTTTCCGCATGCCTCTAAGTATGAGTAACATTTTATGTTTGATAATGTGCTTCCACTGACACGGGGTGATAGTTACACATACTTAAGTTTCTTATTACATGTTCTTTGTTTGTTTCAACGATTCGAATACAATGCTACACCTTTAATTTATGCTTCATTCATATTGGTTTTCAAAACTAATGGTCATTCTGAGAAAAACATTTTTTATGTTTGCAATACAAGTGAATTCGGAGTCCTAAGTCAAAGTTTCTAAACAAACAAAAAATGAATGAATAAAAAATAAAACTGACTAGGATACTCCAATCAAGCTCTACTCACCCTCCTGATAAGTCTTAATGAGCATTGTGAGGTTGAGCATCTTGAAAAGGATTGTAAAGTGTCTTGTGCAAACAAACTTGGCCAATTTTTTAAATCTTTATGATATGAAGTTATTTATGTAAAGATATTAGCTTCATGTATTAGTATATTGCAAACCTTCATGTAACATTATTTCTTAAGGAATATGTATACTAAATCACTCTTCACATGTACACATCATTATCATTTATAAAATTTCTTCTCATGAGAATTGGACCGGACATAGTCTTTCTCTTCTATTTCATCGTTTCTAATGCTTTTGATATCTTGGCCTGACAAATTTTCAATGTTTAAATTCAACTCTTAAATTAATTTCCTACACAACAAACAATTTTTCTGATAAAATTCCAAATTTTATGGTAATACTATTCCATGGCTGTTAATGTTGTTCTCATACTCCTCATATAACCAAATTCTACTCTCATTTCTTTAAGCTTCCGCATTTTGCAACTCACTATTTTTTTGTTTGTCTCCACCGACTTTTGCTAATACCAAAAGGGGGAGATTAAGTACGAAATAAATTGAGTAAAACATTTAGGAGGAGATCTTTTAAATAGGGGGAGATTATAGGGGGAGAAACTCGTGTGTATTATAGGGGGAGTTTATTATAACTATTTGTGCACTTTGATTCATAATGATTATCTGAATGGTTTCACATTCTACTGGTCTCACACAATTTCTTTCTCAGGGGATTTGTTATTATCAAAAGGGGGAGATTGTTGGAGCATGCGTTCCGCACTTCTTAGTTTGAGAATAACAAATCCCGGATGTATTTGATCTTGGTATGTGTTTTAAATGTGCAGGGATAACAGGTTTTTTAATTACTAAGGAATGGCTGAGCATAGCATTGAAGAAATGGAAAGTCACACTATCGCTGGCGATAACGCTACCGCGGGCGATAACATGGACAGTTACTGCTGACGTCAGCCTTGAACCGCATGATGCCGCACACGATGTCACAGTTGAACGATATCGCGAGGCGATACCGATATCGCCGAGCGATATCCCACGATCATCACGTTCTCCACTAAAATTTGAAAGTCCGCGCGACGTGTGCCACGTGTCAAGCAACGGAGAGTTATCACTATCGCGGGGCGTTAACGCTAACGCCGGCGATAGCATAAAGATATATATACGGCCAAATTTCAGGAAATTGATTGATAGTACAAAGCTTAGTTTTCCCAGAGAATTTCCAGAGCCTTCATCTCCGTTTCCAGAAGAACTCCCTTGGTCCGTTGAAAATGTCAAGAGCAAAGGAGATACGACCGTGCGTTCAAGATTGGAGATCTTCTCATCGGTCCATCATCATCTTCAGAGCTCGTGATTTTGAGGGAGTTTTTTTTTAAAAGTTTTACTATTGTACTTTCATTTTCACTTTTATCTTTGTAATTGGAGGGAAAATCACCACCTTGTGTGTGGTGTCTAAGTCCGTGTGTGGCTTAGGGGCAAATCACCGTCTTGTGTATGGTGTCTAGGTCCTTGTGAGGCTTAGGAGTAAATCGCTGCCTTGTGAGCAGCGTCTAGATCATAGGTTTGATTTAGGGGGAGGCTAGTAGCCATATCTAGGGAGATATTGACTATAGCCTACCGGTCCTTGGGAGAAGGATCGGTGAAAAAGCTAAGAACTATTATCGTTGTAAGCCTTGATTTCAAGCTTTATTGGAATCATTTTACATACATATTTTGGAGAAATATAATCTTGTTTTTCATTTCATTGGTGTGTCTCAAACTTTACTTCAAATTTTGTATTTTATAAAAAGCCTGTTAAAATTTTAAAGAACCCTTATTCACCCCCCCCCCCTCTAAGGGCGCCACAAGATCCTACACGCTGCTCCCAAGAAATCCCTTCCTGAGGCGTCGTCCACCTTGACCCTCCAAAGGACGGGGTGAGTGAGTTCCTCCTTTGCCACCTCGACTATATAGTCAGCTAGGAAGTCGGCCATTGCTTGGGCCCTGATCGAGAGGCGAGGGACAAAGGAGATATCTAATTCGCTAAACTCCACGGACCACTTAGCCAATATGCCTTAGTGCTCCCCCCCGAAGATGTTGCGGAGTGGATGGTCAGTCACCACCTTGTTCGAGTTTGCCTGGAAGTAAGGCCGGAGTCTCCGGGCCGAAACGATCAGAGCAAAGACCAGCTTCTCTAGTATAGGATAACGGAGCTCGACCTTCCTCAGCACCCTATTCACATAGTAAATTGGGAGCTGATTCTTCCCCTCTTCCCAAACAAAATTTGAGCTAAGGGCCTCCGCCCCGACCCTGAGATATAAGAATAAGTCCTCCCCCTCCTTTGTCCCCTGGAGCAGGGGGACTGACTCAGCTGCCTCTTTAGGGCCTGGAATGCCTCCTCGCACTACGGGGTCTACTCTAACTTCTGGCCTCCTCTCAAGGTTTTAAAGAAAAGGGAGAACTTCTCTCTGGCCCGGGAGAGGAACCTGCTTAACCCTGCCAGCTTCCCTATCAACCGCTATACCTCTTTGGCATTCCGAGGTGAACCTAGTTCCATGATCGCTCAGACCTTGTCCGGGTTTGGTTCTACGCCGGTGGGGGTGAGGAGATGTCCCAGGAACTTCCCCCTACTCGCCCCGAAGATACACTTCAGGGGGTTCAGCCTCATCTTATATTTGCGTAGGGTGGCGAAGGTTTCCTCCAAATCCTGGAGGTGAGAGTCGACATCTCGACTCTTGATCATGAGGTCGTCAACATACACCTCCAAGTCCCTCCCCCTTGTTGTCGGAAGACCCTATCCATCATCTTTTGATAGGTCGCACCTGCGTTTTTTAGCCCAAAGGGCATCATTTTGTAGCAGTAGCACCAATCCCTAGTGATGAAGGAGACATCCTTGATGTCGGGAGGGTGCATCCTGATTTGGTGATAACCTGAAAATGCATCTAGAAAACTCATTACAGGGAAACCGACAGCTGAGTCAACCAGCGCGTCGATCGAAGGCAAGGGGTAACAATCCTTGGGACATGATTTATTAAGCAATGAAAAATCAACACACAAACGACACCAGCCGTCTCCTTTTTTAACCATTATAGCATTGGAGACCCAGCCGGGGTATTGAATCTCGGATACAAAACCGGCCTCGAGGATCTTGGCCACCTCCTCTCGGATTGGCTTTGCCAACCTGTCCGCCGTGGGCCTCTTCTTCTATTGGATGGGACGAGCCTCCGGATCCATGTTGAGGCGATGGCAGGCTACGTCTGCATCGATCCCTGACATCTCCAAGACACTCCAGGCGAAGATATCCACGTTCTTCTGGATGCACTCCAGCACCCTGCCCTGAGCATCCGGGGTCAGCCCTCCACTGATGCGGACCTTCTCAACCTTGCCTCCGAGAGTGAGGACCTCCATCTCCACCACCTCTTCCACCACCTCCAGACGAGACTTATCCCCAACATCCTTCAGCATTCCCTCCTCCAGGGGTGAGTACCTCCACCTCGACTTCTCCCACGGCCATCGCCTCGGCCTGCTCCTGAACCTCCTTCGTATCATCCTCCTGAGGGCTGGTATCCTCTACTTCCATTTCCTCTTGGCCGACCTCCTGCTCCGCCTCCTCCATCCTCTGCCCCATATCCTCGGCACCCTCCTGCCATGAGATGGAGTTTACGGCAGTGACAAAGCACTCCCTTGCCATCATAGGGTCTCCGCAAACCCGGACCTGAACCCCCTCAACATTGAACTTCAGGCATTGGTGGAAGGACGAGGGGACGTAGTGGAAGGCGCTGATGAGGGGCCTTCTGAAGATGGCGCTGTAGCAACTAGGGGAATCCACAATGACGAACTTACAAATGCGGGGCTGCCCCCCCCCCCAGAGAGACTTGGAGTCCTACCCCTCTTTCGATTTCCTTCCTCTCCCCCGAGAAGCCAAACAGGGGCCCATCTGAGGCCAACACCCATCTGGCCTCCACCTTCATCGCATCAAACGCCTTCTTGAAGATGATATTGATGGAGCTCCCGTTGTCGATGAGGATTCGAGATACGGTGAAATCCTCGATGGCCGTCTGGATGACCAGCGCGTCGCAAAAGGGGTCTTCATGACCCGGCATGTCCTTGACCTTGATGGTGATTCTTTCTTCTGGGGGCGGGGTCTCGAATGTGGAGCCAACGCTCCGTCGGTACATAGTGTGGAGGCTCGCCTTACAGGAAGCCTCGATTCCCGCCTCCCCCCATGGATTGCTCTGATCCCCCCGGGTTCCCACATCTTCTCGGTCTTCCCACCTGTCCTCCTCTGCCTGAGGCGGGACCTCCTCAATCAGCAAACCTTGGCGGTCTTGCTGCTGCTGCTGCTCCCTGTTTCCTCTCATCTCGAGGAACTCCGGGCACGTGGCCGTGGCGTGCCCTTCCTCCCGATGGAAGTCACAGTAGGGTAACTCCACCCTAACCTCCCTTCTTCTCCTATACGCAGCTCTTCTCTTCTCCCCCATGGCTACGGCCATAGCCTCCTCTTGATCGAGGAGGGGGGCCTCTGGCCCTGCCTCCCGCCTGAAGGGTAAAACTGGCCCTGGCCTCCTTAGCGGTTGTCCCCTCCGCAGAATCCTCTCTTCTCCCCCTTCTCCTGCCATTCGGGCCTCCACCCTAGCCGCTGATTTGGCTCCTGGCACCCCCACCTGGGCTGCTGCTGTGGCTGCTCCCTCTGCCGGGGCTCAGCTCTTCTTTCCTCCTGACCTCTGCATCCTCTTGGCCTCCCCTCCTCCGTAGCCCACCTGGCTAACCTCCCAGCAAACTCCGGGTTCGACGCCTCCCCATCAACTTCTCTCGCCGCCCTCTCCATAAACTCCTCGTAGGAGAGGGGGGGGGAATACTCTTCAACTCCATTCAAAATAAACCCTGTTGCAGCCCCAGGGTGAAGGACATCATCAGAGTGTGGCCCGACATCTCCTGAACGAGGGTGACCTCCTCCTGGAAGCGATCTACATAGCTCCCCAGGGTCTCATTCACCCCCTGTTTGATGCGGAATAGGGACTCCGACTCCCTCTTCCTCTTCTTCGAGGTTGTGAACCTCAGCATGAACCCCCGGCGGAGGTCCTTAAAACAGTAGATGGAACTGGCCGGCAGCTGGTGGAACCACTCCCTGGCCTTCTCCTTCAGATTGATGGCGAAGAGCCTGCATTTGAAGCCATCCGACATCTGTCGAATCGAGACCACATCCTCAAACCATTGGACGTGCTGGACCGGGTCTCCCTTCCCGGTGTAGTAGGACATGTAGGGATCCCTGAAACCATCTAGGACTGGTGCAGAGGAGACCAGCTCGCTGAAGGGACTCTCTCCCCCCACTGGGCGAACCGGAGGGTCTCGTGCTCCCAACTCGCCAAATCTTTCCCCGCCTCCCAAGCCCGGGAAAAGCACTCGCTCGAGGAGCTCGGCGCCCCGACCTTCTTCGGTGACCTTCTTCCCTGCTCGCCGGGCAGGAGCGGCATTGCTGAGTACCGGATCCGCGAGAACCGGATTACTGGAGTCGAGCACTCGGCACGCGCGTCAAGTGCGATTCAAACCAGGTCGAGTACCTCCTTCCTAAAGTCCTCGAACATCCCCATCGTTGCGAGAGTGGGAGGGGGTGGTGAGTCGGTCCTGTCCGATCCTTGCCCTTCTCCTCCAGTCATTGAGCTCGCTGAAGGTTTTCGGTGCTGACCAATTTCTACGCTCACCGCACCAAAAATGTTGAAACCAGAGATCGGTCTCATGTGGAGTTCACCCTTGGGGAAGGGGTGGTCGCGCACCTACTTCGCTCCTGCAAGGAAAACAACAAGAAAAAGAGAGCAAAGGACAAGACCAAGGGCCCGACGCAGAGGTCCCACCACACACCCGGAAGTTCACTGAGCGCTTACCCTCCTTAGCCAAATGTCGGCCTAAGGTAACTTAGAAGGCGCTGGAAAACTGGAAGCAAGTAAGCGTGCTATCTGAGGTACCCCTTGGGTCCTATTTATAGATTTCTGAAAGCGGTCTACAAGTAACTAACCTCTACCGGCCTGGAATTACTTAAAACCGCTTGGGCTGGCCTGCCAACAACCAAACTCCCCTGTTCTGAATAGCTATGTATAGCCCACCTGGGTCTTCCAACAGCGAGACTCCGCTGTTCTAACGGGCTATGGGCAGGCCAGCGGGGGCAAAAATGTGGAAAACACATCACAACTGAAGGGGGCGAGCTACCCTACAATTGCCTCTACTGGGCAAAGACGACGAGTATCAAGGGAGCTGGTACTCGCCGGCCTCGACTCGATAGTAGAAGAGCTTAGCCTCGACCTGCCTCATGCGTTTGCCGCGAGTGCGAGCTGACCGGTGTCGGGATGTTCCTCAAAATAGAGGTCAAAAGGCGTTGACAGAACTCGCCCCACTCGGCGCCACGACTAAAGGTGTTGAGTGAGCTTGCCTCACTCAGTGCCATGGCCAAAGGCGTTGAGTCAGCTTGCCTCACTCAGCGCCATGGCCAAAGGCGTTGAGTGAGCTCTACTCACTCGGTGCCATAGCTGAAGGCGTTGAGTGGGCTCTACTTAACGCCACGAACTTGGCTTGTTTGGGGTTTGGGCTAGACTTGGCCAATCTGGATCCTGCCGGCCCCACTCGCCGGATACGGGGTTGTACAGTTGTGAGTAGGGCTAAGTCAGTTTAAGCCTAGTGGAATTGGCTGAAAATGTGGCCAAGTCCACAAGCATTAAGTGTCGTCTACTCACTCAATGCCATACATCTTTTAGCGCTGAGTGTTGCTGTCCAGTCAACTCCACAGAAAAGTTGGGCAAAATTTTCAATAAGTCCACAGGCATTGAGTATAGCTTACAAACTCAACGTCAGATAACAGAAATTTATGTTAAGTTGTTTGGCATTGAGTGGAGCTAACTCTCTCAACGCCAAGGCACAGAAATATTTGCTAAGGAAAATAGCGTTGAGTGAGGTAAGCTCACTCAACTCTCTCAACACTCTCAATGCTCTCAACGCTCTCGACACTCTCAATGCCTTGGAGCAGAAATTTGGCTAAATCCAAAAGTGTGGACTGCTTGAATTTCATCGAGCTTAGCTTCGTCGAACTGAGCTCGGCAATCATCGAGTTGAGCCAAATTACTCAGTTTAGCCTGGAGTTTGTCGAACTCAGATAAGCCTTTCATCGATCTAAGTTTGCAGTTCGTCGAACTGAACTTTTGCACTCGTCGAGCTGAGCTCGACATTCGTCGAACGGAGCACAGCTTTCGTCGAGCTCAATATTTAGACTGACAGAATTTTGTCTAAGTGTTAAGGCGTTGAGTGATACCTACTCACTCAATGCCTTTGGTTATGTTGATTGAATTTTGTCTAAATCTAGAGAGATGTTGGGCCATGCTGGCGTCAGCAAAGTCAAATTGTCAACCAAAATTCAAATGGTGCGGAATTGTTGCTAGAGATATTGGCAGCCAGCTATCATCATTTTCTGCACTTTCCAAGGAATATTTCCATCATAAAGTGTTGGGGCCGACACATAGCAAGGATCCATGAAATCAAATTTAAATGGAAGGGATGCGCTGGATGGCTTAATATCAGCCATCAATCCTAGTGGTGGGGGCCACTGCTCGATTGGCCTTCAGAGTATAAAAGGAAGCAATCAGTCAGAGAAAAAAAACAAATAACATAACCAAGAGAACAATCGATTCCTTGTCTAGGTTTTCTGAAAACGAGAAGAAGGGCGGGAGAACATCATCTTCTTCCTCATCATTTTTGTTGAGCCTGAAGAAGGAGTTCTGCACAGAGAACGTTGCTGGGAAGGAGATAGCTGGAGAAATTACCATTCACAACAGCAAGATAAGAATTCATTCTGACGGAGCAGATCTATAAGTTCTATAGAAGGAAGGTTAGCTGTTTGAAGAAAGAATCTACTGCCTACATCATTGCCTTCAATAGAAAAAGGTTGGGTTGATATCTACTTAGTCTAGAGAGAAGATGACACAGAGTTCTTGATCTGGTGTCTAATCATATAATCTTTCTCAATTTCTTTCTTGTGTAAAGATTCTTGGTGAATCTGGAGTTGTAAGCCTGTTTTATAAAGGATAAGGTCTTTGTGACCTGTCTTTGGCTTTGTACCGGGTGAAAGGTCGTTGTGACCTGAGGGTTGGGTTAGTGCCTAATTGTTAGGTCTGTGTGACCTGTGTGGTCCTGCGGGATCTATGCTATAAGCTATTAAGTAGCTGAGTTTTGGAGGGAGAGCCGAATCTAACACATTGTTAGATAGGCGTAGAGGGACAGTGGATGTACCCAAGATTGGGGAACCACTATAAAATTATTGTGTCATTTGTGAATATTCTTGAAAGCTGATAACTAACCTAATCTCAAGCACAGAAATTTGATAATAAATTAGAAAAGGTAAAATAAAGACAAAAACCTATTCACCCCCCCCCTCTGGGTGTTTAGCTAACCTTGAAAACAAGACTTTAAAGTGGTATCAGAGGGAGGTTACTATTTAAAGGACTTAATAGTCTGAGTAGACCTCCAAGGTTAGCAATACATCTATCTCCATGTGTTCAGGAATGACCAATAGGGAGCTGAGTGCTGTGAGACTTCCAATCTGTAGGAAGGAATATTTTGGCATCTAGAAAGCAAAGGTGAGGCAGTTCATGAAAGCTACTGACCCTAGAATGTACATTACAGTTGAAGGACCATTCATCCCAATGAATGTCTCTGCACTGGATGCTAATGTCAAAACCCCCAAGACATATGATGAGATAACCAAGGATGAGTTGGCCCTGGCCACAATAATAGACAAGAGGGCAAAGAATATCATCATGGGTGCTATTGATGATTCTACACTTCAGAACCTGATCCATTATACAACAACAAAGGAAATGTGGAAACTCTTGTGATTTACATGGAGGGGACAAATGAGGTTAGAGATGATAGGAAGTCCATGCTCAACCAAGAGTATGAGGCTTTCAGACAATCCAAGGGGTGAGAACATAACAACTTGTTATGAAAAGTTCTTTAGTATTGTGAATGAGCTAAAGACTTATGGAAGAGTGTTCAGTCACTATGAACTGAATGACTAGTTCCTTAGATCTCTCTCTATAGATGGGACACAAAAATCTATGCCATCAGAGAAGTGACAAAGCTGGGTGACACTACTCCTCACACACTCTTTGGGAAGCTACTGTCAAATGAGATGCAGTTGGAAACAAAGAAAGAAGACGAGAACAACAACAAGTCTCAGGAAAGAGACAAAACTGTAACTTTCAAAGCTGAAGGCACCAGCAAAAGCAGAAGAAAAAGTCTCCCTCTCCACCAAGGAGAGATGCTGAATCTGATTCTGGAAGATCAGAGGGAAGTGCATCAGACTGTCAATGGTCTGATGAAGATTTTGCTGCCTTCACTAGGCAATTCCATAAGTTCTTAAGGAAGAAGCACTGGAGAGGAAGGCCTTCCACCTCCTCTTATCCCAAGGATGACTACTATAAAGGTAGAAGAAAGTCCTCTAAGGAGGATAGATATGGTTCCAAAACTTGTAAACAGGTTTCCTCTAACATAATTTGTTATCATTGCAGAAAACCTGGGCATATGATAGCTGACTGCCCAGTCAAAAGAAAGGAACACAGTGAGAAAAAGGACCACCAGTAAAAAGGCAAGAAGGATAAATCCCTCATTTCCAAAAAGCAAAGAAGCTGGACTGACTCCTCCACATCAATGTCAGAAGAAGAAGAAGAAGAAGCCTGCATTGGGTTGTACTCTACTGAAGAAGGAGCTGTAGAAGTAGACTGCATCAAAAGGCTGGCTGTTTAGAAGAAGAAGCTGAGAAGGTTCATCCTGCTGCCATGATTGAAGACAGGGCCCCTCTATCACAATCTAATAGTGATTCAAAGGTGGATTCTGAAGATGACGGCTGCTGTCTTGGGCTGATGGATAAGTAAGATGAAGAAATAAGCCAGGACCAGCCTGGTCCAAGCAAGGTAGTTTTTGTTTCTAGCTCTGCATTTTCAAAATATGAATCAGTTCCAGTTTCTTGTGCCTATGCATCAAGTGATGATGATGGGCTCAGAATCTGAGTGAGATATCAATTAATTGATTGATAAATATGGTTACCTTCTGTATGCTCTAAAGAAGAGCAAGCTCCTAGACAAACAACAGGCTCAGGAAATTGTCTCTTTAAATCTTGCTCCTTCAGAATCAGTAAAATTGTTGGATCTGAAGATGTAGGAAGTTATCAAATTGAAGAATATGACAATCATTCAGATGAGCACCATAACCTTTAAGAATAATCAAATCAGAAATCTTGAGGGAAAGCTCCAAAAGGAGAGGGAACTAGTGGCTAGATACTCCAAGCCTAGCATATTGTTGACTTGATAGACTCATTCTCCTCCCAAAAGAGATAGAAAGGGTTGGAATTCAAGGGAAAGACAAGAGATGCTAATCCAAAGGGAAAGGGCAAAGCTCAAGTGGAGCCACTAGCCTCTAAGCCTCCTGTAAAATTTGTTAGAGTGCAATTTCCTTCCAACAGCCATAACCATGAGAGTATTTATGGTCACTGGAATCATGCTAGACAAACTTGTGAACAAAGATATTCCATAATATGGTGGCAGTTATAAGAAAGGTGCAAGTACCTATGAGAAAATACAAATGGCCCATTCTAGACCATTTTTGTTTGGTGCAATAGTTCCTTCAATTAAGGGTAAAGCTACTGAATGTTCTCAAATTCCTCCAGCCCACTCTAAGACAAAGGGGAAGGCTCTCAATAGACCTAACCTGGGCATCTCTAAGGCCATCAAGGGTATGCTTTCTAAAAAGAAAGCTACTGCTATAAGGGCTCAAGTTATCCCAAGCACTTCTACTGCCAGACCCAAAACTTGTCAGACTAGGGTTGGAAAATCATGGAACAGAACTGTTGTTACTCCTTTTAGACCCAGAACTGCTATTAATACAGCCACTAAACCTTCTCCAAAAAGAAGGTACAACATCCATGAGTGTTGGTGCTGTGGCAAAGTAGGACACTTTGCTGTTGATTGCTGGCACAATCATATGTGCAAAGAGCGAATGTCAGCTTGCCTGTCAAAAAAGATACAAGCAGGCAAAATTATTATCAGTCTAACAAGCACCAAGGACCCAATAAAAATTGGGGTCCAAAGGTTAACTAATGTGTGTTTTGTAGGATAGTCAAAGTGCTCATACCCCTATATGGTACTTGGATAATGGATGTTCCAAGCACATGACTAGAACAAGGAGCATGCTGAAGGATTATGATCCAGTAAGGAATGGACCAAAGGTTATCTTTGGTGGATCTTAAAAAGGAGTGACTATAGTTTATGGTAAGATCTCTAATGGCATAGTCACTATCGCTAGAGTAGCCTATATGGAAGGGTTGCAACACAACCTGATAAGTATTAGCCAACTCCGTGATCTTGGCTATGACATAGTATTCCACAAGGATGAGTGCCAAATTAAGAGGTTAAGTGACCAAGAGGTCATCTTAACAGGCACTAGGTGTGGAAATGTGTACTGTTTAGATTTCCTATATTCTAGCAAAGACTCGCCTATATGCCTTGTTGTAGATGAGAAAGCATCTTCCTGTGTCCAGTGTCACAAGAAGCCGCCCATCTAAATTATAGAACTATAGGCAAGCTGTTCAGCAATGAGCTAGTTAGGAATGGGCCTAAGTCTATATGCACTAAGGAGGGTATCTGCTCTGCATGCCAAAAGGGCAAACAGGCTAAGACCTACTTCAAGAGGATTGGCACCAAAGACTCAGTGAGGTGCTTATACCTCTTGCATATGGATCTGTTTGGTCCTATGCCAATTCAAAGTCTAGGAAGGAAAGTCTACACCCTTGTGGTTGATGATGACTTTTCAAGATTTGCCTGGGTGTTCTTTCTAAGGAAGCAATCTGAAACCTTTGATGTTTTTCAGACATTTGTCAAGAAAATTCAGAATGAATTCAACAGCACTATTGTAAAAATTAGAAGTGACCATGGCACTGAGTTTCGGTCTAAGTGCATGAAAAGGTTTTGTGAAGAGCTAGGGATTCATCAAGAGTTTTTCTCTCCTAGAACACCCCTGCAAAATGGAATTGCTGAGAGGAAAAATAGGACTCTCAAAGAGGCTGGTAGAACCTTACTAAGTGACTCATTCCTCCCAGAATACTTCTGAGCTGAGGCAGTTAACACTGCATGTTATGTACTGAATAGGGCTTCTATCACAAAGAGGCACAAGAAGACTCCCTATGAGATCTTGAAGGGCAGAAACCAAACCTTAGCTATTTCAGGTTCTTTGGTTACAAGTGCTATGTGCTTAACAATGGAAATATCCATTTAACTAAGTTTGCTGCAAAGCCCCATGAAGGGATCTTTGTTGGGTACATCACTCATAGTAAGGTATATAGAGTCTATAACTTAACTACGCAAGTTATAGAAGAGTCAATGCATGTTGTATTTGATGAATCCAACATGGTTAACTGTGAGCTACCAAGCTCCTCCTCGTATAGTATTGCAGGTACCGAGCAGTTGATGGACAAGCGGACCATCAAGGAAGCTACCCCGATAGTCTAAGAAAATGGTGATGGGCTACCTACTCCAAAAGAAGGAGACAATATACCTGAAGAAAATGAAGACCAGCTAGCTAAAAACCATAAAGATCAGCAAGCTGCAGCTAGATTAACTCTAGCTACTAGGCATCTAAGGGACCATCCAGTACACCAAATTATTGGAGATGCAAATCATGGAGTCCAGACTAGAAGCAGGAGCATGAATACAGCTCTCTACTAAAGCTTCCTGTCTCAAGTAGAGCCAAAGAAGTTTGAAGAAGCAATCTAGGACCAGTTCTCGATTATAGCAATGCAAGAAGAACTGGACAAAAGACTTAAGGTCTAGAAGTTGGTCCCCAAACCACAAGGACAAAATGTCATAGGGACTAAGTGGATCTACATGAACAAGTTGGATCAAGATGGCATTATTGTCAAAAATAGGCTAGACTAGTAGCTAAAGGCTACAGGCAAGAAGAGGGCATAGACTTTGACCAGATCTTTGCCCCAGTGGCCAGACTAGAACCCATAAGGATCTTCCTTGCATTTGAAGCCCATCAAGGATTCAGAATCTACCAGATGGATGTCAAGTCAGCATTCCTGAATGGATACCTAAAAGAGGAAGTATATGTGGATCAGCCACCAGGTTTTATAGATCCTAACTCTCCTAATTTTGTTTATAAGCTTAAGAAAGTTCTATATGGGCAAAAACAAGCTCCTAGGGCTTGGTATGAAACCTTGTCCAGCTTCTAAATTGAGAAAAAATTCTCAAGGGGGAAGATAAATAAGACCATATTCCTAAGGGAATAAAAGGGCAAGCTTATCCTAGTCCAGATATATGTTGATGACATTATCTTTGGATCAACTGATGACAACCTTTGTAGTAAGTTTGATAAACTTATACAAGGGAAGTTTGAAATGAGTAGCATGGGTGAGCTCAAGTTCTTCTTGAGACTCCAAATAAGACAGACTGATGATGGCTTGTCTATATCCTAGTCCAAGTTCACTGGGGAGGTAATCAAAAAATATGATATGGAGAATGCCTCCACCATGAGAACTCCCATGGGATCATGTATGCCAATAGGCAAAGATGAGACAGGGAAACTTGTTGATGAGTCTTTGTATAGATGGATAATTGGATCTCTTCTATACCAGACTATTAGTAGGCCTGACATCATGTATGCCACATGTGTCTGTGCTAGGTATCAGGCCTGCCCTAAAGAATCTCATTACTCTACAATAAAGAGAATCTTTAGGTGTCTTAAGAGCACACCAGATCTTGGCCTATGGTACCCTAGAAATACGTATTTTAATCTAATTAGATTTTCAGATGCAGATTTTACAGGTTGTAAAGAAGACAAGAAAAGCACTACTGGAACCTGTCAGTTCTTAGGTAGAAGGCTAGTTTCTTGGAGCAGTAAGAAGCAAACTAGTGTGGCTATATCCACTGCTGAGTCAGAATATATATCAGCAAGCAGCTGCTGTGCTCAGTTACTGTGGATCCAACATCAGCTCCAGGATTACAACCTTCAGGTAAGTAGAACTCCTCTTTATTGTGATTCTACATGTGCTATTTTTATTTCTAGGAATCCTATCTCACAAAGCAGGACTAAGCATATAGAAATAAGATATCATTTTATTAGGGAGCATGTGGAGAATGAAAACATCAGTCTTGAGTTTGTCCCCGTAGACAAGCAAGTTGTTGATATCGATCTTCACTAAGACATTAGATGAAGCAAAGTTCAACACCCTCAAATTTGAGTTGGGAATGTTGAACTTGGTAAAGATTCAGGCACTCCCTTTTGCATTTTTTGGTGCAGGTATTGTTCCTCTTGCTGAACATACAGATTCCCAAGTAGTATCAGTTCACTAATGCTTTTATTGAGGGGGAGTAAGTTCCTCTAGAGAGAAGAGAAAAGGTCAGCCAATTGGAGGACCAGCCCCCATATGCCTATTCTGTAGAGTCAAAAAGGGGGAGAGAAGAGAGAAGGTCCTAGCAAGGGGGAGACATGGTAGAGCAAGAGGGACACATAGCCATATAGACAGGAGATGGCAAAGGGGAAAGAAAGACATGTGGCACTCAAGTAAGGACAATAACCTTGCAGCAAAACAGGGGGAGTAAGTGAGGTACATTTACTTATAGCTTATCCGAATTTTGATTTTGATTTTCCTGTATAGGTTGTGTGTATCATTGACCAAGGTGAGAAAACTTTTTTGATAAGGGTTGATAAGGGTTTTGACTTTTAAAAATAGAGGGAGATTGTTGGGTTTATTGTTCCCAATGTTCCTGATTTGTGAGAAGACAAACAGGTCAATGACACACACATCAACTATATTTGATGTGCATTTGAGGTCTTGAGTGCAGGTAGTTCATATCATATTGATTAGACATATGTATACACTAAGTGGTTGCAGGACATACCAAAAATTGCCTAAGTCCACAGGCGTTGAGTGGAGCAAGCTCACTCAATACCAGAGGTATGGACTCAATAATATCTAGTAGTAATTTGGCTAAGTACAAAAGCGTTGTGTGTAGTCTACTCACTCAACATCATAGTACAAAAGCATTGAGTATAGTCTACTCACTAAACGCCATATAACATATAGCGTTGAGTCTGTCTCAGCCTAACTAGAAGAAAGCAAAAAATGTGGCTAAGTCCACAGTCGTTGAGTGTAGTCTACTCAATCAACGCCATACAGCAAAAAGGCTGTGAGTCAAGCTAAGTCAGTCTAAGCCTAGTGGAATTGGCTGAAAATGTGGCCAAGTCCACAAGCGTTGAATGTGGTCTACTCACTCAATGTCATACAGCTTTCAGCATTGAGTGTTGTTGTGCCACTCAACTCCATAGAAAAGTTGGGCAAAAGTTTCACTAAGTCCACAAACGTTGAGTGTAGCTTACTCACTCAACGCCAGATAACAGAAAATTCTCTTAAGTAGTTTGGCATCGAGTGGAGCTTACTCTCTCAACGCCAAGGCGCAGAAATATTTGTTAAGGCAAATAGCGTTGAGTGAGGTAAGCTCACTCAATGCTCTCAATGCTCTCAACGTTCTCAATGCTCTCAATGCTCTCGACGCTCTCAACTCCTTGGAACTGAAATTTGGCTTAGTCCAAAAGCATGGACTGCTTGACTTTTGTCGAGCTCAGCTTCGTCGAATTGAGCTCGACAATCGTCAAACTGAGCTCGGCAATCGTCGAGCTGAGCCAAATTACTCAGTTTAGCCTGGAGTTCGTCGAACTCAGTTCAGCCTTTCATCGATCTAAGTTTGCAGTTCGTCGAACTAAACTTTTGCATTCTTCGAGCTGAGCTCTACGTTCGTCGAACGGAGCTCAGCTTTTGTCGAGCTCAATACTTAGACAGACAAAATTTTGTCTAAGTGTTGTGGCGTTGAGTGATACCTACTCACTCAACGCCTTTGGTTATAATGATTGAATTTTGACTAAGACCAGAGAGATGTTGGGTCATGCTGACGTCAGCAAATTCAAATTATCATCCAAAATTCAAATGGTGCGGAATTACTGCCAGAGACATTGGCGTCCAGCTGTCATCATCTTCTGCACTTTCCAAGGAATATTTCCATCATAAAGTGATGGGGCCCACACACAGCATGGATCCGTTAAATCAAATTTAAATGGAAGGGATGCGTTGGATGGCTTAATCTCAGCCATGAATCCTGGTGGTGGGGGCAACTGCTCAATTGGCCTTCAGAGTATAAAAGGAAGCAATCGGCCAGAGAAAAAAAGCAACCAACACAACCAAGAGAACAATTGATTCCTCGTCTAGGTTTTTTGAAAACGAGAAGAAGGGCGGGAGAACATCATCTTCTTCCTCGCCATTTTCGTTAAGCCTGAAGAAGGAGTTCTGTAAAGAGAACCTTGCTAGGAAGAAGATAGCTGGATCAATTACCATTTGCAATAGCAGGATTAGAATTCATTCTAAGGGAGCAGATCTACAAGTTTTGCAGAGTTTGTTGTTTGAAGAAAGAATCTACTGCCTACATCATTGTCTTCAACATCAAAAGGTTGGGCTGATATCTGTTCAGTACAGGAAGAAGATGACACAGAGTTCTTGATCTAGTGAATAATCATATAATCTTTCTCTTTTTCTTTCTTATGTAAAGATTCTTGGTAAAGCTGGAGTTGTAAGACTGTTTTATAAAGGCTAAGGTCTTTGTGACCAGTGTTTGGCTTTGTGCCGGGTGAAAGGTCGTTGTGACCTAAGGGTTGGCTTAATGCCTAATTGTTAGGTCTGTGTGACCTATATGGTCCTGCGGGATTTGTGTTGTAAGCTATTAAGTAGCTGAGTTTTGGAGTGAGAGTCGAATCTAACACACTGTTAGATAGGCGCAGAGGGACAGTAGATGTACCCAAGATTGGGGAACCACTATAAAATTGTTGTGTCATTTGTGAATGTTCTTTAAAGCTGATAACTAACCTAATCACCGACATAGAAGTTTGATAACAAATTAGAAAAGGTAAAATAAAGACAAAAACATATTCACCCACCCCCTCTAGGTGTTTAGCTAACCTTGAAAACAAGACTTTTACCTTTTATCCATTTTTGCATCCTAAAGCAGAGGAGTTCATCGTGCCTCATTAGCTCCTCAAGGTGAGTAAGAGTTCTTACTTTAATATGGATGATGGACTAACATCTTATGCAGGAGATGTTACGCCCCTGATTTTTTGATGTTTATTTTAATTCTTTTAGCGGCGTGTTTTTGACGTCAGGGCATTACGTTGACGCGTAGTTGATGGGTACCGCTGCTGGAGCATGACTTTTGCTCATTGGTATCCGAGGTTTTGACTTAGACTATTAGCTTGGCAAATTTCTAGTATGTTTTTGAGATATCCCTTGCGAGTCGGGTTCGTTTTGGAACTCGGTGGAGACTTTTTGGGATAGTTGGTGTTTTGGGCATTAAGGATTTTTTACCTAAGTTTGGGTTGTCAGATTTCGATTTCGACTTCGCCATTAGTTTCATAATGTCGATATTTAGCTACGGAACAATTTTCGTAGGATTCCGAGTTGGTTTGAGTTTTGGGTCGTTTGGACGTTTATTTGGTAGTTAATTATAATACAATATTATATTACTTGTAAAAGTTTAAATAGTCTTACGATTTGACAGAAACCCTATTCATCATCTTCCTCTCGAGCCATCATGTTGTTTTGCGAAGGTGAAGAATGGCGGATGTTTCTAGGCTTTTGGTCGTCGATTGTAGGAGCTCTGGTGCTCGAAATCATCATCGGAGAGTACATTCGGACTGCTCTCACCGAGATCTACGTGTGTGCGGTGAGTTTTTCCCGTTTCTTGAGTTTTTGGTTGTTAGGTTATGCTGTTTTGACCCTCTTTTTCCTTTAAAAGTTTAAGGAAGTATAGCCAAGGTGTTCTTGCGGCCGGATCCGTAAGGAAGGGCGCTTGTGTGGCCGTATTTCTGGAGATTGAGGCAAGTGGTGATTTCATCCCCTTGTCAAGAGTTTTTCGTGTGTTTTCTAGTCGATTTTCTTCTTCCCTCCTTAGAATTAGGAGTAGTGTAGGGATCAGCCAAGTTCGATCTATTGCTTAGTGAAACGTCCCCAGTCAAGTAGAGATATGATTCGTCATATATGACTATTAGTCTAATTAGGATTCGTCGAGTATATAGCTAATAGTCTAAGGAAATCTCGTCATATATGATAGTCTAAGTTTAGACAAAGTTGTTGTATATGATCTTTAGCTTAGGTATGAATATTCGTCGAGTATGGTGGGGTTAGCATGATTGTAATGCATCTAGTATAGTCTTGGATTAAGTCTAATTTGTCGAATAGTATAGGTGTTAAGTGGAGTCAGATTCGTCGAGTAATCTTGATGAATTCACCGAGTATTAGCCTTTGGCGTTGAGTGTAGTTTTAGCGTTGAGTGATTCTTGAGACTAAGGCAAATTCGTCGAGTATTCACGACGAATTCGTCGAATTCCAGTCTTGGTATTGAGTGAAATAAACTTGGCGTCGAGAGCGTCGAGTGATCTGTGAGTCTCTAAGTCGGATTCGTCGAGTAATCTTGATAAATTCATCGAGTATTAGTCTTGTCATTGAGTGATTATGTAATTGTTGAGTACTAGGCGTTGAGTTTGCCAAGTTATAGGCTTGGCATTGAGTAATTTGGTTTTGGCGTCGAGAGCCTTGAATGCCGGCGAGGCTAAGTCAAAACGTCGTGTTAACTCGATGAATTCGTTGAGTATAGTCAGCTTAGCATTGAGAGCGTCAAGTGAAGGCGTTGAGTGAAGTAGACTTCGCTGAGTTAAAGTCCAGGCATCAAGTGAGACTTCTTTGGCATTGAGAACGTTTAGTGAATCCAGATTCGTCAAGTATACTCGACGAATTTTCTGTGGACTTAGGTTATTTTCGCCGATTCGTCGAGTATCAAAGTAATTACGCTGAATCGTTTAGTATCGTTAAGGCAGTTGATTTTTGTCAAGTATAGTTCGTCGTGTATCTGCTGCATTCATCGAGTATACTCGATGAATCAGTATGGACTTAGTTATTTTTTGCCGAATTAAGTCTAATTCGTCGAGTTTGGGCCTTAGAGTGCATTTCGGGATTTTCTTCCTTCTTGTCATTGGAGAAACCTGGTGTTTTGATTGGGGGTTTTATGGGTATTTATGGATGTTTAGGTGTGGCCCATGGTTTGCAGTGGATAAAAGACCTCCAACCTGGTGTCGGCTCTTGAATCATTGTACTTGGTGGTTGTTAATGTTTTCTCATGGACTGTTGGGTTGTGTTGGACCTTGTTACCATCACCACAGTTCCTTTTTTGAGATGTTTGGGTTGTTGGGTTGTGTTAGACCTTGCTGTCACCAACACAGTGCCTTCTCGAGATGTTTGGGTCTGTTAGATCGTGTTGGACATTGTGGCCACCGAATCAGAACCGTTTTTGCCTGTGTTAATGATTCACATGTTTAGAGCTATTCAGTTTCTTTTCTTCTTGTTTTATAGACATATGTTGGATGCTTACTCTTGCAGATATTCTCGAAGTATAGCTTCGTTTCGCACTTGGTGCAATTTCCTTACTCTTGGACTCTTTAAGTAAATAACTCATAACTGTTTTATTTCTCATTTGCTTTGGTTTGGCAGATTTCCTGTTGTTGGGGTTGTTAACCACTTTTGATTCCTTGGATTATTATCTACTGATGATCTTTTATCTCTTGTATATTCTTGATGAGGTATTCTTTTCTTTGGAATGCCTCAGGTTTGGGAGCGGTAGCCGATTAAGCGGCTAGGTTTTTGGTTGCTTGTTTTTTGCTGTTGTTGTAGACGTATTTTCTTCACCAGCGTGAGGTAGTGTTGTTGTTTTGTTGTTTAGTTCAGACATACTTGCTTTTTTTTCCTTTTGGAGGGTTAGTGTCAGGTTGTTGATGCCCACCAGAGTTTTTATATTGTTAAGATACCTGCTAACTGCTTAGTCTTTCTTGATGACTGGGTGGTTTTACTTGCTCTCTGTGAAGGTTTAATTCTAGATTTGCATATTAGTTTTTTTGAAAGTATCAAGGTACTATCTCATGCATAATATTTCTTTAAACCAAAGTCATTATATTTTAACTAACATAAAAGCTATTTTTATGCTATAATAAACCTAAAGGTATTCATATCATGAGTTTTCCTGTTTGGATGTTTAAGTTCATGCAGGATGTTAATCAATATAAACAAAGTATTTTCCGTAGCGTATATTCATATTTCTACTTGTGGACTAGTTGATTCACTAAGCCGAGGGATACAACCATTAAAACTTAACTTAAATTATAGTTTTATTCATAATAAACTTGAGTATTTCTTATAAAGTGAGGTTCGAGTTCTTTTTTGAGTGTCTGTAGTTATCCCATGCACGGTGTGGCATCACGTCATGTATTTTCCCTTACTCTGATATATTAATTAAATGCGGAGAAAATGCGGGTTGTAATAGGAGAAGAGCAAGTTTCTTCTCCCTTTGCATCTCATATTTGAAGGGAAGTAGTTCCATATGATTTCAAAGAACTTCGTCTGCCATTCTATTCTAGTTCAAGTGATCTAAACTCTCATTTGCAAGCTTTTGAATCAATTATCTCATTGAAAGCTCTGTTAGATGGAATCAAGTACAAGCTTCTTGTTATATCATTTAGAGCTCAAGTGTTGGACTGGTTCTACAATTTACCACCTCAATCAATTACTTAATTTAACGATCTCCAAAAATAATTTCTTTCAAGGTTTTGTACCTTAAGGAAGAGAAAGAAAGACTCAACATCTCTTTTCCAGATCAAGCAAAAAGATAACGAATCTAATGCTCACTTCATTGACCGATTCTAGAAGGAAACTCTTGATATAGTTAATTTTAAACAAGACTTTATAAATATGCTATCATAAGCAGAATTCGACAAGGCCCTCTAAAGTTTGAAGTCACTACAAAGGAACCAGAAACCTATGGGGATCTTATTGATTTTGTAAATCGTTTCATTGGAGCTTAAACATTGAATACATGCTATATATCTCATCTAAATCAGACGACACAAGAGCAAGAAAAGATTTTATGTAACCAGGATGATGGATCTCTTCATAATTATTTATCTCTTGTTCACAACAACAACCTACTACAATGCGATCAAATTCCTAATCTCTTCGTTTCTCAATACGAAATATATTATGATCATGGGAGTTCATCTATACCTCAATGTTGATGTATTGTGACCGGGAGGTCTGCCCCTGGCGGCTTGGAGACCAGGCAGTGTGGTGGTCTGCCCCTGGCGGCTTGGAGACAGTGCGGTTTGGCGGTTTCACTCCATCAGTTCGCTAGCCGGTTATTGCTGAGTGGTTATCGGATGGTCTGGCTTCTTGACACAGACGACTTGAAGACAGTGTCAGCTTGTCTTCTATTCATTGTGGTTTTCGGGCGGTTAGTATAACCGCGCAGCTTGTGTGGCTTGTATAGGTTCTTGTTCCTATAGATATTAGTCCCACATTGCTTATTTGTAATCTCTCATCTCTCCTCCATTCTATAAAAGAGAGGCTATACCTTTGTAATAATTAAATTTTATGGATAATAAAAATTATGTTAGTCCAAATTTTCGGTGTACTTTTTCTTGTTCGCGCATGGTATCAGAGGACTCGATCTTTTCCACCTGATTATATGAGCTTCCTTTGATCGCGTGACCTGTCTTCTTACGACCTATCTTCGTGGCTTGTTTCTCCCTCCTATTTGTGCACTGTTCGTACGGTTTCTTTCTCATCCTTGTCGTTGCCCTTTGTGTGCGAGACCTCTCTGATTTCCCGTTCTTCTCACCGCGACCTGTTCCAAGTCGCTGCACCCTCCTCTTCTCGCCGCAACTTATTCTTCTTGTCGCGACTTGTTCTTCTCACCACAACCTGTTCTTCTCGTCGCGACCTATTCCTAGTCGGTGCGCCCTCCTCTTCTCGCCGCAAAATATTCTTCTGGTCGCGACTTGTTCTTCTCGCCATGACCTGTTTGTCTAGCCGCGCCCTACTCTTAGTCGTCGCGACCTAACCTTCTTTCCGTTACTTGTTCGTCTCACTGCTCTCTGCTCTCTTCTATGGCTCCCTCCGATACCTCTACCACTACTAATCCAGTTGCCACTCCTCCTTCTACTCCTCTAACTCCTTCGGGTAACCTTGGCACCGTTTCCAAACTCATTGGTTCCAACTACCCGAACTGGAGTGTCTCCTTCACCATTCTTCTCCGATCACAATGCAAACGCCATCATCTCACTGATGACCCTCCTCCTCCAAACTCCGCTCTCTTTGATGATTGGGATGCTAGTGACGCTTTAATTCACACTTGGCTGGCTAATAGCCCTTTATATGAGTGCCTCCCCATCATCCTTCATGATGAAAAAATCAAGGCTGCTTGGTTCATCTTGTCGTTCTCTACTCAAAGTGGGATAAGATGTCTCGCATCTATACTCTGTATGCGGACCTCTTTTCTCGTCCCTCCATGTCTCCTGCCGCTTCTTACCAATATGTTAGGGCTCAAGGTGCCGAGATTCTCCACAATTGCCCCTTATCTGAGGATCTGGCTGAGCAACACAAGCACTTCCAGGAGCTTCTGGTTGTGTGCTATCTTCTGCGATTTCTTGATTATTATGACATGATCCGTCAACAGATCCTTGTCGAGGTGGATTCTCCCACCTTGGATTCCACTGCTGCCCGCATTGCCGTGATTACCTCTCTACTACAATGTCCGCTGTTATCCTCCCCTCCTTAACTAGATCACTATGCTCACCAAACTCAGCGGAGTGGCTCTGGTGGCCGCAACCACCAATCCGTCAAGCGCGACCCTTCCCATTTTCTTTGCTCTCATTGTGGCCGCACCAGCCATATGGTTGATTTTTGCTGGAAGAAGCATTCTCATCTTCTTCCTAGTGTTGACGCTTCCACCTCCTCTTCGAAGCAATCTGCCTCGATGGTAACGTCTTCAGGTAGTGCCCACGTCGTTACTCAAGGTAAATGGTTGATCGACTCTAGTGCTAACAATCATATTAGCGATAATCCTCAGTATTTTTATCTCCTGGAAACATATGATCGGTTGCCCTCAGTCTTTATTGCGAACGGTTCTCCCTCACCGGTCAATGGGATGGGAGTGGTTCAAGTCACTCTGTCTCTTCGCTTGGCGGATACCCTCTATGTGCCCAAGTTCCCTTGCAATTTATTATCGGTTACTTCTTTGCATAAGAAACTACAATATTCTGTCACATTCACTCCTACGTCTTGTTCTTTTCAGGATCGGGCTCCCAACGGACGATTGCTACTGGCACTGAGAACGACGACCTCTACTTCCTCAACAATGTTTCCTCTTTATCCTCCTTCTCCTCCTCTTTTACAGATCTTCTCCAGTTGCACCTTCGCCTTGGTCATGCTCCACCATAACTTCTTCGTCAGCTTCTGCCCCACCTTTCTTCGCAGATTCCTCCTCTCAACTATGACACATGCCATCGTGGCAAGTATCACCGCTCCTCCTTCCCACCGAAGAAAGGTCGTGGATATTCCTGTCCATTTGATCTAGTTCACTCTGATATCTGGGGTCCTGCTCCTACCCTCACTATAGGTCGGGGTAGTTCATATTTTGTAACTTTTATTGATGATTTCTCCCGCTGTACGTGGGTGTATCTCTTAATAGATTGCTTTGAATTATTCTCTGTATGGAAATCTTTTTATTTAATGATTAAGACTCAGTTTGATGTCTTTATTAAAATCTTTCGCTATGATAATGTAAAGGAATATCTTTGTCATGATTTTTCTTCTTTCTGTATGCATCATGAGATTGTTCATTAAATTAGGTGTGTCTATACCTCACAATGTAATGGCGTGGCGGAACGCAAAAACCGTCACCTCCTTGATGTCGCGCACACTTTGATGACACAAATGTAGGTTCCTCTCTCCTATTAGGGATATGCTGTTCTCATCTCCTACTATCTCATCAATCACATTCCCTCCATGGTTTTCCACGGTAACACCCCATTCTCCATTCTCTATCCGAGAAAGGATTTGTTTCCTCTCCCTTTACGTGTCTTTGGGTGCACGACCTTTGTGCACTCTCCCTCAACCACCCGTGACAAACTCTCCCCACGTGCCACCAAATGTCTCTTTCTGGGTTACTCTACCACTTAGAAAGGTTATTGTTTTTTTGACCCTATTCTTCGCAAGCAGTTCGTCTCTACGGACATAACCTTTTTGAAAATGTGTCCTATTTCTCTCGTGACTCCTCTTCTCTTCCTGATGTTCCTTCTTATCCTACCATCCCCTCTGTCCCATCTACACCTACCGAGATTTATCCTCCTCCATCGTTAGACCATCTACTCCTCCTCTCTCCCCGCCTCCATTATCTT
This sequence comes from Platanthera zijinensis, assembly GCA_039513925.1. Lineage (NCBI taxonomy): Eukaryota > Viridiplantae > Streptophyta > Magnoliopsida > Asparagales > Orchidaceae > Platanthera > Platanthera zijinensis. The sequence goes on from CM077089.1 coordinate 59,907,657, forward strand.
CCTCTTCTTCGCAGCCATCTCTCTATACTCCCGGGTAAGCTCTATCCTCCACGGATGCACCGGAAACTGTGGAACACTCCGACCAGGATCTTCCCATTACTCTTCGCAAAGGGGCGCAGACATGTACCCAATACTCGCTAGCTGCTATTATTTATTATGCTCGTCTTACTCCTCACAGGATTTTTGCATTGGCAATCTCTGCCACTGCCACTCCCCGCACCTACCAGGAAGCCCTTGCTATTCCTCATTGGAAGGAGGCCATGGATGAGGAAATTGCAACCCTCACTGAGCGGTGTACAGGGACCCTTGTTCCTCCTTCGTTGGGCACCAATGTTGTTGGCTGTCGGTGCGTCTTTATTGTGAAATCCAGTCTAGACGGCAATATGGATTGTTATAAGGCTCGCCTTGTCACCAAAGGCTTCACTCAGACTTAGGGTATTGATTATTTTGACACCTTCTCTCTAGTTGCTCATCTCAGCACTATTCGGGTTCTCCTCTCTGTGGCCGCCAACAGGGATTGGCCAATTTCCTGACTAGATGTCAAAAATTCCTTTCTCTACGATGATCTTCAGGAAGATGTCTACATGGAGCAACCTCCTGGGTATGTTGCTCAGGGGGAGACACATGTATGCAGGTTGAAAAAAACCATCTATTGCCTAAATCAAAGCCCTCCGACTTGGTTTGACATGTTTATTGGCATTATGGAGGCCGTGTGTTTTACCAGGAGTTCTGTCGATCACTTATTGTTCATTCGAAAAACCTCCCTGGGTCTGGTGGTTCTTGTCGTATATATGCATGATATTCTTCTCACTAGAGATTATCAGGCTGGGATAGCCTCGACAAAGAAACATCTCCATCAACACCTGATCACAAAGGATATTGGTTCCCCAAAATACTTTCTGGGGATAGAAATCTCTCGAAAGCCCAACTCCTTGGTCCTCTCCTAACGTAAGTATGCTCTTGATCTTCTTAAAGAGATAGGGTTGACTGGGGCTAAACCTGCTTGATGCATTATGGCTACTAGAGAAGATAAAACCTGAACAGATGACTCGTCACCTCTATCAGATGTTACGAGGTATAGGCGTCTAGTCGGCAAACTCATTTATCTCACGATAACTAGACCCGACATCTCCTATGCTATAGACAAGATTAACCAATTCATGCAAGATCCTAGGGAGTGCCATCTGCAGTCTATCCCGAGGATATTGAAATATATTAAAGTGGCGCCAGGTAAAGGACTACTATTTCAAAAGAATGGTCATTTGAGGGTTGAAGCATACTCAGATTCTAGCTATGCTGATGATAAAGGAGATCGCAAGTCCACATCTCGCTATTGCGCATTTGTGGGGGGAAACCTTGTGAGTTGGAAGAGCAAGAAATAGTCTATCGTCTCAAGGTCTAGTGTAGAAGCGGTATATCGAAGTATGGCGTCGACCACATGTAAATTAAAGTAGTTTCTAGCTCTCATGCTTGACTTAGGAGAGGTCTACAACCATCCTCTACCTATGTTTTGCGACAACAAGGCCACTATATATATCTCTAAAAATTTGGTCTTCCATGAGAGGACAAAGCACATTGAAGTCGACTGCCATTTATTTGTGAAGAGATTTTGAAGAAACAGATCTGTACTCCCTTCGTTACCTCAGACAACGAGTTAGCAGATATCTTCACCAAGCCTTTGTGTTCTTCTTTTTTTCACATTTGCAACAAGCTGGGAATAATTGATATATATGCTCCAGCTTGAGGGGGATTGTTGATGTATGGTGACCGGGCAGTCTGGGGGTCTTACCCTGGCGGCTTGGATATCGGGCGGTCTGCCCCTGGCGGCTTGGAGACAGCGCGGTCTGGCAGTTTCTCTCCGGTGGTTTGCTAGACGGTTGTTGCTGAGTGGTGACCGGGCGGTCTGGCGAAATTACACAGATGACTTGAAGACAGTGTCGGCTTGTCTTCTCTTCATTATGGTTGTCGGGCAGTTAGTCTAGTCGTGCGGCTTGTGCGGCTTGTATAGTTGCTTGTTCCTGTAATTATTAATCCCGCATTGCTTATTTGTAATCTCTCATCTCTCCTCCATTCTATAAAAGGGAGGCTATACCTTTGTAATAATTATAATTTTGGATAATAAAAATTTTGTTAGTCACAAATTTTGGTATACTTTTTCTTGTCTGCACACTCAACAACTTATACAATCGAAGAATTCAGAGTCAAGTCTTGATGACTCTGATATATCAATTCAGACTTATGATAATGAACCCCATGCTTCTCGCTAATACAAGCAGGTTGGATCAAACATGAATTATACAAACTTACCTATTTTTCTGGAAGAAGTTCTTAAAATTATCTAACAGGAGCTAGGTTTTGTGGCCTTTCCTCATCCGACCTAATCATAGGAGCTGTCATAAGGAATTATTCTGTCAATATCATATCTGCATGGGACATGATATAAAAAAATATCGAGCTCTTCATAAGCTCGTGGAAAAATTGCTAAAGGAAGGCAAGTTGCAAGAATATATCGCTTAAAAATATCATTATAAAAACCTCTCTAGCAACATCGAGTACTCACTCATTGCTGAAGCTAATTTCAAATATTTCTAGTGGAAAGATTTGTCTTACCACTCCTTCAATCATGCTCTTACTACTTTATTCCATCAAATTGTTCGCATGATTGAATATATTCTGGAAACTTTCGGCATTCAAACCCACTCCGCGTGGTCGCCATATTTCCAAAGAGGCAATCAAACCAACTTTTTAGTGGTCGCCTATAAACTTAATGAGGCAATCAAACCCACTACACATGGTTACCCAAAATCTTCTCCAGGAAATCATGTCCACTCCACGTGGCTACCTATGGTTACTTAAAATATTTGTGCCCACTTCTTAGTGGATGTTTTGATTTGTGCAAAGTTATTTCCTTTATATCGAATATGAATGCTATGTGATTTCTTGTATAGAAATAAGATGTTGCTTCTTGCACTATTGAAAGTGTGTGAAATGAATTTCAGATTATCATCTTGGTTGAGTCCCTTAAGAAATTTATTCTATAAATGACTATATATATATATATATTTATTTATTTACCTACAAAAACCAGCAGGAATTCAAGAGCTCTCTTCATGTACTCGTGCTTTATATTTCTTTCATATCTGCTACCTCTCTTCTTCAAAGATTAGCAGGTATTCACAAGTTCTCTTCAGGTACTCATGCTTTATATTTATTTCATATCTGCTTCTTACCTCTCTTCTACAGAGATTAGCAGGTATTCACGAGTTCTCTTCAGGTACTCATGCTTTATATTTCTTTTATATCTGCTTCTTACCTCTCTTTTACAGAGATTAGCAGATATTCATGAGTTCTCTTCAGGTACTCACTCCTAAAATATTTCTATTTTTCCTGCATCTAAATTCTCTTTTGCAGAGGTTGTCTGGTGCTTGTAAGTTCTCTTCGGGTACTTGTAAGTTATATTTCTTCTATACCACCTCTCACTTTTGTTTTGCAGAGCTTAGTAGAAGACATTGGCAAAGTCTTCCTCACCTTGTGGGTCCAATTCAGGTATTCACAAAATGCACCTTTTTAGGCTTACTTTGACTCTTCTCTTTTGCAGGAGAAAAAGTAAGTATTTACAGACTCTTGTAAGGAGATACATCATGTTCTATCTCTCTCATTGTCCTCTTTTTTCTACATCTTTTTTAAGGGGCCGATCGCGATTTTGGTTGTTCTCTACTTTTTCGAAGTTTCTAATTTCTTAGAAACTTAAAAAAGTGCGGGGGTTACGTTAACCTAGAAATCAGCGATCCTCTCCAAGGTGGCTAGCTTGTGAGTCGCGGACTACTCCAACCCACTCTAGGAGCTCGTAGCCTGGTTTTCTTATGGTCGTGCAGATAGATTTTATAAACGCACAATCGCCCGACGATAGAACTATCGCCAAGCGATAGCTCAGCTCAAGCAGACTCTCAAATTATATCCACACAGACTGTATGGTAGCCGCATTCTCTATAAGGGGGCACAGACTGTTTCCTCAGTCCACTCCAGCAGGTCGTGCGGCTAGGAAAGCTAACAGTGCTATCTCCTAGCGACAGCGGTTATCGCCAGGCGATAGCTCCCTTTATCCTACAGGTGCAACCAACATCCCAGTTCGTCTATCTGCCTAGAAAGAGGCGGATACCTCCTCAATCTGCCCAGAAGGAGGCGAGCTCCACATCAGTTCGCCCAGTAGGGAGCGGACTCTTCCACTAGTAGAGGCAGACTCATTCTTAGTCCACTAGCAGGGCGCGAATTCCATTTTACCAAAAGAGTCTGGAATCCAGCCAGTAGAGGGAGGCAGACTCCTCTGCAGTCCGACGTATAGAAGAACACCTTCTTAGTCCGCCAAATACAATTGAATAGTCCATTAGCAAGAGCCAATCTTACATTTAGTCTCCATATGAAGGCAACCACTAGAGGTGATGACATCAAGTCTAGTTCTGGAAGTTTCTACCTTGAGCCTATAAATAGGCCCCCATACCTCTCATTTAAGGAAGAAACTAGTGGGGGCAACCTTAGTAGCCAACACTGCGGTTACATTTTCCTAACCGCCAACACTACCTGCTGACAAACCATCACTCTAGGCAGACTCTGCGGATAGCCTATGTGGCTAGGTCGATAGGCGGGCAGCTATCTACCCAGCTCGGTAGCGTCTACACTCCTTAAGTCAATATAGCCAGGCGATATCGAGCTCCTTTTTCTAATCAGGCAGTTCGTTCAAACCGCCTCACAGCCAGCTCACTAGCGACCTGGGCGACTAAGAACTGCGACAAGCGATTACAAGTGGCCTACCCATCATTAGCCTCCAACATCTGGGGATACCTCGGCGATCTTCACAACAAACCCGTGCGTATGGACCTGGCGGTCATCTAAGTTTTATCCATTACCCACGAGAAGCACTCAGGAGACCTCAGTGATTAATGCGGCTATCATCGGGCGATAAGAGTTAAATCGCAGCGATAATGCATATAGATGATTGGCTATCACGTTGGCTACCTGTGCGACCCATCAGCCTGGTGGATAACCCCGTACGGCTTGGGTGACCTCCATTTTACTTATTTGCCAGCACCCTTGTACTATTTATTTACTTTTCCATATAAATGAACTTGACCTAAGGTTTAACACAGGTTTATAATTAAGGGAAAGCCCGCGAAGAGAGACATTTGTCGTGGCGGGCGAAGTTGGTCTCGCCGCATGATAACGACCATCTACTTTCCTATTTCTCTCTTCTTCACTCGGGACTCAAAGTAACTAGCTATTCGCCAGTCTCTTCTCCTTCCTTCAACCCCCACTCCCTAACTCGGACATCGTGTCTCGATGCGCATTTCTTGCATCAATAGCGAACATATGCTAATGTCTGCAAAAGAGAAGTCAAAACAGGTAAATTTAAAATATAACGCGAGTACCTGAAGAGAACTCGCGAACACTAGTTAATCTCTGCAAAAGAGAAGTCAAAAGAAGTTAAATAACTAATAACGCGAGTAACTGAGGAGAACTTGCGAACACATGTAAATCTATTCAAAAGTAAAATTAAAAGTAGGTAAATAAACTTATAACGCAAGTACCTGAGGTGAACTCGCGAATATTTGCTAATCTCTGCAAAATAGAAGTCAAAAGAGGTAAATTTAAAATATAATGCGAGTACCTTAAAATAACTCGCAAACACCAGCTAATCTCTGCAAAAGAAAAGTCAAAAGCTGGTAAATAAACATATAATGCGAGTACGTGAAGAGAACTCGCGAACATATGCTAATCTCTGCAAAAAAGAAGTCAAAAGCAGGTAAATTTATAATGTAACGTGAGTAGCTAAAGAGAACTCGCGAACACCTGCTAATCTCTACTAAAGAGAAGCCAAAAGCAGGTAAATAAACATATAATGTGAGTACCTGAGGTGAGCTCGCGAACAACTGCAAATCTATGCAAAAGAGAAGTCAAAAGCAGGTAATTTTCTATATCGAACAACACAAAGGGTCGCTACCCCTTATAGAGATTGAACAAGGGCTATATGTCAAAGTTCGCTCAAGAGAATAGGTCCTACCCGATCTGAACAATTAGCAATTCAAATTAAAATTATACGCAAACATTCACAATTCCAATAAAAGAAAATCCGGACTAAAATAGCGAATTAAAATAAAGTCTTTATCAATCCCAAAAATTAATTAATATGAGGGTATACCAAATCATTTGAACTCAAGGGGAAATCAAAGGTGATGAACCCGATTTCTTCTAGTGTTCACGAGATCTACCCGCTCTAAATTATACGAAAAATATTCGGACAATTAACGTTTAAAATTTAGATTTTAATTAGCACAATTTCAATATAAATCAAGACAATTAACTAGCCTTCTAATTCCACCAAATCTCACAAGTTATATTAGAAGAAAATCACACAAGAGATGTTTAGAAATCTGTTACCCAATCCCAAGAGGTCCGTCCACAATATTGAGTGGAGGAATCACTCACGAATGTGGTAGATTTTCTATTTCCGCACAAACCCACAGATTCGCACCGAACGATGTAAACGCAAGACATTCCCCTTTGCAAGAAAACCCTATAAGAGGGAGAAATTTTGAGGGATTTTATATATGGAAAGTGGAGAGAGACAAGGTGGTGGAAAAGTGAGGGCGGGTCGGTTATTTTGTGGGGATGAAGATGGCCGGGTTTCTCTTCGGTGATGAAGAGGGTGGTCGGCTTAGGTGTTGAAGGAGAAGGGAGGGCTCGGGTTTGTGGTGGATGTGGGTGGCCGAATTTTTGAAGGGGAGGGAGATGGTGGCGGCTAGGAGGGTGGCCAGCTAGGTTTTTGGAAGGGAAATAGGGGCTCAGTTTGGGAGGAGACAAGAAGGGTTGTTTAGGGGAAAACTATAGGAGGAGGAGGAGGAGGGGAAGAAGAGGCCGAGATAGAGAGAGGAAGAGGAGGCCGAGATAGAGAGGGCAAATGAAGTGGTCGGCGACCAAGAGAGGAGAGAAAGAGGGAGGGACGAACTAGGCAAGGAGGAGGAGGAAATCTCAATAGATTTAGGGTTTCAATTTCTAATTCTTCTTCATTACAATACTCAACAAAAGCATGGCTATATATAGCCTACACCTGATGTAGGCCCACTCTTTCGAGTGTTTGGGTGGCCGACGTAACTAACACGACGCTCTCAAATATCCTGCACGTCACGCTCAAGCATCTAACGTAGCAACGACTCAATTAATATTGTCTCTAATTAAAGATTATGGGGGGGGGGGGGTTCGCAAGGACCCTAAAGATAATACCAAGGCGATAGGCCAAGTTCCTCTCAAGCGAAAAGAACCCACACGGTTCGGTCGAGCGTTGTTGTATCAAAAGAGAACCCACCAAAAGTAAAAGATTCAAACAAGGGTGGTTCTCTCACAACAAAATACAACGAGGGCTGCCACACCTCACGAACTTAAACTAAAGAAATAAACACGACAATAACTAAAAGAAATTAGCCATGAAAATTCAAGCGTTACACAAGACACGCAATTTTCCAATGCCACAAGATCTATCTAAAGAAGAGAAACACATAAAGGTGGAAATGTTCGTTACCCAACCGGGTTTGATGAATCCGGTTCACTCTAATAGAATCTTTCTTCAACGGCTCCGCCAGAGATACGCCGGAGGGACATAAATTCGTCGCCTTCTTCGTATCACGCTATATTCGGAAAGTCCCGGCAAAATCTTCTGAATATGGAAATAATATTTCCCAATAAGGCTTGAGAGGGAAAAGGTGGCAGGATATCGGAAATAATTAAGGAATGATATAATTTCAAATATGGTAGGTAGAGAATTTATGGACGGGGATATATTTTGAATCTGGAAAATAAGGGGGAATATTGTAGAGAATGCTTTGGATTAGGAAAGAGATTTGGAGTGGAGGAAAAGATGAGATGGTGGGGCTTGGTTTTGGTAGTGGTGGAGGGGGCTCGGGTTTGAAGAGGATGAGGGCTACTCGGGTGAGGGATTTTTAGGTGGTGGCCAGGTCTTGTGAGAGAGGAGTAGGTGGCAACGTTGGAGGTTGGTGATGGAGGTGGCTCGGCTAGGGTTGCTAGGAGGTGGCTCAGGTTGATTGGGGGAGAGGGGTTGCCGGTTGTGTGAAGGATGAAGAGGATGGTATGGCTCGGGTAGCAAGGATGTAAAGAAGAGTTGAAGGGAGAAGGGGAGGAGAAGGGAGGCCGAGAGAAAGAGGAGGTGGAGGGTGGCCGACGGCCAAAGAAGATGAAGATTAGAGGGGGCCAAAATTTGCCTTGGAGAAGGAGGAGGATTTCAATCTTGAAATTAGGCTTTCTTTTAATTCATTCAATACTGAAAAACAAAGGAGTACATGCCTTTATATAGGCTTTACATTCAAGGGAAAAGGGCTACATGCAGCCCAACATGAAAATGAAATAAAACACAACACATACACCGTGGTTTTATAACATAACCATGTTACAAATAATACATGAAATTAAACATGAAATAAAAATGATAATTCCGAAATAAAACAACTAATAAAATATATTATTACTCAATTATTATTTATTAATATATATTATTAATAAATAATAATTGGGCTTACGCTCCGGACGGCTATTGTGGCGACGCTTCCAAGGGTCGTCCGTAAGCATGCTGTCGCCGTCATCAAAGTGTTGCAGGCCGACGTCTCCATTCAAATATAACGGGTCACCATCATCGTCAGAGGGAGGAAGCTCCTTGGACACATGTCGTGGGAAGTCGGCTCCATCAATCCTCCCCCTCTTAAAAATACTCATCACTGATGAGTATACCTGTGTGTACTCGCTTGGAAGGTCATCGTCGAGGAAGAAGAACCTGCATGGCAAAAGGTGGTCTTGTAGGGACCTCAAATACACATTAGCCAAAGAAGGAAAAAGAATTTCAACAACATCCACCAACACACCTCCGATGTTGACCGATAAGGAGAACGATCGTAGGAAACTGTCACCACCCAACCCAATAGAAAGCATAGTGGAAAATATATACAGAGAGGTAGACATTTCAATTGGCATAAAAGCATAAAGCGTAAAGTATGTAATGATGAAAATAGGAGCTATGCCCCAATCAGTGGAAAATTTTAAAAGAAATGTCATGTCACCAAACTTCCGTAAAATTCGTAAAGAATAGACTAGCCGATTCATTATTATTTCTAAGGTGCCCGGGAGCATACATTCAGGGGTGAGACAAGCCAAAACTAAATCAATCACATAACGGTGGGAGACTTTCTGACACAAACTCGCAAGTAAATTTAAGGACGCATTTTGATGGATTAAAAGGATAAGAATGCGCCTAATTAACTTAAAACCATGTGGGGTGAACCCATGTGCAACATGACTAGAATTAATAGTAGAAAATAACGGAACTATGTCAGGTGGCACGGGTGCTTTAAATTCAAAAATTATTTCGGTGGAGCCTAACGTTTTCGTTTTAAATTTGGAATTAAATTTTGATTTAAAAATGTCGTAATGAATATCTAGCAGAAAACGCTTGTAACCAACTACGTTTACCTACATCCATCGAAGTAAGCCTAATTGGGAGGCGGTAATAATAAACTTCTCCAAATATAAAGGGCTAGAAATGACTAGCTCGTGTCCTAACAAATCATCTACTTGAGTTAAATGAACCAGAGGGAGAGTCGACATGGTTGATTCCATAGGGGAAGTTAAGTCACACTCAACATCAAAACACGGATTACTCGTCCAAGAACAAGCCTCTGGTTGCAGGCCGTTAAAATCATTGGAAAAATTAAACAGTGGATTCGTCCTCACTGAAAACCCAGCCGACATGTCTTCCAATTCATTTGATATATCATTTAATTCAGAATCAGTGGTCATATCATAGGTTGGCAAAATCTTACCTAACAAAACTTCTAAACTAACACGGGCCCCAGGCGAAGGAGCTATCAATGAAATGTCTATCGGACCCTTAGTGCAACCGTCCTCCAAAGATAAATATTCCGCTCAGGGTAAATCTACCAAAGCTTTACAACCTTCGTTGATCAGCTCTTCCCATGAGGTGGGTACATTGCCTAAAGCAGAATAGAGGGATGGGCAAATCGAATCCCTGGGAGTATCAAAATTAACTTGACTTTTAAGCGGCGTTGATAACGTAAACAAACTAACTCCCGGATGTATCACACTAAGATTATCCCAAATTGAACAACCATCCCAAGGTCAATCTTATAATACCATTGAAACATCTATTAATTCTGGGTCAACCATAATAATACCGGGTCCTAGCAATTCATCACCTAATTTAATAGCAGGTAAGCTCTCAACATACCGACTCAGACGGAATGTCTTCAAACTCAGGTCATCAGACGACTCCATGACTAAAATATCATCGAAGGGGGGTGGAGATGATTCCTCAGGGGATAAATCCTCGTCCAGGTCACTAGGGTAACAAATCTCCTCATCGTCACTCAAATCGCCAGCGTTTTCAGCCTCGTCCTCAGTGACGGGCACAGTCCAAGACATAGCCTCAGACTCAACAGGAGAGTCAACGACTAATTCAGACAACTCGGGGAGAGACTTAATAGGGCCTAATGGCGTAATCGGGGTAGGATGCTCAATAGAGCCAAGATCAGGTATGGCCCTAGAGACATATGTCGTAATCATTTGCCTACCCTTACGGGTAGGATTACTCTCACCCCGCTGGCTTATGGCAGTCCTAGCAGTCACATGTATGGAACTTGGGATAGGGAACCTCATTGTTTCCCTTCCTCTATAGGTGGGTGCAGGTAGGCTAGGGGTAGCTCTACCAACCTGGGGAAAGGACCTATCTTGGGATAATGTGTCACTCCTATGATCCGGCATGGTTCTAGTGCCATAACAATACTGGCTATCGGATGTCGGGCTAGTACTAAGACGGTAGCGGGAGTCAAATTCCGCTGAGAGAATTCTTCGCATGTGCCGCCAAGCATAAGGATAGCTACCAGTACCACGCTCGTTCTCTTCGTTTAGCCAAAACTCACGGGCTCGACCTCTTAACCTCTCTCGGACTACACTAACCTTTAGGTATTCGCCCAATTGGTTATATTCGAAATAGGTTTCTACCCCCTCAAGCAAGTATTTAAAATACTTGGGATCCCCATAACTATCATAGGTAAAAATATTAGTGTGTAGAAAATTTAGGGGTCCATTGGAAGTGTTAACGTTGAAAGCCATTTCAGTGTGAACCGAGGGCACAATCGATCCGTATTTTGTGTGAATGCAAAGAAAAGGGTACCTGAACAACTAATTTCAGGAAAGATGGAATTGTTCCCGCTTCGTCACTAAGGTTATAATTATATAAAATAGATTTTCTTGATGGAAAAAAATATGAGTATTATTAAAAAAAATTTTGAATTTTGCTGAAACAATAAAAAGATAGGATGCTATTTGCAGACCAACTATTAAATTTTAAAATAACTTAATAAAAAAAATACTTAATGAAAAATAATTTTTTTTTTGGATTTCTTATTAAAAATAAGATAGAGAATTTCCAGATTTTTTTTATAGATCAAAATAAAAATTTTAGGCCGCTATTTGCAAACCAAAAATTTTAAAATTGATTTTTTTATAAAATATCATGCAACGAGTGAGTGCGTGTTAACATGCCAAATAAGAGGGGGAGGGTGCCAATGAAGAAATTGTTGTGAACCTCTCTCTGATATCAAATTGATTTAGGCCCACTCTTTCGAGCGTTTAGGTGGCCGACGTAACTAACACGACGATCTCCAATACCCCGCACGTCACGCTCAGCATCTAACGCAACAACGACTCAATTAATATTGTTACTAATTAAAGATTACGAAGGGGGGGGGGGTTCACAAGGCCCCTAAAGATAAAACCAAGGCGATAGGTCAAGGTCCTCTCAAGCAAAAAGAACCCACATGGTTCGGTCGAGCGTTGTTGTATCAAAAGAGAACCCATCGAAAGCAAAAGATTCGAACAAGGGTGGTTCTCTCCCAACAAAATACAATGAGGGCCGCCACACCTCACGAACTTAAACAAAAAAATAAACACGACAATAACTAAAAGAAAATAGCCAAGAAAATTCAAGCGTTACACAAGCCACGCAATTTGCCAATGCCACAAGATCTATCTAAAGAAGAGAAACACATAAAGGTGGAAATGTTCGTTACCCAACGGGGTTTGATGAATCCGGTTCACTCTAATAGAATTGTTCTTCAATGGCTCTGCCAGAGATACCCTGGAGGGAGAGAAATTCGTCTCCTTCTTCGTATCACGCTATATTTGGAAAGTCCCGGCAAAATCTTCTGAATATGGAAATAATATTTCCTAATTAGGCTGGAGAGGGAAAAGGTGGCAGGATATCAGAAATAATTAAGGAATGATATAATTTCAAATATGATAGTTAGAGAATTTATGGACGGGGATATATTTTGAATATGGTCAATAAGGGGGAATATTGTAGAGAATACTTTGGATTAGGAAAGAGATTTGGAGTGGAGGGAAAGAGGAGAAGGTGGGGCTTGATTTTAGTAGTGGTGGAGGGGGCTCAGGTTTGAAGAGGATGAGGGCTACTCGGGTGAGGGATTTTTGGGTGGTGGTCGAGTCTTGTCATAGAGGAGAAGGTGGCAGCATTGGAGGTTGGTGATGGAGGTTGCTCGGCTAGGGTTGCTAGGAGGTGGCTCGGGTTGGTTGGGGTAGAGGGGTTGCCGGTTGTGTGAAGGATGAAGAGGATGGTATGGCTCGGGTAGCAAGGATGTACAGAAGAGTTCAATGGAGAAGGGGAGGAGAAGGGAGGCCGAGAAAGAGGGGAGGGGGAGGGTGGTCGGCGGCCAAAGAAGAAGAGGAATAGAGGGGGCCGAAATTTGCCTTGGAGAAGGAGGTGGATTTCAATCTTGAAATTAGGCTTTCTTTTCATTCATTCACTACTGAAAAACAAAGGGGTACATGCCATTATATAGGCTTTACATTCAAGGGAAAAGGGCTACATGCAGTCCAACATGAAAATGAAATAAAACACAACACATACACCATGATTTTATAACATAACCATGTTACAAATAATACATGAAATTAAACATGAAATAAAAATACTAATTCCGAAATAAAACAACTAATAAAATATATTATTACTTAATTATTATTTATTAATATATATTATTAATAAATAATAATTAAGCTTACGCTCCGGACAGTTGTTGTGGCGACGCTTCCAAGGGTCGTCCGTAAGCATGCTGTCGCCGTCATCAAAGTGTTGCGGGCCAACGTCTCCATTCAAATCTAACGGGTCACCATCATCGTCAGAGGGAGGACGCTCCTTGGCCACATGTCGTGGGAAGTCGGCTCCATCAACACTACTCCAACACCACCCTTCATGAAAATACAAACACTTGATGGTTATAGGCACCCATCAATACACAAGAAATGAAATAATTAAAAGAACACATGATGGTTATAAGCACCCATCATTACACATGAAATAAAATTATTAAACGTGAAATAAACACTAAATATTAAATTGCTTAAAATAAACAAATGCTAAAATATATAATTATAATTATTTAATTTATAATTATATTTTTTATTTAATGGTGGCGGATGTCGTGCAAAACATGTGGTTGCATTGTCGAAGAACGTCGTGGTAGACTCCCATCTTCAAGCTTGCGGCAACGATCGTCCCAATCCACGAACTCTCTACGACGGGGATCCACGACCGCATCAGCATCGTCGCCATCATCCATGTCCGGAAACGAGGTGCGCTTCCAACCCCCTCCCTTGGTGCTAAATGTTTAGTTATATTATAGGAGAGATGTCGAATCAAAAGAGACTAACTTGTGCATGATGAAGATCTCCTAGGAAGAGACCATGCTAGGACTTTGTCCTAGAGATTAGTTGACTTCAACCTCTCCTCTCTTCTTGGTTAAGATGGTGGACTTTGTTTCGTGAAGAAAGATGGTATATTGAGGGTGAATAAGGGAGGAGGAAAGTCTGAAAATAGTTATGAACAAATGTCTAAAGCAAAAAGACGAACTAATATTGTTTGTTTGGCTTTAAGATGCGTGCAGAAATATGTTTTCTATGCGCAACAAACTTTGAGACCATTTTTGAGTATGATATGGCCGGATCTTGGTCTTGATTTAAACAAAAAAGTTGTATTCCTCAAAAAGACCTTTCCAACGAATGGTTACATGTTTTCATAGGAGCTTTGTAGCTCCTGGAATGTCCAGTCGAAGTTACTGCACTGTAATATCTTAGGTGCATGTTGCTTTCGGGTTAATGTCTAACCAGTTTTGGACTATGTAGAAGAAATGTAGCAAGATGATGTTCAGATTTGGATGAGCTTAGTTATATGTAAACGATATAAAAATGGTTTGGAGGAATTTAATAAACAAATGGTTTGGGTAAATTAGTGAACAAATGATTTGATAAGTTTTTGTTGTACAAATGGCTACTTGTGGAATCTGGTAAGCATGCACGCGATTGTAATCCGATGAATGATATAAGTTTTGAAAGAGGGTGTGGTGCCCAATAATTGAATGTGTAATTTGTAGCTATGTTATCATGCCTGGTGAATATGTGAAGTGTCACTATATTGTTGTGATTAACATATGAAAGCATAGTGGTTTGTGGATGCTTGGTTATAAGGAAGGAATCATATGAGGTAAATCTCATGGCCATGTAATATGTTGAATCGTGATCTTAAATGTTGGATGTGATAATTTGTATAGTCCACTGCTTAGAGTGTGTATCTCTACGAGTAGCAGTATGAGATTGGTATGTTGTTCAAGGTGGCTTGGCACCTGTGTTTAAGCTGAACCTTTGAGTACTTGGAGCACTATAATAGAAAAAGGGTGTAAGTGCGTGTGTTTGACCGCGCTGAATTAGTAATGATGAAATGAGACTTTGTGTGGTTGGGAATGGTCCTCGGTGCTCATTCACGAGGCTCCTTCCGTGCCAAGTGGACAGTTGGGCTTGCTCCTTTAGTGATACGCTCCCATAGGCTCCTTCCGTGACACGATGATATGAAATTGCATGCGGTGTGAGTTGACACATGGTGTCATAATCCTGGGTTAAGGATAGTGTGGCATGTCTACAGGCTCGTCAGTAATCACACCAACGAGAGTTGATAGATAGACCTTGGCCGATTGGTCTTGGTCCTCGGTGCTCATTCCCAGGGCTCCTTCCGTACTAAGTGTACAGTTATGCTTGGTCATGTGGTGATACGATCTCACAGGCTCCTTCCATGCCACAAAGATAGGCCAGGTAGTGTGGAGACCAGCCTAGTAGTGGAAAGCCCGTTTCACTGTCACCGTCTGGCCACGATGGATGGCGCTTGAAAGGTTAGCTACCTGCTCGAAAAGTGTGAACTATAAGTCTGTGTCGACATAGCAGTGTGTGTGTGTGTGAGAATGGGTATGTTATCATGTTGCATTCATATTATTACATTGCACTACATAGATCCTCATCATATAAGTTTGTATGGGCACTCTTATATGATGAGTTACTTTTATGTTAAGATTATCCTTAACTCATAAATCTGTATAGGCATTTTTATAAGTTAAGTTACTTTTCTGTTGTAGAATTATATGTGAAGGATTGTTATGGTTTGAGTAGAACTGCTAGAATTAAAATGTTGTTAATAATGCTATACATTCCTACTGTTATTACTCATGATATATAGATTCTCCACCTGTTTGTACTACTGCTTATATATATATATATATATATATATATATATATATATATATATATATATTGTACCCTTGTTCCTTTCTCCTTCCGGTGCCTAAGAGTCGTCGGGGGAGCGGATATGATAGCCACTTAGTCTTATGACTAACGGTTGCTACGTATTCCATTTTAGGAGGAAAGACCGCAGATAGAGCAGTAGCAGGTCGTGTAGGAGGGCATCCATGCCAGGTGATAGGGCGTGATACAACGTTACCATCGCTACCGTCAATCACTAATGTGAGTTTTGAGAAACTTATGTTGTAGCCCTTTGGGCAATTTGTGTACTCTAATATTATAGAAGTGATTGTTGCTTCTTATTATTGTTGTACTTGTTGGACTTATATACTTATGTGGATTTTGACTTTTTACTTCTCTTTATGTTGGGTTGGCATGGATGATATTGGTTCTAGCTGGCAGGATAGGTGTCTTACAGTATCGGTCAACCCGTGTGTTGGCGTTACCACAAGGCAGCTGTTCTGGGCATAAGACTCCCCTCGTTTGTGTCTTGTGTTCGGGGAGGGGGTCTTACAAATGGTATCAGCTTGCAACGATACTAAATTAAAGAAGTCATTGAACAATGGTGCCACCCTCATTCGATTGGTCAGTTTGCGGATAAGCTGACATAGCAGAAGCAGTGGTGTGCCCATGTGTAATTCAGACTAAGTATGTCCAGTTGTTAACCTACTATTAGCTAACTTGACCTTAGGTTTTTACCTTTATGTGTAGATCATGGTACGTGTAGAGCTAGTAGCGGTCACTCCCGCCCCTTTCGTCCCTACCCAGTTCCAGAAGTCATAGTTAGGACAGACGCTTACGAAAAATTCTGGATACTTTCAGGTCTCAACAGGTCCCGGGATCTAACTGGCTGAGAACCTTCCGAGCCCTCTCCCCGCCTATTTACCATAGGGTGGAGTCGGCTACCCATGTAGAAAAATGGCTAGACACAGTGCAAGAGCAAATGGCCAGAATCAGATGTCTAGCCAGTATGGCTGTGACCTTAGTAATGTCAGTCTTAGAAACGCATTGTACAACCTCGGGCTCGCAGCATGGCGAGAGGGTCCGAGCGAGTGGGCCCAGGCGAGAGAAAGGGCCCTGGCAAGAGGGCTCAATCGAGAGGCTCCAGGCGAGCGAGTGGGCCCAGGCAAGAGGCCCCATCCAGGCGAGAGGGCCCTGGCGGGTGGACCCTAGCGAGAGGTACCCGGAGAGAAGGGCCATCTTGGTTCAAGGCAGGTTCAGGTAGGGCCGGGCCCAACTTTTGGACCCCAGGGGTGTTTTACCCTTTTACCCCGGGTGGTCTGCATTTATCCCTTATGGACAGCGGAGTTTGGCTGTTGGCAGACCTAGCCAAGGATGTTCTGGTAATTTCAGGGCAGTGCAAATTGGTTATTTGCAGTCCCAGTTTAGAGGCCTATAAATAGACCGGTAAGGTGACTTAGAAGGGCAAGCTTTCTTGACTCCTTCCACTTCTTCTAAGGCACCTAGCTCAGCATTGGCTAGGGAGGGGAAGAGCTTTAGTCTCTTCCGGGTACGAGGTGGGACCTCCTCGCTGGAGCCTCCGGTCTAGTTCTTCTCCTCGAGTGTGATCCTAAGCGAGTAAGCGTGAGCTGCCCTAGTAGTTACGAGCTTTAGGTGGAGCCGACCTTGTTGGTTCCAACATTTTTGGTGCGGTGAGCGTGGAACCGCAGCTTGTGCGGAAGAGCGAAGGATTACCTCATGAAGGGAGATACGGGAGGGGAAGGCGAAGGGTCCCTAAGGCTGGAGGGATATGTCGGGAGGGCAGAGTTCATGTCATCCATCGGAGGGATCATGGATTTGCTGAAGCAACTCACACAGAGAGGCGAGTGCGAGACTGCCCCACCTCAGGTGCCAGACCTCGCGCCCAAGGGAGGGGTCGACTCGGCAAGGGTAGGTGAAGATGCACCCGAGAGGCGGCCGGGAAAGGAAATAGTGGCGGAAGGACCTCGGCGAGAGGTGGAAGGAAGGGAGCTCTTCCCCAGTCCGGCGAGTGCCGTCGCGCCGGCGGAGCTAGTGGCGCGAGTGGATCTGGCGAGACCACCGGCGAGAGGATCTCCTTTCTGCGAGTTGGTCCTCTCGGCACCCGTTCTAGAAGGGTTCCGCGAGCCGGAGATGAGCTACTATGTGGGGAAGGATGACCCCCTCCAACACTTGCAGTGGTTTGAAGACGCAGTGTCCATCAGACCTATGACTGACGCCTTCAAGTGCCGCCTCTTCGCTATCACTTTGAAGGACAAGGCTAGGGACTGGTTCCATCAACTCCCTACTGGTTCCATTTATTGCTTCGAAGACCTGAGCAGAAGTTTCCAGCTGCGTTTATCGACCTCTAAGAAGAGGAAGAGGAACCCGGAGTCCATCTTCCTGATCATGCAAAAGGCGGACGAGTCCTTGGCTCAATACGTGGACCGTTTCCAGGAGGAGATGCTAGGCATCCAGTGTTGGGATTTGTCTCCACAATACCTCAGATTTGTAGGTGGTCAGACCTTGAACTAAGATGAATTAAGGTGTATTTGATGCTTTGTTTAAGTTGTATGTGTGTAGGTCCTTAATGCCAAGTGTAGACCAATGTCAGTCTATAATGGGTCACCAAACACAGGACCATACAATGTAATCCCTCATTGTGTGATCCAAAGTGTTGGCCCATGTATAGCCTCTCTATTGGGATACACTTCCTACATGCACTTGGAATGGTGGACTCAAGTATTGAAGTATGTTTTTTAGAAGAAATTTTTCTAAGTCCACATACTCGAGTAGTACCCTTCATATACTCGAGTAAGTGACTTAGTACTCGAGTAGATCCTTAGACATACTCGTGTAGACTCTATATACTCGTGTAGATAAGTTTATACTCGAGTAGATAGTCAGTCACTCGAGTAGATCATTTCTTATACTCGAGTAAATCCTTCTGTTCTTAATCCAGAAATTTTCTAAGTCCACATACTCGAGTACTTCTCTAGTATACTCGAGTAAGTGGGTCTGTACTCGAGTAAGTTGGTTTACATACTCGAGTAGACTGTATTCACTCGAGTAAGTGATAACTTGTACTCGAGTGGTTGGTTAGTTACTCGAGTAAGTGCCTTGTTTATACTCGAGTAGTTCTGTTCTTCCCATTTCAGAAATATTCTAAGTCCACATACTCGTGTAGTTCCCTATATACTCGAGTAAGTGACTCTGTACTCGAGTAGTTATTTTTCATACTCGAGTAAGTCAATGCTTACTCGAGTAGTTGTTCTAAGATACTCGAGTAGTTCATTTTCCCCTCACTCGAGTAGTTCTCCTAATATACTCAAGTAGTTCTTTTTCTCTCACTCGAGTATCTGCAACTCTTGTACTCGAGTATTTATTCACACTTTATCTGAAATTTTTTCTAAGTGTTTTCACTCGAGTATCTACTCTCATACTCGAGTAGTTCGTACATCACTCGAGTATTGATCTCTGGATCACTCGAGTAGTTCTCTCTTCTCTTACTCGAGTATGCCAATCCTTTCCACTCGAGTATATAACTTCTCTTACTCGAGTATGCCAATTCTTGTCCACTCGAGTATATACCAACTGATACTTGAGTATGTATCTTCTATGACTCGAGTATGCCTGTTCAAATCTTTCCTGAAAAATCTCTAAGTCAATATCGCTGTACATTTCGATTTGATTCTTTTTGATAAGTCCACGTGTCATCATTAATGATTCTTATGACCGTTGGAGTCTACCTATAAATAAGTCATTTCAGATTTGACTAAATATTCAATTCCTTCAGAGATTATTATTTTAAGAAAGAAAAAGAGAACAATCCCGTGAACCCTAATTCTTCAAGTCGCCGCCGCCGCCATTAACGTTCACGGAAGAAGCTCTGGATCGACGATCTCCGATCTCTGTTTGCAACCCTAATTCTTCAGCGATCCAGACGCAAGTAAATCACTCGATCTCGCCGCGCTTTAAAGATTCTAGATCTACTCTCTCGATCGAGGTGATTCAGTCTTTCAGATTTGTGGATCTCTCTCAAGTCGTCTTCAACTTTTCTGATCAAGCCAAAGTTCTTAAGGAAGAAGACTGTCAAGATCCAGATCTGAGATCATTATTATTTGTATTCTTTTTTAAACAAATTATTGTGTAGGAGCTTTTTCTCCGAGACTTGTAGGAAGTTTTATCTTCCGAGTGTAGATCCATTTTGGGATCGAGTTTTTGTAGGAACGTTGTTCCGAGGTGTAGGATCGTTTTGATCCGAGATAGTGGAGTAGCCAAGTCTAGTGGTTTACTATATTGGTGAGGAAAGTGGACGTACCCAAGGTTGGGGAACCACTATAAATCTTTTGTCATCTCTGATTGCTTGGTATTGTGCTGTGCTGGTTCCTTAATTTTTTTTATTCCGCAAATAGACGCACATCTCACCTATTCACCCCCCTCTAGGTGATTTAGGTAGACAACTTAGACCTCTCAATTGGTATCAGAGGTTCCTTAATTTTTTGGTATTGTGCTGTGCTGGTTCTTGAATTTTTTTTCTTCTATTCGCACCAAAGTTTTGGCGCTCCATATTAGGTATGATTTTATTTTCAGTACTCCTACTTAAACCTAATTAGGGTCATATATATATTTAGAAAATCAGAAATCCTTTCCACTTCTCATTTCACTCGAGTAGCTGCCGTCCCTTCGTCTTCCAGAACAGTTGCAGAGTTTTGTCTTCCTCCTCTCTTTTTCCCTTCGTCCTCCAGAATCGCTGATGGCTCCCTCCTCCAAGATTGGAATCGGCTCCGAACTCGTGCCAGATGGTATTGCAGATATTTCGGATGACTTCAAAAATTTACTGATTCTCTTAGACACCGCCGGATTGTCCTTCGTTCTTCAAGAACCCTGCCGTCTCCTGCTTCCTGATGTTGAAGAATTTTACAGAAATCTGAAGGTTAGACATAATGGCACAATTCTGAAATCAAAGGTAAAAGGACTTGAGATTCGTTTGGATAAAACTTCAGTCGCCAATCTGCTTCGGATGCCCGTGGTTGACGAAGAAGACGACCTAGAAAAGGAAGATGCCGACCGTACTTCCCTATTCTGTGGTCGAGATCCTGAAGGTGGAGGTGAAACCTTGAATCGGTCTTTCTTCAATTCAGAAGGCAAGTTCTAGTTGATGTCATCGCCAAAATCCTATGGTGCAAGACATACTCCATAAGAGATGTATCCCAAAATTTATTCGACGTTATGCAAGCCATAGTCTGCAGGAAGAAATTCCAGTTCGGAATGATGATACTGGATAAGATCCGAGAGAGCGTGAAACATCCAAGTTATGCTAGGATTATCTCACTCCTCCTCCATGAGATTAATCCTATAGTGTTTGACTTATCCAAAGGGACTCCTCTTCACCACATGAAGAAAGTTTCCATCTCTTCCATACAGAGGTATGACATCAAGATCCTGAATTCTGCCCAAACTTCAAAGGCTGATGCCATCTCAGAAACTCACCAAGAAACCAGTTTACCTGAAGACAGGATTCCATCTCCTCCTCTACATCAAACTACTGCTACCTCTGGTGCAATAGTTGAGGGGGAGCCTGCCTCTTCTCTTCCTCAGCATCAAGTTTCTTCAGAATCAGTGATTCCAGAACTAGCAGAGGTCAGAGTTTCTACTCCTCCAGTCTCTCCTCCTCCAGCAGATCATCAATCAGCAATTCCTGACTCAGAGATTCCAGATACAACAGCTTTACTGTCTACAGCTGAAGATATAAACAGATTCATTGATGAGCTCAGCTCAGATGCTCCTCTTTTTCAGAGTGGATCAGCTGCCAAGTCTCACATTCAGTCCCCAGTTCCATCTCCTGTACACACTCCAGTTCAGACTCCAGCTCAGACTCCAGTCCAGTCTCCTGCCAAGTCTCCTGACAGTGAGCCCAGCAAATCTGATCATATTCTCTTGTCTGATGATGAGGAAATGTCTCCAGATCCTGTGGAGCCACCTCTGAAGACTTTGGATTTCTCCATGCCATCTTTCCTAAATACAGAAGAAACTGTTGAAATAGAATCTTTCAAGAGAGCTGCAAGCTCAATAGTTCTTACAGAAATTCCTCCTTGGACTCCTCCTGCTCCTGCTCCTTCAGTTCCTGCACCAACCTCAGCCCCTTCTACCTCAGATATAGTCAGTAAGATTGAACAGTTGCTCCTTACATAGAGAAAGTACTTTGATGAATCTCTAGCATCAGTCAATAACAAAGTCACTACTCTTGAACAAGAGATAAGTAGAGGCTTTGCAGAAATCCAGGCCAATACTGATGAGCTAAAAAGATTGTTCCTGCTAGGTGGCAAGGCCATAGATCACACTATCACAAGCATAGGTGAACTGAGAAATACACAAGAAACTGTTGCCAATAATCAGATCCAGTTGGACAAGCATGCTGAGGCCAATCTTATGAAAATCTGTGAAGAAGTTGGCAAGTTCAGGGATGAAGCTATAGCTCAGCTATCTGTAGATATCACCAAGGGGGAGAAGATCGTAAAAGAACAAGTGGAAAAACTATCTGAGCAAGCTCAAGCAGTTGTAAAAGAACAAGTTGAAACACTATCTAACCAAGCTCAAGCTACTGTGGATGGTCTTGTAAAAGAAATGAAAGCAGATATTCTCTCCCAGCTCCAATCTGTGAAATTCTATACCTATGACACTACTGTTTGGCTGCACAACATGAATTTCCCTAATGCCCAGCTCAACCCTGCCATCATTCCACACTTCTTGAATCCTCTTGAAGTACAACCTCCTGCAGTGCTCCAGCCCAGGCAGCCATTCCAGAAGGTGTGCCAGCTTTCTCACCTAGACCTGAGGATGATGTGACTGAGCCCCCTCTCACCTACACTGATTTGTGGCAAGATGAAATTCCAGCTCAAAGGAAGAAGAGAAAATATGGTGAAGGTGCTTCTGCCAGTCGTTCTGCACCCAAAAGAGATCCTGCCCTAGCTTCTGAAAGCAGACCACCAATTATTCATTCTGAAGTTTGGAGTCCAACCTCCAAATCCCTAATCCTTGATACCCTGAAATTGGTTACAAATCTTGGTGAGAACAGAGACCAGTTTTACAGTCATTCAGAATGGAAAGCCTATGAAGTGTCCCAAATCAAAATCAGACTTCATGACAGGAATTGGGGACACAATAATCCAGCTGCTCCTCCCAGTCCCAGAACTTATTTTCCCAAGCCATTCAGTTACCTAGAGAGGCAAGAGCTGAAGAGAGAAAGGATGCATAAGGAAGGACCCTCTTGAGTAAAGAGAATGTGGAAATGGATTCCTTTTGTTAAAAACAATTCTATATATATAATTGATTCTGATTATGGCTATTTCATTAGTTATCCTGCTTTATCTTATTTTTTTAAAGTATATGTGTATTGTTCTTTTTACTCTGAATAATTCACCTTAGTATAGAGAATGCTGACATCTACAAATAGGGGGAGATTGTTGGGATTTGTCTCCACAATACCTCAGATTTGTAGGTGGTCAGACCTTGAACTAAGATGAATTAAGGTGTATTTGATGCTTTGTTTAAGTTGTATGTGTGCAGGTCCTTAATGCCAAGTGTAGAACAATGTCAGTCTATAATGGGTCACCAAACACAGGACCATACAATGTAATCCCTCATTGTGTGATCCAAAGTGTTGGCCCATGTATAGCCTCTCTATTGGGATACACTTCCTACATGCACTTGGAATGGTGGACTCAAGTATTGAAGTATGTCTTTTAGAAGAAATTTTTCTAAGTCCACATACTCGAGTAGTACCCTTCATATACTCGAGTAAGTGACTTAGTACTCGAGTAGATCCTTAGACATACTCGTGTAGACTCTATATACTCGTGTAGATAAGTTTATACTCGAGTAGATAGTCAGTCACTCGAGTAGATCATTTCTTATACTCGAGTAAATCCTTCTGTTCTTAATCCAGAAATTTTCTAAGTCCACATACTCGAGTACTTCTCTAGTATACTCGAGTAAGTGGGTCTGTACTCGAGTAAGTTGGTTTACATACTCGAGTAGACTGTATTCACTCGAGTAAGTGATAACTTGTACTCGAGTGGTTGGTTAGTTACTCGAGTAAGTGCCTTGTTTATACTCGAGTAGTTCTGTTCTTCCCATTTCAGAAATATTCTAAGTTCACATACTCGAGTAGTTCCCTATATACTCGAGTAAGTGACTCTGTACTCGAGTAGTTATTTTTCATACTCGAGTAAGTCAATGCTTACTCGAGTAGTTGTTCTAAGATACTCGAGTAGTTCATTTTCCCCTCACTCGAGTAGTTCTCCTAATATACTCGAGTAGTTCTTTTTCTCTCACTCGAGTATCTGCAACTCTTGTACTCGAGTATTTATTCACACTTTATCTAAAATTTTTTCTAAGTGTTCTCACTCGAGTATCTACTCTCATACTCGAGTAGTTCGTACATCACTCGAGTATTGATCTCTGGATCACTCGAGTAGTTCTCTCTTCTCTTACTCGATTATGCCAATCCTTTCCACTCGAGTATATAACTTCTCTTACTCGAGTATGCCAATTCTTGTCCACTCGAGTATATACCATCTGATACTCGAGTATGTATCTTCTATGACTCGAGTATGCCTGTTCAAATCTTTCCTGAAAAATCTCTAAGTCAATATCGCTGTACATTTCGATTTGATTCTTTTTGATAAGTCCACGTGTCATCATTAATGATTCTTATGACCGTTGGAGTCTACCTATAAATAAGTCATTTCAGATTTGACTAAATATTCAATTCCTTCAGAGATTATTATTTTAAGAAAGAGAAAGAGAACAATCCCGTGAACCCTAATTCTTCAAGTCGCCGCCGCCGCCATTAACGTTCACGGAAGAAGCTCTGGATCGACGATCTCCGATCTCTGTTTGCAACCCTAATTATTCAGCGATCCAGACGCAAGTAAATCACTCGATCTCGCCGCGCTTTAAAGATTCTAGATCTACTCTCTCGATCGAGGTGATTCAGTCTTTCAGATTTGTGGATTTCTCTCAAGTCGTCTTCAACTTTTCTGATCAAGCCAAAGTTCTTAAGGAAGAAGACTGTCAAGATCCAGATCTGAGATCATTATTGTTTGTATTCTTTTTTAAACAAATTATTGTGTAGGAGCTTTTTCTCCGATACTTGTAGGAAGTTTTATCTTCCGAGTGTAGATCCATTTTGGGATCGAGTTTTTGTAGGAACGTTGTTCCGAGGTGTAGGATCGTTTTGATCTGAGATAGTGGAGTAGCCAAGTCTAGTGGTTTACTAGATTGGTGAGGAAAGTGGACGTACCCTAGGTTGGGGAACCACTATAAATCTTTTGTCGTCTGTGATTGCTTGGTATTGTGCTGTGCTGGTTCCTTAATTTTTTTTATTCCGCAAATAGACGCACATCTCACCTATTCACCCCCCTCTAGGTGATTTAGGTAGACAACTTAGACCTCTCATCCAGGAAGTGCCTAGTTTCGCCCTCCAGATGGCCTTCACCGTAGGGCTTAGGGAAGGTTTCTTCAAGATAAGCCTCACCAGGAAGGTACCATTGTCCTTCAAGGGATTAATGGAGAAGGCCGCAAAAGAGATAGCCATGGAGGCGGCAAACCCAGCATTTGCAAGGAAGCTGACAAGGTTGACGGAAGTAGAGCAGAGGGAGCCAGGGGGGCAAAGCAGCCAGAAGAAAGGAGAAGAGAGGAACTAAGAGGGCCCGCGCACCCAGAGTTGGGATGGAGGCAGCCGGGAGGCCCGGTTCAGGGGCCGGGAATGGGTCCCCCGCAGGGGGGAAGAAACTTTTATCCAGGTCCAGGAAGGTTTCATCCGCTAGGATGGGGGCATGGTCCGAGGCCGCTCCCACCCCCACCTCAACAAGATATGGCCATAGGCAGGGGAAGAGGAAGAGGAAGAGACCGTGGAAGAGCAGGAGTGGGGAGGAGGAGGAACCCCCCAGACGAGAGACGAGGAGAGGGAGTTTTTCCCTATTGTGACTTCCATGAGGAGGAGGGTCACGCGACGACAACATGTCCCGAGTTCTTGGAGTTGAAGAGAGGGAGAGGAGGAGAAGACCGACAACAGGCAGTGCGGATAGTGGAGGTGCCGGAAGCGGTGGAGGAAGATCGATGTGTGGACCGGTCAGATACAGGAGATTAAGGAGGGATTGGGGTGATTCATGGGGGGGGGTGGTGGTGATCGAGGCCACCCGTAAGGCCAATCTTCACACCATGTATCGTTGGAGCATCGCCTCGATGTCGCAAACCCCACCCCCGGATGAGAAAATCACGTTTTCCAGAAGGAACCTACCCGATCACGAGGACCCCTTCTGCGATGCGTTGGTGATCAGGACTGCCATTGAGAACTTCACGGTATCCCGCATTTTGGTGGACAACGGGAGTTCTGTCAATGTAATCTTCAAGAAGGCTTTCAATGAGATGAGGGTGGAGGCTCGAAGGGTGCTGGCGGCGGATGGGCCGTTGTTTGGTTTCTCGGGAGAGAGAAAAGAGGTTGAGGGGGGAGTAGGACTTCAAGTGACCCTGGGAGGACTGTCCAGGAATTGTCATTTTGTGATAGTGGACGCTCCCAGCAGTTACAATGCGATCTTTGGGCGCCCTCTTATCAACGCCTTTAGATGCGTTCTGTCTTATTTCCATCAGTGCTTGAAGCTCAATTCGGGGGGAACCCAGATCAGGGTGAGAGGGGACCCGAAGGCGGCTCGGGAGTGATATGTAACGACGGTCAACACCATCTCCTGGAAGGGAGATGCAGAGGAGCTGGGTGCAAGGATGGAGCGAGAAGAGTTGGGGAGAGAAGGAGCAGGAGTGGAGGGAAGTCTTGTAGTGGAGGAGGGAATGGCTGAAGGAGAGGAGTGGGAGGAAGGAGGAGGAGTGGAGAGAGGCATTGCGGTGGAGCCAGCAATGGCGGGAGAGCAAGTGGCTGGAGAAGAGGAGTTGGGGAGAGCAGGAGCAGGAGTGGAGGGAAGTCTTGCAGCGGAGGAGGAGATGGCTGAAGGAGAGGAGTGGGAGAGAGGAGAGGGAGGAAAGGTCCAGGTGAGGGTGGCAGCTGTGGAAGGCTCAGGAGTTGAGTACGGGTCAAAGGATCCGGAGGAAGAGCTGAGGGAGCAGGAGGAAGAAGAACCCTTAAGGTTGAGGGCGGCGGTGGAAGTTCTGGAGGTCGAGATCCTCACCAGAGACAGAAGAAAAGAGAAGGTAAAGATCAGCGGAGAACTCACTCCCCAGGACCAGGAAAAGATCCGGAGGTGTGTGCAAGAGAACGTTGATGTCTTCGCCTGGAGCGCAGCGGACATGCCAGGGATCGACGCGGACGTGGCTTGCCACCGTCTCAACCTCGACCCCAAGGTCCTCCTCATTCAATAGAAGAAGAGAGCCATTGCCTCCAAGATGGCCGGGCCTATCAGAGAGGAAGTAAAGAAGCTGCTTCGGGCGGGATTCATATCGGCCAATAGGTATCCGGGATGGGTGAGCAATGTTGTAATGGTAAAAAAAAGGGGGAAGGGAAGTGGAGGATGTGTATCAATTTCTCTCTCTTAAATAAAGCTTGCCCTAAGGATTGTTACCCCCTGCCTAGGATCGACGCGCTGGTTGACTCAGCCGTCGGTTTCTCACTAATGAGTTTTTTAGATGCTTTTTCAGGGTACCATCAAATACGCATGCACCCTCTGGACGTCAAGGATGTCACCTTCGTCACGGAGGATGGGTGCTTCAGCTATAACATGATGCCCTTTGGGCTAAAAAACGCGGGAGCAACCTATCAAATGATAATGGACCGGATTTTTCGGGAGCAGAAGGGGCAGAACCTTGAGGTCTATGTGGATGACTTGATGGTGAAGAGTCGGGATCTTGGATCTCATGTCCTAGACCTGCAGGAGACTTTTGTAACCGTAAGGAAATATAAGATGAGGCTTAACCCCCTGAAGTGTGTGTTCGGGGCCAGCCGGGGAAAGTTTTTGGGACATCTCCTTACTCCTGAAGGGGTGGAGCCCAATCCTGACAAGGTGATGGCAATACTAGAGCTGGGATCTCCTAGGAATGTCAAAGAGGTCCAGCGTCTTACTGGCAAGCTGGCAGGATTGAGCAGGTTCCTCTCCAGAGCGGGAGAGAGGTGCTCTTCTTTCTTTCGAACTCTA
The DNA here is from genome assembly GCA_039513925.1 of Platanthera zijinensis. Classification (NCBI taxonomy): domain Eukaryota; kingdom Viridiplantae; phylum Streptophyta; class Magnoliopsida; order Asparagales; family Orchidaceae; genus Platanthera; species Platanthera zijinensis. The sequence continues at coordinate 59,935,475 of CM077089.1, forward strand.
AGGGGTGGGAAGGAGTTCGAATGGACCCTCGAGTGTGAAAAGGCCTTCACGGCTCTAAAGCAGCAGCTTACCCAGACACCGCTACTTCAAGGGCCGAGGGAAGGGGAGAGTTTGTTCCTGTATTTAGGGGTAGGGACGGGGGAGGTTAGCTCGGTCCTCGTCTGAGAGGAAGGAAAGAAGCAATTCCCTATTTATTATGTAAGCAGGGTCCTCAAAAAGGCCGAGTTGAAATATCCCATCCTAGAAAAGCTGGCCTTCGCTCTCATTGTGTCGGCCCGGAAGCTCAGACCGTTTTTCCAAGCTCATGCCATTCAGGTTGTGACGGATCACCCCCATCGCCGCATCCTCGAGGGGGTCGAGAGCTCGGGGAGATTGGCCAAGTGGTCGATAGAGCTCAGTGAATTCGACCTCTCCTACATTCCTCGAGAAGCTATTAAGGCGCAGGTGGTGGCGGATTTCTTGGCGGACTATGCGTTGGAGGCCGAAGAGATGGAGGGATCTCCCGTAGCAGCTTGGGAAATGCTTATAGGTGGAGCTTCTGGTAGGAATTCTTTCGGGGGAGGGTTCATCTTGACGAGTCCCGAGGGGACTAGGATTGAGCAAGCTTTGAAGATACACTTCACCCTCACGAACAATCAAGCCAAGTACGAAGCAATCATCGCCGGGCTTCGGTTGGCTAGAGAGTTGGGTATACAGGATATCAGGGTCTTCACGGATTCCATGGTTGTGGCAAGGCACATCAGCGGGGAGTTCGAGATGAGGGAGCTGACCCTCCAGTTATACCTGGTAAAGATAAGAAGTATTGTTGGACAATTCCATAGCTTCTCCATACAGCATGTTCCTCGAGAAGAGAGTGCCCGGGCAGATCTGCTCGCGAAGCACGGTCCTCAGGCCGGGGGGACCATGATCGAGCTCTTTAGGCCCTCCATAGAAGAGGGGGAAGTAATGGAGATCGAACAGGAGGTGTCTTGGATGGATCCTTTTGTGACCTTCTTAGCGTCAGGGCGACTACCCGAGGGGGATCTCGAGAGAAAGCAGATTAGATACAAGTCGGCTTACTATTTGTTGAAAGAGGGAGTACTCTACCGAAAAACGTTGTCCGGATTGTTAGCCCGGTGTATATCCGAGAAAGAAGCACCAAGGGTGCTGTAAGAAGTCCATTCAGGGGAGTGCGGGAGCCACTCGGGGAGTCGAACCTTGGAGGGGAGGGTACTGAGGCAAGGTTATTTTTGGCCTACCCTGCGAAGAGATGCGGGGGAGCTCGATAAAAGGTGTAGAAAGTGCCAGGAGTTTGCTCCCTTGCAGCTCCTTCCGGCGCAGAGGCTGCGGACGATCACCTCCCCTTGGCCCTTCGCCATATGGGGGCTGGATCTGGTAGGACCGTTTCCTCAAGCCAGTGGTCAGAGGAGGTTCCTACTGGTCATGATAGATAACTTTTCAAAATGGCTGGAAGTAAAGGCTTTGGCGAAGGTGACCTCACGAGTGGTAAAGAATTTTGTATGGGGAGAGATTATTTGCCGGCACGGGCTCCCTTTAGCCATAGTCACCGACAACGGGCCGTAATTCGCTAGCCAGGAGTTTGTGGATTTTTGTGTACAGCTCGGCATAGACCTTCGGTTCGCCTCGGTTCATCACCCACGAAGCAACAGGCAGGTAGAAGCAGCAAACAAGATCATAGTGAACCTCCTGAAGAAGAAAGTGGAGAACTTGAGGGGAAGCTGGGTGGAACAACTCCCCTCCGTCCTGTGGGCTCTGCGAACTACACCGAATACGACTACAGGAGAGACGCCTTTCAAGCTCTCTCATGGCTCTGAGGCCGTCATACCTGTGGAATTTGAGGTTGAATCTCCTAGGATCACAGCAGCAAGAGAGGGGGATGAAAGGTGGCAGACCGACAATGGACAGGAGCAGAGGCTTTCTCTCGACCTCGTGGAAGAGCTTAGGGAGCTAGCAGCGATCCATCAGGAGGAGGTCAAGCGCCGGATGTCCCGGTATTTTGATAAACACATCCGAATCAAGCAGTTTCAAAAGGGAGATTTGGTCCTCAAGAAGGTAGATGCCGCAGGAAGGGGAGCCTCGGTGGGGAAGCTCAACCCCAATTGGGAGGGTCCTTTCATAGTAAAAGAAGTCTTGAAGTCAGGGGGGTATCACCTCCAAGATGTGTACGGGATACCTCTAGATCGCGCTCGCAGTGGCGATGATCTGAAACGTTTCTATCCGTAATGATAAATCTCTTCTGAATTTACTTGAACATACTTTTAATGATCCTCCCTTTTGAATGTGCCATGATTTCCTAACAATATACCTCAGGGTGCTCTTCTTCAGAAGCAAGGAGAGGAGACCCCGAGCAGACCCGCTGACCAGGCTCCCATCCAGCTGGCAGGGTTGTAGGCTCACTCGGTGGTTGGAGGAGAAAGAGGAGAGGAGACCCCGAGCAGACCCGCTGACCAGGCTCCCATTCAGCTGGCAGGGCTGTAGGCTCACTCGGTGGTTGGAGGAGAAAGAGGAGAGGAGACCCCGAGCAGACCCGCTGACCAGGCTCTCATCAAGCTGGCAGGGCTATAGGCTCACTTGGTGGTTGGAGGAGAAAGAGGAGAGGAGACCCCGAGTAGACCCGCTGACCAGGCTCTCATCAAGCTGGCAGGGCTGTAGGCTCACTCGGTGGTTGGAGGAGAAAGAGGAGAGGAGACCCCGAGCAGACCCGCTGACCAGGCTCTCATCAAGCTGGCAGGGCCATAGGCTCACTCGGTGGTTGGAGGAGAAAGAGGAGAGGAGGCCCCGAGCAGACCCGCTGACCAGGCTCCCATCCAGCTGGCAGGGCTGTAGGCTCACTCGGTGGTTGGAGGAGAAAGAAGAGAGGAGACCCCGAGCAGACCCGCTGACCAGGCTCTCATCAAGCTGGCAGGGCTGTAGGCTCACTCGATGGTTGGAGGAGAAAGAGGAGAGGAGACCCCGAGCAGACCCGCTGACCAGGCTCTCATCAAGCTGACAGGGCTGTAGGCTCACTCGGTGGTTGGAGGAGAAAGAGGAGAGGAGACCCCGAGCAGACCCGCTGACCAGGCTCCCATCCAGCTGGCAGGGTTGTAGGCTCACTCGGTGGTTGGAGGAGAAAGAGGAGAGGAGACCCCGAGTAGACCCGCTGAATAGGCTCTCATCAAGCTGGCAGGGCTGTAGGCTCACTCGGTGGTTGGAGGAGAAAGAGGAGAGGAGACCCCGAGCAGACCCACTGACCAGGCTCTCATCAAGCTGGCAGGGTTGTAGGCTCACTCGGTGGTTGGAAACAGTAACAAAAGGTGGATCATGCCCCTTCTGCGGAGTGGTTACCTCCTCCCCATCCCCACTTACCTTCTTACTCTACCGTGCTACAGTTTTCGTGAGCAAGGACTTGTTTCCATTTCAATACTGGATAGAGGCATAGAAGTTGCAGTTGGAGAGCATAAATGTCTTACGGCTGTAATTTGGGTTGGGTGTTTTCTGGAGTCAGGTAATTGAGGTCTTGACATAGAAGCTGAATAATCAGGGAAACACTGACCCTGGCTACTAACAAAAGGGGGGGGGGATACTTCACAATGACTTCCTGCATAAAGAAAAAGAAGAGAGGGGGGGGGGGGGTAATTGACCCCCTAGGTCCACTCGAGCCGAGAGGAGCCGATAAGCTGCGCGAGAGGAAGGAGAAGGTGTCCCCACGCCCGCGAGAGAGGAAGAGACTCGCCCGCTCGCCCCCTGGGCCAGGTTGGCTGATAATAGTCGACGAGGGGAAAGACAACCCCCGCTCGCCGCCAAGGATCTCGAAGATCTTGCGAGCTGTCCAAGCAAGAGAAAAAAGAAAAAAGGAGGAAGAAAAGAAAGAGGCTAGCTTCAGGCGCGAGCAAATATATATATATATATATATATATATATATATATATATATATATATATATATATATACACACACGAGTGAATCATATTCGTGTCTTAATACAGGACATTCCCAAATCGGGAGGCATTGTAATCGTAACAAAAAAGGAAAGGAAAAGGCTGTTGTGCTCAAGGAGCCCTAGTCCTTCTCGCCCGCCGAAGACTCCTCGTCCTCGCCATAAATCTCGGGCACGAGGTCCCGGGCGGTGATGTCCTCGCAATCATCTTTAACTACGCCCATCTCTCGCATCATCTTCAGGATGATTTCGACGGTTCGTATGTTGGCGTCCCAGCAAAAGTCCTCGACCTCGTCATGCGTATAATGCGCGGGAGGAGGAGTGGCCTGCAAGCGAGAGGTAGAGGCCTCTTTGAGCTGGGTCTTCTCTGTTTTCAGCTCCGTCACCTCCGTATCCACCTCCTCGACTCGCGAACGCAGTCTTTCAGCCGTCTCGGCATCCTGCAAAAAGAACGAACCGTTAAATCTAGCGGGAGAGTGCTTGAGAAGGCCGGCCCAGTATCAACTCACCACTCCGCCACTGGCCTTGGCGAGAAGGTTCTCGGCCACCTCCAGTCGCTTGGTGAGATCCCCAGACTTCTCGTGCTTGGCAGCGAGTTGGGTGTTTATCTCCTTCCAGCTTCGAGTGTTGTAAATTAGGCGGCACGAGAGTCGATGAGAAAGCTCGAAGGTACGCAGCTGCGAGTGGGCCGTCCTGAAGATGAGATCTCGTGTGGATGCCGCGTCGAGTGCGTCAGGGGAGAGACCCCCATAGAGGCCGAAGCCCAAGGAGAAGGCATGGGCAGAAGACTACCCTTGCTCTCTCCATGAGGGGAGGAGGGTAGAGATGGATACCCGATGTGCCCCCTTATCCCAGATGAGGGAAGGTTCATTGACACCGTCGGGGACAGACGGGCCCGCGTTGAAGTTTAGGTGGGCGGATGGAGCAGGATACTGGAGAGGAGCCTCCCCGCGAGAAGGGGACCGGAGAGGTTGGTGAGAAGAGCTCGCGGGAAGTACGAGAGGGGCCGCGTCTTCAGGAATCGAAACGGCCCTGTGCGGAGAGGTCAAGGGAGGTGAGTGGTGAGATTCAGATCCCAGGGATATGGGGCTCAAGGATCCCGGCGTCGCTGCTGTGTCCGCAGGGACCTTGCCCTTCTCGGAAGGGAAGGAGACTACCTTCTTCAGCTTCATCTTTAGTTTCTTTGAGGGGGTGAGGCGAGAGGGAGCCGAGTCCTCAGCCGCCCTCTTTCGAGGAGAAAGGGCCAACGAATCTTTGGCCGCCTCGGCTGCCATAGTAGCGAGAGCCATGTATTTAGACAGCTTGATATTACTTCTGTAGGGGGGTGCACCGGCACGTTCCTCTCTCCTGGGAGAAGCGAGACAGAGTCAGGGAAAAGGTTTAGCGAGAGGAAGGCCCTGAAGGCAAGAAAAAGACGAAGGGGTCAGGCATACCTTCTCTAGGGAGCACGGGGAGCAGCGAGGCGAGCCCCCGCCTCAAAAACCTAACCTCGAAGTTCTTCCCAGCGAGGTATTCGCAAAGAAGCTTGTCCGTGCCGCCGACCTGCGGAGTAACATAGAAGATTTCTGCGGGCTAGACAGGCGCGAGAGGGAAGCCTCCCAGGTTCCCGCGGATGAAGACGAAGTGGGTTAGCCAGTGATGATTCTTGTTTGGTGTCTCGCAGACATTCAGATTCAGCCCGGTGAAGAAGGAGACCCCGTCTTGATTGGCGTGGTAGACGAACATCTTCCGGAAGATGGTGAGACTGAATTCTATTTTCTCTCGCCGCATATAGTACGCGAACACAACGATAACTGAGATCGTGTTGGGGTTTAATTGGGCAGGCACGACGCCGAAGTACTTGAGAACTTGCTTCACCTCGGGCCAGAAGGGAAGCCGGAGCCCCGCCTCGAAATGCGAGACGGGGAAGGCGAGCTCTCCTGGGTAGAACGTATTCACGCTCTCGCCAACCTTGGGAGGGCGCGACTCGTAGACCTCCGTCAAAAAGTCGCTCCGGAAGGCCTCGTATTCATCGGCGGAGAGACGATTGGGAGGAAAATCGTGGTCAGAGAACCTCTTCCCACAGCGGCTGCGGCCTTCACCACCCTCTGACCTCCCTTTTCCCATGGAGCGCGAGACAAAGGGAAAGTCGGCGAGTGGAGGACCGGCGGGAAGGAACGAAGGACAGTAGAGGGGAAGGATGAGGGGGCTGGAGCGCAAGGCGAGCTGCGGAAGGAGGGGGAGCCGCGAGCGAAAGTCTAGGAAAACATGTTTCCAGCCTATGCAGCGGGGGTATTTATAGCCCTCATGAGTAGGAGGGTAAGCGGATAGAGGACCACGTCGGGAAAAGGCAAGCGTCGGCCGACCCTTCTCCCTCCAAGCCTCGGGCGGCGGAACCCTAAGTGGGTCATCAGCCCAAGAAGGCGATGAAAAGATGGACGCATGGAAATAAAAGTAATAAAGGTTAAAAATTAGCATAAAAGAAGATATTAGCGCTGTCGCACCGTTTAAACAGGCAAATCACCAAATTAATAAATTCAATCCCACATAAAGACGGGTGGCAAGTTCGAAAAGCGCACAGCTAGCGGTATATAGGCAAGTATTTTATTACAGAGACAAGGCGAACGAAAAGAGCGAGAGGCGAGAGGCTAGAGGAAAGAAGGCGGAGCTCTCGTCAATTCTTATCCCACCTCCATCGTCCTCCCCCGCGGCTTCTCACGCAGGGAGGACGACTGGGGAGGTGGAAGGCGCGAGCCGCCTCGACACCGCTGCGGGCGAGACGGAGCTGTTGGTCGACGTCATCCAAGATTGCCTGAGGGTTTGTCTTGTCCACCTCAATGTCGGCGTCTATCTCCGAAGACAGGCAAGCGCATTCCACCTCTAGTCAGTCGATCCGGTGGTCTGCGACTTGCTTCCCTTTTTCCAGCACTTGAATGATGTGCGCGTGCTTCCGCAGCATCTCGGCCACCTTGCGCTTCATCTCTATAGGGTCCGTGGTGTCGCCCAGGTAGTCCTCAATCTCATCTATAGGAGGAGGAGGCGAGGGGGCCAGCTGCTTGGAGTAATCGTTGACCGGCGAGTCGGCAGCCAGTGATTCCTCGACAGGGATTCCACTCGCACCTATGGAGAAGCCAAAGATATAAAGTGGCAAGAAAAAAGCAGGAGGCAAGAAGAAGAGAGGAGGTGTTAGGAGTAGGGCCTCTTACCGAGGAGGCAGTTGGAGCCCGATGTGGTAGAAGGATCATCCCTCCCCGTCACGGGGGTGGAGGGGGGAGTGGAGGCTTGGGGAGAGAGAGGCTGGGAAGGAAGCTCTGATAGGTTGATGTGAATGGTCTCAGGACGATGAGGAGGCACCGAGATTTTCTGGGAAAAGGTAGCAAGTAAAAAGCATGTGGTGCAAGGAGATCATAACAGGTTTGAAAGACTCACCTCTTTTCCTTTGAGACTAGCTGGAGTGGGAGGTATATACCCCCTCGGAAAGGGGTGAGAAGGTTCTCTTGCCGAGAGGGGAGGCTCCGGAACCTTTGCCTTTTTCGGGAGAGAGGTGGAGGGCGGTAGCGAAGGAGAATCACGTGCGGGGATCTTGTTCAGACCCGCCGCCGTCGCCTTGTTCCATTGGCGCACGACCGCGATGCGATCCCGAAAACTTTGGCTGAGAGACATGTAGGCAGATGCCAAGAGGGGAGGAAAGAGAGGAAACACCCCCTTAGGGGGAGGAATTTTCTATATTTATAGACTGGGCAAGGGGCCCACCAAAAGATTCCCTCAATAAATTAACATTACCATCGCAAGCCTCGGTTGAACTATCTTTTCGAGCTTGTGCCAACCTCGAAAAGAGCAGGGATTGTGTACAACCTCGAGCTCGCAGTATGGCGAGAGGGTCCGAGCGAGTGGGCAGAGGCGAGAGAAAGGGCCCTGGCAAGAGGTCTCAATCGAGAGGCTCCAGGAGAGCGAGTGGGCCCAGGCAAGAGGCCCCAGCCAGGCGAGAGGGCCCTGGCGGGTGGACCCTAGCGAGAGGTACCCGGAGAGAAGGGCCATCTTGGTTCAAGGCCAGTTCAGGTAGGGTCGGGCCCACCTTTTGGGCCCCAGGGGTGTTTTACCCTTTTTCCCCGGGTGGTCTGCATTTAGCCCTTATGGACAGCGGAGTTTGGTTGTTGGCAGACCTAGCCAAGGATGTTCTGGTAATTTCAGGGCGGTGTAAATTGGTTATTTGCAGTCCCAGTTCAGAGGCCTATAAATAGACCGGTAAGGTGCCTTATAAGGGCAAGCTTTCTTGACTCCTTCCACTTCTTTTAAGGCACCTAGCTCAGCATTGGCTAGGGAGGGGAAGAGCTTTAGTCTCTTCCGGGTACGAGGTGGAACTTCCTCGCTGGAGCCTCCGGCCTAGTTCTTCGCCTCGAGTGTGATCCTAAGGGAGTAAGCGTGAGCTGCCCTAGTAGTTCCGAGCTTTAGGTGGAGCTTACCTTGTTGGTTCCAACACGCATGCGAAGAGGTGGTGGAAGTCCCTCATGGGTTCCACTTTCCAAGGCCGAGTGTACACTGAGATCAGTTGGAATTAATTTTTTGAAGCCTTGAAAGTCACACTAGTATCAACTACCTTCTCCTAGGGGGGGGGGTAGGTGATATGCAGTCGCTTTGCGGAATTAAAAATTTACCTGCACAATAAAAGAAAACAAACAAAGCACAGAAAGACACATGCAGTTATAGTGGTTCCCTGATTTGGGTACGTGCACTTCCCCCTTTGACCTATCTCCTAACAAGGGATGACTCGGTCACTTCACCAACCGGATTGAAATCTAATCCTCACACTATGGAAGCAACCCTTCCACCCGAAGGAGTCACTACTCCTCCACCACGGGTTGCACCCAACCCTTATAATAAGGAAACAAAGTTCCTTTACAACAAAAGCAAAAATAGAATGTATAAAAAATACAAACTACGTTTGAAGCACTTGGTGTCCCTCTTCATTCGATGAAGCCTTCTTGAAGAAGACGAAGAGTCCACGACCTAAGCACTCTCTTGGAGAGGATCTCCCCGAGATCGGCGGCGACAAGGATTGCGGCGGCGATGCTTTCGAGATCCAAACTTCGTAACAAAGCTAGAAAGGTCTACCAACGATCTTACTTAGATTGATTGTCTCAATCGATTTGGAAGTGGAAGGTATTCCCGTTCAACAAAGCAAGAGATAAAAGATCTCAAGATAGACACGTGAGACGCGTTGCTTGGCTAAGCTTCTGTCGCCGGAAGATCAGGAAGAATCCACGATCAACGGCGGCGACCACCTTCACGAGCGGCGATGGCGGCAGAAGAAATACCGCGATCAATTAGGTCACGCAAGGCGACCGATCCTTTTCTTGGTGTTCGCTACTTATTTCGTTCAAAATAGGAGAGTATTTATACAGTAGAATAATCCAATATGACCATTGTGGGCCCCACTAGTAGAAACCCTAAGTCCGGTTCAAAACAACGCCTGAACATTTGGTCCGGTCCAGCGAGCCAACAAAAATCGCCTAAGGCAAATTCGGCGGGAATCATTGGTGATTCTCGACGATTCGTCGAGAATCACTAATGATACCCGTCGAATTCTACTTAGAAGATTTCTAGGCTTAAAATCAAGCCATCTTGAGTGAATCTGTGAGAATCACAATTCATTCTCGACGAATCGGCGAGAATGCAAAGTCATTCTCGACGATTCGGCGAGAATCACTTAGTGATTCTCGCCGATTCTGCCTTAGCAGAATTCTAGACGGTGCTGAGACAGCCGGAAGCATTCGGCGAGAATCGGCTAGAGATTCTCGACGATTTGGCGAGAATCACTAGTGATTCTCGTCGAATCGGCTAGAATCACTTAGTGATTCTCGTCGAATCTTACTTAGACGAATTTTCGTCTATCTTCCCGTGAGCTGGTCTTTGACCCATTCTTGCTCCTTGTCTGCTCTTGATCTATCACTGTCCTGTACTTGAAAGTAAGTACACTCCAATAGAGAGAGTACACATAAGACAACACACTGATCTGCTCAACGAGGGATTACGTTGTGCAGACCCGTGTAGATTGACCTACTGCACCCTAACATTGGTGTGTACTTAGCGTGGAGTAACTGAAAGCACAACTTAAAGATATGTCATCAAATACATTGTGAATTCATCTTAGCTTGACAGGAGGCTTCCTCAAATCCAGGTAATTGTGGATACAATACCCAACAATCTCCCCCTATTTGAAGAAGTTAAAATCCTACTAGCTAAGATGAATTACACCAACCAGAGTAATATACAAGGCAAATTAAGAAGGACAAGACACAGATAAATAAAGGCAAACAGAACAATATTTGAGTCAATCATGAAATCATATATATATATATATATATATATATATATATATATATATATCCACGAGAATTGTTCATACAACAACATGAAGATAAAAACATGCATTGAGGAAAGACAATCCATAATCCTAAGCTTATTTCTCCTTAGCTAAATCATCCTTTAGTTGTTGAGCCAAGAATTTCTTGCTTTGTCTCTCAAAATACTCCTTGGTCTTTGGATAATATCTAGGGGGAGGAGCTTTATTTCCCAAGGTGTTGGACCTGAAAAAAATATTCCGTTTAGCTTCATATTCTTTATATAGCTCCCACTCAAACTGATTGTATACATCATTCCGATTTATTTACCCCTCTGCTGTAGCATAAAAGTATCCAAAATAATGCTCCTTGAAACAGGACTCCAACTTTCATTTCTCACTTCATCCTCCTTCAATCTTACTTTCTTTTCGGTTGGAGTTTCTTTGGACGTCCCTTCTTGGAGTTTCCTTTTTCCTCTTGCTATGGCTTCCTGGTCAAACATGGCCCTGAGAGTAGCTTTTTCAGCAGCCTTGGCAGCCTTCTTGGCATCTGCTTCGCTAATCGGAACCTCCTCAACACTTGCAATCTCATCAGCAGCAGTGGTACCCTCATCTGGAGAAGGAAACAGAATTGGAATTTGAATACCTGATGCGTGCTGAACGAGCCAGTGACAGCTATCAAAAACATACTTATTTGACTATTCGAAGTTGTCGATGATAATCTGTTGTAGCCCTTCCATCTAAGCTTTATATTCTCCTCCCCCTTTTTGTCTTCGAGGGCAATTGAGTTTGCATAAGTGTGCAGTGACCCATCGATGTGTTGCACAGTCTTTGTAAACTCAGTCAGCAGGTTTTTTTGATTATTATTTAGAATCACCATGTTGGCATCGAATTTCTAGATGCTGTCGTCCACAACATGAGCATTCTTATTTACTACTTCCAGGTCATCCGTGTTCTTTTTGAGTTTTTGCATAATAAAAGTAACAGCAGTGCCAGCCTCTGTATACTTGGCCTCGAACTTCTTTTCCATCACATCCAGCTTGTGATTAATTTCCACGACGTTCTTGAGCATTAGATCCTCAGATTTCTTAATCCTTTTTAACATTTTGTTCTGTGCTTGCTCGAAAGACAGTTTGAGCTCATCCACTATACCTTGAATGACCTTCACTGTGTGATTTGCTAGATTAGATCGAGTGGATGTCCCTGAGGCAAGCATTGGTGTTGCTCTTATGCAGATTCACTGGACGAGCTTGACACATGCAACGTTTCCAATGGGGGGATAGTTGCAGCCTCTGTAGATTTCTCAGGAATGCTAATCAGCCCCTGCTGAGAGGACTCCCCCTCCATTGTTGCACTAGATTTCTCAGGAGCTACCATTGGAGCTCGTTTCGCAGATTGAACTTCAACTTCATCCTGTGGCTCAACTGACTCCACCCTCTCTCTCAAGGTTTTTTCATCTTCAACGACATCATCCATTTCTTCAGCACCCTCATCTTCTATATCATTATTGTCAATTGTATCATTATCTAGGGCTTCCTCATCTTCCTCCTAATCCAGGGTATCAACTGCATCTTTGGCTATCTGAGAGATGTCAGAAACAACATCAGCAGGAGCAGGTACTGATAGATCTGTCCTGTGAGTTCCAGTCGCAAGGGGTAGAGACTCCCCCTCAGTCCCTGCAGCCAGCAGATCAGGAACTTCACTTGGTTCAGCCACGGAATCTGCTAGAGTTATGTTGTCCTCATCCCCATGGGACTCAGCCGGGGATTCATCATGTTATTCAGCAACGGCTGCTTGACCAATTCTTCTTTCCCATCTATCAAAGACACTCGAATCCATTTTATTCAGATAATGCAGAGGAACTCCTTTGCTCATATCGAACCTATCTCCATCTAACTGATTGAGATATAAGCTGATGATTCTTCCAAAACATGGAGTTCTGAGAGAATCCTTAATCTTCTCAAATAGCATAGCCCCCCAGGTGAATCTCTTTCGGCAGACTATAGCCACTAGAATCTTGAACATGTCAGCTGAGATGTGGTCGTAGGAGCCGGGTTTGCATATCAGTACTTTCCCTATGATGTATGACAAGAGCTTCCCTTCCTCATTCTTTTCCTTTCTCTTGATTGATTTGGTTCCTCGAGCCAGTCCACAGAATAGGAGAGTCCTGGCTCGATCCTCTTCCTCCAAATAATCTTCTTGATAAAAGCTGGTGAGCTGCAGATATCTTGACAGTTTTCCTGCTATCATCTTGATCCGTACTCCGGCAATCTTACTCTTGATTACTGTATCTTCGTGTCATAGCTTTGCTGTTGTAAAGAATTCCAGCACCTCCTTATCCATAATTTTGCATGGATGCTCCAGGATGAATGTAAGTCCGGCCTCTTTAAGCATGAGGATAATATTCCTGAACTCATCTGAGGCATGAGAAAAGCATGTCCTAACTAGTTCGCTTCCAGTGAAGAGTCCTGCTGTGGTTCTAGGAGCCATTTCAAACCCTAACAGGAAATATCAAAGATTCTAAACCCTATCAGAACTGCTAGAATAGTAGCCATACTAGACACTAAATTCCAAGGAAGAGGGAGACTTACCCTAATGCCGAGCGATTTGGTGGGACGACGGCGACTGGAAGGCGAGGAAGCAACGGGATCGCCTGATGGGAAGATGTTGACGGATAAGGTGTCTGAAGAACGGAGGATAAACTGAGAGCACCAATCGATCGAGGCACGAGATAGCGCACGATCGACAGAACTATGCGAGACGCCGGGGAAGTCGACGAGATGTGAATCATAGGGATACGAAGGGTCGACAAGATTAGTGCTATTTATATCATTTCGAACCGGGGGGAAAGTCGGTGGGATTCGGCGGGATTTTCCAATTGCTTCTTTCGCGCGGCTAAGGAGAAATCAGACGGCTATTTTCCTGAATATGAAGATTCAAGAGGGAATTTATGCTATTTTCCTTAGCCAACTATTGTTTGCTAATGATAATACGACTTTTCTATGCAAGCTAACCGAGACACGCTAATTTACGCCTTTTCCACCATTTTGATTCTTGATCACGAACCCTCGATCGAGTGGAGAGGTATATTAGCCCTATACATAATTACAGTGTAACACTAGGTGAAGAATTGGAGTATTTTGTTACACCCACGGGCAGACATTTCTTTAATTCAAATGGACTAATTTACACCCATTGAGGTTCATTATCAATTACATAAATATGTAATTACAAGGAATTCTTCAAATTGTACTTAAGTGTCATTTAGCAGTTGCGTTCGTTAATCAGGCGTGTAAACATATATGTGTATGTGTTTATATGTCTATATGAACATTTTCTTTTAGAGTATGAAATGACATATTCGTGTGGATATACGTATATAAACATATATAAATACATATATAAGCATCAATACAATATAACTCAAGTATTGAAACTGAATGCGTGTACCTGGGATCATAAAATAGATCATGCAGATCCTTTATTTGAAATACACCAGATGTCCAATTTGAGTATGCCATTGTAGTTAGCACTACTCTTATTCCAAATACTTGTTCCAAGTCATTCTTAGAACATCACATGTCTAGTTCCCATCATGTGTACGGGAACCTAGACTTTCCTGCGAAAAAAAATTGCCTTGCCTTAGGAACCCAATACGTATTGGGTCCTAGGTTCTTGTCAGCATAAAATCTTGAATGCCTTCCTACAGGAATCCTGTCAGGATGTCTAGCTCTGCCCAGAGGAAGTGGACATACCCTTGCCCTTGGCACAGAGGGATTGTGCCAACAATCTACGGCAAAGTGACCCACCTTGCCACAGCACCAACACTCGTGAATGTTGTATCGCCATTTCTGACCTGATCTGCTGACTAAGGTAGTCATGATCTTAGGTCAAAACAGGATAGAGCCGGTTCTGCTCACAAATTTGCCTTTTCCACCGTGACACGTAGGAGAGTGGAAAGAATGCATGTGGTGAGTGTCATGAGGCCTTGGAGGTGGTGCCTTCCTTTTAGTCAGCACACTTCCAGAGGCCCCATGGGTACTTACCACATGTTTCCTGACCCCCCTTTCCCGTGTCCTAGGGTGGAAAGTACTGCAGTGAGAGCTTGTTCCTGTAGATTCATGATGAGTTGGGGCTGAGGCCGAGAATAAAATGGGCTCGGGATGAGCCTTGGGTATTCTTTCATGGGTAGCCATGACAGCTATGGCATTGTGGGTATTTCCACATGAGGGCTGATCATTCTTGCAGTGACCAAGGTTGTTTCTGTGGTCATACCTGAAAGCATGATGAGTACCCTTCCTACTCGGGGTGGGGGGTCTAAACACAGTTTCCCCATTTCTCCATGAATTAATGATTTGGGAGATCCATCCATTTTCTGCTTTTCTCTTGATAGCATCTATCTTGGAAACGTTAGAAACTATCCTCTTCTCGGTCTCTAAATGACTCTCTAGATCCGAGATCTTTGAGTGCTTTACCTTGATGGATTCCAATTGGAGATTCATCAAGGTCTTCAGCTGAGCAATCTCCTTAGCTTGCTCCTCCACAAGTAATTTGCTCTTCTTAAGGGCACTCTCAAGGGAATCAGGATTTTCAATCTTTTGATTGAAGCTATCCATATCCATTGCATCACTAGAAGGACTACCCTCTGAACTGTTCCTATCTTCAGGAACTTCAAGAGGAGAGGGGCATGAGGAAGAAGTTACCTGCTCCTGGCTTTGCTGATCAGGGTTACCGTCAAGATTGGTAGAGACTGTTGAGTCAGCTTCATCAGAACTGCTTTCCTCAACTTCTTCTTAAGTCTTTGACCAGGACACAAGAGCCCTGATACTGACAGATTGATCATGCCCTTCATCTTCAGAAATGAGGACCCCCATATAGGCTTCATCCTCTTGCTGACAACTGGTCACTGCTTTCTCAGATCCCTCCATGAGGTCTGAGATGGTTTGCCACATAGACTTGGCCATCCTACACTTGTCCACTCTTGAACGAGATATACCGGACCAGACGTCAGTGATGATTTGACGAATCAACTTGTCCAAGTTGAACAGTGAGAGCTCGGTCTCAGACATCTCTTCGGGACTCATGGGGATTTGGAGATCCTTTCCTAAGCTGGAAGCCTTCATGGGAATGAAGGGACCCTCTTCCAAGATGAGTGACGCTCGAGGGTCGATGGCCTCCAGATGAAACAACACTCTCATCTTCCAAATGGGATAATACTACTTTGTGCAAGCCGGGAGTCTTAAGGGAGAGACCTCAGAATAAAACTCCACGCTTGAGTCTGATCTTCTTGTTGACACTAGAGGAAGGATTCTACTCAAGGTGTTAACCTTTTTGATGAGCAACCTCCCTCTGATACCACTTGAAAGTCACACTAGTGTCAACTACCTTCACCTGGGGGGGGGGTAGGTGATTTGCAGTCGCTTTGCGGAATTAAAAATTTACCTGCACAATACAAGAAAACAAACAAAGCACAGAAAGACACAGGCAGTTATAGTGGTTCCCCGATTTGGGTACATCCACTTTCCCCCTTCGACCTATCTCACAACAAGGGACGACTCAGTCATTTCACCAACCGGATTGAAATCCAATTCTCACACTATGGAAGGAACCCTTCCACCCGAAGGAGTCACTACTCCTCCACCATGGGTTGCACCCAACCCTTACAATGAGGAAACAAAGTTCCTTTACAAAAAAAAAATGGAATGTATAAAAAATACAAACTACGTTTGAAGCGCTTGGTGTCCCTCTTCGTTCGATGAAGCATTCTTGAAGAAGACGAAGAGTCCACGACCTAATCACTCTCTTGGAGAGGATCTCCCCGAGATTGGCGGCGGCAAGGATTGCGGCGGCGATGCTTTCGAGATCCAAACTTCGTAACAAAGCTAGCAAGGTCTACCAACGATCTTACTTGGATCGATCGTCTCAATCGATTCGGAAGGTGAAGGTATTCCCGTTCAACAAACCAAGAGAAAAATATATCAAGATAGACACGTGAGACGCGTTGCTTGGCTAAGCTTCTGTCGCCGGGAGATCAGGAAGAATCCACGATCAGCGGCGGCGACCACCTTCACGAGTGATGACGGCGGCGGAAGAAATACTGCGATCAATTAGGTCACGCAAGGCGACCGATCCTTTTCTTGGTGTTCACTACTTCTTTCGTTCAAAATAGGAGAGTATTTATACAGTAGAATAATCCATTATGACCGTTGTGGGCCCCACCAGTAGAAACCCTAAGTCCAGTTCAAAACAGCGCCTGAACATTTGGTCCGGTCCAGCGAGCCAACGAAAATCGCCTAAGGCAATTTCGGCGGGAATCATTGGTGATTCTCGACGATTCGTCGAGAATCACTAATGATACCCGTCGAATTCTACTTAGAAGATTTCTAGGCTGAAAAGCAAGCCATCCGGAGTGAATCAGCGAGAATCATAATTCATTCTCGACGAATCAGCGAGAATGCAAAGTCATTCTCGACGATTCGGTTAGAATCACTTAGTGATTCTCGCTGATTCTGCCTTAGCAGAATTCTAGACGGCGCTGAGACAGTCGGAAGCATTCGGCGAGAATCGGCTAGTGATTCTCGACGATTCGGCGAGAATCACTAGTGATTCTCGCGAGAATCACTTAGTGATTCTCGTCGAATTTTACTTAGACAAATTTTCGTCTATCTTCCCGTGAGCTGGTCTTTGACCCATTCTTGCTCCTTGTCTGCTCTTGATCTATCACTGTCCTGTACTTGAAAGTAAGTACAATCCAATAGAGAGAGTACACGTAAGCCAACACACTGATCTGCTCAACGAGGGATTACGTTGCACAAACCCGTGTATATTGACCTACTGCACCCTGACATTGGTGTGTACTTAGCGTGGAGTAACTGCAAGCACAACTTAAAGATATATCATCAAATACATTGTGAATTCATCTTAGCTTGACAGGAGGCTTCCTCAAATCCAGGTAATTGTGGATACAACACCCAACAAGCCTTCTTGGAACAATTCATTCCCTCTACCGCTCGAGATGAGCTTGAGGAGAGATTTCTTCAATTCAAGCAAGGATCTCAGTCCATGACAGAATATCAAAGGGAGTTTCAACATCTTGTAAGATTTGCTGACTCCTATGAGTTAGATGACCGCGGGTACGCAAAATAGTTTTACAAAGGCTTGCGAGATTTCCTAAGGCAAGCCCTTTTGTTTATAGCAGACACAAGCCTGACGTAGATAATCGATATGGCAACAAGGTTAGAGGCAGATCACTTTGGAAGCGGTAAGAGACCCACCGAGGGCGTAATGGAAGTAGACTCAAGCTTTAGGAAGAGACATAATAGTAGAGGTGGAAGAGGAAATGAAAGAGATGACAGCCGTTTCCACCAGAATTTTAGGATGGAATACTCGACCCCGTAGCTAGCACTACCTCCACCTTAAAAAATGTATTAGAAGCCAAGAGAAGCAGTGCGAGTGATTTTGCTTCCAATGTAACGAGCTGGGCCACATCCGACATTATTGCCCATAGTTAGGATGAGATGCTCCCCCTGTTTTTCCTCTGGTAGCACCGCGAGGATTAGGACAAGGTCGTGTGATGGATATTTTCTATAGTTTTAAATATATTCCAAACTAATATCCTAAATAGGCAAGTGTACCTATCAAAATATAGTATAGAAATGTCGTATTCGACTCGGGGCCTGTTGAGTACTTGTACTCACAAGAGAAGCTATTATCTTATCGGACAGAAATTTGGTTTTTGTTTAAACACGGAAAAGGAAAAACAAAGAGTTAATCTAAGAAATAGAAATATGATTTTGAGGAAGCTAGCACTTGATTTAGAATCCTATTGGACTAAAATAAATCTTCTTGGAAAATAATGAAATGCGAGCTCTTATCTACTCACTCGACCGTGGAGGTTCCTAAAGTATAGTAGCGTCTCTCTCGAGCTCATGCTTCTAACTAACCTTAGGTTGATCGATTAAGACCTCTCGGCCAGTCGAAACCCCTAAGCTTGCTTTAGGCGGTGAACCCCTCTATTGGATTTAACTCCAATCCGGAAGATTTATGTCATCCTCTCTCGAGGAGTGCATTCAACTCCTTTTATCTATGAGTGATCTCCTCATATCCGCAACCTCTCGGTCATTTAGGATACGGATCTTAGATCAAAGATCATATACGCGTAATATGAATTCGATGAAATAGAAATCAAAGATAAATCGTAGCGATGAAGATTAAGAACAAGATATTCAAGAAAAAAAAGAAGGTTTATTTTATTCCAAGCATCATCATAATCAAGTGCTAAATGAAAACTAGCTACTCATCATAATTAGAGAATTACAAGATAAGTAAAGGAGAAACATGATTAAAAGGAAAGGCAAAGTTGAATTAAAACTTACAAAGTGTAAAATTAGACTAAGAAATAAAAAGTACAGCAAAATAAAACAGCTAACTATAAGACTCCTACTCCTAAAATTCTCTCCCTGGACATCTGAAGCAGTTTGGAATTTATAGGAAAAATTTCTGTTTGGTCACGCCCTAGGTCAAGCCCGTGACCTAGGGCGTGTCACGTCTGTTTCTGGAAAACGGCGGGAAGCTGAAAAAGGCGGAAATAAAGTGCAGTTGATGTAGGCGTCACGCCCCTGGTCACACCCGTGACATGGGGCGTGACAAGGCTGAAACGTCAATCTGGCAGCAACGGCAGGAACGACGTAATAAATTAGCTTGAAACGCCCGTGACATGCCCTTGGTCACGCCCGTGACCCGGGCGTGTCATCTTAATCCGATGTGGAACGGTCAGCTGGTCTTCCGCAGACTGTCATGCCCCATGTAACTGGTACACGGGCGTGTTATATTTCGACACGGGCATGTCTTGGTCGTTCTATGATCTTCGACTGCGGTTCGATGATCTTCGGTGGCATGCATCGATCGCGGCTATCACGCCCTAGGTCACGCCCATGGAGGGTGTGTCACCGGGCGTATCTAGGCAGAAAACAGGAAAATCCCTGTTCTGTTCCAAATAACCTGTAGATCAACCCTGCAAGAGTAAAAATAAATTTATTAGAACAAAAAGATATAAAATATAAAAACACGTTAAAACAAACTTAATTTTATAAAATCGATATAAAATATCTAACTATTAATTAGAAAATAGCATGATAAAAATAGAAATAATTAGAGTTATCAAATTCCCCCATACTTATACGTTTGCTAGTCCCGAGCAAACAACTTCCTATAGGGAGTAGAAAAATTTTAAATGCTAGAAAAGAAAATTGAACCTAAGGAGTAAAATGCGAAGTCTTATACCTATTCTTGTAGCTATTTTTATAGAAAGACTTGCTCAACATACAAATTAGGTTTTCATTTTTCTCAAAATGCGTTTTCACTATTATTTTTACTTTTAAGATGAAAATCCGGTAAATCTTAAAATTATCTTTAGGGAGAGTGTAGCGTGCGTACTAAGATAACATTGCACAAATAAAGATTAAGATACCCTCCAAAGAAATCCATCAATGTTGATGGCCATAGGCTTGCCCATTCACACTCTCGCCATGGCACTAGTCTAACTCATAAGTGCAAATCAATAGGACTTAACTAGGTTGAGATGTAGGCCTAGGTTTTTAGTGAGGATGGTCAAAGATAAAAAACGGTGGCTAGGCACACCAAAACCTAGAAAGAGCTTGCACAAAAATAAATTGTCATGGCTTTAAAGAACGTAGACAATTCCTAAATTCTTTTGTTTCTTTTCTTATTTTTTTTAACTCTCTCATCATATTGAAATTTTTTTCTACCTCTTCATTTTTTTAATGATAATTTTTTCTTTATTTTGGAGAGGAGAGAAAATAAATCAACTCTTTTATAATTTTTAATTAACCACCGAAATAAAGTGGCTCCTAATCACTCCCAAAACATTTCTACATTTGTTCTTTCAAGCTCGGGTTTAGGTGTGTAATTAGGATGCTTTTTAGGCTTTGGTAAAGTTCTTGGTGGAGCTAAAACAAAGGAATAGGGAAATAGGCTCAAAATGGCTTAACAAAGATAAAAATTTTAGGTATGGGTACAAAAGCTCAAACTGGCCAAAAGAAATGCCTAAATCATATTTATGCTAATGAGTCTAACTTATGCAAAGTCTTGAGAATAGTTAGAGGGCAAGTTATAGACATCGAAAAAGAATAACTCTCTCTTGGTCCGCGAAATATCTCTCTAGCAAACTTCTACTTACTCACCTAAATTATTTTAGAGTTTTACCGGTTTTCAAAATTAAAGTAAAATAAAACATTTCCACGCATTTAGAAAAATGAAAATCTAAATATATGTTGAATATTTAAATCTACTTAAAATTCTACTTACACGTGCACTTAACTAGAAATACAACATGGCCAACAGTTTTACTCTAAAATTCAACATTCAATTAAAACATTAAAAATTCTCTAAACACTATAAAAAAATTGAATTACTAGGAATTTTGCATGTGAATAAATATAGAAATAATGACTTCTCTAATTAAGAATTAAACCTAATTTTCTTTTCATTTTTTTTAATAATAAAAAGAAAACAAAATTTGTTTTTAATTTATAAAGATTTATATATATATTTTTTTTTGATTTTTTAAATAAAAACAAAAACTAAGAATCCACCCCATACTTAAAAATAAATATTGTCCCCAATGTTTATAATTCAAGTGCGAGGGGGAAAAACAAAATGAAAATTTTTTAGAAGAAAAGAAAATAAATGCGTACAATTTAAAGATAAGCAAGGGGTGTCACCCAATAGCGCTTTTCTTTTTCCTGTCTTTAAGCTAGACGGTATTGGTTAGGAAAAACGGAAATAAAATTTTAAATGTAAGGGCAACTCCCTTAATTCCCGCTTGGGTGAATACGCCAAAGACGCTCGCCAAGCTACTCCTCCGCTTGCTTCTTGATTTTTCTTCTTGGAATGGTGGTCTTGAGGATGTAAATTCAAATCACCTATACATACCTGAGGTGATGTGAATTTTTGCAGATGAGCGACAAAGTGATCGTTGATGATATTGGATTGCAAAGACTCATTGTCTACATGCAAATCATTAGAGTAAGAAAAATCAAAAAGAAACGTGTTAGAAACAATTTCACACGGAGGAGGGTCGTGTGAAAGAAATTGATCAAGCTCCAGTTGTTTATTTTCTAAAATTAATTTTTCTTCCGTAGTTTGAGTTAAAATTAAATCATCGGACGCATCATGTTCATAAATTTTTGCTCCTAAATAATCATAAATTGTGTTTGAAAATTCATTAATAGGAGAAAAATTGGGAGTAGTAGGAGGAGAAACATGTTCTTCTTCTACTCCTCCCAGCGCATCCATACATCTAACAAACTCTTTAAATAAAATTTCTTTTTCTTCTTCAGAATAAGAATCTAAAGGAGAACATGAAGAGTCATGTTCCTTATTAGAATTATTTTCCGAGGAAGGAGAAAAATCAGTAAAAGCAATAAAATTTGCTTCCAAATTTTGGGGAGAAGAATCACATGGAAATGGAGAACAATCCCCAAAATTAGGATAGAAAAGTTGCGGTGCGGAAGAAGATGAACAAAAAGTCGGATCTGAAGAAATAGCCTCGGGACTCGGGAATCTTTTCGGGTGATCATGCCGGAAATCAACATCCGAGGAAGAGGGAAAATTACTAAGATCAGAAAAATCGTTCGAATTGAAGCTTGAAATTTTTTTTTCATGAAAATTATTTTCATTAAAATTTGAATAATTAAATTCATTAAAATTGGAACAATTATTAGAAAAGTTATTTTCATGAAAATTCGATAAAGGATTCTCATTAAAGTAGGAATAATTATTTTCATAATTATAGTGAAAATTATAGGAAAAATTTTGATGAGAAAAATAATAACATTCCTCACTTCGATGAGGGGCACCGCAAAAATTACACAAAACTTGACGCTGTCTTGCAGCTTACAAAAGATTAATTTTGTGTTGGAGCTCGGCAATTTGAGCAGCCAATTGTTATAACATATTTTTTTTATTTCAAGAAGAAAATAAAGCAACCGGTACTTAATAGAATGGAATAAAAATAAAAAAAATGAATAGGGGTTAAGAAGGAGAATTATAAAATAAAAGTTTTAAAATAAAAAATTTATAAAATACAATTTCCCGGACTTCCCAAGGGCTACCCAATGACGGGTTGGCAAGGTACTAGGCGGTATTGCGGGATGAAAACCCGGCACGGCTCTTTCGCAAAAAATTTTAATTATAAAAAATTAAAGTTAAAACTTTTAAAGAAAAACATACAACATAAAAAAAATGATAAGATTAATAGATTCTTGCTTTCAAAATATCGACCAAGAAAATTCCACGGCAACGGCGCCAAAAACTTGATGGATATTTTCTATAGTTTTAAATATATTCCAAACTAATATCCCAAATAGGCAAGTGTACCTATCAAAATATAGTATAGAAATGTCGTATTCGACTCGGGGCCTGTTGAGTACTTGTACTCACAAGAGAAGCTATTATCTTATCGGACAGAAAAGTTGGTTTTTGTTTAAACACGGAAAAGGAACAACTAAGCGTTAATCTAAGAAATAGAAATACGATTTTGAGGAAGCTAGAACTTGATTTAGAATCCCCTTGGACTAAAATAAATCTTCTTGGAAAATAATGAAATGCGAGCTCTTATCTACTCACTCGACCATGAAGGTTCCTAAAGTATATTAGCGTCTCTCTTGAGCTCATGCTTCTAACTAACCTTAGGTTGATCGATTAAGACCTCTCGGACAGTCGAAACCCCTAAGCTTGCTTTAGGCGGTGAACCCCTCTATTGGATTTGACTCCAATCCGGAAGATTTACGTCATCCTCTCTCGAGGAGTGCATTCAACTCCTTTTATCTTTGAGTGATCTCCTCATATCCGCAACCTCTCGGTCATTTAGGATACGGATCTTAGATCAAAGATCATATACGCATAATATGAATTCGATGAAATAGAAATCAAAGATAAATCGTAGCGATGAAGATTAAGAACAAGATATTCAAGAAAAAAGGAAAGTTTATTTTATTCCAAGCATCATCATAATCAAGTGCTAAATGAAAACTAGCTACTCATCATAATTAGAGAATTACAAGATAAGAAAAGGAGAAACATGATTAAAAGGAAAGGCAAAGTTGAATTAAAACTTACAAAGTGTAAAATTAGACTAAGAAATGAAAAGTACAGCAAAATAAAACAGCTAACTATAAGACTCCTACTCCTAAATTTCTCTCCCTGGACATCTGAAGAAGTTTGGAATTTATAGGAAAAATTTCTGTTTGGTCACGCCCTAGGTCATGCCCGTGACCTAGGGCGTGTCAAGTCTGTTTCTGGAAAACGGCGGGAAGCTGAAAACAGCGGGAATAAAGTGCAGTTGATGTAGGCGTCACGGCCCTGGTCACGCCCGTGACATGGGGTGTGACAAGGCTGAAACGTCAATCTGGCAGCAACGGCAGGAACGGCGTAATAAATTAGCTGGAAATGCCCGTGACACGCCCTTGGTCACGCCCGTGACTCGGGCGTGTCATCTTAATCCGATGTGGCATGGTCAGCTGGTCTTCCGTAGGCTGTCACGCCCCATGTAACTGGTACACAGGCATGTTATATTTTGACACGGGCGTGTCTTGGTCGTTCTACGATCTTCGACCGCGGATCGACGATCTTCGGTGGCGCGCTTCGATCGCGGCTGTCACGCCCTAGGTCACGCCCATAGAGGGCGTGTCACCGGGCGTGTCTAGGCAGAAAATAGGAAAATCCCTGTTCTGTTTCAAATAACCTGTAGATCAACCCTGCAAGAGTAAAAATAAATTTATTAGAACAAAAAGATATAAAATATAAAAACACGTTAAAACAAACTTAATTTTATAAAATTGATATAAAATATCTAACTATTAATTAGAAAATAGCATGATAAAAATAGAAATAATTAGAGTTATCATCGTGGTCGAGGACCACGAGGAAGGAATCCTGAACATGCTAGAGAGCAGGTGTTTGCTCTGGACATGACTCGGGAGAGGAATCCCCAAGATGTGATTGCAAGTATGTCGAGATTTAATTAATACAATATAAGCATTCGTCCTTAATTTGCCTAAGATGCGCTAGGAACTTAGTATTAAGGTGTTATAATTTGGTTCTTAGGCACCGTGAATGTTAGTGGGAAACCAGCTCACACCTTATTTGCTACCGGTGCCACACATTCGTTTGTCTCGATCGACTTCGTGAAAGACTTAAATGACGTGCAATACTTCACTAGTATCACTCGGAGAGTACGCCGCCCATACGGCTCCGAGATGACGTCATCTGCCAAGTGCAACTTGGAAGTATGCATTGGAGAAAAGATTTTTGAAACCCCTGCGACGGTGTTGAGAATTCCAAAATTCGATCTTATTCTAGGCATGACATGGTTGGACTGGCACCACTCCAGGATTGAATACACGGCAAAGCAAATCACCCGGAGTCATGGATACTCAGAGATCATTTTCTAAGGTATCAAATTTGCACCTTGTATGTTGTTATCTTAAATCCAGACCCTTAAGGCCCATATGAAAGGGGACAAAGTATATATGATATGTTTGGAATTAAATGAGATGGAGACAAGTATGAAAGATGTACGGGTAGTACGGGATTTCCCTGAGGTGTTTCCTGAGAAGTTTTCAGGACTACCCCCACATAGAGAAGTGGACTTTCAAATTAAACTAGTACCGGGTGCCAAGCTTGTCTCTCAGACCCCTTACCAAATGGCTCCAAAGGAACTCGCTGAGTATAGAGTTGAGTTGCATGAGTTAGAAGAATCAGGGTTTGTTCGCCCCAGTTTGTCACCATGGGGAGCCCCTATTTTGTTTGTTAAGAAGAAGGACGGATTACTACGATTGTGAATAGACTACCAGGAACTCAACCGACTAACGGTGCAGAACACCTATCCTCTATCCTGGATCGATGAATTGTTCAATCAGTTAGTGAGAGCACATTGGTTTTCAAAAATGGATCTACGCTCGGGGTACTATCAATTAAGAATATAAGAGGAAGATATCCCGAAGATAGCATTTAGATCGAGATATGGTTTGTACGAGTTCATGGTGACGCCATTTGGGCTCACAAATTCCCATTCTACGTTCATGAGTTTGATGAACAGGCCATATTTGGATGTCTTTGTCATCATCTTCATCGATGACATTTTGGCCTACTCAAAGACGAAAGAGGAACATGGTGAACACTTAGCTTTAGTTTTGAAGAAACTAAAAGAGCATTCCCTGTTTGCTAAGTTCAACAAGTGCGAGTTATGGCTCTGAGAAGTTGTCTTCTTGGGCTATGTGATTAGTGGTGCTGGATTAGTTGTAGACCCGGCCAAGGTATGTGTCGTGAAGGAATGGTCGTCTTTGAAGTCGGTGGCCGATGTACGAAGCTTTCTTGGACTTGCTGGATATTATCGCAAGTTTGTGAAAGGATTTTTGAAGATAGCCCTTCCTATCACCGCTTTAACAAAGAAAGGTGTGTTGTATGAGTGGACACCCCAGTGCGAGGCTACATTTCAAGAACTAAAGGATCGACTTTCCTCCACTCTGATCCTAGCTCTTCCATCGAGGAAAGAAGGATTTCAAGCTTACACTGATGCCTCATATCAAGGGTTATGAGTGTTGGATCCCTAGTTTGATTTGGGCTAGGTTCACTAAATTAGGTTGAGTCTGACCCACATTGTATAGCAAGGGTCATGTCCATGAGTCCTAGATTTTGTGCTAGTATTTAGGTTGAACCTTCATAGACCAGCCAGCAGAGGACATCAGTAGTCTCAAGACTTAAAAGATTCAGAGAACAGAATGATCAGTTTGAAATTCTTCAAACTCAGCTTGACGATCGTCAATCTCAGATCGACGAACTCAGAGTTATTTCTCTGAGCTGAGCTCGATGATATTCGAGCTCAGGTCGACGATCGATTCTTTCAGACAGATTCTCAGCTCGATGATCTAAGAGCGCAGATTTGGCAAGTTATTCTAAGTATGTAGTTCGTAGAGCTCAGGTCATAGAACAGGAATTATCAGGTCGACGAACTTGGAACTCCGGTCGACGAATTCCGTTCAGAGGTCGACGATTTCTATCCCGAGCCAGAATGAGAAGTTTTCCTCTCTTCTGTCCCTTAATTTTTATATTATTTAGCAATAATATTCCTGAGTAATTAATGCTCATATTCCCCTGAATATAGATGTTATTCGCAGTATTAAATATGGTCTTCATCAGGATAATTACTTGCTTATTTTATTATGGACAGTTTGGGAAACTCATTTAAGTCAATATTCCAGCAGTTTTTTCTCCAGATCTTTCAGTAATTAATGCAAGCAATTAAAATTTCAAATAAGAAATTGTTGACTACAGAATATAAAAGAGTTTTTCTCTTTCCAGTCGAGAGACACTCAACCAGACATCAGAACATACTAAGCCAGACAATAGAACATACTGAGCCAGACATTTTAGAAGAAAAGATAAAGCACACAAGAATATACAGATAGACACATACTGAACATTCAAAACTCTTTCAGTGCAGAAAACATTCTGTTTTCCTCCTTATCCATTCTGAAGACTGAAAAAGAACATCCATCATGAAAGAATTGGTTTCAAGATACCCTAAACACCTAGAGGGGGGGGGTGAAAAGGTTCAATTACAATTTTAATAAGGCAGATAAAATATATCACAGTTAAACAAACTATGCTACAGCTATCACAACACAGATCAAAACAAACACAGCCAACACTGCATACATATAGATTTATAGTGGTTCCCCAAGAGATGAGTACATTCAATTTCCCCCCTCCGACTATCTAGCAGTATACTAGATTCGGCCTAACTCCCTTCTTTCTTCTAAGATCCTAAGATCTTACAACTCAAAACCCAGAATGGTTCCTAAGGCTCAGACTTCAGCAAGTCCTACAACTCAAATTCTTTCAGAGAATCCTACCTAAGAGTGAGTCCACACTCCTACACTCAGGCTAGCAAGCCCTACCTCAGCCCTTATAACTAGGTCTACAACTCATATCACAAAGATTCTACCTCAGATCTATAAAATATCTTACAAAATTGATTGAGAGAATGATTATTTCTTTACCCGAAAAGAAAGTGAAATGGATGAAGACTTCTTGATCAGATTTGTAATGAACTCACTACTTGAGATACAACCTGTCTTAGCTTCTTCAAAGCTTCTTGAATCTAAACAAATTAAGGTTGATCTTCTTGAAAAGTTGAGTCGATCCACAATCTAGCTCTTCTCTTCTTTCAAATGTTATTCGGAATTCTTTTTGCAGACTTGTTCTGGATCTGCCTTCTCTTTAAACAATGACTTATTGATTTCAGGATGAACCAGCTACCCAGTACCTCTCTCTATTTTTTTTGATAGAACAGGAATTCATATAGATCCCATCCGAGGTTATCAGTGATCCGGTTCATAACTGCCTTTTGACAGCTCTGACAGATGTGACAGCTTTGTCAGTTATGACAGCTGTCAAGTCTTCACTCTTGACATCTGATACTTCGTCACTTTTATCTCAGTAGAAAGTGTTCAGACAAAACTTCATATGTGTCTACACAAATAGAATATGTGTCGACATAACTCTTGATGATGTCGACACAGCTCATAGAATATCGACACAGCTCTTCTTTATCTTCTCGACACAACTTCTGTAGAATGTGTCAACACAAGTCCAATGTATCGACACAATTTGCTTCCAGTCTCAACATAGTTGGTGTTGACAGAATTCTTGAGTGTGTCGACACAAGTCCTGTGTGTCGACACAAGTCCTGTGTGTCGACACAATTGCTGTAGATTGAATTTTTGTGTGTCGACACAAGTCCTGTGTGTCGACACAATCTGGCTCCTGGTGTCGACAGATTTGCTTCACAAGTGTCGACACTTGTTCTTAGAATATTATTTTTTTGCA
Organism: Platanthera zijinensis; assembly: GCA_039513925.1. Lineage (NCBI taxonomy): Eukaryota > Viridiplantae > Streptophyta > Magnoliopsida > Asparagales > Orchidaceae > Platanthera > Platanthera zijinensis. The sequence goes on from CM077089.1 coordinate 59,963,623, forward strand.
TTTCTTTAACCTGCATATTGAAACTCAACATCCCATCAAATACACAATGATGTATATCATTGAGTAAAGTGAGGCTTCTCCAAATCAGGTACACAGTTTCCAATGTACCCAACAATCTCTCCCTATTTGGAGAAGTCATAACCCTTAGTCAATGATATACACAACTTATAATAAAACAAGGATTATGATGTAAAAAGTCATTACAAAGACAGGGTTAACCATAAGCAAAAACAGCATGTAACAGTATTATTATACAAATATGTTACAATACAGTAATCATGCATTACATAAACATAAGTATTCAATATTAAATCATGGCTGAAACAAGGAATTCATTTTTATACATATTCAGTAATTCAGAATAACAAAGATTTAGGACAAAAATTATTACATAGTCCTTAACCTAGTCAATCTAACCCTTGGATTGATCAGGTTCCTTAATGACAATTCCTTTGCCGGACTGAATCCTAGCTTGTACTTTAGCTCCTGTGTCATCAACCATCTTCTTTACTTTAAGATCCTTCTTCTTGAGCTCTTCAGCCTTGATCTTTTTCCTTTCAAGGTAATGAAAAGGCTTTGGGAAATACTTGCTAGGCTCCACGGAGTTTGCAAGTATCTTCCCAGCTCTGAGGTCTCTTCTAAACTGGTATATAGCATCTTGCCGCTCCTGATATTTGCTCCATTCCTGTTCAAAATACCACTTTCCTCTATCATGCATATTCTCATTAACAGCATTCCAAGAAGTCAGAATAATATTCCTGGAGGTTGGACTCCATTTTTCAAAATCAGGCTTTAATTCTGCCTGATCTCTGAACCTCTTCTTAGACAGCTGAGCTTCTCTCTAAGCATCCCTTGCTCTTTGTAATGCAGTTGCAGACATTTCTACATTTTCAAAAATAACATTTTGTGCCTACATTGGAGGACTATACATTTGTTGTGCTGCATGCTGGATTTCTTCAAAGTCTGGAGGTGGATATATGACTTGGGCTACTTCCTATTGAACCCCTTCAATATAAGCAGGTTGAATTCCAGATTCAGCAGTGCAATCATCATCACAAAGAGGTGTGTGTTGGAACACCCTATTACTAATTTGGGTTAGGATCACTATGTTTTTAGGAAATCAGTTTGACCTAGATGTATAGTTGAAAAGGTCAAGTTAGAATGAGTCTAGGGCTTAGAACTTAGGTTTGAAGCGGCCCCCAGGATCATTCAAGGATCAAGACTTGGAGCTGAGACAAAGACAATTTTCGTCGAGCTAAGGTCGACGAAATGTCAAACTCTGTTCGACGATCTCTGTGCTCAACTCTGCTAAGTCGTCGAGCTCAGGTTGACGATCTTCGAGCTCAGATCGACGATCTGCCTTCAGCTCAATTCCAAGTCGCTGAGCTCCGGTCGACGATCTTCGAGCTCAGTTGGACATTTTCTGTCTGATGTTCAATCCAATCTCTGAGCTCAGGTCGACGATCTTAGAGCTCAGATCGACCTTTTTTTGGGAGATCGTTGACTTTAAGGATTCAAATTCAGTCAACTTTTGGAATGTTTTTCAAATTCTCTCAGCATTTATTTCAAGAGATTTGTTAGTCGTTTTCATTTATTCTGGAGCATGTTTCAAGGGATTTCTCAGAGAATGTTTATTGGACTTTCCTCTAGAAGACAAAATATTTATGGAAGACATTTATGACTACTAACGGCTATCTTAGACAGAGGATCATCAAAGAATAATATACACAACAGCAGATCAAGAGAAAAAAAAAACTTACTCATTACACACAAACACTCAATACAGACATACACAGATATTCAGATCAATAGAGAGAAAAATCAAGTGATCAATCCTGAAGAGTTAGATTGAAAATTAGCATACTGAAAAGTGTTCATAGCTTCAACATCAAAGACTCCAGACAACTCATATTGCAGCCTCTGCTGAAATAATCTTCTGCTGGAGATCTGAAGCTTCTGAAGGCCTATCATCCTAGCAAAGCTCTCACTACTTAACAATCTACATCTCAGGGGGAGCTTTGACAACACAATCAATCCACTAAGTCTTCTCTCAGTGATTGAGAAAGAGAAGACAACTCCACCTCTTCCTTTTTCTTTTCCTGCTATAAAAGGGTTATCAAAACTCCCTTCAAAAGTTCTGAATCTGGTTCTGAGAGCCTTGTCAAAACTCAGTGGTGGCAAGACACCTTATCAAAAAATCTAGATTTGGTTTTTGAGCACCTTATCAAAAGCTCATTGGTGTCAGGACACCTGATCAACTCATTGTGAGTGGATTCCTACCAAGGGTGGTAGAAGAGTGGATGTACCCAGGTTGATTGGGAAACCACTATAGCTTCTTGTGTTTGGTTGCTTGTGTGTATTCTTTGCTGTCTGCTGTGAATATTTTGTTTTCTTTTATTATATCTTTTGTTTTATTACTGCAGCACAATACACATACAATATTAACTTAACTCTTCCTCTGCAAAGTTTTATTTTGAAAAATTATTTTAACAAACTCTATTCACCCCCCCCCCCACCCCTCTAGAGTCAGACTGATCTTATCCTCCACTTTCAATTGGTATCAGAGGGAGGTTGGTTATTCAACAACTAGATCTTCACTAGGGTTGTTGTTCATACAGGCTAACACATGAACCAAAAGATCCTTGATAAGATCAATCTTGTAAGAGGGTTATTTTCATTATATTTAATTTTATATAAAGACATGGCACAGAACAAAGATTATGCAAGCACCAGGCCTCCAGTGTGCAATCTATCTAAGTTTGCACTTTGGAAAGCTAGGATTAAACTTTATATGAATTCTATTGATGAAGACATATTTAATTCTGTTTTGATAGTGTGCCCAAGTCCACCAACAAGCTCAAGTACAAATGTTGTTCCACCTCCTTCAGGAACAGATGCTGAAATAAAGAAGTGGAAGACTGCAGATGCCAAGGCCATGAATATCTTAGCTCATACAATGTCTGATGAGATAATTCAGAAGGTAGCTGAATATAACTCAGCCAAAGGACTTTGGGACAAACTTTCTGAGATTGTCTCAGGATCTGCTGATGAGAGAAAAGACAGAAGATCCCATCTCATATCCCAATATGAGAACTTCAAGAAAGGAGAAGCTGAGTTAGTTGCAGACATGTACAACAGATTAAGTCTGATTGTCAATGAGTTAAAGACTCTGGATAAAGAAATCTCATTGACTGAGCTGAATGACAAAATCCTAATGTGTTTCCCCAGTACTTGGGATTCAAGAATCTGGCCAATCAAAGATGCCAGAAGTCTAAATGAGATTACCACTGAAGCTCTCCTGGGCAAGCTCAAATCTTATGAGCTGCTCATTAAAAATAGAGAAGAAGAACAGAAGGCTGCCTCACCAGCCACAAGGAAAGAGAAGACAATAGCCTTCAAAGCTGTTGAGGACCTGCCTGAAGAAAAGGTCACAGACAATGAGGAGCTACTCAGCTTATTGGCCAAAAGATTCTACAAAATGGCCAGAAAAGACTTCAGAAAGAGATCATACAAGGGACATGATAAGCCAAGGTATGATAAATCAAATAACAACAAAGAAATTATATGTTTTGGTTGTAGGAAACCAGTCCATATTGTGCCTGACTGTCAAGAAAACAAAAACAAGGACAAGAAAGATAGAAGAGAAAGAAGAAAGGAGAAAGACTTTAAGAAGAACAGCTCAGACAAACCCTCCTCCAGCAAGAACAAACATACAAGCAAGGGATTTGTTGCTGAGACATGGAGTGAAACTGAAGAGGATTCTGAAGCTTCATCCAGCTCCAGTGATGATGAGGATGATGCTGATGAAAAGGAATTTTGCATGATGGCTATCAATGCCTCTCAAACAGATTCAGAAGCCAAAGAGTCAGAGTCAGATTCAGAAATTCAACTAGAAGAAGACCAGGTAATCAATTCATTTGATTTCAGTTCTGAGGACTTTAAACATGAGTTTAAAGTACTATGCCTAGATCTATTAGAGTCTGAGAAGGAAATCTTTTCCCTCAGAAAACAATTGTCTGAGTATAGCACTTTAAAATCAAAGAACCTCAAACTCTCTGAAGAGTTAAAATGCTATAGGGAGCAGATAGCTTCACTGAAAAGTGAACTATCCAAGGCCAAGCAGTTTGAAGAATCCCTTAATGGGAGAAGCATCAAATTGATGGATATCACAAGTACAGTGAACTCTAGACTTAATAGTACATTGGGCTTGGGAGCTTCATCCAGCCAGCCTATAGTTCTGACAACTCCAATCAAATTTATCTCTGATAAAGGGAAGGAAGTTGTAGAGGTAGCTAGGAAGAATGCAGATTTGCCAAATAAAGTTATAGTTCAACAGAATGCGTCGAACAGAGCTCGACAATCGTCGAACGACGCTCGACGATCCAAGAAAAAATCGTTGAACTCAGCTCGACGACACCTGAACTCTGAACTCCAGGATAGTCGATCTTCAAACAGAGCTCGACGATCTGACCAAAGATCGTCGACCTCAGCTTGACGATCGTCGAAAAGTGATCAGGGCTTTGAACAATCTTTCAAAGGTACATCTAGATTCAATCCAAGAAGTCCTACATCCCAAGGTTTCAACCCCTATACTGAATGGATAGTACCTCCTAGGAGATACCATCCTGAAGGTTATAAGAGTCAACCTGGGATGTCCTTCATTTCTGAATTTAAGAGATATCAACCTAGGCCCAAGGTAAACTGGGTCAAAAACATATAAGCTATTTATGTGCAGGAGAAGACCAATCCAACATCAAACAAGCAATGGTATCTGGATAGTGGGTGCTCAAAGCACATGACAGGGAACAAGGACAACTTCACATCCTTTAAAGCCAAGCTTAGACCCAAAGTAATTTTTGGTCATTCAAACTTTGGAACAACAAAAGGATATGGTGCAGTCCAAATTGGAACAGTCACCTTCAAGAAAGTAGCTTATGTTAAAGGACTCAAGCACAACTTGATAAGTATCAGTCAACTTTTTGATAAAGGATATGAAGTGACTTTCAACAAAGCTATATGCAAGGTCAAGTCAGAAGACAACATAACTGTGTTGACAGGTAACCGAAAAGGTAACATTTACTTAGTAGATTTTCATTCATCTAAAGTAGATATCTGCCTGTTCAATTCCATATCTAGACCTAATATACTATGGCATAAGAGACTAGGACATATTAACCTTGGAACCATTTCTAGGCTATCCATGGACAACCTTGTTAGAGGACTACCTTCTGGCCCCTACAAGAAGGAAGGACTTTGCAAGGCCTGTCAATTAGGCAAGCAAACTAAAAATAGTTTTAAGTCACTTAACAAGAGTGATTCACCTAGGATTTTTTATCTGTTACACATGGATCTTTTTGGACCCATTACAGTACAAAGCCTAGGAGGGAAATCCTACACTTTAGTGGTTGTAGATGACTTCTCAAGATTCACATGGGTGTTCTTTCTGAGGAAGAAGTCTGATAACTTTAAGTGTTTGACAGAGTTTCTCAAATGTATACAGAGTGAGTTCAATACTCATATTGCTCTGATCAGAAGTGATCATGGGACAGAGTTTGATTCTATTCTTATGCAAGAGTTCTGTCAGAGTGAAGGGATCAAACATACATTTTCAGCTCCTAGAACTCCTCAACAAAATGTGGTAGCAGAAAGGAAAAATAGAACCCTAATTGAATCTGTAACTACATTGTTGTCAGAAGCTCACCTTCCTCTATCCTTTTGGGCTGAGGCAGTAAACACCTCCAACTATGTACTGAATAGAAGTTTGATACATAAACTGAAGGGCAAGACTCCCTATGAATTACTCAAAGGGAAGAAACCTAAAGTAGACTACTTCAAAATTTTGGTTGCATTTGTTATATTCACAACAATAACAAGAGATATATAGCAAAATTTCAAGCAAAAGATGATGAAGGAGTATTTCTGGGATACTCCATGATCAATAAAGCTTATAGGGTTTATAATAAAACTACTCAAAAAATAGAAGAATATGCCCATATTTCCTTTGATGAAACTAATATGTCTTTCAAGGAGAAGAATGCTTCTACCATAGAACATTTGAAGGTACATTCTCTAGCTGAAGACTTGGACAGATTGCAAGTTACTCAAAAAGATGAAAGTAGTGAAGATGAAGAAGATGCTCAACATCTGGAAGAAAATCTCCTTGAAGAGCCAGTTGCTGTTCCACAAGAGGAAACAACAACACAGGTTGGTGAACAATAAACAACCCCTGTTGATTTAGTAACATCAAGAGATCATCCAATCTCCCAAGTGATTGGAAACATCTCAGCTGGTGTGCAAACCAGAAATCAGGTCAACCAAAACCTGATGCACACTTGCTTTCTCTCTCAAATTGAACCTCAATCCATTCAAGATGCAGAGTCAGATCCACACTAGATCATTGCAATGTAAGAGGAGTTGCATCAATTTGAAAGAAACAAAGTTTGAGAACTAGTGCCTAAGCCAAAGGATCATTCCATTGTTGGAACAAAATGGGTGTTCAGAAACAAATTGGATGATCAAGGAATTATTGTAAGGAATAAGGCAAGGCAAGTTGCTCAAGGATATTCTCAAGAAGAGGGGATAAACTATGACCAGACCTTTGCACCAGTTGCAAGGTTAGAGGCCATAAGAATCCTCCTAGCTTATGCTGCTCATAAGGGATTCAAAGTCTACCAAATGGATGTGAAGAGTGCTTTTCTCAATGGGGAGATCAAAGAAGAAGTCAATGTCAGACAACCCCCAAGTTTTGTCTCTCCAACTCACCCTGATTATGTTTTCAAACTACATAAAGCATTATATGGTCTAAAGCAAGCTCCTAGAGCATGGTATGAGACCCTAGCATGCTTTCTTCTAGAAAATGATTTTATAAGGGGTAGAGTAGACCAAACTCTTTTTATTAGAACCCATAAGTCACATACCCTACTAGTACAAATATATGTAGATGACATCATCTTTGGTTCTACTGATTCAAACTTGTGCAAAAAGTTTTCCAAGCCTATGCACTCTAAATTTGAAATGAGTAGCATGGGTGAGCTATCCTTCTTCTTAGGATTGCAAGTCAAACAACATGTTGAAGGCATATTTATTTCTCAAACAAAGTATGCAAAAGATCTGGTTAAGAAATTTGGTATGTCTGATGCATCATGCATGAAAACACCCATGCCTACCAATGCTGTATTGGATGCTGATGAACATGGGAAACCAGTTGATCAGACAACATATAGAGCAATGATTGGCTCTTTATTATACCTTACAGCTAGTAGGCCCGATATAATGTTTGCTACATGTATATGTGCTATATTCCAAGTAAGCCCTAAAGAGTCACACTTAACTTTAGTAAAGAGAATTCTTAGGTATGTTAAAAGCTATCCAAATCTAGGTCTCTGGTATCCAAAAGATTCAGCATTTGACTTAACTGAATTTTCAGATGCTGATTATGCTGGATGCAGAATAGACAGGAAAAGCACCAGTGGAACTTGTCAGTTTCTTGGTGATAGACTTGTCTCATGGTTTTGTAAGAAACAAACATCTGTGTCAACTTAAACTACTAAAGCTGAATATATGGCTGCAGGTAGTTGTTGTTCACAAATTTTGTGGATTCAAAATCAACTCCTAGACAATGGTTACAACTTAGAGAAGTCTAAAATATTTTGTGACAACACCAGTGCTATTTCCATTGCACAAAATCCAGTCCTCCATAGTAGGACAAAATACATAGAAATTAGGCATCATTTTCTAAGGGATAATGTTGAGAAAAATAAAATTGAACTTCAATATATCCCAATTGATTTGCAAAGAGGAGATATTTTCACCAAGCCTTTAGATGAAAAGAAACATAACTTCTTCCTCAATCAAATAGGAATGCTAGATGGAGGCTGTCTAAAATAAATTCCAAGATTTTAAAATCTAAAAACAGATCAAGATTAGGCTAAAAACTCATTTCTCTTTGTGTCTGTAGGATAGTTTCTGTCTCTGAACTGCGCTCGACGTTTTCCCCAGAAATCGTCGAACGGCGTTCAACGGTTTCCCAAAAATCGTCGAACGCAGATCGACGTTTCCTGAATCGTCGACCTGAGTTCAGTGCCGCCTGATAGCTTTAAGCTATCCTTCCTTCTGTTAAGCGGTCGTCGAGCAGAGCTCGACGCTCGTCAATATCGTCGAACGGAGATCGACGACATTGAAACCCCATCATATTCCATTAGAAGCCCAAATCGTCGAACAGAGTTCAACAATTCTTCGTTTCGGCGTCGAACCCTAATATAAAAATCATTTTTCGGCCGTCGTTCTCCTTTGCGCGTTCATAGTTTCTGCAGAAAAACTCTTTTTCCCTCCAAACACTTACTGCACTTGGTCGTGTTTGTTCAATCTTTGCAGGTACAAATGGCGGTGTCGGTTGCCGCTCTTTCCAAAATGAAGTATGATATAAGTTTTGACATAGATATGAACACCTTCGATGGCAGCGATCAGAGGTTCAAAGATATTCTGAATCTTTTCCGAGAACAACAGTTAGTTCAGTTTATGACCACCAGAATAAAGATTGCGGCAGATGAAATAATGGAATGGGTTTTTACTGCATCCAATGAAAATGAAAATACTATAGTCGGCACGATCAACGGGACTCAGGTACCATTGTCCCCTATTCTTCTGACTGAAGTATTCACCTTAAGTACTGGAGATGACTCTATTAATTTGTCTGGAGAAGAATTTTATTCCATGTTAGATAGAATGGGTCATTCTGCTGTACACCCTAATAATCTGTTGAAAAAGAATCTATCAATTGAATTTCAATTTTTGGCTGATGTTGTGGGGAAAGTGCTTCTGGCAAAGCACTCAGATCATGATACCATCTCAAGGTATCAGCTCTGTTTAATGAGAGCAATAGTTGACAAGAAACATCTAGATTGGGGAACTATCTTCTTTGACTTGATCAAGAAGATAATTAACAAAAGTTGTGTCTTTTTTGGGAGGATTCTAGGGGTTTTCCTGCATTCCAGGTGCCCTGAATTACTGGTTTCAAATGGGATGCACATCAATGCATCCAAAAGGCTCACCTGTGCCTTTTTAGCAAGTGGGACAAGCAGATTATCAACCCCAACAGGGCTGCTGCAGCAACATCTGCTTCAGGCACAAGGACTACTACAGTCACTTCCCCTCAGGTCTCTGCCCCAGCAGAAGATTTGCCTGCTTCCTCCTCTGCTCCTCCTTCTCCACCTCCTATTGTTTCTGCCTTACCTTCCTCATCAACCATCCAATCAGCCATCTCCTCCCCAATCATAATTTCATCACCTATTTCATCTCCTCCAGCCACCACCTCAGAACCATTACACCCTCTGTACTACTGTCCACCCATTGATTCTTCCATTCCATCTTTCAATATTTTGTATGACTCCTTCATGGATGATTCCCCCTCCTCACCTCTTGAGCCCCCATCATCCTCCTCATACCAATAGCTCCTGCATAACATCCTTGCTCAACCATCTTTCTCACCATCCATCTCCACACCCGTATCATCAATCTCCTCAATCCCAATATCTCAACCATCCATCCCTATACCTCCTACCACCACACCATCCAACATTTTTCCAGCAACATCAACTCCTACCTCTACTCAAGCCCATATTGAGCATGTAGATCTTCCTACACTAGCAGACAGGCTAGATGAGCTGCTAGCCCCCAGGCTATCCTCATTGCTGGAGACCACAATGGCTCCACTTTTGAAACATGTTCAGGAGCTGTCTGACAGGCTATCTTCTTTCCTCTCTTCTCAGGCAATCCCTTCCTCTGGGTGCCTTAATCCAGTTCCTACTAAATCAAGGCAGGGGGAGAAGCCTCATGAAGCTGATGAAGTGCCTGATGCTGCTCTAGTTCTAGTGTTTACAGTGGATCTCAGGTCACTGTTGAGTTCTTTTGATTCTCTTCACAGAAGATATTTACCAGTTCAGCAAGTTGAAGATCATACTAAGGCCATTGTGCCTATTTCAGAATGTGATCCCAGTCTGATTGCATCATATATCAACTCTTTTAAGGCTGAGGATGTTGTTGCTTCTGTTTGTACTGCTGCATCTACTGCTGGATCTACTGACATTGAAATGCTGCCTGCTGATATTGATAATACTGCTGATGAAGAATTGGCCAAATATTTGGAAGTACAAGTATTTGAGACTCCTGCTAGATCATCTGCTCCTGCTGAGAGTACTGCTATGATTACTGCTATTGTATCAACACCTCCTGCCCCTGTTGATACTGTGAAATCAAAAGTTAAAGAGGATTACATCAAAAGTATAGATGATTTGTATGATAGACCACATAGTTCTGAAAGTGATCAATTCAATACAGAATCTGATGACTCTGTTGGCACTATTGCTAGAAAAAGGAAAGCTAGAAGTAAGGCCATGATGAGGGTCCCTCCTGCAAAGGCTAAGGATGTTAATGACATACCCTATTACATTCTACATGACTTCCAGATAACTGAATCTTGGATGCAGTATTCTAAAAACCAACTAAAGGCCATGAGGAAAAGAAGAAAGTTGGATAAGTATAAGAAAGGTTCATCCCAGTTTCAGCCTCCTCCTCCTCCAGATTCAGGATCAGGTGGAGGCTCAGCTTCTCAAACCTCTGCTCCAAAGCAAAGCTCCTCCCAATCTTCACAGAGATATCATCCCAGAGGTCAATATCAAAGAGGTTATCAGTCCAGAAGGGGACAATACAGAGGTAATCAGAGAGAATACAGGATTCAATCAAGACAACAAAGGGAAGGACAAAGACATATGGACTCAACTCAAGGTCCTTTCCCTTATAAACTCAGAGAAATTATTGATACAAGGACTTCTACTGCTTCAGAAACTATTAATAGATATGAACCTGCAATTCCTTTTGAAGATCTAGAGAATAATCCTTTATCATGGACTGCTAGGATGAAAGAACTTGCTGCCTTAGATCAGTTGAAGAAGGCCAGAGAGCAAGGAAAAGACACTTCAAACATCACTACCTTGTTAGAGCAAAGGAAGGCAGAACTTGAAAGATATGCTTCTAGGAAGTTCTTTGACCCAGTGGATTACATGAAACTGCATCCTGAGGCTGTGGTTCCCAGGCCATGATCTCAAACCTCCTTAGGTGCAGATGATGATAGAAGGTCAAAGAAAGAGGCTCTCAAACCCAACAGGGAAATCTTATTTAAGAAATGAAGTGAAAAGAAGTGATCTCTGTAAGCAGACAGTACAATCATTTTAAAACACTTCCTGATATTCTATCTGAATGCTGCTATGCTGCATGTTCTGCTCTATTTCTTTAATATTTTGCTTTTCTGTATTTGCTTTTGTATTTATTACTGAGTTCTGTAAATAATAATCCTAACCCAAATAGGTGGAGATTGTTGGAACACCCTATTACTAATTTGGGTTAGGAACACTATGTTTTTAGGAAATCAGTTTGACCTAGATGTATAGTTGATAAGATCAAGTTAGAATGAGTCTAGGGCTTAGAACTTAGGTTTGAAGCTGCCCCCAGGATCATTCAAGGATCAAGACTTAGAGCTGAGACAAAGACAATTTTTGTCGAGCTCAGGTCGACGAAACGTCGAACTTCATTCGACGATCTCTGAGGTCAACTCTGCTAAGTCATCGAGCTCAGGTCGACGATCTTCGAGCTCAGATCGACGATCTGCCTTCAGCTCATTTCCAAGTCGCCGAGCTCCGGTCGACGATCTTCGAGCTCAGTTCGATGTTTTCTGTCTGATGTTCAATCCAATCTCTGAGCTCAGGTCGACGATCTTAGAGCTCAGATCGACGTTTTTTTGAGAGATCGATGACTTTAAGGATTCAAATTCAGTCAGCTTTTGGAATGTTTTTCAAATTCTCTCAGCATTTATTTCAAGAGATTTATTAGCCGTTTTCATTTATTCTGGAGCAAATTTCAAGGGATTTCTCAGAGAATGTTAATTGGACTTTCCTCTAGAAGACAAAATATTTATGGAAGACATTTATGACTGCTAACGGCTATCTTAGACAGAGTATCATCAGAGAATAATATACACAACAGCAGATCAAGAGAAAAAAAACATACTCATTACACACAAACACTCAATACAGACATAAACAGATAGTCAGATCAACAGAGAGAAAAATCAAGTGATCAATCCTGAAGAGTTAGATTGAAAATTAGCATACTGAAAAGTGTTCATAGCTTCAACATCAAAGACTCCAGACAACTCATATTTCAGCCTCTGCTGAAATCATCTTATGCTGGAGATCTGAATCTTCTGAAGCCCTATCACCCTAGCAAAGCTCTCACTCCTGAACCATCTACATCTCAGGGGGAGCTTTGACAACACAATCAATCCACTAAGTCTTCTCTCAGTGATTGAGACAGAAAAGACAACTCCACCTCTTCCTTTTTCTTTTCCTGCTGTAAAAGGGTTATAAAAACTCCCTTCAAAAGTTCTGAATCTGGTTCTGATAGCCTTGTCAAAACTCAATGGTGGCTAGACACCTTATCAAAAAATCTAGATTTGGTTTTTCAGCACCTTATCAAAAGCTCATTGGTGCCAGGACACCTGATCAACTCATCCTGAGTGGATTCTTACCAAGGGTGGTAGAAGAGTGGATGTACCCAGGTTGACTGGGGAACCACTATAGCTTCTTGTGTTTGGTTGCTTGTGTGTATTCTTTGATGTGTGCTGTGAATCTTTTGTTTTCTTTTATTATATCTTTTGTTTTATTACTGCAACACAATACACATACTATATTAACTTAACTCTTCCTCTACAAAGTTTTATTTTGAAAAATTATTTTAATAAACTTTATTCACCCCCCTCTTTAGTCAGACTGATCTTATCCTCCACTTTCAGGCTGGATAACCAAGAGTTGCTCTGATGCTATTGGTTATCCATTTAGCATGATCTGAGCTTGCTTTGACTAATACTCTCTCTCCCTTTATGACTTCTCTTTCCACATGGTCTCTCAGATCATCCTAGCGAAATCTTACCTGAATAGCTAGATAATTTGTTCCTTCTCTATAGTAGGTATTGAACTTCTACATTTGATCAGAGATTGCCTTTTTAGATGCCTGGATCGCGGTTTGTACAACTGCTAAATCCTCTTTAATTTGTTTGTCAAAATCAGACTTTACTGTAACCATTTGTTCCTTGATAACTGTTGCTTTACTCCCGAGATTTGTTAGAATAGTATTATGGGAGTCTTTTAGATTTTGATTCATTCTGATTTGATTTTCCAGGACATAACTTTGTTTTACTGCAATGTCCTCTATTATAGTCTTGGCCTCCTGTTGTTTCTTGGCCAAGTAGACTACATCATTACCTCCCTTTTGGAAGCAATATGTCATTTCCTTCTTGTTCAAGTTTACTTCAAACCTAATGGATTTGATATCCTGGGCCAAGTGGAATTGCAGATCTTTGTTGTTCTCATCCACATATTTTCAAGAGCAATTCTCTGCTCATCCAACTTCAATTGAAGTTGCACTAAAAGTGAACTAAAGTCTATTACAGGAGCTGGTGTTTGTGGTGCAGACTTCAAGGCTTTCCTATAGCCTGAGCTCCTCTTCCTGAGCTCCACAAGTTTGCTTTTCTTTGCCCTGGAGGTTTCTTCTTCAGAAGAAGAATCAAATGAACTAGCTATGTCCACTGTTTCTTTTTGTCTATGGTCAAGGATTGGCATCTCCCCCTTAGTTCTCGCTCCTTGTAATTCAGGAAATAGTTCTTCCAGTGTTACCTCTTGTTGCATCTTAACTGGAGGAATAACTTCCTCATTCACAACTGGTGGCTCCCCCTGGAATTCAAAGTTTTCTTCCATGGGCATTTAATTCTCAAGAACTTTGTGTTGCTCATATTGATCAATGACATTCCTGAGCACATCCTGTGCTTCATTCTTAGTGCCTTTGGCAGCTTGATTGATATCTTGTACCACCTCTATTATAGAGAGATTGGTTGTTTCACTGTCCAGTTCAGCTATTTGGACATTTGCATTTTAATCATTATCTCCCCTTGGAGTTGATAACACTTGTTGATCTGGAACTTGGATAGTCTCCCCTTAGAACTAATCCACAGAGATGTTACTTTTAGGAACGTTCTCCCCCTGCAACTTATCATCAGTACCAGGTTCTTGAGGAGGAGATTTCCTTATCCTTTCTGGTCCTTCTTCATCTGAGCTGAATACAACTGCCTCCTCTGAATCATTGGATGATTCAGCTATTTTGGCTGGAGATTTCTTCTTCTGAATCGTCTTCATGTGTTTTTAAGGTGTAGAGACATCCTTGGACAACACTCTGTCCCACCTTGATAGTATTCTTAAGTCCATTCTCTTCATATGATTTATCTTAGTACTAGACTTCTTGGTCAGTGTTTCTGGAATACAAATAGCCAGATAGAGGCTAAGTATTCTACCCATATTGGGCTTCTTAATCCCTTCCTTAATTTTCTCAAACATAACTGCAGCCCAGTCAGTCTTTACTTTGAATATAATTTTGGTCATGAGACTGAACATGTAGGTTGAGATCCTATTATGTCCTCAAGGTTTACATAATATTACCTTTCCCAGAATTTCTGAAAGAAATTTCCCTTGGGAGTTCATTCCCTTCCATACCATTGTTATTCCAATCTTGGTGGATGGAGATAAGCCACACTAGTTTAGTGCACTAGCTGTCAACAATGAATCTAGTTCACCTTCTTGTTTGATTTTGGGAAGATGTAGGATCTTACTCAAACGTTTGATTGTGATCTTGACCTTCTGTCCTTGAATAGGTGATTTAATTTTGGAGTCAGTTGAATCTAGAGAAGCATTCGAGTAGAACTCAAGAACTTCTTTCTTCCATATTATGGTTTGTTCAAACACAAGATATTCTAATCCAGCCATTGTGATTAGATTAAATACCTCCTTGATTTCATGATTCGCATCATGAAAAGCTTGTCGAACCAGCTCATAACCCTCGTTGATGTTCTATTCCATCTTTGGCGCCATTGTTGTTCGTTCTGGATCGCACAGTCGACAGGATTTTGCTCTCTCCTATTTATAGGATTCTTGGAAAAGGAAGATCAAAAGATGCACCTAAACTTAGAATCTTATGTGTTGACACTTAGTTGCTTGTCTCGACACAAACTACTTAGGTCGCGACGGAGAATCTAAAGTCTCGACAGCACTGTGTCGATACAGACTTTTTGTGTCGACACAAAGTTTTATAGCAGTGTCGACAAAGAGTTTTCTTTTGTCGACACAAGTAGTTGATAGTGTCGACACACGCCTTGTTGTGTCGACACAGATTTTATAACTTAGCCAAAAATTACAGATTTTCTAGAAACCTAGAAATTCTATATACCTTTTGATTTTCTTGATCTATCAGATTATTCCAGTTTCAACATTCCTAATTCAATTTAAAAGCAATTGAATTTAGTTTCATCTAGAGCTTTGGTGAATATGTCAGCAATTTCATTATCAGTGAATTCTAAACTTATATCTTCTTTTTTAACATGATCTCTATTGAAATGGAATCTGATTTCTATGTGCTTAGTTCTGCTATGTGAAACAGGATTTATAGCAATAGATATGGCACTAGTAGAATCCCAATATAATGGAGTTATGCTTACCTTGATGTCATAGTCTTCAAGTTGATGTTGTATCCATAACAACTGAGCACAACAACTACATGCAGCTACATATTCTAACTCAGTAGTGGATATAGACACACTTGTCTGCTTTTTGCTGCACCATGACACCAATTTTCCACCTAGGAACTGACATGTGCCAGTGGTGCTTTTCCTATCTTCTATGCAACCTACAAAGTCTGCATCTGAATAACCTGTTAGCAGAAAATCCTTATTCTTAGGGTTACCAAAGGCCAAGATTTGGTGTGCCCTTAAAATATCTCAAAATTCTCTTAACGGCAGAATAATGAGATTCTTTTGGGCAAGCTTGATACCTAGTACAGACACATGTAGTATGCATGATGTCTGGTCTACTAGCAGTCAAGTAAAGAAGGGATATAATTATCCCTCTATACAAAGAGTTATCTACAGGTTTTCCTGCCTCATCTTTGCCTATAGGCATACTTGACCCCATTGGAGTTCTTATGGTGGAGACTGACTCCATGCCATATTTCATAATTAACTCCTTGGTGAACTTAGACTGGGATATGGATAAGCCATCATTATGTCTTTCTTGGAGTCCCAAGAAGACTTTCAGATCACCCATGCTGCTCATCTCAAACTTCCCTTGCATAAGTTTGGCAAACTTTCTACAAAGGTTGTTTTCTGTTGATCCAAAGATAATGTCATCAACATATATTTGGACTAGTATGATCTTGCCTTTTGATTCCCTTAGGAATAGAGTTTTGCCTATTTTCCCCCTTGAGAATTTGTTCTCAATGAGGAAAGTAAACAGAGTTTAAAACCAAGCCCTAGGGGTTTGTTTCAATCCATATAGAGCTTTCTTAAGCTTATAAATATAGTTAGAATAAAGAGGAACTACAAAACCTGAAGGTTGTTCAACATAAACTTCCTCTTTTAAGTCACCATTCAGAAATGTTGACTTTACATTCATCTGGAATACCTTGAACCCTTGGTAAGCTGCATAGGCAAGGAACAGCCTTATTACTTCCATCCTTGCCACTTGGGTAAATTTTTGGTATAAGTCTATTCCTTCTTCCTGCTTGTAGCCTTTTTCTACTAGTCTGGCTTTGTTCTTGACTATAATACCATTTTCATCTAAATTGTTCCTGTAGATCCACTTAGTCCCTATGACATTGTGATTCTTTGGTTTAGGAACCAACTTCACGACTTTACATCTTTTGAATTGATTCAGCTCTTCCTGCATGACATCAATCCAATTTGGGTCTTGTATGGCCTCTTTAAATTTCTTGGGTTCCATCTAGGACAAGAAGCTTGAACATTGAACTGTGTTCAAGCTATTACTTCTAGTTAGAACACCATGTCTTGCATCACCAATGATTTGGTGTACTGGATGATCCCTTAGATATCTAATTACTGGAGGCAATCTGTCCATATCTTGATTTTCTTCATTCTCCCCACCAAGCTATACTTCATTGTCTTCATCATCATCTTGTGGGTCTTATACTCCCCCTAGACATCATCCATCATTTTACTCATCCTGTCTTGCAGGTTGGTCTTTACTGATGGTTAGCTTGTCCATCTATTCCTTCAAACCTGTAGAGCTAAAAGAAGTGCTAGACAGCTCACAGTTGATTAGCTTAGATTCATCAAAGACTATATGGACTGATTCTTCTACAGTTTGAGTAGTCAAGTTGTAGATCTTGTATGCCTTAATATTATTGATGTACCCAACAAATATCCCTTCTTGGTACTTTGCAGCAAACTTAGTTAAATAAAACTTGCCTTTGTTAAGTACATAACACTTGCTACCAAAGATCCTAAAGTAGGATAAGTTCGGTTTTGTGCCCTTCAGAATCTCATAGGGAGTCTTCTTATGGCTTTTGTTGATGGAAGCTCTATTGAGAACATGATAAGTAGTGTTTACTGCCTCAGCCTAAAAATATTATGGGAGAGATGTGTCACTTAGTAGTGCTGTACCAGCCTCAATAAGTGTTATATTTTTCCTTTCAGCAATTCCTTTTTGCTAGAGAGTTCTTGGTGATGAGAATTCTTGATGAATCCCAAGTTCTTCACAGAACTTTGTCATGCATTCAGACTGAAACTCAGTCCCATGGTCACTTCTAATCTTAACCATAAAACTGTTGAGTTCATTCTGTATTTGCTTAACAAATGTTTGGAATACACTTGGGCTTTCAGATTTCTTACTCAGAAGAATACCCGGGAAAATCTGGAAAAGTCATCAACAACCACAAATGTATAGACTTTCCTACCTAGACTATTAACTGGCATAGGACGAAATAGATCCATATGTAGGAGGTATAAACACCTCACTGAATCTTTAGTATCAAGACTTTGGAAGGAGGTCTTGGTATGTTTGCCCTTTTGACAAGCTGAACATACACCCTCCTTGATGCACTTGATCTGAGGACCATTCCTCGCTAACTCTTTACTAAAGAGTTGACCTATAGTCTTGTAGTTAAGGTGAGCTAGCCTCTTATGCCATTTGACACAATGAGAAGCTTTCTCATCTGCAACTAGGCAAACAGAAGAATCATTATTCTCACATACAAAATTTAGACAATAGACATTTCCTTTTCTATTGTCTGTCAAGACAACCTCTTGATCACTTGACCTTCTAATCTGACACCCATTCTTAATAAAAGAAGTGTCATAACCAAGATTACTTAGTTGACTTATGCTTATTAGGTTATGTTTTAAACCTTTCACATAAGTCACTTGAGTGATAGTGATTGAGTTATTAAAAATTTTACCAAAACCTTTGATTACTCCATTTTCTGATTCACCAAAGATAACTTTGCACTACTAGAAAAATGAGTATTAGCTACACATTTTTTTTTTGCAAAGGTTCAAAAATCGTGGCTAATACACCAGTATTAGTCATGATCGCCAAACCGTGGCTAATATTTAGGTTTTAGCCACGGTTATACAAAACATGGCTAATACCTTGGTATTAGCCATGAGAAGAAAAAAAACGTGGCAAACAATAGCCTCTTTTAAAAGAACTACGACTTCATTTTCTAGGGTTTTCATTTTTGCAGCATTTCATCTCCCGCTATCATTCACTGGTTGGAATGGAGTTACTGCAGCGCTAGACAATCGACGGTGTCACACCTCTCAAAAGACAACTCCGACTTCGTTTCCAAGCACATAACGACAGTGTCAATGGTTGATGGACGCAGGGAAGTACGTTATATACACGTCGTAGAAGGTGGAGGTGCTGGAGAGGGTCTACGGCGAGTGCCCTAAGCCAAGCTCGCTGAGGCGGAAACAACTCATCCGTGAGTGCACCCTAATATTTATGTCATATTCCTATGATTCCCAAATAGTTCCCCCGATTCCTCCAGATCGGCTTCAGCGTCACCTCCTCTTCCTCTGTTCGACTTCCGCGTCTCCTACTCCTCTGATCGGCTTTGGCATCTCCTCCTCCTCCTCCGATGGGATTCCACATCTACCTAAGTGAAAAAGAGAATACATTTTTATTTTGTCTGATCACGTAGAATGATATCTATTTTTTGCATAATTGTTCCACCTTTTCTCCAACTGCAGATGCAGATGATGATGATTATGCCAGGCATACAAAAATATTTAGAGCGAATTTTAGGCCGCAAGGTAGATATAGAAGTGAAGAAGATGTTGTTGGTACTCCAAGTTCACCTGGAAGATCAGCTCCTCCAAGGACTCCTAGAGATGATTTCTTAATTCATGTAAAAAATTAAATCAATTTGTTTTAGTTTTATCACGATTGAAAATCTCAATTTTTTTTGTTTTCCTTCCCAGTGAAATGAGTATTATTTTGTCTTTTAAGTGTATAGCTTATGAAAATTTAACCAATAATATTATGTGTGCTTTACTTAAGGGAAGACATAACTGCTTATTATTAGCTTCTTCATGTTTACAATATTTACTTATGACATTCCCTTAATGTTTTCTACCTTGATGCCAAGGGGTGTTTAATTAGGACTTAATTATGCTCGATGAGGAATATGATGATATTTGGTGTTCACCGCATGTAGGGTAAGCAATAAGTGCATTGAAGCACACTCAGAGTATTTCTTCTTTGTTAACTGTTTGTTGACTTGAAGCATTCCATATTGTTAGGTTCTATCACCTAGGCTGGAATCAACTACATGATAAGTGTTCATTTTTTTACATGTTTTTATTAACTGGTGATTGATTATTAATTTGTTGACATTTTATTTGTTTTCTTCTCATGGGACTGAACTGCTTCGCAGATTAAAAGCATAGCTTTGTTTCCTTCTATTAGAGGACGTTCTCACTTGAAAGCTTTCTGCAGAACGGTTGTGCATAGTTCCATAATTTATTTGGGTTTTGTTATCCAACAAGCATTCAACTGCCCTTTAACAGAATTGTTGAATCCCTGGTAGGATTTGGGCTAGGTTCACTAAATTAGGATCTTATGACCCAACATGTATAGCCAGGGTCACGGTTATGTCCTAGAGTCTAGGCCGAGTCCTTAGAGTCAACATCACTTGGACCAGCCATCAACAGACTGCCAGAGACTCAAGACTTATAGATTTCAAAGATTTAGTAAAATGAGTTCGACGTTCGTCGAACTCAGGTCGACGAAAGTCGTGCTCAGCTCGACGAAATCAGAGAAAGATTCTCTGAGGTGAGCTCGACGAACTCAGTTCTCAGATCTCGGGTCGACAAATTCTGGATCATATTCTTCAAACCTCAATGCCAGAGAACAACTCAATTATTCTAAGTCCAGAATCAAACTCAGGTCGACGATCTAGAATCTCAGCTCGACGAAATCAGTTCTCAGATCTCAGGTCGACTAATTCTGGATCATATGCTTCAATACTCAATTCCAGAGAACATCTCAATTATTCTAAGTCCAAAATCAAACTCAAGTCAACGATCTTGAATCTCAGCTCGACGAACTCAGTTCTCAGATCTTAGGTCGACTAATTCTGGATCATATGCTTCAACACTCAATGCCAGAGAACATCTCAAATATTTTATGTCCAGAATCAATTCTCAACTCGACGAACTGTGGACTCAGGTCGATGAACAGCAATTCTCAGCTCGACGAACTGTGGACTAAGGATGACGAATCCAGACTAGGTTGTTTTTCTCTCTTCTGTTCTTATTATATTGCAATAATTCCTGAGTAATTAATGCTCAAATATTCTCTGAATATTACCGTTAGACAGAGCATTAATTATTGTCTTCATCAGAACTATTGCCTGCCGTTTTTCAAAGGGACAGTTGGGGAAATCAATCAATGAAAAATATTCTCAGACCATCAGCATTGAATGTAGGAAGGATTTCGAAATTCTAAAGGACTTTTACATGGAAAATATAAAGGATGGATTCTTTCTCTTCCCATATAGAGAAATGACACAAAAAAACACACAGAGAAGAACATTAGAACGACAACAAGGATCTTCTGCTCTTGCTCGCTCGCTCTTGACAACAAAGTGCTAGAAAGAAAGAACTGCTAGACCAGAAGAAGAACAGCTTTCTAAAGAAGAAGAACAAATATTCAAATCAAGAGTCTTCTTCTTCTGTCATCCTCTCAGGAACCTTCAAAGGACAATAACTTCTGCATCAATAAAATAAGTTCCTAAAGATCTTCTTGTTGAAGCTAAAATCTTGAAGGCCTATCACCCTGAAGCAAAGCTCCATTTTTCCTGAGTCATTCTATATCTCAGGGGGAGCTGTTTGCCAACATCACATATCCACTTGAGTCTTCTCAGTTGTAAACTTGAGAAAGAGAAGACAAAATCATCTCTCATCCCTATTTCTGTACAGGGTTTTAATTCTCTTCAAAATTATTCTGGTTCACAAGTCTCCTTCCAAAAGACTTGGGTTGGTTTTTGAGCACCTGATCAAAAGCTCATTGGTGTCAGGCACCTGATCAAAAATATGAGTGGATTCCTACCAGGGTGGTAGAAGAGTGGATGTACCCATGTTTGGGAACCACTATAAGTTCTTGTGTTATCTGTTTGCCCTTTCCTTTTTGTTCTTGTTATGGCTGTGCTAGTTACGACTCCTCTGTTTCTTCTTAGTTAGTTTTAATTCTACAATTTTTAATTTATTGCAAAAGTTAAAATAGTTTTCAAGGATACTCTATTCACCCCCCTCTAGAGTATTTTAGATCTAACACCTCACTTTCAATTGGTATCAGAGGAGATTTCTTTTGGTTGTACAAGCTAACCCTTGAACCAAAGATCCTAAGTTAGATCTGTCATTCTATTCCCATTAGATTTATACTCACACAGCATGGCCCAAAACAAAGATTTTTCAAGCACCAGACCTCCACTGTGCAACCTAAATAAGTTTGCCATCTAGAAGGCAAGAATACAATTATATATGAACTCCATTGATGAAGATATTTATAATTAAATTTTGACAGGTCCCCCTACAACACTTACAACTGCAGCATCCTCCAACACACATGCAGTCCCACCACCTGAGTGGACTGAGGCCCAGAGGAAGGCAAAAATTGCTGATGCCAAGGCTATGAATATTTTGGCCCAAATAATGTCAGATGACATTTTTCAAAAAGTGGTTGAATGCACCTCAGCTAAGGACATCTGGGATTCCCTAAATAAAATGGTGGCTGGATTTGCAGATGAAAGGAAGGACTGGAGGTCCAATCTCATATCCTAGTATGAGAATTTCAAGAAGGAGGAAGTTGATTCAGTGGCAGATATGCACAACTGGTTGAGCTCAATCATAAATGAGCTGAATACCTTGGACAAGGACATCACCCTCACAGAGGTGAATGATAAGATCCTTATGTGCTTTCCAAGTTCATGGGATTCAAGGATCTGGCCCATCAAGGAGGCTAGAATCCTAAATGAGATTTGCACTGAATCTCTTTTGGAAAGTTAAAGTCATATGAACAACTCATTAAGACCAGAGAAGCATCTGAGCAAAGAACACCTCCACCAGCAAGGACGGAGCACAGCGTTGCATTCAAGGCTACTAAAGAGACAGAGACTCCAACAGTTAATGAAGAGTTGATGAGTCTATTTGCCAAAAGATTCTACAAGATGACAAGGAAAGACTTCACGAGAAAGACATCCAGGCAGGATAACAAGCCAAGGTATGATAAAACCCGTACTAAGGAAGTAGTTTGCTTTGGCTGCAGGAAACCTGGACACTTCATCTCTAAGTGTCCAGAGAATTAGAAGAAGGAAAAGAGAAGAGAGAAAGACATAAGAAGACATCACAGTAGCAGGCCTTCTTCTAGCAAATAAAAGAAGAAGGATAAAGGCTATGTAGTTGAATCCTGGAGTAAAACAGAAGATGAATCCACATCCTCCAGCTCTAGTGAAGAAGAAGAGGAGTCAAAGGCAAAGGAAGTTTGCCTCATTGCAATTGATGCTAGCAGTAGCAGATCAGATACAAATGAATCTGATAATGAAGAAATCATGTAAGCTGAAGATAAGGTATTAGCATCATATGATTTTGAATCTGATGAATGTAAATTTGAATTTAAAAATTTATGCTTAGATTTGAGAAGCTCTGAGAAGGAAATTTCTCAGAGAAAAATTAAAAGATCAAGATAAAATCATTTCTGAAAATGCTAATCTATCAAATGAACTAAAGTCTACAAATGAACAAATTATTTTTCTGAAATCTGAACATAGCAAAGCCCAGATATTAGAAGAAACATTAAATGGCAGAAGCTTAAGACTGTTAGATATAACTAGCACATTAAATACTAGAACTAATAACTGTAGATTAGGGTTAGGAGCTTCATCCAGTGAACCAATCCTAATCCAAAAGATCCATCGATCTCTCTAAACTTGTAAATTTTGTTTCTGATAAAGGAAAGAAAAACATTGAACAGGTTAATAAGGTTGATGAAGTTCTTAAAAAGATTAAAACTGAGAACAAACTTAAAAACCGAAAGAATAATAAAAGTAACAATGTTCAGTAGTTATCGTCAAACTCAGATCGACGATATATGAATAAATCGTCGACCTCAGTACGACGATCACTGAACGCAAATTTTAATAATAATCATTCGTCTTACTGTGGCTGACGAACTGTGTATGGTTCGTCGAGCAAAGATCGACGAACTTGGGGCGCAGAAAATGAACTTATTCATTCTCTGAGAAGAGATCGACGATCTCATCCCAATTCGTCGAACTCTGGTCGACGAACTGACAACAATTCATCGAACCCAGAAAGACTTAACCAAAATTATATTCATAAGAGCAACCTTAGTAACCCTAGTAAATCATTTAATCCTTTTAATTAATGGATAATACCACCAAGAAGATATCATCCTCAAGGCTACAAGAACCAACCAGAATATTTTTACATTCTTAGTTATATTTATGTAAATCAACAAGGACCCAAGGTCACCTGAGTCAAGAACAACTAACTATCATTCTTGCAGGTAAAGAGCTGTCCAACATTTAATCAACAATGGTATCTGGACAGTGGTTGCTCCAAGAATATGATAGGCAGCAAGGATAACTTAAGTGATTATAAGTCCAAGCTGAGACCAAAGGTTATCTTTGGTGATTCAAACTGTGGCCAAACCAAAGGTTATGGTAAAGTCAAGATTGGAGCAATGACTTTCAAGAAGGTTGCCTATGTAAGTGGATTGAAGCATAACCTCATCTCAATAATTCAACTTTGCGATGAAAGTTATCAGGTAATTTTTAACTCTAGCTCTTGTATTATTTCATCTAAAGAAAACAAAACTGTTTAAATTAGAAATAGACAAGGCAACATATACTTAATTGATTTTCTTTCTACCAACTCAGAAATCTGCTTACTTAATATAATTAGTAATAAGAATGAACTTTGGCATACAAGGCTAAGTCATGTAAACATGAAAAACATGGCTAGCCTATCAAAAGACAACCTTGTGAGAGGTCTGCCTTTTGGTCCCTATAAGAAGGAAGGTCTATGTAGGGCTTGTCAACTAGGCAAGCAAACTAAATATAGTTTTAAATTAGTTAATAAAAGTGATTCACTTAGGATCTTGTACTTGCTACACATGGATCTCTTTGGACCCATTGTTGTACAGAGCCTAGGAGGGAAATCTTACACTTTAGTTATTGTAGATGACTTCTCAAGGTTCACTTGGGTGTTCTTTCTGAGATCTAAGTAAATACCTTTAAAGTTCTTACAGATTTTCTAAGGACCATACAGATTGAGTGCTCTAGTCATGTTGCATTGATCAAAAGTGATCATGGTACAGAGTTTGAGTCTCTTCTTATACATGAGTTCTGTGAGAAGGAAGGTATCAGACACTGCTTCTCAGCTCCTAGAACTGCCCAACAAAATGGGGTAGCTGAAAGGAAAAATAGGACCCTAATTGAAGCTGCAGGCACATTACTTGTAGATGCTTATATGCCCCTAACCTTCTATGCAGAGGTTGTAAGCACAGCAAATCATGTCCTGAACAGGAGTCTGATACACAAATTAAAGAATAGGACTCCCTATGAATTACTTAAAAGGAAGAAACCTAAAATCACCTATTTTAAAGTATTTGGATGTATATGCTATATACATAAGAACAACAAGAGATACATTAGAAAGTTTGAAGCTAAGGCTGAAGAGCGAATTTTTATAGGATATTCCCAAGTAAGCAAAGCTTATAGGGTTTTCAATAAATCAGCATTAAAAATTGAAGAATCTATTCATGTTACCTTTGACGAAACTAACATGTCTTGTAAGGAGAAAGAGATTTCTACTAATAGTCCTTTGCAGGTACCTCACTTGTGTAAGAATTTGGATGGACTAAGCCTCACCCAAGAGGTTCCAACACATCCTTCTCCATAAGTTTATGAAGAAAGTGAAGAAGAATGTACTGAAGGAATTGACAATCCCTTAACAACACACACAATTCCACAAGAGGAATTAGTTCCAAATGCTGTTGCAGAACCAACTCCACCCATAGACTGTGTCACACTAAGGGATCACCCCAGATCCCAGGTGATTGGAGACATCTCAATAGGTGTACATACAAGGCATCAACTACACCAAGACTTGATGTATGTCTGTTTTCTCTCTCAGGTTGATCCTCTATCCATACATGATGCTAAGCAGGATCCCCACTCGATCATTGCAATGCAAGAGGAATTAAAGCAATTTGAGAGATGTAGAGTTTGGGATTTTGTTCGAAGACCCCAAGACCACCCAATCATTGGAACCAAATGGATATATAGAAACAAACTAGATGCTCAAGGTGTAATTGTGAGAAACAAGACTAGGCTTGTTGCTCAAGATTATAGGCAAGAAGAAGGGATAGACTATGACCAAACATTTGCACCAATTGCAAGATTAGAGGCAATCAGAATCTTTCTTGCCTATGCTGCCTACAAGAAGTTAAAAGTATATCAAATGGATGTCAAGAGTGAATTCTTAAATGGAGAACTTAAAGAAGAGGTTTATGTTGAACAACCTCCAGGTTTTGTTTCTCCAACTCATCCCTCTTTTGTCTTCAAATTGCATAACTATTTATGGTTTAAAGCAACCTCCAAGAGCTTGATGTGAGACCCTAGCTAGCTTTCTGATAGAGCATAAGTTCACTAGAGGCATATTAGATAAAACATTATTCACTAGACATCATAAGGAAAACTTTGTTAGTATAAATTTATGTGGATGACATCATATTTGGGTCTACTGATTCCAAATTATGCAAGAGGTTCTCTGACCTCATGCATTCAAAACATGAAATGAGTAGCATGGGTGAGCTCACTGAATTCCTTGGTCTCCAAGTGAAGCAGCTGCCTGATGGCATCTTCATCTCCCAAGCTAAATATGCTAAAGAGCTTATCAAAAAGTTTTGGATGGCTGATGCCTTAGCAAAGAAAACACCAATGGTTACCAATGATGTAATTGACTCAGATGCACTTGGGAAACCTGTGGATCAGAAATTATATAGGGGCATTGTTGGGTCCCTACTATACCTTACAGTAAGCAGACTTGGCAATATGTTTGCCACATGTCTTTGTGCTAGGTTCTAGGTGAACCCTAAAGAATCTCACCCAGTTTTTATAAAAAGGATTTTAAGATATATAAAGAGTTATCCTAGTCTAGGTCTCTGGTTTCAAACTGAGTCAGAGTTTAAGTTTACTGGATACTCAGATGCTGACTTTGCTAGATGTAGAGTGGGCAGAAAGAGTATCCCAGGAACTTGTCAGTTCCTTGGTATGAGATTAGTGTCCTGGTTTTGCAAGAAGCTGTCATCAGTGTCTACATCAACTGCTGAAGTAGAATATATTGTTGTTGGCAGTTGCTGTTCCCAGATACTGTGGATTCAAAACCAACTCCTGGACTATGGGTTAAACTTAAATAATTCAACTTTACTATGTGGTAATATAAGTGCAATTGCTATAACACAAAATCCATTCCATCACAGTAGGACTAAGCATATAGACATTAGGCATCATTTCATTAGAGAGTGTGTAGACAAAAACAAAATTAAACTTGTCTATATCTACACTGATTGACAAAGAGCTGATATATTCACCAAACCTCTGGATGAAAGAAATCATTTGTTCTTTGTAAATCAGCTCGGAATGATCAATGGAGAAGACTTAGTTTAGTTTCTGTCTACACTCGAAGAACTCCTCAAAGTTCGTCGACCTGAGATCGACGAACTCCCTATTAGTAAAGTTAGTTTCGTCAACCTGAGTTCGACGAACCTACTTCAAAAAACTTTCATCGAACGAAGCTCGGTGAAATGCCTTCAACCCTTCAGATTGAGCTCGATGAATTGATTAACTCTAAATTATTTCGTCGACCACAGATCAAAGATTTATTTATTTTTAGTGGAACGGAGTTTGTCGATCATATTCTAGACAACCTTATATTTAGATTTTCTTCGACCTCCGTCCCACCCTTTCAGTTCCCCTGCACTTGATCTTCGTTTTCTTTCTAGCAGGTGCACTCATGGCGATTTCAACATGAACACTTGCAGCGATGAAATTTGACACTGGATCGACGTGGATTTTGATTCCTTCCAGCACTCCGACCCTATCTTCCTACATATTCTTAAACTGCTAGAAGACCAGTAATTGAAGAATCTGATGACCACCAGAATCAAACTACCTGGCACAGAAATAAGAGAATGGGTATACACTACATCTATAGTAGAGGACAACACCATGATCGGATCAATAGAGGGTACTGTCGTCTCTCTCTCTCCCGTCATCTTAACTGAAATTTTTTGAATTAATAATGGAGAAGAAGAGTTAGAAATCGATAATGAAAATATGATATGATGCTGAGTATGATGGGTTATTTTGGAGAAAACCCATTTAAATTGCTGAAGAAACACCTATCTGCTGAGTTCAAGTTTCTCGTAGATATTGTTGGGAAAGTCTTGTTGGGCAAGCACACTGCACACGACTATATAACTAGGCATCTATTTCTAGTTATGTGTGCAGTGGTAAATGAGAAACTGGTGAACCGGGCACAGATCATTTTTGATCTTATCAAGAAAATGAACAATAAAAAGGAAGTTAACTTTGGAAGGATCCTGGGGATCTTCTTAAAAGAAAAAGCTGCTGAATCACTTGTCTCCAAGACCATATTCATCAATGTCAGCAAAAGGCTCACTTGTGCCTTGTTTGGCAGGTGGGGGAGGACAATCAAAAAGCCCTCTAAGGCTTCATCCTCTGCCACCCAAGATCCTGAGAGTATAATGGCTGCTCCAGCCACTTCCCACCCTACTAAAGAGGCTCCATCCACCACTACACAATCTCTAGCACTCCAAACTCCATCTTATCTAGCAAATCAAAAAACCCTATCTTCCACTAACATTACAGTCCCTACTTCTACACCTCTAGCATCCCCAATTCCTTCCTCTCCAACCAACATTCCATCCAATACTCCTTCCTCCCCCCCCCAGCATGACATGTCAGTACCCTCACCACCCTAATCTCCTCTTCTAAGACATTTAGCTGATATCCTCTTATCCAACCTCTCATCCCTCCCATCCTTCAACCTCCTATCATCCCCTCTTAACACTCCCTCTCCTCGAGATGTCTCTCACCAAGACACTCACATACAATCACCAACTTCACCTCCACCTCTAACTCCCCCAGTAACTACCATATCCACTCAACCAACCACTGCCACAACATCTATCTCCCCACTGTTAGACCCTTCCATTATCTATCCACTCATTACCCTCCTCATACCCCTCCGAAAATCACTCATAGCAGAGGCTATCTCTCCTCTTGCTGCCTCCATCTCCTCTCTAGCTGCACAAATATCTTCCTTAACTACTGCTCCCTCTTCAATTGGGGGCCTGACTTCAGTTCCTACTAAAACTAGGCAGGGGGAGATACTTGATGAAGAAGCAGCAATAGTTTTAGCAGAAGCAACAGCACCAATAGAATCAGTTGAAAAGGATATGGACACGGTAGAAGCAGAAGCAGCAACAGCAGAACCCAATGATACAAATGATTCTTTTGATTTTCTTCAGTTCAAAGATTCTGATATGGAGATAGATGAACAGGTTCCTGAAACTATTGGTGATTTCATTATAAATCCCACAATTGACCTTGCAAAATTGTTGAAATTTTTTGATACAATTTATTTGACTTTTCTGCCAGAAGAGTACAATAAGCCATCAATGGCCATAATCCCATATACCTCTCCAATAAGCCCCAAAGTTGCCAAGAAACTCAAGGCAAACTTTGCTATTCCTGAAATTCCTGCCATTCCATCCCCTCCAAAAGTTGCTTCACCCGTTATCTCATCCCCTATTGCACTAGTTTATGTTATGGATGATTCTCCAATGCCCGATCTAGATGCACTGGTCATGGCTGACATAGAAGAAGAAAATAATTTAGCTGCTAAAAGCACTAATGTGCATAGTTCTCCTGCTCCACCTCCAGCTCCCTCCAAGACTAAAAAATTAACAATACCTGATGAAGCAATAAGAGAGATAAATGCATTATATGACAATCCACAACAGTCAGATGATGATGATGGTGATAATGATGATTCAGATGAGGATCCCAAAGGAAAGAAAGTATTCAAGAAGAGAAAAGCTCCTCCACCTCCTACCCCAAAACCCAATCCAGCAAATGACACCCCCTACTATATCTTGCAGAATATAACTCCATACAATGGTATGCCAGCATGGATGTGGCTATCCAAAAATGAACAGAAGGAAAGGAAGAAGAGCAGAAGATTCTCTCCTCCTCCAGTTCAAAAATATAGGAAGGACCCTCCTCCTCCTCCTCCTCCAGCTGATGGTGCTTCAGGCACAAATTCTCAAAGACCTACCCAGGTTCAAACCTATCAGAGACATAAATGTAGATCCTCTTCTTCAGGAA
This sequence comes from Platanthera zijinensis, assembly GCA_039513925.1. Lineage (NCBI taxonomy): Eukaryota > Viridiplantae > Streptophyta > Magnoliopsida > Asparagales > Orchidaceae > Platanthera > Platanthera zijinensis. Next base: position 59,993,512 of record CM077089.1, read on the forward strand.
GAAGCCAGCAGAGATACTATTCCTCAGACAAGCAGCACCAACCTCAACAGCAGCAGCATCAACAACAGCAGCAATAACAATTCTCTGAATATCAAAAAGCTGAGAGCCCCAAGAGACCTTCTTACCCTCCTATACCATATGAATATCCTGAAACAACAAAAACAGCTAGGATGTCCAGATTCCAAGAACTGGTTGGTATCTCTATGATCAAGAAAGCCAAGGCTGAAGGAAAGGATCCATCACAATATACTACCATGTCCACATGCAAGAAGGAAGAGCTCAACAGGTTTACAAAGGGTAACAAATTTTTCAATGTTGATGACTACATGAAACTGCATCCAGAAGCAGTAGTGCCCAGGGCTACATCTTTAAATATCATAGGGGTTGCTGATATGACAATGACAAAGGCGCAAGCTGCAAATCCTAATAGGGAATTTACTTTCAGTAAGTCTAGAGACAAGAGCAAAAAGGAGAAGAGCAAAGAAGAGAAGCCAAAAGAGAAGAAGCAGAAGAAATAAAACCTAATCTGCTGTGTTTATGGTATTATTTTTGAAAAACTGTGTTCTTATGATACAAAGCTTACTGTGTATAAATATATCTGCTGCATATATTATTCCATTCCCTGCCAGATATATGTTTTTCTTGCTTTGTACATTTCCTTTTATCATTGAGTCTGTAATTAGTGACCTCACCCAAATAGCGGGAGATTGTTAGATCCCTAGTAGGATTTGTGCTAGGTTCACTATGTTAGGATCTTATGACCCAACATGTATAGCCAGGGTCATGGTTATGTCCTAAAGTCTAGGCCAAGTCCATAGAGTCAACATCACTTGGACCAGCCATCAATAGACTGCCAGAGACTCAAGACTTAGAGATTTCAAAGATTCAGTAAAATGAGTTCAACGTTCATCGAACTCAGGTCGACAAAAGTCATGCTCAGCTCGATGAAATAAAAGAAAGATTCTCTGAGCTGAGCTCGACGAACTCAGTTCACAAATCTCAGGTCGGCTAATTCTAGATCATAAGCTTCAACACTCAATGCTAGAGAACATCTCAAATATTCTAAGTCCAGAATCAAACTCAGGTCGATGATCTTGAATCTCAGCTCGACGAACTCAGTTCTCAGATGTCAGGTCGACTAATTCTGGATCATATGCTTCAACACTCAACGCTAGAGAACATCTCAATTATTCTAAGTCCAGAATCAAAATGAGGTCGACGATCTAGAATCTCATCTCGACGAACTCAGTTCTCAGATCTCAGGTCAACTAATTCTGGATCATATACTTCAACACTCAACGCCAGAGAACATCTCAAATATTCTAAGTCCAGAATCAATTCTTAGCTCGATGAACTGTGGACTCAGGTCGACGAATAGCAATTCTCAGCTCGACGAACTGTGGACTCAGGACGACGAATCCAGACTTGGTTGTTTTTCTCTCTTCTGTTCTTATTATATTGTAATAATTCCTGAGTAATTAATGCTCAAATATTCCCTAAATATTACCGTTAGACAGAGCATTAATTATTGTCTTCATCAGAATTATTGCCTGCCGTTTTTCAAAGGGACAGTTGGGGAAATCAATCAATGAAAAATATTCTCAGACCGTCAGCATTGAATGCAAGAAGGATTTCGAAATTCAAAAGGACTTTTACATGGAAAATATAAAAGATGGATTCTTTCTCTTCCCATATAGAGAACTGACACAAAAAACACACAGAGAAGAACATTAGAACGATAACAAGGATCTTCTGCTCTTGCTCGCTCGCTCTTGACAACAAAGTGCTAGAAAGAAAGAATTACTAGACCAGAAGAAGAACAGCTTTCTGAAGAAGAACAACAAATATTCAAATCACGAGTCTTCTTCTTCTTCTTTCATCCTCTCAGGAAACTTCAAAGGATAACAACTACTGCATCAGTCAAAGAAGTTCCTAAAGATCTTCTTGTTGAAGCTAAAAGCCTGAAGGCCTATCACCCTAAAGCAAAGCTCCATTTTTCCTGAGTCATTCTATATCTCAGGGGGAATTGTTTGCCAACATCACATATCTTGAGTCTTCTCAGTTTTAAACTTGAGAAAGATAAGACAAAATCATCTCTCATCCCTACCTCTGTACAGGGTTTTAATTCCCTTCAAAATTATTTTGGTTCACAAGTCTCCTTCCAAAAGACTTGGGTTGGTTTTTGAGAACCTGATCAAAAGCTCATTGGTGTCAGGCACCTGATCAAAAATTTGAGTGGATTCCTACCAGGGTGGTAGAAGAGTGGGTGTACCCAAGTTGGGGAACCACTATAAGTTCTTATGTTGTCTGGTTGTCCTTTTCATTTTGTTCTTGCTATGGCTGTGCTAGTTAGTACTCCTCTGTTTCTGCTTAGTTAGTTTTCATTCTGTAACTTTTCATTTACTGCAAAAGTTAAAATAGTTTTCAAGGATACTCTATTCACCCCCCCCCTATCTAGAGTATTTCAGATCTAACACCTCACTTTCAAGAATTCATTATTATTATGGGTGATGTATCTATGCAGTTGGTCTTCTTTGGAACGTTATTGCTAGTTTCTCTCTGCTTGAAGGATTGTTTATTCCGGTTCTTTTTTCTAGCCAAATCACTTTTTGATATGCATATGTACATGTTTCATTATTGGTTCATTTTGACAAGCTTACCTGAGCTTATTTAATTAGGTTTCTCAATTGAGTTATATGGAAAATGTGATTTGTTGAGCTCTATAAACTGTTAGCAACTTCAAGGATTCATTTTGTTGCAACTGTTATCAGTTGGGAGTTTCTTTAAATAGCTGTAATGAAAGAGGGAAGAAAGCTTATGATTGGAGTGTACTATTTTCTTGTCTGATACTACAATTGTTAGTTTCAATTTTCAAATACCTATTTTTTCATCTTTAATCTCTAAGCAATATTGCCCCCTCTTTGCATTTTACTGTGTTTATCGATAATTTGATTATTTGAAAATTATGAATTCTTTGTTAGGATGAATATGATGATGATGTGGAGCTAAATATGTATCGTGTCCAAGGGACTTTAAGGGAATGGGTTAGAAGAGATGATGTTCGGAGATTTATTGCCAAGAAATTTAAGGAGTTCTTACTGACATATGAAAATCCAAAGAATGAGCACGGAGATTATGAGTATGTTAGGCTGATTAATGAGATGGTGTTAGGTATATCCACTGTCAATTTTAAACTCCTGATTTGAGCAAGGGCGAAGAATTCTCAATGCACGTGCTAATGCTAAATTTAATTTTGTCATTCTTATGCAGCTAACAAGTGTAGTTTGGAGATTGATTATAAGCAATTCATTTACATTCATCCAAATATAGCTATTTGGCTAGCTGATGCTCCCCAGTATGTGCTGTTAGTCATGGAAGAAGTTGCTAACAAAGTTGTTTTTGATTTTCACAAGAACTACAGGAATATTCATGACCGCCACCATCGCGCCAAACGAAGCCTATGTCAACCTATGATTCCTTGAAGAGTCCCGATTTTGAATATATTGATTATGGTGATTCTTCAGTGGTGTCTTAATTGGAGAGCCAAGCAACATATAACCTCCACATTTCAGATCATGCTGATTCAAGTTGTATGCTTTTCACATTTCTTAAAGCAGCCTATAACAGTAGTTATATAGTTTGCAATTTTTAACATGTTTAGAAAATCTACTACTAGGAAATGCTTGGAAGAGTGATGGTTCTGACATTGAAGTGGCTCGTATGATCGCAAATGTTGATGACAACGATGAGGATCACACCCATTCCTCATATTTGTTGATATCACTCCAATTTTTTTTTATATATTTCTATTGCAATGAGTACTTAAATTGGATTCCTGGGGTAGTTATTATCCCTTTTATAGGGATGGTTCATGAGGGCACTTATAACTAAACATATAATATTTCTAATATACCAGAGAATTTGGATCACATTTTTAGTTGTTCATTTTTTGTTCATATGGATTGTGTTGGGTATTGTATCCACAATAGACCTGATTTGAAGAAGAGCCTGAACAAGCTAAGTTGAATTGACTATGTATTTGACAATTCTATCAAGTTGTGCTTGCAGCTATTCCATGCTAAGTACACACAATTGTCAGAGTGCAGTGGGTCAATATACACGGGTCTGCGCAACGTAATCCCTCGTTGTGTAGATCAGTGTGTTGATCCACGTGTGCTCTCTTTATTGGAGTGTACTTATTTTCAAGTACAGGATCAAGGTAGATCAAGAGCAGAAGAAGGAGCAAGGATGGGTCAAATACTAAGCTATCAAAAGAAGGAAGGAGGAAAATCCTTCCAAGTAAAAATCAATGGGAATCGCTAGTGATTCCCACCGACTTCGACGGGAGTCGTTAGTGATTCCCGCCGACTTCGGCAGGAATCACTAAGTGTCTCCCGCCGACTACTTCCAGCTGGCAAAATAAATCAGAAATTCTGCCAAGGCAGAATCGACGGGAGTCGGGAGTGATTCCCGCCGACATCGACGGGAATCACCAACAACTCCCGCCAATTTTTCCTTAGGCAGATTTCGCAGCTCGTTGGACCGGTCCAGGTCACCGTGCTCTGTTCGGCCAGATCTCGAGATTTCTGAGGTGGTCCCCATAACGGTCTTCTAGGGTTTGCCTTTGGGTATAAATACGGACTTATTTCTGTTCTCTACAGTACACACCAACCTACCGCAATACAAAAATCAGTCGTGACCTAGCACATCGCGAGCTCCGCCCGCACGCACGTCACCGATCAGAAGTTATCGCCGCCACTGATCTCAGCTTATCTCTTATCGCTAGACGATAATACCGAGGAAAGCACCCGGTCTCACGTGTCTCTCTCGAGATCTCTTGTCTTCCGATTCGTTGAACGAGACTTGTTCTCCCTTCCGAATTGGTTGATACATTTGATCCGACTGTGATCGTTCGAAGACCTAGCTTGCTTCGTCAAGAAGTCTGGATTTGCAAAGCATCGTCGCCGCACTTGCTTGCCGCCGCCGATCTTGACAAGATCTATTCCAAGTGAGAAATTCGATTGTGGACTCTTCGTACTTTTCGTGCAAGCTTCAACGAACGAAGAAGGACATCGAAATCTCCATAAAGCATTGTTTGTATTTTTCTTTACATTCAATTTTGTTTTAAAGGGGTTTTCATTCCTATTTGTAAGGGGTTGGTGCAACCCGTTGTGGTGGAGTTGTCTGTGTTTTGTTTGCTTACTTGTGCAGGTTAATTTAATTCCGCAAAAGACTACACGATACCTATTTCACCCCCTCTATAGGTGGATTAGGTTGACACTAGATACTTTCAAGTGGTATCAGAGGGAGGCTACTCATCAATAAGGTCAACACCTTGAGTAAGATCCTGTGTCTAGTGTCAAGAAGATAGAAGATCTCAGGAATGGACGGACTCAAGTATACAGGAAAGATTCCAGTATGCACCAAGCTGAATTTTCTTATCTGGAAGGAAAGGATAAGGTTCTACATTGAAGCAGTCGATCCCCGACTCTTCATGATAGTGGAGGAGGGCCCTCATATCCCCACTAAGCCCTCCACCATTGATCCGACCAAGATGGTGCCCAAGAGGCTCTCCGAAATGGATAAGGATGAGATGGTGCTTGTCGGCCTAGACAAGAAAGCTCAAAACATTTTAGTGAGCGCCGTTGATGATTCAATGATGCAGAATTTCAGCAACTGCAGGACTGCCAAGGACATATGGCCCTGCCTGATCATTCTAATGGAGGGCACAGAGGAAGTAAGGGATGATCGAAGATCCCTTCTTAACCAGAAGTATGAGGCCTTCAGGCAAGGTCCCAAGGAAGAAATCGTAGTGACATTCGAGAACTTCCTCCTGAAGATCGTTAATGCCCTGAAGGGTTATGGCAGAGTGTTCACCATTGGTGAACTAAATGACAAATTCCTTAGATCCCTGACTAAGGAATGGGACACACAGATCTGCGCCATCAGAGAGTTTGGCAAGCTGGCAGAAACCCATCCCCAGATTCTGTTTGGGAAGCTAATGTCCTACGAGCTTCAGCTGAACACCAGAAAAGCTGAAGAGCAGGCTGATAAGGCTGCAGCCAAAGAAAAGACTGTTGCCCTGAAAGCTAATAGCTCAAGGAAAGGAAAGGGTGCAGCCTCATCCCGCTCTCGGAGAAAGGCTGGAGAAGAAGACTCTGAGCCATGCTCATCCGGCTCAGAGCTATCTGAAGAAGAATTCTCTCTCATCACTCGATAGTTCAAGAAGTTCCTCAAGATGAGGAATAAGAGAAAAGGAGATGGCTCCTCCTCCAGACATCAGAAGAAGAATTACTCTTCTGACAGGTATGATTCTAAACAGAACAAACATCGTTCTGCTGACATTATCTGCTTTGGGTGCAATAAGTCAGTCCATGTCATTGCTGACTGCCACCAAAGCAAGAGAGATAAGGGGAAAGGAGAGGAGCATAATTTCTCTCGAGACAAGAAGGAGAGAAGCTACATTGCTAAGAAGCCAAACACACTGAGTGAATCTGACACATCAGACTCCAGTGATGATCAGGAAGCCTACTTCGGGCTAATGGGTCGCTCCGAATCAGATGGTGATTGTCCCCCATTTACTGGGAAGGTAAAAGATCGCACCCCCCTCTCTGACTCTGACTCTTACTCTGAGTCTCCTGAAGATAATCACGAGGACAGCCCATCTGCCCGTGAAGCTGAACTCTTCGAAAAGTATGAGCTCCTGCTCGATAGATTTGAAAAATGCCGAAAGAGGTTGAGCGCTCAGAAAAAGGAAGTAAAATTCCTTAAGGCTGAGGGAGTGTCCCTAAGAGAAGAGATCACTGGCTTGATATCTCTCCAATAGGAACACCTGGACCTGACTTCTGTGCACTCAGATTCTCTAAGTCTCCTTGACCAAAAGCAAGAAGAAATTTACAAGCTGGAAGAACAACTTGCGGCCGAGAGGAAGATTGTCAAAAGCTTCTCTATGCCCAAGACCGTTCTTCCTTTAGTTGATGAATTCTCTGCTCAGGCTAAGGGGGTTGGCTTAGGGCATGTGGCGGTGCCTGGTAGATAATCCAGGAGAAACAAAAATCATAGGAAAAATAAGGCTACTAAGAAGGCCTCTACTGTAGAAAAGGGAAAGGCCCCACTCGGTCATACTTCATTCTGAAAGCCTAGCTTTCCCTGCAATGAGCATGAATTTGAGTCAACCTATGGCCACCTCTTTCGGCCCTCGGATGAAAAGCCCAAGAGCCGGTATGATGGATGGACCTTCCCCTGCAACTACGGTGAGATTGTATTCAAGGCACCTTATGAGGAAATCCAAGTGGAGAATTATGGCCCCTTCTCTAGCGGGTAGGAAGCAGGCACAAAAGGCCAAGCCTGTTATACAAAAGGAACAGGAAGTGAAGAAATCGTGTGACTGCTGTCATCATGATGCCTCCACCTCTAGATCCAAGGCCCCGGCTAGACCCACCGTTCTAAGGGTGAAGGAGTAGCGTAGGAAATGGTACAATAGGTTTGACTGTTGGTGCTATGGCAAAGTTTGTCACTTTGCCGTGGATTGCTGGTTTAATCCAAGAAATAATGAGACACTTCATGTTAACAATGCGAGAGAGACCACTCGTAGGGTTAACCACCCGAGGGGGAGTGTGCTAATAAGGAATCTAGGACCTATGTCCAATTGGGTTCCTAAGGGAAAATAATTTTATTTTGCAGGTATGTCCAAAGGCCACCAAAATGCCAATCTGGTACTTGGACAGTGGATGTTCCCGGCATATGACCGGGACAAGAAGCCTGTTGCGTGATTACTCCCCAGTCGAAAATAGACCCAAAGTCATCTTTGGAGGATCAGATCGAGGAGTCACCAAGGGTTATGGTATGATATCCAACGGTGTATTCTCTATCGTAGACGTGGCCTATGTTGAAGGGTTAAACCATAACCTGATCAGTGTAAGCCAGTTGCGTGATAAAGGATACGACGTTAATTTCTGCAAGGAAAAGTGCCTGATAATATCGTGTGCCTCTTCGGAGATGGTATTAACTGGCATCAGGAGCAGAAATATTTTCTGCTAAGATTTTCTTAGCATAGACAATTCTACCTCCGTTTGCCTAGTAGCAAAAGGCAGTGCATCTCTCTGTGAACAATGACACAAGAGATTAGCACATATTAATTTCAAAACTATTAATATGCTATTTTCTAAGAACTTAGTAAGAGATGCCCCTACTATTAAGTGCATCAACGATAGCCCTTGTCCTGCATGCCAGAAGGGCAAACATACTTGGGCTATATTTAAGGGCATTACTGACGAAGACTCTTCCAGATGTCTTTATCTTTTGCATATGGACTTGTTCGGTCCAGTACAAGTTCATAGATTAGGAGGTAAATCGTATACGCTAGTGATTGTTGATGATCACTCTCGATTCACATGGGTGTTCTTCTTGAAACGAAAGTCAGATACGTTTGACATCTTCACTAATTTTGTCAAGCAGATTCAGAACGAACTTGACTGCTCTATAGTCAAAATCAAAAGTGACCATGGAACAGAATTCGAGTCTGGGGATATGACAGAATTCTGTGAAGAACATGGTATCTTTCGTGAGTTTTCCACCCCGCGTACTCCTTAGTAAAACGGAGTTGCGGAGAGGAGGAATAGAATGCTCATTGAAGCATGTACGACAATGTTGAATGACGCTTCTCTTCCAGAGTACTTCTGGGCAGAGGCTGTCAATACAGCTTGTCACGTGCAAAACCGAGCCTTGATCAACAAGAACCATCGTAAGACGCCTTATGAGCTATTGAAAGGCAGGAAACCGACCATGTCCTATCTAAGGATTTTTGGCTGCAGATGCTATGTACTCAATAATGGGAAGTACCAACGTACTAAATTCAGAGAAAAATGCTCCAAAGGCATCTTCATGGGCTATAGTGGCCATAGTCGGGCATATAGGGTTTTTAATAAGAAAACCCTAGTGGTAGAAGAGTCAATTAATGTTGTATTTGATGAAGGAAGCTTGCTTCACAGCAATTCTTCTAGTGTCATTTTTGAAGATGCAAGTGCAAGGCATGAACAACTAAGTCTAGATGAGACTGCTAATAATGAAGTTCCCAAGTACGTCAAGATATCCACCTCAACACCAACTTGAGAAGATGACGGTCAGGATGGGGAGATTCTCCTAGAAGAGGGAGGAGCCTGAGAAGCTATTGGAGCTCCAAATGCAAGACTCTTAGAACTCAGACACGTGAGGGATCACCCAAGAGATCAAATCATAGGAGATCCTTGGGACGGTGTCAGAACTCGCAGAGGTACAATTAACGAGATTTTGCACCTTAGTTTTCTATCATAGGTTGAGCCAAAGAAGTTCGACGAAGCGAACAAAGATGCGTCGTGGATATTGGCTATGTAAGATTAAATTCATCAATTCGAACGATGCAACATCTGGACACTAGTTCCCAGACCCAAGAAACAGAATGTGATCGGCACTAAGTGGATCTTCAAAAACAAATTGGATGAACACGGTGTCATCATCAAGAACAAAGCCAGACTGGTGGCCCAAGGATACAGACAGGAGGAGGGGATTGACTTCGACCAAACTTTTGCACCAGTTACAAGGCTCGAGGCGATCAGGTTGTTCCTGGCGTATGCCTCTCACAAAGGATTCACTGTCTATCAGATGGACGTGAAGTCTGCTTTCCTGAATGGAAATTTAAAAGAGGAAGTATACATCACGCAACCCCAAGGTGTTGTTAATCCTACACTCCCTGATCATGTTTACTTTCTTAATAAAGCATTATATGCCTTAAAACAAGCTCCTCGAGCTTGGTATGAGACTCTGTCTAGTTTTCTTCTTGAGAACAAGTTCTCGAGAGGAAAAATAGATAATACATTGTTTCTTAGGGAAGTCGAAGGCAAGATTTTGCTGGTGCAAATCTATGTCGATGACATAAGATTCGGCTCAACGGATAACTACCTGTGCAAGAAGTTTTCCAAACTTATGCAAAGGATGTTTGAAATGAGCATCATGGGTGAGCTGAAGTATTTCTTGAGACTTCAAGTGAAACAGTCTCAGGATGGAATTTTCATTTCTAAGACGAAGTTCACAAATGAACTCCTCAAGAAATTCGGAATGGAGAGTGCAACATCTATGAGGACTCCAATGGGATCCACTGTGTCTCTGGACAAGGATGAGAAAGGGAAACCTTCTGATGAAACCAAGTATAGAAGCATAATTGGATTCCTGCTCTACCTTACTGCTAGTAGACCGGATATTATGTTTTCCACATGCGTTTGTGCCAGATATCAGGTGAACACTAAGGAATCTCATTATGTCGCTGCAAAGCGGATTCTTAGATACCTTAAAGGTACACCAAATCTTGGCTTTTGGTACCCTAAAAACAATGATGTCGAGCTGATAGACTTTTCAGATGCTGACTTTGCAGGAAGCAGGGATGATAGGAAAAACACTTCCGGGACATGCCAATTCCTCGGAAGAAGGCTTATTTTGTTGAGAAGTAAAAAGCAGAATTGTGTTGCAACCTCTACGGCTGAATCTGAGTACATCTCAGCAGGCAGCTATTGCGCACAACTTCTATGGATCAGAAATCAACATGAATATTATGACTTGTATTTCAGAGAAGTTCCCATATATTGCGACTCCTTGAGTGCAATTGTAATTGCAAACAATCCTTTGTCGCACATTAGAACAAAGCATATTGAAGTGCGCTACCTCTTCATTTGGAGCATGTGGAGAACAAAGATATATATCTCTGTTATGTACCCACGGATAAGTAGATTGCAGATATCTTCACGAAGCCACTAGACAAGGCCAAGTTCAATTTATTCAAAACTGAACTCGGCATGCTGAACCTTGAAGATTGAAGACTGAAAGGCTCAAGGCTCTTGGATCAAGAGGAAGCGTCTGCTAGGAACTCACGATCGGGCATGGATGCATAACCTGAGGGGGAGCGTTTTGCTCCAAATGAAGTCCCAGGTTTGCAGAAGCCGAAAAGGGGGAGATTACGCTCTCGGCCACGGCAAAGGTGGTGCTAAGTAGGCCACAAAGGCTATGTTGCTCTCAGAGAGGGGGATATCAACTCAGCAAAGTCAATGTTGCTCTCAGGAAAATGGTAATAATGAATTCCACACTCAACTGAACTTTCATTTTATGATTTCCATTTCCATCTGTTCTATTCACCTTAGCTTGTAGGGTTTAGGCTTCTTCAAATAGGGGGAGATTGTTGGGTATTGCATCCACAATAGACCTGATTTGAAGAAGAGACTGAACAAGCTAAGTTGAATTGACTATATATTTGACAATTCTATAGAGTTGTGCTTGCAGCTATTCCATGCACAGTACACACCAATGTAAGAGTGCAGTGGGTCAATATACATGGGTCTACGCAACATAATCCCTCGTTATGTAGATCAGTGTGTTGATCCACGTGTGGTCTCTCAATTGGAGTGTACTTAATTTCAAGTACAGGATCAAGATAGATCAAGAGCAGAAGAAGGAGCAAGGATGGGTCAAAGACCAAGCTATCAAAAGAAGGAAGGAGGAAAATCCTTCCAAGTAAAAATCGACGGGAATCGCTAGTGATTCCCGCCGACTTCGACGGGAGTCGTTAGTGATTCCCGCCGACTTCAACGGGAATCGCTAAGTGTCTCCCGCCAACTACTTCCGGCTGGCAAAATAAATCAGAACTTCTGCCAAGGCAGAATCGACAAGAGTCGGGAGTGATTCCCGCCGACATCGACGGGAATCACCAACGACTCCAGCCGATTTTGCCTTAGGCAGATTTCGCCACTCGCTGGACCGGTCCAGGTCGTCGTGCTCTGTTCGGCCAGATCTCGAGATTTCTGAGGTGGGCCCCACAATGGTCTTCTAGGGTTTGCCTTCGGGTATAAATACAGACTTATTTACGTTTTCTACAGTACACACCAACCTACCGGAATACAAAAATCGGCCGTGACCTAGCGCATCGCGAGCTATGCCCGCACGCACGTTGCCGATCGGAAGTTATCGCCGCCGCTAATCTCAGCTTGTCCCTGATCGCTTGACGGCAGTACTGAGGCAAGCACCCAGTCTCACGTGACTCTCTCGAGATCTCTTGTCTTCCGATTCGTTAAACGAGACTTGTTCTGCCTTCCGAATCTGTTGAGACGTTTTATCCGACTGAGATCGTTCGAAGACCTAGCTTGCTTCGTCAAGAAGTTTGGATTTGCAAAGCATCGCTGCCGCACTTGCTTGCCGCCGCCGATCTTGACAAGATCCATTCCAAGTGAGAAATCCAGTTGTGGACTCTTCGTACTTTTCGTGCTACCTTCAACGAACGAAGAAGGACATCGAAATCTCCATAAAGCATTGTTTGTATTTTTCTTTACATTCAATTTTATTGTAAAGGAATTTTAATTCCTATTTGTAAGGTTTGGGTGCAACCCGCTGTGGTGGAGTTGTGACTCTGTTGTAGGAAGGGTTCCTTCTGTGGTTAGGCGAGCGTTGCTCCTAGTGTGAGGATTGGATTTCAATCCATTTGAAGAAGTGACCGAGTCGTCCCTTTGTGGGAAATAGGTCGAAGGGGGAAGTGGACGTACCCAAATTGGGGAACCACTATAATTCTTTGTGTGTTATCTGTGTTTTGTTTGCTTACTTGTGCAGGTTAATTTAATTCCGCAAAAGACTGCACGACACCTATTCCCCCCCCCAAAGGTGGATTAGGTTGACACTAGATACTTTCAGATTGTATTTAATTATATATTATAGTATTTGTTTGTTGTATAATATATCTTAGCATCTTTATCTTTTTTTTAAAAAAGTTCTAAAGTTATTCCCTCTTGCTCTCTCCTTCAGAAAATTAAAATTGGATTTGTACCTTGTAATTTTAAACATGTGTTTTTTTACTTTTTGTCTTTAAACATGTGTTTTTATACTTTTTGTCTTTAAACATGTGTTTTTCTACTTATCTTATTTATCATCTGCAGGAACCAAAATGACAGTATTTCAGTTAGCTTGCTTTCTAAATCCTCCAGAATTGACAATAATTACTCATATGAGAGAGATGAATTAGCTGTTTATGATAGGATTAATGATAATGACTTTGTTTATAGCATAGATGAAAAGGCTCAAAATGTTGAATTTGACTTGGATTTGCCTGGACTATAAACACCAACTATGAGTCATCAGGCTTCAAACATTAAGCGCATATGGAACTTAAATGATTTTGACGATGTGGTTTGCTCTGGCCTTTCAAGATCTAGTTAACGGCAGAAGGCAAATGAACCATTTCTAAAAAAAGGAGTTCAAGATGAAAAATTAGAAACGCGTAACAAATTTGAGTGGCTTAATCCTTCCATAATTCGAGATGAAAATGGAAGGCGCCCTAATGACCCATTGTATGACCAGAGAACATTTTACATACCACCTGATGCACTAAAGAAGATGTTAGCATCTCAGAAGCAGTATTGGAGTGCAAAATGCTTATATGGACATCATACTCTTCTTTAAAGTTGTAAGTGTTGTGTGATTCTTTCTGCTAACTGTTTTTTACTATACCAAATTGTTATATGATCATTAGACAATGCTTTACTAAATATTTATCATAGAGATGGCCTCACAATTTTAATGCCACTTTGTTATATTATTTGTGTATTGTGTTGGGCCATTATAAAAATTACATGTGTTATATTAGTGTTGCTTTATATGTGGATATTGAGATGAATGTGTGGTAAAGCTAGAATGGACATAATGGCAATAGTATTTGTATAGAAATACAAAATAGAAATTTGGAAAATTCTGTTGAATTTTATTTCTCAACTCAATCATCTAAATACATGTATTTGTACAATTATATAGAAAGAAAAGGAGTGAAAGTCTCATTCTAAGATGTGAGACAAAAAAAGAGACGAAGAACAGATATCTGAAGAATACGATGATGAAGAACTGATATTCGAAGAGCTCATCATCGATCGGATTAATCCAAGAAAGGGGATGAACACATGTCAACTGGGACAAATATTACCTTTAAAGTGGACAATAGCAGTTGGTGCCCGCATCAGTTATGTGAGAAATTATCCTTCAGAACTCCAGTTTCGCGCACTCGAACACGACAATCTATCTCCAAGGAGTTCTGGAGTTGCGATACCATTTTCTTTGCCTCGGGGAGCATCAAACCCGTGGTCGAAGACGCATGAAACATCTACATTGAGAGAGACAGCAGTGCAAAGTCAGTAGTGATAGAAACTAGTTATTTTTAGTTTTCAAAGGCAAATTTAGATCATTCATTTGATTCAGTTAATTTTTACATGTAGAGAAATAAGTTTTAGCATTCTTATCATTTTTTGTTGGTAAATGTAAAGAAAAAGACGAATATACATTTTCTCTAGAAATTAAATGAGATTTCATTGGTTGATCATTTTCTGTAAAACAAGTTGGGCTAATTATTCCTTTGCGCAGGCCAATGAGCTTTCTATCTTTCTTCATTGGTCCTTCCCTTTATAGAGGGCTTCGATTTCGCTAAAATATCTGCACGCAGATCAGATGAGCAATATAGTAGAGGTACCTTCTATGGTGAAGAAATCATCAGTTTAGCTTCGTAGAAAGACAAGATTTGATCTTTACTTTGTTGGCTATACAATTCATGATATAAGACTTGTTTATTGATTCATTTATAATTGGAAGTTGGAATTTCATGATATCTAGAGTATTTTGAATGTGTTTTTTAAAAAAAAACATAAATTAGTATTTGCCATGGCTTGTAACTGTGGCAAATACTTTTTTTTAAAAATGATGAGTTCCCTTTTAGCCAGGGTTTCATACCGTGGCTAATAGTTGGCTTATTTGCAACGATATTTTTTTCACATGGCTAATACTATTTGCTATGGCCAATTTGTGGCTAAAAAATTTTAGCCACGCCGACTTTAGCCACAGAATTTTCTCGTGGCTAAACCGTGGCTAAAATGTTACATTTTAGCCACGGTTTTGGAATTTTTGCCAGGGAAATTTGCCCTTGCCAAAAGTCTGTTTTCTAGTAGTGTTGGGTCCATCCAATGTGGGAGTAAAGTCCTTTAGCATACTTCTAGTTCCAGTCATGTGTCTGGAACATCCACTATCCAAGTACCATATTGGGGTATGGTCACTTGGACTCACCTGCATCAAATAAAATTACCTAACCTTAGAGCCCCAATAGTTATTGGGTCCTAGGTTCAGGTTAGATTGAAATTTGACATGCTTGCCTGCAGCCTTTCTGACAGGTAAGCTAGCATTTTTCTGGACACTAGTATTGTACCAACAATCAATGGCATAGTGGCCCACTTTTATAGAACACCAACACTCATATCTGTTGTATCTTCTTTTAAGTATAGGCTTAACAACATTGCTGTCAGCAGTCCTCAATTCAATATGATCAACGGTCTTTTTATTAAGTGTTGGGGCTGGTGTATCAAACACTGATGATTCCTGAAGAACATGGTGTGTTTGATCATGGGCCGCCCTATTATCATTTGCACCCTTGTCATCCTAATCACCATGCTTACAGTCACCATGTGTGATGTCATGGTCATACCTATTAGTAGGTTGCATCACTTTCCTGAAAGGAATAGGGGGTTTGGAGGCTAGTGGCTGAACTGGGGCTTTGCCTTTCCTTTTGGAATTAGCTGCCCTTGTTCTTTCCTTGAAGCCTAATCCTTTCTTAATCTTTTGGGCAATAAGGTTATCAATTAAGGGTAAGACTGACTTTGGCTTTAAGAATTTAGCCACAAGATCCCTCTCTCGTTGAAGTATGACTTCAAGACTCTTGATGTGATCATTTTTTAAGGTAATTGTTTCCATCTGAATGACGTGTTTTTTTTCAATTGTCTTACTTCTTTCACTTTCAGATCCAACACTTTTGTTGATTCTGAAGCAGCTAACTTGAAAGAGGCAATTTCCTTAGCCTGCTTTTTGGCAAGGATTCTACTTTTCTTAAAAGCTTGCAACAGATCACCATACTTAACAATTGGTTGATCCGCATCCCCTTCAGATTCAGAATCACCCTCAACTCTTGATGCTGATGCTTCTGATTCTGGTCTAGTATAATAATCAGAAACTGAAGATAGATTGTATACCCTACTAGGACCAGGCTGATCCTGACACTGATCTTCCTCAGACAGAGCCATCAGCCCTCTACAATGATGATCTTCAATCCCATTTATAGAGTCTCGCATTTGCAATAATTCAGTCTCTACAGAATCTTCTTTAATTGTGAACAGTCCAATATAGGCTTCAGCTTTAGCCTCTTCTCCAGATTTTGATGATGAGGAGTCAGTCCAACTCTTCTACTTCTTGGCAATAAAGGATCTCTCCTTCTTGCCCTTATTTTGATGCTTCTTCTTGTCATTAGATTCCTTTCTTTTATCAGGGCAGTCAACTATGACATGTCCATGCCTTTTGTAACAATAGAAAACAATCTTAGAAGAAGTTAGTTTTCTTGGTTTAGTGTCATATCTATCTTCCTTAGAAGATTTCTTCTTCTAGTAGTTGTCATCCTTGGAATGAGAGGAGGATGGCTTTGTTCTCCACTGTTTTTTTCATGAATCTTTGGAATTGCCTTGTGAAGGCAGCAAAGTCTTCATCAGAATTACGGCTGCTTGATGTGTTGTCGGAATTATCTGAGTTAACTTCAGCAGCTTTCCAAGGAGGAGATGGAGACTTCCTCCTGTCCTTTTTTGTGGCTTCAACCTTGAAGGCCACAGATTTCTCTTTGTACTAAGACCTATTGTTTTTCTCCTCCTCCTTTCTGGCCATAAGCTGCATCTCATACGATAGCAATTTTCCAAATAGGGTTGGAGGAGTTGTATCTGCAAGTTTGGCCACTTCCCTGATGGCACATATCTTGGTATCCCAGTCCTTGGTTAGTTATCTGAGAAACTTATCATTGAGCTCATATGTGCTGAAGACTCTTCCATAGGTCATCAACTCATTAACTATTCTGAAAAACTTCTTATAGCACTTAGTTATGCTATCTATTTTGTTCTGTCTAAAAATTTTATATTCTTGATTTAGCATAGACTTTCTATCCTCTCTTACTTCTTCTGTCTCTCCATGTAGACAATAAAAGTGTCCAACATCTCATTGGAGGTTTTGTAATGAACCAAGTTTTGGAAAGTTGAGTCATCTATAGCACTAACTATTATGTTTTATGCTCTCTTGTCCATAGTGGCTAAGATGATCTCATCCTTAGTCATTTCAGAGTACCTTTTTGGAGTTTTGAGGTTGGCATCAAGAACTAAAATGTTCATAGGAATGAATTTCCCTTCTTGAACTATGATGTAGATTCTTGGGTCAGATGCTTCCATGAATAATCTGACTCTCTTTTTTCATATGCCAAAGATTTCCTTTCTACATATGGGAATCTTCATGGATCCAAGTTCCTTGTGATTTTAACCTAAACCCATTTTGGCTAACTAATAACTGCCTCGGAGATCAAATCAGACTATTGAGTATATTCTTGAGTAACCTCCCTCTGATACCACATGAAAGAATTGGTTTTAAGGTACCCTAAACACCTAGAGGGGGTGAATAGGTTCAATTTCAATTTTAATTAGGCAGATAAAATATATCACAGTTAAACAAACTATGCTACAGCTATCACAATACAGATCAAATCAAACACAGGAAATACAGCATACACACAGATTTATAGAGGTTCCCCAAGAGATGGGTACATCCACTTTCCACCCTCCGCCTATCTAGAAGTATATTAGATTCGGCCTAACTCCCTTCTTTCTTCTCAGATCTTCAGATCTTACAACTCACAACCCAGAATGATTCATACAACTCATACTTCAGCAAGTCCTACAACTCAGATTATTTCTGAGAATACTACATTAGAGTGAGTCCACACTCCTACACTCAGGCCCACAAGCCCTATCTTAGCCCTTATAACCAGGCCGACAACTCAGATCACAAAGATCCTACCTCAGATCTATAAAGTATCTTACAGAATTGATTGAGAGAATTATTATTTCTTCACCCAAAAAGAAAGTTAAATGGATGAAGACATCTTGATCAGATCTGGAATGAACTGACTACTTGAGTTCCAACCTGTCTTAGCTTCTTCAAAGCTTCTTGAATCTTAACAAAGTAAGGTTGATCTTCTTGAAAAGTTGGAGTCGATCCACAATCAAGCTCTTCTCTTCTTTCAGATGTGATTCTGAATTCTTTTTGCAGACTGGTTCTGGATCTGCCTTCTCTTTATACGATGACTTGTTGATTTCAGGATGAACCAGCTACATAGTCCCTCTCTCTATTTTTTTTTGATAGAACAGGTCTTTATATAGATCCCATCAAAGGTTACCACCTGATCCAGTTCATAAATGCCTTCTGAAATCTTTGATAGATGTGATAGCTTTGTCAGTTATGACAGCTGTCAAGTCTTCACTCTTGACATCTGATACTTTGTCACTTTTATCTTAGCAGAAAGTGTCGAGACAAAACTTCTGTGTCTACACAAAAGGAACATGTGTCGACACAATTCTTAATGATGTCGACACATCTCATAGAATATCGACACAGCTCTTCTTTATCTTCTTGATACAGCTTCTGTAGAATGTGTCGACACAAGTTTAGTGTGTCAACACAATCTGCTTCCAGTCTCGACATAGTTGGTGCCGACAGAATTCTTGAGTGTGTCGACACAAGTCTTTTGTGTCGACACAATTGTTGTAGATTGAATTTCTGTGTATCGACTCAAGTCATGTGTGTCGACACAATCTGGCTCCTGGTTTCAACACATTTCCTTCACAAGTGTCGACACTTGTACTTAGAATATTATTATTTTTGCATTTCTTTAACCTGCACATTAAAACTCAACATCCCATCAAATACATAATGATGTATATCATTGAGTTAAGTGAGGCTTCTCAAAATCAGGTACATAGTTTCCAATGTACCCAAGACATCACTATCAAGAGTCTTCTACAACCTTCTCCTCTAGGAGCATTTAAGGACAACTCATCTTGATTTAGTTAGAAAGTTCCAGGATTGTTTTCAGACAAGGCTGAAGACCTACACCCTGATCAAGGCTCCATCTTTCTGAGTCAACATCATTTTAGAAGGAGTCTTGACACCAGCAAATCTACTTGTCTTCTCTGTTAATTAGAGAAAAGAGAAGACCCCATCACATCTCTCTCACCTCCTGTAAAAAAAGAGTTTATTAACTCCCTTCAAAATTTTATTCTTGGTTTTTGGGCACTTGATCAAAAGCCTAAAGGGTTGTGAGATCTCACTGGAAATAGATCTTGTTGTGTCAGTCAGCTGATCAAAAACCTGATAGTGGATTTCTACCAGGGTGGTAGAAGAGTGGATGCACCTAGTTGGGGAACCACTATAAATTTCTTGTGTTGTTTGGTTGTGTTCATTTTCTTTCTGTTCTTGCTGTGCTTTGAGAGATAGATAGATAGATAAGTTTAACCTATTTTTATTTCTTTTTATATTATTTTTGGTATCACCTATTTTCTACTGTGATAAAATTAAAAGCAGTCAAAGTTTTAATTACTCTATTCACCCCCCCCCCCTCTAGAGTAAATAGATCTAACCCCCAACTTTTAATTGCTATCAGAGGGAGTGTTTTCTTTGGTTATATAAGTTAACACTTGAACCAAGATCCTTGTTAGATTAGATTTCCTCTTTTCCTAGTTTTTCTGTTATCACAAAATGGCACATAATAAAGACTATGCAAGCACCAGACCTCCAGTTTGCAACTTAAATAAGTTTGTTATCTGGAAGGCAATAATAAAATTTTATATGAACTCTATTAATGAGGACATCTTTAATTCTATTTTGACAGGACCACCGGTTCCAGTGGCAACAATTACTGCTAGTTCAAGCACACATGCTGTTCCACCACCTGAGTGGACAGATGCACAGAAAAAGGCCAAAATAGTTGATGCAAAGGCCATGAATATTCTTGCTCAGACAATGTATGATGATATTTTTCAGAAGATGGCTGAATGCACATCAGCCAAGGCAATATGGGACTCACATAACCAGATAGTTGCTGGTGTAGCTGATGAGAGAAAGGATAGGATATCCAACCTCATCTCACAATATGAGAACTTTAATAAGGATGAATCAGAGTCTGTTGGTGACATGTACAATATACTGAACTCAATAATCAATGAGCTGAAAACTCTAGACAAATACATCACCCTTACTGAAGTAAATGATAAAATTCTTATGTGCTTCTCTAGCTCATGGGATTCAAGAATCTAGCCTATCAAGGAAGCCAGAAGTCTAAATGAGATTTCCACAGAATCTCTACTTGGAAAGCTCAAGTCTTATGATCAATTGATAAAGTTCAGAGAGGCTGCAGAGCAGAAGACTCCTTCATCGGGAATAAAGGAGCAAAGTATTACATTCAAAGCAAATGAAGAATCAGAAGCCCCAACTGTCAATGAAGAATTCCCGAGTCTCTTAGCCAAGAGATTTTACAAGATGGACAAGAGGGATTTAAGAAGAAAGTCATCAAGGCTAGATGATAAGTCCAGGTATGACAAAACACAAACTAAAGAAGTTGTCTATTTTGGCTACAGGAAGCCTGGACACTTCATCTAAGAGTGTCCAGAGAACCAAAAGAAGGAGAGAAGAAGAGAAAAAGAAATAAGGAAACAATACTGCAACAAGCCCTCCTCCAGCAAGCACAAAAGGAAGGAGAAAGGTTTTGTAGCTGAGACATGGAGTGAAACTGAAGATGAATCTTCATCCTCTAGCTCCAGTGAAGATGAAGAGGAAGCAAAGGCCAAGGAAATATGCTTGATGCCCATTGATGCATCAAGCACCCATTATAAGGCTGACCAATCAGACACTAAAGAACCTCTATCTGAAGAGGATTAGGTATTATCTTCTTCTGATATTAATTCTAGAAATTTTAGAACAGAATTCAAATCTTTGTGCATTGATTTAATAAATTCTGAAAAAAGAGATTAAGAAACTTTAAGAGAAATTAAATGAACAAGAAAACTTACTTTCAGAAAATAATAAGTTAAAGGATGAAATCACTCTACCTAATGAAAAAATCATTATATTAAAGACTGAATTATCTGAGGCTAGGCAACTTGAAGAATCCTTGAATGGGAGAAGTATCAAGCTGATGAACATCACAAGCATAGCGAATGCCAGACTCAATGGCAAGCTGGGCTTAGGTGCTTCATCAAGCCAACCCCCACTGATTCAGAAGAACATATTAACAACCCCTATAAAATTTGTTTCTGAAAAGGGTAAAGAGAAAATAAAAGATAATAATGTTAATCAAACAAAACTTATGCACAAGAATAAGAAAAGGAGAAAGTGTAAGAAAAATCTTAACCAGAACTATGTTCAGCAGATTTCGTCGAACTTAGATCGACGAAATGTGTACAGTTCGTCGAGCTCAAGTCGACAAACTTCGTACACAAACTTTTACTATATCTATTTTCTGAACTGCGATCGACGAAACCAGTATAGTTCGTCGACCAGAGATCAACGAAATTGGGGCCTAGAAAAGGAATACTTTCATTCTCTGAGTGGAGTTCGACGAATTCATCCCAGTTCGTCGACCTCAGATCGACGAACGTACCTGAATTCGCCGATATGAACTTATAATAACAAAAACTTTAATTCCAACATAACTTTTAATCAACCAAGACAAAACATTAATCCCTTTAACCAATGGATAATTCCACCCATAAGATATCATGCCTTAGGTTACAAAAATCAACCTGAATATTCATACATTTCCAGCTTTAGTTATGTAAATCAATAAGGACCCAAAGTAACCTTGTTCAAGAATAGGTAATCTGATTTATTGTAGGTGAAAGACTATCCCACCACAGAGCAACAATGGTATCTGGATAGTGGTTGTTCAAAACATATGACTGAAAATAAGGACAACCTAATCAACTATAAGTCAAAGCTAGGACCCAATGTAATATTTGGTGATTCTAATTGTGGCCAGACTAAAGGATATGGAAAGGTCAAATCTGAGCAGTCACCTTCAGGAAGGTTGCATATGTAAATGGGCTGAAGCACAACCTTATATCTATAAGTCAGTTATGTGATGAAAGGTTTCAGGTATCATTTAACAAAACTTCCTGTATTATTACTTCAGTTGATAACCAAGTAGTTTTAACTGGCACTTGAATAAGAAATATCTATATAGTTAATTTTAAGTCAGCTAAAATTGAAATATGCTTGTTTAACCAAACCAGTAATAATAATGATCTTTGGCATAGGAGATTAGGACATGTAAACCTGAAAAATATTGCTAAACTATCTAGGGACAACCTTGTTAGAGGATTGCCTTCTTACCCCTTTAAGAAGGAAAGCCTTTGTAGGGCTTGTCAGTTGGACAAGCAAACTAAAAATACCTTTAAGTCACTTAATAAGAGTGATTTACCTAGGATACTGTACTTGCTCCATATGGATCTTTTTGGACCTATTCCTATACAGAGCCTAGGAGGGAAGTCTTATACCTTAGTAATTGTTGATGACTTCTCAAGGTTCACTTGGGTGTTTTTCTTGAGAAACCAGTCAGATAACTTCAAGGTTCTTACAGATTTTCTCAAGAGCATACAGATTGAGTACTCTACTCCAGTTGTATTGATCAGGAGTGATCAAGGTACCGAGTTTGAGTCTCTTCTTAAACAAGAGTTCTGTGAGAAGGAAGGTATCAGGAATTGCTTCTCTGCTCCTAGAACTCCTAAACAAAATGGGGTAGCTGAAAGGAAAAAATAGAACACTCATTAAAGCTGCAGGCACATTAATTGCAGATGCTCACTTGCCCCTATCCTTTTGGGCAGAGGCTGCGAGCACAGCAAACTATGTCCTGAACAGAAGTTTGATACACAAGATCAAGGGCAAGACCCCCTATGAACTACTCAAAGGGAAGAAACCTAAAGTAGATTATTTCAGAGTCTTTGGTTGCATTTGTTACATTCATAACAACAACAAGAAATACATTAGAAAGTTTGAAGCCAATGCTGAAATTGGAATTTTTCTTGGATATTCCCAAGTAAGCAAGACTTATAGGGTATATAATAAATAAACAATGAAAATGGAAGAGTCTAATAAATGTTAAAGCTAGAATGCCAGAACAAGTATATGATGATGTTTAACATCCTCAAGACTACACTCAGTACTGGGCAGATACTTAGGAATAGACAAATACTCAAGATTGGATAGAGATTGCTGAAACTGCTGCTACTGCTAAAGCTAAGGTAGAATTTGTTAATAAACCACCTCAACCAGCTATCAAGATAAGAATATATGGATAAGGCACCTCTGCTCACAGGTCTGACCCAAACCGGGAAGCTGTTGAAGTATGGAGCCCAATTTCAAAAGGCATTATACTGGACACTTTCACACTGGTAGACTTGGCCAATGAAGATAGATGGTTACACTATAATAGAAAGGAATGGCAAAAGCATGATGTGTCTAATGCAAAGTAGAGGATACACTTCAGGAAGTACAAGAGAGATGATCTGGATGCTCCTCATCCTCCTCCAAAATATATCCCAAATCCAAAAGAATACTTTGTGAGACAACATAAGAAGACCAAGGGAAAGACTGCTTTAGTTTCATATTCTATGTTTGTGATTATGTGTAAATTCTGGAATGCCATTAAGATCTGTTTATACCCACTATTGTTTTGTTGAGATTTCTACTAGTTTTACTTTCTTTATATTTCCTTATATGTTTTTGTTTAAGATTATTTTATGTGCAATTCACCTTAGTGTATAGGATTCTGACTTCTTCAAATAAGGGGAGATTGTTGAATATTACTTACACAACAACCTTGATTTGAAGATGTCCCCCCTGAACTAAGATTAATTGAGTTGTATTTGACATTGCTTTCAAGTTAAGTACTTGCAGGACTTAATTGCCAAGTACACGCCAATGTCAGATTACAATGGGTCATCAAACACAGTACTATGAAATATAATCCCTCATTGTGTAGAACATGGTGTTGACTCATGTGTAATCTCTCTATTGGGGTGTACTTCATTTTGAAGTGCATAGGAAACAAGGGAAAAGAAGCTTACTGAGTTAATGAATAATCAAAAAATTTCCTATGTAAAATTCGTCGAGTTTATACGTGAAGTCTCGTGTCATTCGTCGAGATGTCACATGAATACTTGTGGAATTCATCAAGTTTACTTGGGAAATTTCTGATAGTCTCTCAAAACTGTTTCAGAAATGGATAAGTTAAATTCGTCGAATATATACGTGAAGTCTCGTGTCATTCGTCGAGACATCACGAGAATACTCGTGGAATTTGTCAAATATACTCGAGTGGTCCAGTGACTGTTAACAAAAAAAATTCTAAGCCAAATTCGTCGAATGAATTCGAGTAATTCGTGGAATTCTCTCGTGTAATTTAAGTAATTCATCGAGTGTTCTAGTTATTACCCGTGTAATTTCGACGAATCAACTAAACATTTTCCTGGATCGATTTTTCCAACGGGTTCTGTTTCAAACGACGACCATGTACAGTGCGAGTGGAAGCTTATTTTTGGAAGCAAATTTCTAGCCGTTGGAGATGGATTACATATAAATATCAAGAATTCATTTTGAAAAGAATTAACAATAAGAATCACAAATTTCTTTAGACCTGATATCAAACTCGTGAATGAATGAACTCTATTTTCTCGATCTACTGTTCTCAGAATTGTTCTTTCCGATGACCTAAAGTTCACGATCAGCGATTCTTCTCAAACATAGATTCGACAAGATCATTGCTTTTTGATTCCTCAACGGTGGTATCGATCTAGTCGGATCTCAAGATTTCATACTAAGGTTTTAAAGATTTCAAGTCTTCTCCTTCAACTTCATTTCAAGAACTAATCTCAAAGAAGGAAGAAGATTGAATCTTTTCTGATCTGCAGAAGATTGTTTTCAATCTAGAAAGTTGTAAAATCTACTTTTCATATTGTAGGAATTTTCTACTTTCGAGTTTGTAGATCCTTATTTTGGATCAAGTTGTAGGAGAGTTTGTTCTCCGAGTTATAGGAGACTTGTCTTCGAGTTGTAGGGGCATTGTCTCCAAGTTATAGGAGTTGAGGCTCTGAGATGTAAGATTTGTATAATTTGAGTTTTAGTGAAGTAGAGGAGTCTAGCCCGAAGTGCTAGATAGGAGAGGAGGGATAATGGACGTACCCATTCTGGGGAACCACTATAAATCCTTGTGTGCTTCTGTATGCTTGTTTCTTTTTAATCATTATTCCGCAAAAAGACGCAGAACTCACCTATTCACCCCCTCTAGGTGTTATAGGTAGAGAACTAGATACTTTCACTTGTTGACTGCATCAATCTGAACACTATTTCCTGGCGGTATCGCTATTACAAGAGAAATCTCTCAGAATTGTAACTTGTTGTTTTTCTACTGTGGGAAACCTGAGGTGTTACATCAACAGCTCAGGTCAATAGTAATGCCTTGGCTGTTTATAGTTTGGGGGATGTATCTCCTCAACCTTTTCCTGATTGCAAGTGGACAATGATGCTTCATTATTGTTATGATCTACAATGTCAATAAGTGGAAGGCATTGGCCAAAAATACTTCACAGTTCATCAGGAACTTCATATGGGGAGAGATTATTTTTTGACATGGAATCCATATGGCTATCATTACTGACAATGGTCCTCAGTTCAATAATCCAGAGATGATTGGCTTCTGTAGTTAAATCAGGATAGAGCTATGGTTTGCATCTGTTAATCACCCTAGAAGTAATGGTTAGGCTGAATCTACCAATTAGTAGATCCTCAACCTCCTCAAGATGAACGCTGTAAATCTAAAAGTTAATTTGGCAGAATAACTTCCTTTTGTTCTTTAGAATCTCAGGACCACACCTTCTTCAGCTATTGGGGAGACAACCTTCAAGCTTTCTCATGGCTCAGAGGATCTTATCTTGGCAGAGTTAGAGGTACCAAGTCCAAGGGTCATGCTCACCAAGTAGGGAGGGGAAGACTAGATGAAAATCAATGATGCAGAGATGAAATGCAATTTAGACTTAATTAAGGAGCTTCTGGATAAGGTTATTATCAGGCAAGAAGAGGTCAAAAGAAGAGTATCAAAATATTTTGACAAGAACATCAGGATCAAGGAGTTTATGGTCAGAGATCTAGTCTTAAGAAGGTTGATGTTGTAGCTCGAACATGATCAGTAAGGAAGATTAATCCAAACTGGATGGACCCATATATTATCAAAGTGGTGCTGAAGAAATGGGCCTATTGTATTCAAACTTATGATGGAGAAGATATCTCTCACAACTGGAGCAGTTATGATTTAAAGTTGTTCTATTCCTGAATAATTTTCTCTTTTGTATTCATACAATGATTATTTTAGGAAAAGATCTCATACTGACTCCTTTTCTTAGCAAAATGATCTCATCATAGACAGTTGATAGTTAGGGTTCACTTAACTAGGAGATATCACCGACTCCTGCTTAAACCCCCCCCCCCCCCACAAAATCATTGTCACTAACATAACACCACAATAAT
Organism: Platanthera zijinensis; assembly: GCA_039513925.1. Taxonomy (NCBI): domain Eukaryota; kingdom Viridiplantae; phylum Streptophyta; class Magnoliopsida; order Asparagales; family Orchidaceae; genus Platanthera; species Platanthera zijinensis. Next base: position 60,019,984 of record CM077089.1, read on the forward strand.
CACGTATAGTGCGAAAATTTTGCACTCGTAGTGGGAGCTTGCAGATAATCTTGCAGAGGACTTCTATATTTCATATCCTAGCTGGTATCTAACACACCTTTGTATTAAGGATGGTCAGGGTGACCATTAGCTCTACCATGCTTCGTTAGGGATATCGTTATAGTTTTGATGATCTTTTGAGGAAAGCAATGCTGCCCAACACGCACCTGCCCATCTGATTATCTTAGTTTGACACCCTATAAACTCCTTAGTACTCTCAAGCGGTGCCTTTAGGGGGCCCAAAATTATCTTGATCTCTTGAGGAAATAAATTCTACTATGCGCGCACCTGCTATATTGATAAATGTAATTTGTATCCCTAGGCATGAGAGTAGTGAATCCATCTCATTTTTGAGATAAAATATTCTTGATGATCACTCGAGGAAGCAATATTGCCTTACGTGCACCTGCCCTCTCGATCATCTAAAACTGTATATCTTTCTTTTCTCATCCCCAATGATATCTGACATGCCTCTATATGCAGTTAAAGTCTAGGCGATCAATCTGCTCTATCGTGTGTTTAGGGGGATATGTTACAGCTTTTGTGACAACTTGAGGAAAGCAATGCTACCCCACGTACATCTACCCACTTTGTCACCTTAGTTTGCAGCTCTTCTTTTTTCCATTCTACCTATTCACAAATAACATCTCTTAGACCGCAGTAGCCTCTCATTTGCAAAAGGCTACAGTTTTGACGACCTCTTAAGGAAATGCATCCCTGTGCACACCTATACAATTGATTATCACAAATAGTTGGCCAAAATCATTGGATGACAAATTACCACAGGCCGCAGGTCCAAATTGTCAAGTTGATCATTATTACTTATTGCGGCAAGGATTATCCACTTTATCAATTATTGTGCCCTAGATCATCATATATTTATTAATTTTTAAGTCCTAAATTCATGTTAATCAAACATTACCGTTTGGTCTTTTCAATCTGGTTATTCCTTCAATTATTGTGGTCAATAACTGTACCTTTATTAATCTTTTCATCTTGGAGATCGCAAAATGCAATCAATCCCAATGGTTCATCAACTGCGATTACGACGGTTAAAAGCTGCAGACAGTATTTTCATATTCAATCGTGCTAATAAACTCTACGACCAAGGTTTTTTACTTCGCTTCAGGAATTATTAACTAGCGGTCTCAACGAATAATTTTTGTTGTTTTGGATGTTGACAACATTGTTGCGATCTGATGCGACTACTATTATGGTCTCTAATGCCTAAGACTCGGATAATTTCAACAATTTTTTTGAGTTGTTCATCTCGCAAATTTATACAAAGGAGCAATTAGTAAAATCGCAAATTTCTCAGAAAAATATCCACCTGGCTATACGATTATATTGAACTTGGAAGACTATATGACAAATACGAATTAGTATATGACAAACTGTATAAGTAAAAATCATTTCACAAAAATGTAACTAGAATGGAGGTATTTGTATATTTCATTTCATGTTCAAAAAAATACATCTATAAACGCGTTCGGTTAATAAAAAATAGACCGCCGAGCCTTTAAATTTTTTTTTACATTCATCTAATCCCCTGATCTAAGTTTTTTGGCCGCTGGTGGACCCTCAAAATTTTAAGAACCATCAATGTCAACTAAAGGCGAATTGCCCTTACCGGGAGAGCAAGAGTCTGAAGCTGTTTTACTGCAATCACTACTCTCGTCTTCTCGATATTTGCTTGGGGGCTCTCATCACCAGAACTATCAGATTCATCAGACACAGACTATGTGATCTTCTTATTCTGGCCCTCAGTATCTGACTCATCATCATCAGTCTTTTTCCCCATCTTCTCCCTCCTCTTTTTCTACTTCTTCTTTTGCTTTTTCTCCTCCTCCATCTTCATCATCTTCAGGTTATTCCCCAACCTTAGCTTTTTCCTTAGCCGCAAGATTCATCGCAGTTACCTTCCGCTTACATTCATGATAGAGCTCGACAATAGAAGTGTTCTCGCAGCCTTCTCTGACGCGACCCAGTCCGCAGAAATGGCGAATATAATCTTCGATCATTTTCTATATGATGGGGAAGACTGTGTCCTGGAAGGCATAGTTGTCTGGATCATAGGCCGCCTAAAAAGAAACAAGCAAGATCAAGTCGTGTGGTCTAAAGGCTCTAGTCGCAACAATCAAAAATATTTACAGCTTCTTTCTTCTTTAGTTGGGCGATCTATTCCTCTAACCGCTACACTTTCTCTTCAAGCATTGTCTTGTCCCTCATCACCTCCTTCAGGGCGCAACCTATATAGTGGCTTGTCATCAGACTGTTTGTGTGAGCCTTAGTAGAGAAGTATGGTATGTCATTATAGGTGACCTTCAAAAGCTCCTTGAAGTTTCAGTTCCCATACAGGCAGCTCTAGACACGTAAGAATGTCGGGAAAACTTCCCGCTCTTCCAAGAAGGAAGAGCGGTTGATACCCTTATGTTCTTGCTTTTGCGGTGCCACTGCATCGTCGGGTTACCTAAAAGATCTTTCTGCTTTTCAGCAAGTCCATGGAGTGGATAGGAATCTTCAAAAGATTATTTTTTCACTGGGTCATCCTCTTCCCACCTTCTTCTTGCCAACTCCTCCCTCTTCTCCTTCCGAGTAAAAGTCAGATTGCCCGGAGACAGTGGCGGGTTCGTAGGCACCACCCAGTTTGCTACTAATTTCATTATTAGTACACAACTAGTGCGACAAGAAATTCTTAATCACAGGAAGAACTTAATGTCCTCCAAACTTGGAAGGAGAGGAAGGTGGCAGTCAATGTCAAGTTGTGAATCCCATATGAACTCGACAATATTTTCCTCGATATCTAGTAGCTTGTAATTATTGAAATCGCTTTACGCCCGCTCTTGGCGATGAGTTTGATGGAATCTGAGGTCACCCTCAAACATCAAATAACAGTATGTCTAGTTGTGAACTTTGTTTGATAGGTTCACAATCTTCATCCCCTTATTGTAAAAGTAAAAAATTCCCATGAAATATGCAATACCGGATACTATGATGGACCGCACAGAAAAAATCTTCCTGAAGATATTCATGGAGAATGCTATCCTCTCAGACTTGAAGTAAGACATGTAGCTGAAAATCGTGGTGATTGTGTAGGGGGTGAGCTGACCATGGACGACTCCATAGTGCTCAAAAATCTCTGTGGCCTCCCACATGAGGTGAAACTTGAAACTAAATTCGAAGTGATTAATGGGAATGACGATCTGGGTTGCTAATGAAGTATTAATCCTTTTATGTTTCTAAAGTAGTTGGACATGTAGTGGCGAATTATGCATGTGTTTTTCTATGAAGTTTTGGAGATCAATATTTGTATGGTGGGATTTCTTGTGGGCCGCGGTATTGAAAGCAGCTGCATCAACTTGTGTGGACACCATTTTTGCAAACTGCATAGACTTATATTTCACGCACATCTAAATTTCTTGCTAAAAAAGAAGAATGTCTATTCTATTTACAAAAAAAGTTTGTCTGCATGTAAAATGTATAGGTCGCAATCCCTATCCATTAGATTGCACAACTTCAAAGATGCACTTATAATACTTCTAAATGTAGAAAATGTCTGTTAGAATAATGAGACCGCACAAGTTGCAACAGTAATAGTCTATTACGCAGTAGAAAGTAGAAAATTCAGTTCGCGCAAGCAGCTATCGAGCAACACAATAAATAAGATAAGAAAGAATCATATCAATAAAGAAAGAAGTCTCAACGCAACATTGTCCAACACAATATTACAAATATCATTTTCAAATCATTGAAAAAGATCAATTCAGTCATTACGCTCTTTACCTTTGTGTGCCACCTGGTCGCTCTCTTGCAAAGGCGCTCTATACATTTACTATAGGTGGTGGTGCATGACGTTAAAGGAATGGTGAACTCAAGAAGCTTCACGATCTACACGTCTTAAAGGAACCTGTGTTCCGTGGACACTCTCAGTTATCAAAGTGGTATACGTTGTTCTATTATTCAAGCTGCTGGCGGGTTGGAAGTTTTGCCCTTATCTGCACAGTCCGACTATCATTATCTCTCAGTACTCGCCACTCTAGGTGTAAGACCCCATTTTTTTCCTTTTAAAACACCAGGGTCTTAGGCCCAGAACCGCCGCTTTGCGGTGACACCTTCACGCCCTGAAGGGTCATCACCACAAAGCGCCGATTCTGCCAGTCAATTCGATCACAGAAAGGTAGCATAATAATGTAAAAGCAAGTCCACAGAAAAATCACATCAGAGTAATAATATCTCCATGAAGGGAGAGTCCATAAAATATAAATGTACTGAAAATAGGGGCTTAAGCCCGGTACATCAAATTCTCACTACATATTCACTCAAGTGAAAGAAAAATGAAACACTACTAAGGGCAGGGACTCACAGTCCCAGCTATCTGAACTCCTGAGCTAGACTACCCTGTCTCCAAACAGGCAGACCTCCGGGGCTGCTCCACCATGTTGGGCTCCACGATCCCCTAAATGATGTGGTCCGAAAACCGTTAGTCTATAAGACTAAGTCCTATCATCCCCCGCCCCTTACCTCATGGCCCCTAGGAACCGAGCGAAGAGGAAGAGAGGGGAGGACTTTAAGGTGGAGAATAATCAAAAACAGGTGGCAACGGACCTATACAAGCAATTTTATAATACATGTGACAGTAAAGTAAAGTATGGAAAAATAACCTTAACTTATGTGCGGAAACGCATAAGCCAAGGGATCTTTTGCAGGGCTCCCATCGTATAAGGAGTCTCATACCAATTTATACGTTGGTGTGTCGGTTATTAATAGCAATATATATATAAAGAATTTGACCTTAATTTATAAACTTGCCCACATAAGCTTATAGACCAAGGGGTCGTTTTGCAAGTCCTAATGTATAAGCATCCCATTCCACTTATACCTTACGTGTCAGGGGTTGAATGAATTGATTATGCTATGACATGCTAGTGGGTATGATGAAATATGCAAGTGTAACACAAACACCCGACTCTGTGCACACAGACCTTTAGTTCCCCCTTTCTAGAGTCGTAACCTCCCAGGATACCTCCGTAGTGGCAGACGAAAGCGGTGGGTTTGGCCTCACCCACCTCTAAACCAGTAAAGCACTACCGGTCAGACCTATCAAACGCATCAACGCTTGGTGCACGAATCGGACTCCTGCTTACTCTTGCCGGCTGGCGCACAAGACTTCTGTTGGCGAAGTGCTAACCACACTTGCCGAGTCAGCATATTGGCGTCGGTGCATCGACCTTCCAATACCGAAGACACACCACCCTTATTTTCTTTCCTTTTATGCACAAGAAAATTTAACGTATCAATCAAATCGAGCTGAAGCTCCCCGGACCATCCCGTCCGTCTCTTAACTAATCGAGTCGAAGCTCCCCGGACAAAACTATCCGTCTCAAAACTAACCGAGCTGAAGCTCCCAACAATCTTCCTATGCTAACAGTGTTTGTGAAATGTGAGATCCTAATTACTAGGTTACTCATTTCAGTTTGTTAATATAGTTTACATTAACCCAGGACTTCCCCTGGTATTCCCTGTGAAGGGCTCTCAAGGGGCACTAGGAACTATGATGGGATTACGCCCATCGTTCCCTTTCGCAAGGTACTTATTATTATTGGTTAATTCCCTTACCCCTTACTTCCTCGTGTTACGATAGATAAACCTAGTGTTATTTTTAACCTTCCTCTCTTCGGGAAAGACGATCTTTCGTCGAACCCGAGCACCTCTATACTCTAGCCAAACCACTTCTCACTACCCCTCCCATCCTTCTATGGTTAAATCATCTACATCTATCTGATCCAGCAAAATGACTAACTCAACCAACTATCCCAAATCATATCCTGTTGCAACTTTAATGATTTGCTAGGTGCAGACCAACCTAGACTATACGTCGAACCGGATAGGAGATAATCTAAATAATCATCCGAATGCCATAAATTATTTTCTTGAGACTTATCATGACACAAATAGACTTAATCCAGAAGATTATAATTTTCCTAATTATTCTGATATTTAATTAATTTTCTTAAGTATTCCAAGAGCTACCAGTTGAACATGAAGTGCACTTTTTAGATATGAATAAAGCTTCATAAAATCATGATAAATTCTTTGCAACAATTTATCAGTAAATCCAAGATATAACAATTTTTCCAGTAGTTTAAGGTCTCTAATTTAATTTTGAGAACAAATTTTTTTTCCTTTCATTAATGAAGTAAGTTCAGTAAATAATTATACAAAAATTCTTTATTAATGTTCTAGAGTGATACTATCCTAAAAACATCAGTGGCCAAATTTCATAATTCTTCAATGGAAATTGAGCTCTAGAATAAATAATTACCAAAATCTCAAAAAGCTATATTTGTAAAGCAAGTATTGTAAATGTTCTCCTAAAAATCATAAAAAAAATCCTACAACTAAATATTGATCTCAAAACATCAGTGGCCAGGTTTCATAATTTTACAGTAGGTAATTTGCTCTAAATGATTTATTGACCATAATTTCCCTTTTGGAACTTGTGAAGGAAGTACTAAATATAATCAACTAGAATTGGTAACAAAATTCAGGGATATTCATTTAGACCTAAATCATCTGCTGGTCAAGTTTCATTAGATTCAAATGAACATAGTAATCAAAATAATTAAAACACAAGTTTGGGCAAATTGATACCTAACAAATAAAATACTAGAAGTATAACCCATAAAATTCTAATAAAAATTAGTAAGGGTTCTACCTAGACTAAAACTTACTCTACCCAAGTTTCACATTTTATAACTAAAATTTAGTGACTGTGTTACCATATTTGAGCTTCTGCCCTAAACTAGGGTTAGGGTTTTGAGGTGTCTACCTACCTCCAAATCCTCTTAGACTCCTACCAGAGGACTAAAGTTATGCTAAAATCAACTCTACATAGTTTTCAAAGTCATGCAAGGGCATTTTCCCCCATGTCCTTCACAACCCCCAAAAGCCCTTCCTTAGGGTTTGAGGTTGGATCCAAGGGTAAATCCACCCTAATCCACACAATTTTCCCCTAAGGGGTAACAATGGCCATAATAAACCAGTGGTAGATGCCTCAGCCTCTGTTGAGAGGAGGTGACCACTCTAAGCCCATGGTGCACTTTTTATTCAAAAATACCTTTATAAGGCCTAATTAGGGTTAGGTGATTTCCTATCCAAAACTCATCCAAATGAGTTGAAACTTTGTACAGAGCTAGGTATTTATGCCAGGGACCACTCACCAAAATTTAGGAGGGTTTGGAGATCATTTGACTACTTAATTTAATTACCCTAGCAATATTAAATAAAAACAAAAACTTTAGGCAAAGTGTCTCAAAAAATTCTCATTTTTTGCAGACCCTAGATATGTTAAAGATTGGTCCCCTATCCAAATTTCAACCCATTTGGACAAGGGATGAAGGGTGGGGATTTTTCTAAAGTTCTGGCTAGCCCTGGGTACCAGCCCCACCAAAATGAGTGCCCAGGCCCAACCAGTGGTCCATATGGGTCCAAACAAATTTTGGAATAAAGTAGACCCATAGGGCTAAAACGTTCATGTTGAAAGTGTTTCCACCAGAGGGCCCTAAGTATTTTTAAAAATTAAAACCATCTAAAGTAAATATTATGATAGAAAAAAAAACACTGTAATTTAATTCCTATCAAATGCGTCGCACGAATCTTGGCGCAAATCAAAGGGCAGCTAGTCCTCTTCTTTCTTGAGCCAGCATCCACGATCTTCCCATCTTGGGTCGCCTTGCGGGCTGGTTTCCTGGCCACCCGTCCACTTCCCCGGCCGGCCACTGCCACCACCTCCTTCGTGGATGTGGTGGCTACCCTCAGCCGACGGCACGGCCGTCGGAGGCGGCTTTTCTGGCAAACCCGAGGGGTTCGTTTTTGCCCGAAATTCAAGTTTTTGGAGAATTGGATCGGGCTCAATTGAGCCCTCTTCTTGACCTAAACGATTTCTATGATCTTGCCATGAAGAGAGGAGAGGAGGAGGACCTTTCCGGCGGCCTGAATGCGGGAGGAATGACAGGATGCCATGGTCGACGGCGGCGGCGCTCGGCTTCTACAACAGCACTGTGAACTGCAATTGCTCCTTCGGGTAAGTGGTGGAAAAGAATACCCTGGATCCAGGGATGCTTTTAAGAAGATAAAACTGGGGAGGGGAGGGGTCTAAATGGTGGTGAACATTAATGGCCTCTTAAAGGTGATTTCGGCCATGGCAAGGGGCGTTGTACATGGCTCAATCCAGCCAGGAAATGGCTGGAAACTCCTCCTCTTCCACAGAGGAGTTGAATCCAGCCATAATGGGGGTGGGGAGGTGAGCTAAAGCTTCAATGTCCATTAATGGACCCTTGAAGGTGAAGCTCGGCCATGTCTATGCATCCACCTCCTGACCATGAACAGCAACCAAAATGGCCTCCTGGTCTTCCCTGGATAAGGTGGGGAGTTGGGCTAGCCAATGGAGATTGGCCCTTGGCCTCCTTGGCCATGAATGGCTTACTTCCACCATTTTCTCTCTCCTCCATTAAAGGAAAATGAAGCTTTCTCTCTCTCTCCTAGTCACCATGTTGACTTGGTTAATCCTGTGGTATTAAGACAGACCACTCATAAAAATCATATTCATATTAAGCCACATGAGGGGGCTTGAGCTTGGGCTAGCCCATTTGGGCTAGGTTGACCCAAAATGGGCTTAGGTTGACTTTGGTCCACCTAGTCTCTAGGGCTGACCCCAATGGATCCTTATTGACCCATTGGCCCCTCTTTGGGTCTAGGTAGGTCTGGGTAGGGTTGACTTGGTACTTTGGAGGTCACATGACCCTTGGTAAGGGCACTTTGACCACTTTAGATCAAGGGTTTACTTGGGTCAACTCAGGCTCTAGAGTTGACCCCAATGGATCTTTGGTGACCCATTAACACCACTTTAGGTCTAGGAAGACCTGGGCAAGATTGGTTGGGCACAATTGAGGCCAACTACCTTTTGTTAGGGCAACTTGCCTATTTAGGCCTAGGGTGGTCCTAGGTTAAATTGGTCACCTTGAGTTGACTCTAATAGACCCTTAAGTCTCTAGTGGGTCCTCTAATAGGTTCGTGGTGTTGTGGTGGGGTCATGAAGTCATGGTGAAGCCTTAAGGTCAAAGCCTAGGTTTTGTGATGAGGTTGTGTCATAGGAAGACTAAGGTGATTCTTACCTTGGCCTTTGATCACCTGGCCCCCTTTTTTTTAGTTTCGTAGGGCTTTGTCATGACCTAGTCATGATAAAAACCACTCTTAGGGGTCTAGTTGGAAATGGGATGTTATAAATCCCAATAAACAAAACAATGATTTTGTCCCCGAAATCAAGGTTAAGCCTACGGGGACTCCTATCAGAGAGAAATAAACTTGTAACATACCATGAGAAGTGAAAGATAACATCACGACGCCTTGTTTTCTAAGTGAGGTTTAAAGGGGAAACTCACATTTATGACTAATTCGCCCAATTGGCAACATCTAGACCCCAATAAACAAAAGATTAGCCCCTACTTTTGAAATTCTAGTCCTACTTATTTTAAATAGGAAAGTAAATTGAACATCCTGAGAGGTTGTGAGGTATACCTGGCTGAACAGCTCTGGATACTTTTGTCGCATCAGGTCCTGCGGTTCCCAGGTATGCTCCTCCTGGCCGTGGTTCCTCCACAGAACTTTGACTAACGGAACCTTCTTGCGACGCAAGATCCGTACTCCCCTGTCATCGATCTGAACCGGCTGCAAGTGAACCGATCGGTCTGAAGCTACCAGCCGATCTGTGGTCGAAATATGCTTCTCCGGGCATAGTAGAGCCCTCCTAAGTGAAGAAATATGGAACACGTCGTGTAACCCTGCCAGTTCCGGTGGCAACTCCAGCCTGTAAGCTAGGGACCCGATCTGCTCCAGGATCCTGTAAGGGCCCATATACCTAGGGCTGAGCTTCTTCTTCCGACCACACACCCGTGAAACTCCCTGCATGGGCCGGATCTTTAAGAAAATCCGGTCTCCCACCTGGAACTCTACCTGACGGTGTCGGGCATCATAGTACTTAGCCTGTCTGCTCTGCACTTCCAGCATCCTGTCTCGTATCAATCTCACCTGAGCCTCAGTGTCTTCGACAAAATCTTATCCCAACACCTTAGAATCCTCTTCCTGAATCCATGAAAGTGGAGTCCTACACCTCCTCCCGTACAGGGCTTCATAGGGAGCCATCCTAATGCTGGACTGATTGTTGTTGTTATAGGAGAACTCAACTAGTGGTAAAAGCTTCTCCCAAGGTTCATTTCGATCCAAGATGCATAGCCTTAGGAGGTTCTCTAATGTCCGATTGGTGCGTTCCGTCTGCCCATCCGTCTAGGGATGAAAAGCTATACTGAAGGTCAGTCGCGTGCCTAAGTAAGTCTGCACGGATCTCCACTCTCTGGAAGTGAACCGACCATCCCGATCCGACACGATCGTCCTGGGCACCCCGTGGTAACGAATGAACTACTCTACGAATCTCCGGACTAGTACTCCAACCGAGTCATCTTTCTTGATCGGAATGAATCTGGCCACCTTCGTCAGCTGATCGACGATGACCCAAATCGAATCATTTCCCATCCGTGAACGGGGAAGGCCATGAATGAAATCCATCGCGATGTCCTCAAATTTCCACTCCGACACCAGAAGTGGTTGTAGCAATCCTGCAGGGTTCCTGCACTCCGCCTTCACCAACTGGCATGCCTCGCAATGAGTCACGAAGTATGTAATGTCCTCCTTCATCCCTGACTAGAACATCGTCTTCTTCAAGTCTGCCGTCATCTTGGTGATCCCAGGTGTATAGAATATCTGCTACAATATGCTTCCGCCATGATGTCCTCCGGAATCAGGCCTCCTGCGGGTATATAGACCCTGCCTCTGAAATATAGTAATCCATCTCTCAGTGAATAATCTCCCGTCGAACCCTCCTCTAAGGCTTGGAATATCGGTTCTGCCCATGCATCTGTCCTCTATCCGTCCCGGATACGGTCCCGAATATCATCTATAGCCACCATCGATGCTAGATACTCCCTATACAGCTCTGGATCATTCTCGGATACTAGGGTATCTGCATATCTCTGAATGACCAGACTAGCTCCATGGACATCAGATGTGGTCCCTCCCCAAGGTATCTCCTCTCTGACTCAAAGCATCTACCACCACGTTCGCCTTCTCGGGATGGTAGTGCATGGTGTACTGGTGATCCGACAGGAAATCCACCCAACATCTCTGTCTGATGTTGAGTTCCTTCTATGTGTCCACGTATTTCAATTTTTTGTGATCCGAGAAGATGTCACAGTGAACCCCATAGAGGTAGTGTCGCCAAATCTTCAGAGCAAAAATCACTGCACCCATCTCCAAATCATGCACCGGATAGTTCTCATGTATCTTCAGCTGCCAGGAGGCGTAGGCTATCACGTGCCCGTTTTGCATCAGAACGACACCCATCCCTTGGTAGGAGGTGTCCGTGTACACCTATCGGAAGAGCGAGAATGGGAGCCAAGGTAACCGACCTTTCAACTCCATAAAGGCCGCCTCGCACTGTGACGTCCAAACGAAAGGGGATTCCTTCTTCGTCAGGGATGTAAAAGGGAGTGAAATCCGGGAGAATCCTTCGATAAACTTCCGGTAATATCCGGCAATTCCAAGGAATCTCCATACATCCGTGGCTTTCTTCAACGGTGGCCAATCCTGAACTGCGCGAATCTTGGCCGGGTCTACTGCCAACCCAGCACCGCTGATAATGTTACCTAAGAAGGCCACCTCCTTTAGCCAAAACTGGCATTTGCTGAACTTCGCATACAGGTTGTGCTCTCGTAGCCTCTCTAGAGTCAGAGTCATGTGTCGTGTATGCTCCTCCTCCGTCCTTGAGTAGATGAGGATGTCGTCAATAAATACGATGATGAATACATCCAAATACTCCTCGAATACCCTGTTCATGAGGCTTATAAATGCTGACGGCGCATTTGTGAGCCCGAAGGGCATCACTGTAAACTCAAACAATCCGTGCCAACTACTGAAGGCGGTCTTCGGAATATCTTCCTCTCGAATCCGTAGCTGATAATAACCTAACCTCAAGTACGGTTTCGAGAAGAAATGTGCTCCCTCTAGTTGATCAAACAACTCGTCAATCCGTGGTAGCGGGTATGTATTCTGGACCGTCAATCTGTTCAGCGCTCGATAATCAATACACAAGCGAAGACTTCCGTCCTTTTTCTTGACAAATAACACAGGGGCTCCCCAAGGTGAAGAGCTTGGCCGGACAAACCCTGCCTCTACTAATTCCTACAACTGACTTCGGAACTCTGTAAACTCTTTCGAGGCAATCCGGTAAGGGGCCCTAGATGGCGGCTTGGCCCCCGGCACAAGCTGTATCTTGAAGTCCTGCTCTCAGTGCGGAGGTAGACCTGACAGCTTCTCTGGAAAAACATCGGCAAAATCTCGTACTACTGAAATGTCCGTCACAGATTCCTTGACCTCCGTCATCTCAAATAGAACCTGATAAACCTTCTCCCCCTGTAGATCGGCCTTAACGGTCTAAACTGATGAAAAGAGAATACGGGAGGCAAGTATTATACCTTTGATAATAATAAAAGAGTCCCCGTGCCTCACGGTGATCCTCTTTGCTTGGAAATCAATCTGGGCATGGTTCAAGTGCAGCTATGCCTTGACCAGGATCAAGTCGTAGTCCATCAGCTTCAAAAGCATTGATTGAGCCTCAAACGCCTTTCCACCAATTTCTGCCTCCATATTACAGTGGTTCGAGGTAAGGAGTTCAGATCCATCGGGTAGTCGCACCCTCATCTCCGAGCCCGTGAATCGCTCCACGCCTTCCAGTCCTTCTATGAACGTTTCTGACACAAAGGAGTGAGTAGCTCCGGTATCAAAAAGTGTGCCGGCAGGCTTGCCGCTGATGAAGACTATACATGAGGCGATTGAATATCTTAGGATTCTATAACGAGTTTTCTTTCCTATTTATTCTACCTAGAATAGTTCTACAAATTTAACAACTGAGAAAGGGAATTCTATTTAAACCAATAAACATCTTGACATACCTGCTATGACCTGCTCTGGGTTCCGAGGCTGCGCTAGGTGCAAAGCATACACCTGCTCCCTTTCTTGTCTACGATCCCTACCCTGGTATCCTCGTCCTCGGCCACGTCTTTGGCCTCCAAAATACTGTGCTGGCTGGGCAGCCGGTGGAGCTGGTGGGGGTGCCCCTCTCATAGGGCAATTTCTGTGGATGTGCCCAACCTGATTGCAGTGGAAGCACTCTAGCGGGGGATATGCCATTCCCCCGGGTCTCTGTCCCTCCCGTGCCTGAAGAGGTGGTGAAGCCACCACCCCTGGATCCCTTATTTCTTGTCTTACCACCTAACGAGGCTGGTCCTCGGCCCTTCTCCCGTCCGTGATACGTGCTCGTCTCTGATCGTTCCTTGCTCCTCGACCCTGATCCTCCGCTGGCCGTTTCCGGCCTTGAGTAGCTTTCCAATCAGCCTCTATCCATTTGGCCATCTCTAATATCCGAGGTATTGGACCGTTAGATACGAACAGTAGGGCCTCCCTCAAGTCCTCCTGCAGGCCTTTATAGAATCTCCTGATGTATCCTGCCTCATCCAATTGAAAGGTGTCTACAAACCAGGCTAAATGGTTGAACTCCTGGTGGTACTCTACCACTGTCTTTTATCCCTGCTTCAGCTGCAGGAACCTGTTTTCCAGCTCATCCTTAGCTGATTGTGGAACAAAATGCTCCAGTAATGCGGCCCTGAACTCCCCCAAGTAATCTTTGCAATCTCCATATCCGCAAAGGTCGTGTCCAGTGACGTCTTCCACCATCTCTTGGTGTGAGACTCCATGCAAGAGACCACCAATGGCACTCTCTCCTCCAAGGGGAACCGTATCCCTGTCAACATCTCGTATATAATGTCCAGCCATTCTTTTATCCGGACAGCTGAATCTGTCCCTAAGTATAATGGGGGAGAGAGTCCTCGGAAGATACTCAGCTAGTTGGCCCCCGGGTTTGGCTGCGGAGCCGGAACCTGCTGAGCCCTGAAAGCCTCCAAAAAGGTTGTCAGAGTCTGCCCCATCTCCGACTGTAGGAACGGAGTGGGGACCGGTGGAGGTGGTGCATCATTCGAAGTCTGCTGAACAACGCCCTGTGGTATAGGTTGTGCTGGAGGCTGCATATCAAAAACCGTCTGTAAGCAATTGACTCAAGCATAATTAACAGTGGACAATTACATGTGATCCCCACATGGGCACACCACGCTTCCGCTTCTTAGTTTGTCCCCAAACTAAACTCGAGTAGGGGTGACCCAGGGTTAGTGGACTGCTACTCTTCTAATCGAGGTTTCCTCTGATACCACTTGCAAGTCCCCATTTTTTTCCTTTTAAAACACCGGGGTCTTAGGCCCAGAACCGCCGCTTTGCGGTGACACCTTCATGCCCTGAAGGGTAATCACCACAAAGTGCCAATTCTGCCGGCCAATTCTATCACAAAAAGGTAGCATAATTATGTAAAAACAAGTCCACAGAAAAATAACATCAGAGTAATATATCTCCACGAAGGGAGAGTCCACAAAATATAAATGTACTGAAAATATGGGCTTAAGCCCGGTACATCAAATTCTCACTACATATTCACTCAAGTGAAAGAAAAATGAAACACTACTAAGGGCAGGGACTCACAGTCCCAGCTATCTGAACTCCTGAGCTAGACTACCCTGTCTCCAAATGGGCCGACATCCAGGGCTGCTCCACCATGCTGGGCTCCACGATCCCCTAAATGATGTGGTCCAAAAACCGTTAGTCTATAAGACTAAGTCCTATCATCCCCTGCCCCTTCCCCCATGGCCCCTAGGAACCGAGCGGAGAGGAAGAGAGGGGAGGACTTTAAGGTGGAGAGTAATCAAAAACAGGTGGCAACGGACCTATACTAGCAATTTTATAATACATGTGATAGTAAAGTAAAGTATGGAAAAATAACCTTAACTTATGTGCGGAAACGCATAAGCCAAGGGATCTTCTGCAGGGCTCCCATCGTATAAAGAGTCTCATACCAATTTATACGTTGGGGTGTCGGTTATTAACAGCAATATATATAAAGAATTTGACCTTAATTTATAAACTTCCCCACACAAGCTTATATACCAAGGGGTCATTTTGCAAGTCCTAATGTATAAGCATCCCATTCCACTTATACCTGACGTGCCAGGGGTTTAATGAATCGATTATGCTATGACATGCTAGTGGGTATGATGAAACATGCAAGTGCAACACAAACACCCGACTCTGTGCACACAGACCTTTAGTTTCCCCTTTCTAGAGCCGTAACCTCCCAGGATACCTACGTAGTGGCAGACGAAAGCGGTGGGTTGGGCCTCACCCACCTCTAAACCAGTAAATCACTACCGGTCAGACCTATCGAACGCCTCAACGCTTGGTGCACGAAGCGGACTCCTGCTTACTCTTGCTGGCTTGCGCACCGGACTTCTGTTGGCGAAGTGCTAACCACACTTGCCGAGTCAGCGTATTGGCGTCGGTGCATCGACCTTCCAATACCGAAGACACACAACCTTTATTTTCTTTCCTTTTATGCACAAGCAAATTTAACGTATCAATCAAATCTAACTGAAGCTCCCCGGACCATCTCGTCCGTCTAATAACTAATCAAGTCGAAGCTCCCCGAACCAAACTATCCGTCTCAAAACTAACCGAGTTGAAGCTCCCAACAATCTTCATGTGCTAACAGTGTTTGTGAAATGTGAGATCCTAATTACTAGGTTACTCTTTTCAGTTTGTTAATACAGTTTACGTTAACCCAGGACTGCCCCCGGTATTTCCTATGAAGGGCTCTCAAGGGGCCCTAGGAATTATGATGGGATTACGCCCATCGTTCCATTTCGCAAGGTACTTATTATTATTGGTTAATTCCCTTACCCATTACTTCCTCGTGTTACGATAGACAAACCTACTGTGATTTTTAACCTTCCTCTCTTCGGGAAAGTCGATCTTTCATCGAACCCGAGCATCTCTACACTCTAGCCAAACCACTTCTCACTACCCCTCCCATCCTTCTATGGTAAAATCATCCACATCTATCCGACCCAGCAAAATGACTAACTCCAACAACTATCCCAAATCATATCCTATTGCAACTTTAATGATTTGCTAGGTGTAGACCAACCTAGACTATACGTCGAACCGGATAGGAGATAATCTAAATAATCATCTGAATGCCCTAAATTATTTTCTGGAGACTTATCATGACACAAATAGACTAAATCCAGAAGATTATAATTTTCCTAATTATTCTGATATTTAATTAATTTTCTTAAGGGTTCCCAGAGCTACAAGTTGAACATAAAGTGCACTTTTTAGATATGAATAAAGCTTCATAAAATCATGATAAATTCATAAACAACAATTTATCAGTAAATCAAAGATATAACTATTTTTTCAGTACTTTAATGACTCTAATTTAATTTTGAGAATAAATCCTTTTTCCTTTCATTAATGAAGTAAGTGCAGTAAATAATCATCCAAAAATTCTTTATTAATCTTCTAGGGCAGATACTATCCTAAAAACATCATTGGCCAAATTTCATAATTCTTCAATGGGAATTGAGCTCTAAAATAAATAATTACCAAAATCTCAAAAAGCTATGTTTGTAAAGCAAGTATTGTAAATGTTCTCCTAAAAATCATGAATAAAATCCTACAACTAAATATTGATCTGAAAACATCAGTGGCCAGGTTTCTTAATTTTACAGTAGGTAATTTTGAAAGTGAGGATAGATACAATTCTAGAGGGGGGTGAATAGAGTATTCAAAAATTATGACACCATACTCAACTCCCTTAGAGTTAATTTGCGGAATGAGTTTATAGATATTTGAAACCCTAGAGCCTAACACAAAGGGTAGTGCACAGAAGAAAGCAAACTGTAATTACAGTTGAGCTTTTGTCCTATCACAGCAACTAGTAATCCTAGTTATGTCTACTCACAGCCACAGTGCAATAATTAAATGAAGCAACACAGACGACACAAGAAGTTTATAGTGGTTCCCTCTAAATAGGTACGTCCACTCTTCTACCACCTTGGTATGAATCCACTACAGGTTTTTATTCAGGTGCCCTGCCACCAACTGATCTGCTTCAGGTAGATCAAGTAGACCCTTTGAGCATTTGATCAGGAGCTCAAAATCCTACACAGGTTTTTGATCAAATGCCCTGCCACCAAGGTTCACTTTTGAAGGGAGTAATAACCCTTTTTATAGGAGGTTGAGAGAGGGTTAGAGGGTCTTCTCTTTTGTTAAAACAGATTAGAGAAGCAAGTGGATTGCACAGAGCTAGAAAGCTCTAAAGAATCAAGACTCCCCCTAGCTTATATCCAGGAAGAAGTCTTACTTAAGGGTATAGGAACTCTTCTGAACTTGTGACAGAGAGCTGTCTTGAAGTTCTTGAAGGAGCAGCTTGAAGACGATTCTTGATTTGTAATGGATGTTCTTTTCAACAGCTTTTCTTCCTTCTTCTTCTTCTTAAGACTCTGAGTGAATGTTCCTTGCAGCAGGATGAACTCAGGATTGAAGAAGAGAGATATGAAGAAGGTCGATCTTCTCAGTTGAATGCAACAAATATCTGAGAGCTGTATCTCTTTGAATCTGTATATCAATATCTGTGTTGATCTCTCTTCTGTGTGTGTATGTTGTATATCTTTTGTTGTTGTATGTGTTTTCTTCTTTAAAAAGAATCTCTTTATATATGGGCCTTTGTAACATCTCTAATCTTTGTTTGAATTTTGTCTTCTTCTGAGATCTTCGATCTGGGCTGCAAGTAGCACAAAACAAAACATATCCTGCAGACAGACATGCTATAAAGGGATAACGCTTTCTAAGAAGCTGCAAATCGAATCTGATAAAAGGAGTACTAAAGAAAGTCACATCAGATTAAACTCTTTACGGCTAGAGAAGACTTTTGTGTCTAACGGCTATAAAGGACAGCATGGCAGAATAAAGCAAAAAGATATTTCAACTAATAAGACAAAAGATTTTGTCAGATAAAGCTTGACTTATGTACAAAGGATGGGGAAAAGATTGCCTTGATATGTATGCACAAAATCAATGAAATAATCTTTAATAAAATATGCTAAATAAACAGGAAATAAATCAAAGAACAGAAGGAGTACAAAATTACTAAAGGCAGACAGGAGAACGTCGAACGACCCTTGGAGATCGTCGAACGAACCACATAGATCGTCGACCTATCAGAACAGATAGTCAAACGACACAGATAGTCGAACTATCAAAGAAGATAGTCGAGCTATCAAAAAGATAGTCGAACCATCAAACAGATGGTCGAACTATCAACACAGAGAAAATAGTCGAACTATCAAACAGATAGTCGAACAATCAAAAACAGAACAGATAGTCGAACTATCAGAGCAGATAGTCGAGCTATCATATAGTTGAACTATCAAGACAGATAGTCGAACTATAAAAAAAACAGATAGTCAAGCTATCAGCTAGTTGAACTATCCAAGCAGATAGTCGAACTATCAAACAAAATAGATAGTCGAACTATCAAACAGATAGTCGAGCTATCAGATAGTTGAACTATCAAGACAGATAGTCAAACTATCAAGAAATCTGTCAGGTCAAAAGAAGTCGAGCGGGGTTCGACGATCGACGAGGCAGATACCACAGATCGTCGAGCTAACAAGAATTGAACTAACTCAGAGATAGACAATCTGCTGACTGACCATAGTCGACCATCTGATAGATGATTGTCGAATAGTTGATAGACGATAGTCGAGAAGCGTTCGACCATAGTCGAACCAAAAATAACTTAACCAAATTTTCATCTAGATAAGTGACAACTCTACAACTAGAGCAATATAACTAAACAACTATCCTTTGACCATAGATAAATCTTGGATCAAGAAATTAAATGAGAAGACTGAACTCAAATCAAAACTAGGGTACCAACAATCTCCCCCTATTTGGGTTAAGTCTCTCAAAACAAAACAAACAAAACAAACTACTGGAAATAAATATAATTCAGGAAAAGAAACACCTAAGCAACAAATTGCATCAATCAAATAGACAAATAAACATACTGTCAAAACATAAAACTTAAGCAACATCAGAATCTGGTTTAGATACAGAAGAACCAGGAAGAAAAGAAATTTTTTTGAAAGGATCTAGAGCTTCCTTCTTTGATATCTTTAAATCTTGTTCTCCAATAATTTTAGATTCTCCTGTTCTTGGCACTACTGCTTCAGGGTGCTTTTCCATATATTTAGAAGGATCAAAAACCTCAGGTCTAACCTGGAATTTGTCTAGCTCCTTCTTTCTGAATTTTGATATAGTAGTTAAGTCTGTAATATCTTTTCCTTCAGCTTTGGCCTTTCTGATTTGAGCTGATCCAACTAGTTCAAGAAATCTAGCCATCCTGAAATGAGGATTAAGCTCTTGACTTTCATATTCATTTTCACCAGTTGAATCTAAAGGTTTTACAGTTTTGAATTTTGTTGAGAGTTCCAGCAAACTTGTAGCTGGCTCTTTATTTTCTTGAATAACTAGAGAAGCTGGAGGAGCAAACTCAGCATATTTTTTACTTGATTTTTCAGAGAAAATAACTCTTTTACATTTTGAATCAGTTGTCTTTGTTTGAGCTGGCTTTTTGGATAGTATGCTTTTGCTTTCTTTTGGAGATGATGCTCTCCTCTTGGGTGAAGGAGGAGGAGAAAAGGTTGGCTTCTGATATACTACCTCCTTCACTTGCTCTTTTGTATCAGCATCTTGTCTTTGATATCCAGATTGAGATCTGCTTTGATATCCTGGATTGCTTCTTCTTTGATGAGATTGAGACTGAGTGAATCTAGCAGAAGGGGCTTATGGATTGGCAGAAATATTTCCAGATGCTCCTGCACTTGGAGGTGGAGGAGGAGGACCTCTAGGGGTCCACTTTGGAGCTGGACTATCATATCTTTTACTTTTCTTTCTCTGCTTTTGCTGATTTTTGGATAATCCCATCCAATGTTGATATTCTTTGGATTTGGGATCTATCCCTTTCAGTATATAATATGGAACGTCATGATCAGGATTAGGAGGAGGAGCAGCAACTTTCCTTTTTCTTTTAACTGCTTTCTTCTTCTTAGAATTTTCTTATTCATCAGAATCATCCTCATCCTTAGAATGAGATGATGAAGGTTGATCATAAGGATCAAAAACCTCTTGCTCAGCTTTTTCTTTGTCTTTTAATGCAGCTTTCTCTTTCTCTTCTTCTAAGGCATCCTGTGCCAGAAGAGTATCCAGATCTAGTCCTGGGGTGTCATCCCAGACTGTAGATTTTTCTTCATGAACAACTGAAACATTTTCTTTCTCAATTGCAACTGTCTTGAGGACCAGTTCATCATGCACAGCTATCTAAGCTGGAGGAGAAGATACAGGATCTTGAATGGCAGATTCTTGCACTGGTTCTAGAGCTGGTTCTGGAGCTGGTTGTTGAGCAGGTTCTTGAGCAGCTTGAACTTCTTCCACTAGATCTGTAGTATCAGGAACACAGATTTGCTAAATGGAATTGAACATCCCTTCTAGGTATTCACAGACTAGAATGTCAGTTAACATGTCAAGGAATTGAGTAAATGAATTACCTTTAGGATTTTCTTCAGAATTTCCTAACTCCCATTAGTCATCTAGAAAGGAGGTAATGACTCCTTCTAGGAATAGAGCGACTATTGGAGTAGAAGCTTCTTCAAGGCACACTTTGAATTCAAATTCTGCTTCCATTATGATATTGGAAGGCCTATGAACTGGTGCTGGTACTGCAAATGATGAGGGAATGTCAACTGGGACTGCTGTTTCTTCTTGAATCTCAGCTTGGGGCTCTGCTGGAAGAGTAACAAGGGGCAGTCCTGAGGCATCTTCCTCGAACATCTCCCCCTGCCTGATTTCAGTAGATACTGAAGTCAGGCCCCTAACTGAAGAGGGCTCAGCAGACTTAGAGAGAGCGATGATGGAGGATGTAAGGGAAGAGATGGAGGAAACAAGAGTGGCAATTGCTTCTTCAATCATGATTTTGATTGAAGGATTAATTAGCTCCAAGATGTTTGCAATGAAAGCTGGAGTTATTTCAAATGATGGAGGGGGAATCACAGTAGATGGAAGATCATCAGGGACGGTGGTCTCCTGATGAGATATGTTGTGAACTGGGGATTGATGGGTGGATGCAGGAAGATCAATATGATCTGAAATTGGTGACTGAGGTGGAGTAGGGAGAGTCTCAGAAGTTAACAAATCAAAACTAGGATAAGAAATCCTAGCAAGATGTGAAGGGAGTGGAGATGCTGGTGGTGATGCATGGAGAATAGTGGAGGAATCAAGAAGAAGAGAGACAGTGGATGTAAATGGTAATGCAGAAGTAGATGGCAATGCAGTAGAAGTGGATGGTAATGCAGATGTAGACGAAATGGGAGGAATGGAGGAGCCTTCTTCATGTAGGTGGGGAGTGACTGAAATAGTCTTGGTGCTCTCAGATACAACAGGAGCTACCCCAGCTGGTGAAGGCTTCTGAATGCTCCTTTTCCACTTAACAAATAGGGTTGGGTCCATTTTCTTACTAGCATTGATGGAAGTTGCAACTGTACCCAACAGTTAAGGATATTTCTCTTTTAAGAAAATTCCTATCACCCTTCGAAGGGTTACTTCCTTCTTACTGTTCTTCTTTCTTATCAAATCAAACAATATCCCTGCCCAATCTATCCTTTTCTTATTGATAATTGCACTCATCAGGGCAAATTGCTGCATGGTTATGTTGTCATGAGCCGAGTGCTTGCCTAAAAGCACTTTTCCAACTAGTTTAGCTAAGAACTTAATCCTCAATGGGAAGTTAACTTTCAGCAGCTTTGTAGGGATTCCCTCAGCATGACCTAGCTCGACGAGCATCCGTCCATATTCTTGAATATCTTGGTCATATTCTTCTTGACCATTCAACAGTCCAAAAATTTTAGTCAGAACGGCGGGAGTCAGGATTACCTCTTCGCCGCCTATTGTCCCGGTCATGGATTCGTCGCTGGAAGACGAAGAGTAAACCCATTCTTTGATTTCTGGGATGTTGATCTTGATCCTTGTTGACATCAGCTTTTCCAAACCTTGATCCTTGCAGAGCTGTAGCATCTCTATAATCTCCGCATCGCAAGCGCTGAATGAGTCGAAATCCACACTGAAACTGGCGTCGAACTTCATCGCAGTCAGGAGAGGCTGAGCAACCGCCATTGATTTGGTTGGAGAGGACGACGAAGACGAAACGGCAGAAGACGCGGGGCAGAGCTCAAGCAGAAAGACGGAATACGAAAAGACGAGCTCTGTTGACTATTAAAAACACTATCTCTTAACCTAGGTCGACCATCGGTTTTATATTAAAACAACAATCATCGATCTATTTTAACAGATCCTGGAGACGATAGTCGAACGGTCGTTCGACGATCGTTTCCTGAAGAAGAGTAGTCGATCAATCGTTCGACTATTTTTGTCTTCACAAACAAAGAAGCCGTCGTCACCCATAGGTCGATGATAGGCTCGACCTGTTCTACTATCGTCGAACATCGTTCGACGATCTTCAAATAGATTTCAAAAAGACAGAAGTCACACTTAGTCTTTTCCATTAATCATGCCTAGTTGAACCAAAAAGAACAGATGCTTCTGTTCATCTAAGGGCATGGTGAAAATATCACCTCTCTGAAGGTCAGTGGATATGAACTCAAGGCTGATCTTGTTCTTTTCCACACAATCTCTCAGGAAATGGTGTCTAATCTCAATGTGCTTGGTTCTAGAGTGGTGTACAGGATTTTGTGCAATGGAGATAGCACTGGTAATGTCACACATGATTTTGGTGTTCTTGTGTGTGTACCCATAATCCAAAAGCTGGTTTTGAATCCACAGGATCTGTGAACAATAACTAGCAGCTGCTATATATTCAGCCTCTGTAGTTGAAGTTGAGACAGAAGCCTGTTTCTTACAGAACCAAGAGACCAATCTCTCTCCCAGCAACTGACATGTTCCTGAGGTACTTTTCCTGTCAACTCTACAACCAGCATAGTCAGAATCAGAGTATCAAATTAACTCAAATTCTGATTCAGCTGGGTACCATAGTCCTAAATTTGGAAATCCCTTCAGGTATCTCAAAATTCTCTTGAGAAGAATCAAATGAGATTCCTTGGGGTTGACCTGGAATCTAGCACATAGGCATATGGCAAACATTATATCTGGTCTACTTGTAGTTAAATACAATAGGGAACCAACAATGGACCTATAGTTTTTCTGATCAATTGGCTTACCCTGATCATCAGAATCTATAACTACATTAGTAGCCATAGGTGTATGCATTGTTGAAGCATCAACCATCCCAAACTTCTTTACCAATTCCTTGGCATATTTGGATTGGGAGATGAAGATGCCATCAGCATCTTGCTTTACTTGGAGACCAAGAAAGTAAGACAGCTCACTCATACTACTCATCTCAAACTTAGAATGCATCAGGTCAGAGAACTTTTTGCACAGTTTGGGATCAGTGGAGCCAAAAATAATATCATCCACATACACTTGAACTAAAAGGATGGTGTCCTTGCGGTGCTTAATGAAAAGGGTTCTATCAACTACTCCCCTAACAAAGTTGTGCTCTAACAGGAAACTAGCTAGAGTCTCATACCAGGCTCTGGGTGCTTGTTTAAGTCCATAAAGAGCTTTTTGCAACTTGTAAACACATAAGGGTTGAGTTGAAGAGACAAACCCAGGAGGTTGTTCAACAAACACCTCTTCCTTTAGCTCACTATTTAGAAATGCACTCTTGACATCCATCTGAAAGACCTTAAACTTCATATAGGCTGCATAGGCTAGAAAGATCCTTATTGCCTCTATCCTTGCAACAGGGGAAAAGGTTTGGTCATAGTCTATACCTTCCTCCTGTCTGTAGCCCTGAGCTACAAGCCTAGCTTTGTTCCTTACAATAATTCCATTTGCATCCAACTTGTTTCTAAACACCCATTTGGTGCCTATGATCAGTTGGTGATAGAGAAAATCGTATTCTCCAATCTATACTCGATTAAGGCAAGTGTACCTATCGAAATATAGTATAGGATATGAAAAATATCAAGGTCGTATAAAAACTCAGGGCAGGCAAGTACTATTACTCACAACGACTCTATTATCCTACCGAACGGTTGAAGGATTCGAAAATGAAAATAAACTAAGTTAAAAAAATAAACTATTGCGAGAAAAGAGTGCTCGATCAACGATTCACTTTGAAATAAAATAACGAAATAAATTAGTTTAGCAATTGTACTTCTATTAAGACCGTGACGGATCCAATATTAGGAAATAATCTCGCTAGAGCATTAAATCCCCTAACTTATAGACGTTTCGACCGAAATCTCTTTCAAGTCAAAATGGCCTAAAGTCGCATTATCGAAGTGACCCGCGCTATTGGATTTGACTCCAATCCGGAGGATTTACGTCATCCTATCTCTAGGGGTGCATTCAACTCCTTCCTTCCTTGAGTGATCTTTCAAATCAATGAGTCTCTCGACTTCTATGAAATGAGATCAAATGCCTACTACCGTATACCGGAATACGGAGTCGACACAAAATAAGTCAAGGAAGGATCAAAAATAGAAACAAATACAAACATAAAAATAAAGATATGTTATTTCATTGCAAAGATCGTCGTGATCGGGCACAAAAACTTTTTAGCTACGCATGATTGAAAGAGAAATAACAACAATAAGAAAAAGAAATTTCATTTGTATTAATAGAAAAAGGGGTACAAAATAATAATACTAAAAAGACAAGATAATATTGCACTAAAAAGACTATTACAATAATGAAGGAAGAAGAAAAGAACTAGCACTCTACTTTTACCAAGACATAAACTACTTTAAACTCAAAAACTAAGTAACATCAAACAAGAGGGGAAGGGGTCCTTTTATAGGAGAGGGAGAACATTCTAGATGGAGGGAAGACATAGGGTGGCCGACCACTTTAATGGGAGGAGGTTCATGCATTTTATTTTAAATGAAGGGAGAGAGAGGGGAGGCATAGTGCAATGTATGAGAAATAAAGGGTGGCCGGCCATGCTAAAGGAATATTCATGCATGAAATAAATGGAGAGAGAATGAGAAGGTGCATGCATGGATTTAAGTGAGGTGGAAAGCAAGAGGTGGCCGGCCAAGCATGTGGGCTGCTCTAAATTGCTCTTGTTGGGCTCGGGCTACACTTGATGTGGGCTGGCCTTGGTGGCTCGGGTAGGGGATGCTCCATGTCTTGTGGGCTGCATGCAATGGAGGGCTCGGGTTGGAGCATAGGCTGCACCAAGTGGAAGTGGGCTGCTCCTATATTGAACCTACAAAATATTAATTAAAACATTAGACACCTTAACATATCATGATATAAAATTTAAATAAAACTAAACACAAAATATAACATTAATCATACTATTAATTAGTTATAAGAAATAAAACAAAGCATAACATTATAACAAAGATAACACAACACTAATCATTATAACATGACATTAGTTATTTGAAACTAAACTAAAGATAATAATATCTATAAATAAAGCTAAACATAATAATAACATAAACATAAAATAACATCAATACACATAATAAACTATAATAACACAACAAAAACACAAAATAATAATAAAACTTAGGAATTTTGACTACTAAATTACCCCAAAAAGGGATGACTAAAACTAGTCATCAAACTCCCCCATGCTTAGGCTTTTGCTATTCCAGAGCAAAAGGAAGAGAAATATTTATAAGACATTATATAATTTTCAAACAAACTAAAAATTTATTAACATCAACATCTAGCCAAAAATAAAAGTTAGGGATTTAAGAATCAAGTCCTAAATTATGAAATTAATGTGAAAAGAGAGAAGAATTTAGCCAAAAATTCTCTAATAAATTAACTAGCATTCAAAATTTAGTAAAGTGCAAACAAGGTTAGATTGGAATTATAAAAACCATGACTTAAAAGAAACTTAAGGAAGAAGACAACCTACTACTTATGCTCTCCACATATTTTAATTTAAAAACTAAGACAATGATATTGGCTAAGGGGGTTTTAGGGAGGAAATTAACATGAAGAGGTCTTTGATTGGAGGTGATCATCATTTTTTTCACACCCCACACAATTTTGTTTTTTTTTTAAATATATGTAATACTAGGAAATGATAGACTAACATCCTATCACTTCCCCCGACATATATGAACTTTTAATTCCTCTCTTCATTTTATTTTGAGTTGCATATGTTTACCAAGGAATAATGAATTTTATCCTCTTATTCCCATGACATATGATCTAACAATAAAAGAAAAAATGGTGGGTTTAAACAAAATTTTAGAAAATAAACTAAAACACTAGAGAGCAACTACTAGTAGATTGAGATTTCCTAAGAATCTAAAAGCATGAAGTAAGAATAATTAAAATCCAAAATTGTTTAGCAAAATTACTACAAAATTGAAACTATTTAAAATAAAAGAGAAGAAGTGCTAAATAGATTACTCTAAGCAAAATTAAAATCATAAGATTATTCTCAAAATAAAATCACTAAAAGTTAAATTTAACTAAATATGATGAAATAAAGATTAGCAAATAAAAAAATGCTTATAAACTAACTCAAACTAAATTTCTGAAAATAACAAAAATCTAAGCATGAGGTTTATTATATTTTTTGATTTTTTGACATTTTTCATTTTTTTTTTGGATTTTTTTGATTTTTCTAATTTTTTTTGGATTTTTGATAAGGCTAAAAGAAGCAGTATTAAAAAAAACTTAAAAAAAACTATACTAAACATTAATTTTTTTAGAACATTTTTTAGAAAAGAAAGACAAAGAAATAAAACAACTAAACCCTCCCCCATGCTTAAACCTTTCATTGCCCTCAATGAAAGATAAAAACAAAAAAAAAGAAAAAAAAGGGAGGGGGGATGCAATAAAGTAAAAAAAATAAAACGACTTCCCCAGAGTCGTAAGGCCGATTGCAGATATCGCTCCCCCATGCTTGAGCTGGACACCGGCTCGGGCCTAAGGAAGAGATGAAATGATGGAGCCAAACGAACCGCAGGGGTTTATTCCTGCAAAATAAAACAAAAAGAAAAAGAAAAAAGAAAAAGGATAAGCAAGGGGTGCCTCCCAAGAGCGCTCTCTGTTAAACGTCGGCTGAGCCCGACGTTATTCGTTAGCTAAATGGATAATAAAAATTAAGATGAAGAGGTAACTCCCTAAGTATGCGCTTAGGGGAGTAAATTAAAAAAAGAAAAATTGAAGAATCGCACCGCCATGCGGTGGAAACTTCAAGAGAATGACGCCCAAAAAAGAACGGACGGAGTTATAGAAGAACTCCGTCGTATGTAAAACGGGAAAGAAGGGGTCGTCAAAAGAAGGAGAATAAAAAGAAGAAGAAATAGAAAGAGGAATAAAAGAAGTAGAAAACGAATTTTCATCAAAGGAAATTTCACAAGGAGAAGGAGAGTCTTGTGAAATTTCGGGAGAAGAAGGAGAAGGAAGAACTAAAGAAGAAATATCTAAAGGATAAGAAGAAGAAGAAGACTCGCTAAAACTAGGAAAATTTGGAACAGTTAAATTTGAAAGCGTAATGGAATCACCAACGTCTTCGGAATGAGAAATATGAAACGTCTCGTCATCCTCAACGGGTAAGAAGCACACCGGAATATCCATAGAGGTGTCTTCCAAAGGAGGAAGGAAACAATCCGGGATATCCGAATAGTTAACCTCCTCGAGAGGAAAAAGACAAGCCGGGATATCCGGTGATTCATTACATAAAGAAATTGGAGGAGACGGAGAAGAAGACGAAGAAAATGAAGCGGCCTCACGAGAAAAAGAATCCATAATGGTTTTGAGATGCGAATTAATATTATTAAGAGAAGTTTGCAACTCAAAATACCCATTATCGAGAGAATTAAAATTAAAAGTAGGAGGCGCGGCGCTTTGCGGGGCAAAATCATAAGAAAAATATGGGTTTCCCGCCTCCCAAGTAGGATAAAAATTGGGGTAAGGGTCAAATTGGCCATTTTAACCTTCCCCAGAAAAATTAAAATCAAAAGAGGAAGGGGTTCCCGAAAGGCATTCAGAATAAAAGTGGTCGGGCGACCCGCAAGAAGCGCAAAAATATGACGATTCCATAAAAAAAATAAACTGCTACCAAAAAGAAAAAGAAAAACTAATTTTTTTTTTTGATTTGTTTTTTTTTAGATATATATATTTTTTAAAATAGGTTTTTTTTAATGGATTGGCTCTCGAACTTCTCGAGGACTACCCGGTGAAGGGTTCGCCCGGTACTAGGTAAAATGGTGGCGCTTAAAGCCCCTTACCCTTTTCGAGAGATTTTAGGTTAGGTAGAAATAAGATGAGGTGAGTGGATAATAATAATAATAATAATAATAATAATAATAATAATTTTTTTTTGTTGAGAGGATAATAATAATAATAATAATAATAATAATAATAATAATTTTTTTTGTTTTTTTTAGTAGAAGTAATAAATTCGATGCTTTCGTAATATTGCCAAAAATTTCCCCGGCAACGGCGCCAAAAACTTGATAGAGAAAATCGTATTCTCCAATCTATACTCGATTAAGGCAAGTGTACCTATCGAAATATAGCATAGGATATGAAAAATATCAAGGTCGTATAAAAACTCGGGGAAGGCAAGTACTATTACTCACAACGACTCTATTATCCTACCGAACGGTTGAAGGATTCGAAAATGAAAATAAACTAAGTTAAAAAAAATAAACTATTGCGAGAAAAGAGTGCTCGATCAACGATTCACTTTGAAATAAAATAACGAAATAAATTAGTTTAGCAATTGTACTTCTATTAAAACCGTGACGGATCCGATATTAGGAAATAATCTCGCTAGAGCATTAAATCCCCTAACTTATAGACGTTTCGACCGAAATCTCTTTCAAGTCAAAATGGCCTAAAGTCGCATTATCGATGTGACCCGCGTTATTGGATTTGACTCCAATCCGGAGGATTTACGTCATCCTATCTCTAGGGGTGCGTTCAACTCCTTCCTTCCTTGAGTGATCTTTCAAATCAATGAGTCTCTCGACTTCAATGAAACGAGATCAAATGCCTACTACCGTATACCGGAATACGAAGTCGACACAATATAAGTCAAGGAAGGATCAAAAATAGAAACAAATGCAAACATAAAAATAAAGATATGTTATTTCATTGCAAAGATCGTCGTGATCGGGCACAAAAACTATTTAGCAACGCATGATTGAAAGAGAAATAACAACAATAAGAAAAAGAAATTTCATTTGCATTAATAGAAAAAGGGGTACAAAATAATAATACTAAAAAGACAAGATAATATTGCACTAAAAAAGACTATTACAATAATGAAGGAAGAAGAAAAGAACTAGCACTCTACTTTTACCAAGACATAAACTACTTTAAACTCAAAAACTACTTAACATCAAACAAGAGGGGAAGGGGTCCTTTTATAGGAGAGGGAGAACATTCTAGATGGAGGGAAGACATAGGGTGGCCGGCCACTTTAATGGGAGGAGGTTCATGCATTTTATTTTAAATGAAGGGAGAGAGAGGGGAGGCATAGTGCAATGTATGAGAAATAAAGGGTGGCCGGCCATGCTAAAGGAATATTCATGCATGAAATAAATGGAGAGAGAATGAGAAGGTGCATGCATGGATTTAAGTGAGGTGGAAAGCAAGAGGTGGCCGGCCAAGCATGTGGGCTGCTATAAATTGCTCTTGTTGGGCTCGGGCTACACTTGATGTGGGCTGGCCTTGGTGGCTCGGGTAGGGGATGCTCCATGTCTTGTGGGCTGCATGCAATGGAGGGCTCGGGTTGGAGCATAGGCTGCACCAAGTGGAAGTGGGCTGCTCCTATATTGAACCTACAAAATATTAATTAAAACATTAGACACCTTAACATATAATGATATAAAATTTAAATAAAACTAAACACAAAATATAACATTAATCATACTATTAATTAGTTATAAGAAATAAAACAAAGCATAACATTATAACAAAGATAACACAACACAAATCATTATAACATGACATTAGTTATTTGAAACTAAACTAAAGATAATAATATCTATAAATAAAGCTAAACATAATAATAACATAAACATAAAATTACATCAATACATATAATAAACTATAATAACACTACAAAAACACAAAATAATAATAAAACTTAGGAATTTTGACTACTAAATTACCCCAAAAAGGGATGACTAAAACTAGTCATCAGTTGGCCTTTAGGTCTTGCAACCAAAGTCCATACTTTACATCTTTCAAATTGATTAAGCTCCTCTTGCATAGCAATGATCAAGTGGGGATCTAGCTCAGCATCTTTTATGGTTAGGGGATCAATTTATGAAAGGAAACAAGCATGCATCACATCCTATCTTAATTGATGTCTTATTTGCACACCAGCTGATATGTCACCAATCACTTGAGATGTAGGATGATCTCTATGTGTGATAAGATCAGCGGGTGGGATGTGATCTTCAGCAACAGTTGGGATTAATTCCTCCTGAGGAATTGGATCAACTGTTGGTGGTACAGCAACTGCTTCCACAGTGTCTTCATCACTGTCTGAATCAGTGATATGAAGAGTTGATAGATAGAGAATCTCTTGAGTGACATCTTTGCATGATTCTGGTACCTGCAATAAGATTGAGGAAGGGGAAGTTTCCTTCTCCTTGTAAAACATCTTTGACTCATCAAAAGAAACATGCACATACTCCTCTATTTTAGATGTTGATTTATTAAACACCTTATATGCTTTGCTTACTTGGGAATATCCAAGAAAAATTCCCACTGAAGCTTTTGCTTCAAACTTTCTAAGGTATTCTTTGTTGTTATTGTGAATATACACTATACAACCAAAGACTCTAAAATAATTAATTTTAGGTTTCTTTCCTTTAAACAACTCATAAGGAGTTTTACTCTTAAGCTTGTGTATAAGACATCTGTTCAAGACATAATTAGCTGTGCTAACAGCTTCTGCCCAATAAGAAAGAGGCATGTTAGCATCTGCCAATAATGTTCCAGCAGCTTCAATCAGGGTTCTATTCTTCCTTTCCACTACCCCATTTTGTTGGGGAGTTCTAGGAGCAGAGAAGCTATATTTGATACCTTTTTTCTCACAGAATTCTTGCATGAGAAGAGACTCAAACTCAGTACCATGATCACTTCTGATCAAGGCAACATGAGTAGAATACTCAGTCTGCACACATAGCAGAAAGTCTGTAAGAACTTTGAAGTTATCAGCCTTAGTTCTCAAGAAGAACACCCAAATGAACCTAGAGAAGTCGTCTACAATTACTAAAGTGTAATACTTCCCTCCTACACTCAGTACATTTATTGGGCCAAAAAGGTCCAAATGTAATAAATACAGGATTCTAGGTGAATCACTTTTATTTACAAATTTAAAGGACTTTTTGGTTTGCTTGCCTAATTGACAAGCCTTGCATAGGCTCTCCTTCTTGTAGGGGCAAGAAGGTAAACCTCTAACAAGGTTGTATTTAGATAACCTAGATATGTTCTTGAGGTTAACATGGCTAAGCCTCCTATGCCATAAGGTGTTATTATTTGTTACTTCATTAAACAGGCAGATTTCATGTGGAGTTGAGTTAAAATCTACTAAGTAAATATTACCCTTTCTAATGCCTACTAACACAACATTACTATTTAAAGTAATATTACAGAGAGTGTTAGTGAAACATACCTGATAACCTGCATCACATAAATGGCTTACTGAGATAAGGTTGTGCTTCAGTCCAGATATATATGCAACCCTTTTGAATGTTACTGCTTCAATGGTAATCCTACCATATCCTTCAGTTTGACCACAACTGGAATCCCCAAAGATCACCTTTGGTCCAAGCTTGGCCTTGTATCTTTACATATTTTCTTTGTTTCCTGTCATGTGTTTGGAATAGCCACTATCCAAATACCATTTATCTTTAGTAATTGGATAGGTCTTCACCTGCAAATTAAACAGTTAGACATTGTGGACCCAGACAACCTTGGGTCCATTATTCTTTACATAATGAAAACTTGAAATAAAAGAATAAGCAGGTTGGGGTTTATATCCTAAAGGGTAAGATCTCCTAGGTGGGATACTCCATGCAGTTGATGGGTCAACAAACCTAGGATTTCTATTTACATTAGGGTTTCTATGGTTCAGGTGATTATTTTTAAAATCATATTGAAATTGTCGATCATCGTTTGACGATCTATGCTCAGATCGTCGAGCATCGTTCGACCATTAAGCCTTCGATCGTCGAGCAGCGTTCGACACTTTTTGTAGCTCCTTAAATTTTTGCTTTCTCTTTTCTCTCTTAGCTTTATTTAAGGCTTTGTTAACTAGATTTACTTGCTCAGTATTCTTTATTCCATCAGCTAAAATAAAGTTTACTGGAGTTGAAAGATGATTTTTAAGAACGAATGGGGGTTCACTTGATGAGGATCCTAAGCCTAGCTTATTATTGCCTGACCTAGTGTTTATCATGCTAGTTATCTCTAGCAGCTTAAGGCTTCTACCATTTAGAGATTCTTCTAATCTTTTTTATTTAGCTAGTTCATTTTTAAGGAATTTTATTTCTTCACTAGACTTAGTGAGTTCTGTTTCTAACCTAGCATTTTCAATGGAGAGGATTTCTGATTCTGCTATCCTATTTCTAAGCTCCTTAATTTCTTTTTCTGAACTAATTAAATCTAAACAAAGGGATTTAAATTCAGATTTAAATTCAGCAGAAGAAAAATCATAAGAAGATAATACCTGATCTTCTGTAGGCATTTCTTCATCATCATCAGAACTCTCTGCAGCTGAGTGATTGCTGCAGGCATCAATTGCCATAAGGCAAATTTCCTTTGCCTTCTTCTCTTCCTCATCTTCACTTGAGCTTTAGGAGGAAGATTCCTCATCTGAATCACTCCAGGTTTCAGCAACAAATCCTTTCTCCTTCTTCTTATTTTTGTAGGAGGAGGACTTGGAGTGCTTCTTGTGATGTTCCTTTTCTTTTCTCTTTTCTTTGTTATTTTCCTATGGACACTCTGGTAGAATGTGTCCAGGTTTCCTGCAACATAAACAGATAATTTATTTAGCAGTAGATATGTCATACCTTAGTTTATCTTCATATCTTGAAGACTTCTTTCTGAAGTCCTTTCTGCCCATCTTGAGAAACCTTTTGGCAAAGAGTGTCATCAGCTCCTCATTGGATTGGCTTCCTTCAGAAGCATCAGCAGCTTTGAGAGCAAGAGTTTGCTCTTTCCTTGTTGGAGTTGGAGTCTTGGCTTCAGCCTTAGCTTCCCTGGTCTTTAGAACTTGCTCAAAAGATTTGAACTTTCCAAGGAGGGCTTAAGTTGAGATCTCAGTAGTACTTCTGGCCTCCTTGATGGGCCAGATCCTAAGATCCCATGTGCTGGGGAAGCACATCAGTATCTTATCATTGACCTCTGTCAATGTTATCTCCTTATCAATGGTTCTCAGCTTATTGATGATTGAGCTGAGCCTGGTGTACATTCCTTCAACTGATTTAGCTTCAGTCTTCTTGAAGTTTTCATATTGGGATATAGGGTTGGACCTTCTGTCCTTCCTCTCATCAGCTGAACCAGCTAAAATATGGTTCAGTGAGTCCCACATGGTTTTTGCAGAGGTGCAATCAGCCACTTTCATGAAGGTTTCATCAGACATAGTCTGAGCCAAAATATTCATTGCTTTAGCATCAGCAACTTTTGCATTCTTGTATGCATCATTGTAATCTGGAGGTGGCACTACACTGAGATTTGTAGATGTTATTGCAGTGGCTGCAGCAGGTGGTGTGGGTGGCCTTGTCAAAATGGAATAAAAAATATCTTCATCAATAGAATTCATATATAACTTGATTCGTGCCTTCTAGATGCTAATCTTTGCTAAGTTGCAAACTGGAGGTCTGGTGCTAGAATAATCCTTGTACTGGGCCATGAAGTGAATGTCTATAAGCTTGGTATCTATCAGGATCTTGTGACTCAGGTGTTAGCCTGTACAGTCAGAAAACCTCCCTCTGATACTAATTTAAAGTGAGGATAGATACAACTCTAGAGGGGGGTGAATAAAGTATTCAAAAATTATGACACCCTACTCAACTCCCATAGAGTTAATTTGCGGAATGAGTTTATAGATATTTGAAACCCTAGAGCCTAACACAAAGTGTAGTGCACAGAAGAAAGCTAATTGTAATTACAGTTGAGCTTTGGTCCTATCACAGCAACTAGCAATCCTAGTTATGTCTACTCACAGCCACAGTGCAATAATTAAATGAAGCAACACAGACGACATAAGAAGTTTATAGTGGTTCCCTCTAAATAGGTACGTCCACTCTTCTACCACCCTGGTTGGAATCCACTACAGGTTTTTGTTCAGGTGCCCTACCACCAACTGATCTGCTTCAGGTAGATCAAGTAGACCCTTTGAGCTTTTGATCAGGAGCTCAAAATCCAACACAGGTTTTTGATCAGGTGCCCTGCCACCAAGGTTCACTTTTGAATGGAGTAATAACCCTTTATACAGGAGGTTAAGAGAGGGTTAGAGGGTCTTCTCTATTGTTAAAACAGATTAGAGAAACAAGTGGATTGCACAGAGCTAGAAAGCTCTAAAGAATCAAGGCTCCCCGAACTTAGTGATATCCAGGAAGAAGTCTTGCTTTAGGGTGCAGGAACTCTTCTGAACTTGTGACAGAGAGTTGTCTTGAAGTTCTTGAAGGAGCAGCTTGAAGAAGATTCTTGATTTGTAATTGATGTTCTTCTTCAACAGCTTTTCTTCCTTCTTCTTCTTCTTCTTAAGACTCTGAGTGAATGTTCCTCGCAGCAGGATGAACTCAGGATTGAAGAAGAGAGATATGAAGAAGGTCGATCTTCTCAGTTGAATGCAACAAATATCTGAGAGCTGTATCTCTTTGAATTTGTATATCAATATCTGTGTTGATCTCTCTTCGGTGTGTGTATGTTGTATATCTTTTGTTGTTGTATGTGTTTTCTTCTTTAAAAAGAAGCTCTTTATATATGGGCCTTTGTAACGGCTCTAATCTTTGTTTGAATTTTGTCTTCTTTTGAGATCTTCGATCTGGGCTGTAAGTAGCACAAAACAAAACATATCCTGTAGACAGACATGCTATAAAGGGATAACGCTTTCTAAGAAGCTGCAAATCCAATCTGATAAAAGGAGTACTAAAGAAAGTCACATCAGACTAAACTCTTTACGGCCAGAGAAGACTTTTGTGTCTAACGGCTATAAAGGACAGCATGACAGAATAAAGCAAAAAGATATTTCAACTAATAAGACAAAAGACTTTGTCAGATAAAGCTTAACTTATGCACAAAGGATGGGGCAAATATTTCTTTGATATGTATGCACAAAATCAATGAAATAATCTTTAATAAAATATGCTAAATAAACAGGAAATAAATCAAAGAACAGAAGGAGTACAAAATTACTAAAGGCAAACAGAAGAACGTCGAACGACGCTCGGAGATTGTCGAACGAACCACAGAGATCGTCGACCTATCAGAACAGATAGTCGAACGACACCGATAGTCGAACTATCAAAGCAGATAGTCGAGCTATCAAAAAGACTGTCGAATAATCAAACAGATGGTCGAACTATCAACACAGAGCAAATAGTCGAACTATCAAACAGATAGTCGAACTATCAACAACAGAACAGATAGTCGAACTATCAGAGCAGATAGTCGAGCTATCAAATAGTTGAACTATCAAGGTAGATAGTCGAACTATCAAACAAAACAGATAGTCGAACAATCAAACAGATAGTCGAGCTATCAGGTAGTTGAACTATCCAAGCAGATAGTCGAACTATCAAACAAAACAGATAGTCGAACTATCAAACAGATAGTCGAGCTATCAGATAGTTGAACTATCAAGGCAGATAGTCGAACTATCAAGAAATCTGTCTGGTCAAAAGAAGTCGAGCGGGGTTCGACGATCGATAAGGCAGATACCACTGATCGTCGAGCTAACAAGAATTGAACTAACTCAGAGATAGACGATCTGCTGACTAACGATAGTCGACCAACTGATAGACGATCGTCGAACAGTTGATAGACAATAGTCGAGCGGCGTTCGACCATAGTCGAACCAAAAACAACTTATCCAAATTTTCATCTGGATAAGTGACAACTCTACAACTAGAGCAATCTAACTAAACAACTATCCTTTGACCATAGATAAATCTTGGGTCAAGAAACTAAATGAGAAGACTGAACTCAAATCCAAACTAGGGTACCAACAAATTTGCTCTAAATGAGTTATGTACCATAATTGTCCTTTTGGAACTTGTGAAGGAAGTACTAAATATAATCAACTACAATTGGTAACAAAATTCAGGGATATTCATTTAGACCTAAATCATCTGCTGGCCAAGTTTCATTAGATTCAAATGAACAGAGTAATCAAAATAATTAAAACACCAGTTTGGGCAAATTGATACCTAACAAATAAAGTACTAGAAGTATAACGCATAAAATTCTAATAAAAATTAGTAAGGGTTTTACCTAGACTAAAACTTACTCTACCAAGTTTCACAACTTTTAACTAAAATTTAGTGACTGTGTTACCATATTTGATCTTCTGCCCTCAAACTAGGGTTAGAGTTTTGAGGTGTCTAACTACCTCTAAATCCTCTAAGACTCCTACCAGAGGACTTATGTTATTCTAACATCAACTCTACTGAGTTTTCAAAGTCATACAAGGGCATTTGCCCCCATGTCCTTCACAACCCCCAAAAGCCCTTCCTTAAGGTTTGAGGTTGGATCCAAGGGTAAATCCACCCTAATCCACACCATTTTCCCCTAAGGGGTAACAATGGCCATAATAAACCAGTGGTAGATGCCTCAGCCTCTGTTGAGGGGAGGTGACCACTCTAAGCCCATGGTGCACTTTTTATTCAAAAATACCTTTATGAGGCCTAATTATGGTTAGGTGATTTCCTATCCAAAACTCATCCAAATGAGTTTAAACTTTGTACAGAGCTAGGTATTGATGCCAAGGACCACTCACCAAAATTTGGTAGGGTTTGGAGATCATTTGACTACTTAATTTAAATACCCTAGCATTATTAAATAAAAACAAAAACTTTAGGCAAATTGTCTCCAAAAATTCTCATTTTTCGACAGACCCTAGATATGGTTAAGATTGGTCCCCTATCTAAATTTCAACCCATTTGGACAAGGGATGAAGGGTTGGGATTTTTCTAAAGTTCTTGCTAGCCCTAGGTACCAGCCCCACCAAATAGAGTGCCCAGGCCCAACCAGTGGTCAAAATGGGTCCAAATAAATTTTGGAATAAAGTAGACCCATAGGGCTACAACTTTGATGTTGATCGTTTCCCCACCAGAGAGCCCTAAGTATTTTTAAAAATTAAAACCATATAAAGTAAATATTGTGACAAAAATAAAAATCACTGTAATTTAATTCCTATCAAATGCGCCGCACGATTCTTGGCATAAATCCAAGGGAAGCTAGTCATCTTCTTCCTTGAAGCAGCGGCCATCATCTTCCTGTCCTGGATCGCCTTGCGGGCCGGTTTCCCGGCCACCCGTCAACTTCCCCGGCCGGCCACTGCCACCACCTCCCTCGTGGATGTCGTGGCTACCCTCAGCTGACGGCACGACCGCCGGAGGCAGCTTTTTCGGCGAACCCGAGGGGTTCATTTTCGCCCGAAATTCACGTTTTTGGAGAATTAGATCGTGCTCAATTGAGCCCGATTATTGACCTAAATGATTTCTATGATCTTGTCATGAAGAGAGGAGAGGAGGAGGACCTTTCCAGCGGCCTGAATGTGGGAGGAACGACGGGATGCCATGGTCGATGGCGGCGGCGCTCAGCTTTTGCAGCAGCACTATGAAATGCAAAGGCTCCTTCGGGTAAGTGGTGGAAAAGAATCCCCTGGATCCAGGGATGCTTTTAAGAAGATAAAACGGGAGAGGGGAGGGGTCTAAATTGTGGTGGCCATTAATGGCCTCTTAAAGATGATTTCGTCCATGGCAAGGGGGGGCTGTACCTGGCTCAATCCAGCCAGGAAATGGCTGGAAACTCCTCTTCCATAGAGGAGTTGAATCTAGCCATATTGGGTGTGGGGAGGTGAGCCAAAGCTTCAATGGCCATTAATGGCCCATTGAAGGTGAAGCTCAGCCATGGCTATGCATCCACCTCCTAACAATGAACTGCCACCAAAATGGCCTCTTGGTCTTCCCTGGATAAGGTGGGGGGTTGGGCTAGCCAATGGAGATTTGCCCTTGGCCTCCTTGGCCATGAATGGCTTACTTCCACCATTTTCTCTCTCCTCCATTAAAGGAAAATGAAGCTTTCTCTCTCTCTTCTAGTCACCAAGTTGATTTGGTCAATCCTGTGGTCTAAAGGCAGCCCACTTATACAAATCATATTCTTATTAAGCCATATGAGGGGGCTTGAGCTTGGGCTATCCCATTTGGGCTAGGTTGACCCAAAATGGGCTTGGGTAGACTTTGGTCCACCTAGCCTCTAGGGCTGACCCCAATGGATCCTTATTGACCCATTGGCCCTTCTTAGGGTCTCGGTAGGGTTGAATTGGCACTTTGGAG
Source organism: Platanthera zijinensis (assembly GCA_039513925.1). Lineage (NCBI taxonomy): Eukaryota > Viridiplantae > Streptophyta > Magnoliopsida > Asparagales > Orchidaceae > Platanthera > Platanthera zijinensis. Next base: position 60,058,722 of record CM077089.1, read on the forward strand.
GTCACATGACCCTTGGTAAGGGCACTTTGACCACTTTAGATCAAGGGTTGACTTGGGTCAACTCAGGCTCTAGAGTTGACCCCAATGGATCTTTGGTGACCCATTGACACCACTTTAGGTCTAGGAAGACCTGGGAAAGACTGGTTGGGCACATTAGAGGCAGACTGCCCTTTGTTAGGGCATCTTGCCTTATTTAGGCCTAGGGTGGTCCTAGGTCAAATTGGTCACCTTGGGTTGACTCTAATTGAAAGTATCTAGTGTCAACCTAATCCACCTATGGGGGGAGGGAATAGGCGTCGTGCAGTCTTTTGCGGAATTAAACTTACCTGCACAAGTAAGTAAACAGAACACAGAAAACACACAAAAAATTATAGTTGTTCCCTGATTTGGGTGCGTCCACTTTCCCCCTTCGACCTATCTCCCACCAAGGGACGACTCGGTCACTTCTTCAAACGGATTGAAATCCAATCCTCACACTAGGAGCAATGCTCCCCTAACCACGAAAGGAACCCTTCCTACAACGGAGTTACAACTCCATCACAGCGGGTTGCACCCAACCCTTACAACGAGGAATGAAAATTCCTTTACAACAAAATTGAATGTAAATAAAAATACAAACAATGCTTTGGAGATTCTAATATCCTTCTTCGTTCGTTGAAGCTTGTACGAAAAGTACGAAGAGTCCACTACCGGATTTCTCACTTGGAATGGATCTTGTCAAGATCGGCGGCGGCAAGTAAGTGCGGCGGTGATGCTTTGTAGATCCAAACTTCTTCACGAAGCAAGCTAGGTCTTCAAACGATCTCAGATGGATCAAACGTCTCAACCGATTCGAAAGGGAGAACAAGTCTCGTTCAACGAATCAGAAGACAAGAAATCTCGAGAGAGATACGTGAGACCGGCTGTTTGCCTCGGTTCTGTCGTCGAATGATCAGAGAGGATCTGAGATCAGTGGAGGCGATGATCTTGCGAGCGGCGATGAGCGATCGGCAGTTTCCGCAATACGCTAGGTCACGACATTGGCTTCTTGTGTTCTTCTATTTTCTGATCGATTGGTCTACAGCAGACAACGTAGATAAGTACGTATATATACCCAAAGGGAAACCCTAGAAGACCGTTGTGGGGCCCACAACGGAAATCCCGACATCTGGCCGAAAAGAGCACGACAACCTGGATTGGTCCAGCGAGCGGCAAATTTTACCTAAGGCAAAATCGGCGGGAGTCATTGGTGATTCCCGTCGATGTCGGCGGGAATCACTCTCGACTCCCATTGATTCTGCCTTAGCATAATTTCGGTTTGAAATTTGCCAGCCGGAATAAGTCGGCGGGAGACACTAATTGATTCCCATCAAAGTCGGCAGGAATCACTAACGATTCCCGTCGGAGTCGACGGGAATCACTAGCGACTCCCGTCGAAGTCGGCGGGAATTATTAGCGATTCTTGTCGATTTTGACTTGGAAGAATTTTCCTTCTTCCTTCTTTTTATAACTTGGTCTTTGACCCATCCTTGCTCCTTCTTCATCTCTTGATCTACCCTGACCCTGTACTTCAAAATAAGTACACTCCAATAGAAAGAGCACACGTGAATCAACACACTGATCTACACAACGAGGGATTACCTTGTGCAGACCCGTGTATATTGACCCACTGCACCCTGTCATTGGTGTGTACTTAGCATGGAATAGCTGCAAGCACAACTTGGTAGAAGAATGTCAAATATATTGTGAATCCATCTTAGCTTGACTGGAGTCTTCTTCAAATCCGGGTAATTGTGGATACAATACCCAACAATCTCCCCCTATTTGAAGAAGCCAAAATCCTACTAGTTAATATTAATTAAACCAAACGTAAAGATATATATAAATGTATGCGAGACAAGAAATCAAAGTAATAAAGTTTCACGCATTCAAAATAGAAATTGAATCAGCATATGATCATATATATATATATATATATATCCAAAGTGTTTTTAATTTTTAATTACATGAATAGAAGTACACGCAATGAAAATTAAACATTTAGGTTTCATGGCTTTCCCACCTTTGACTCAGCTTCTCTTTGCTGTTTTACCAGGAACTTCTTGCTTTGCCTTTCAAAATATTCCCTTGGCTTTTGGTAGTACTTGGGGGGAGGATCTTTGTTTTCAACTGTGTTTGTCCTGAAGAATATATTTCTTTTTGCCTCAAATTCTTTGTGCATTTCCCATTCGTACTGACTATAGACTTTATTTCTGCTAAGCTCTCCCCGTTGTTGTTGCATGAATGTTTCAAGTATGATGCTCCTAGAAACGGGACTCCATCGTTCGCTTTTGACTTCACTTTCCTTTCTTCTTACTTTCATCTCTGCTAGATTGTCTTTAGAGGTTCCTTCTTGAAGCTTTCTCTTCCCTTTCGCAATCGCTTCTTGATCAAAGAGTGCACTGTTAGAAGCTTTAGAAGCCTTTTTGGCATCAGCTTCACTTAAGGGAAACTCCTCAGCAATAGCAACATCATCAGCAGCAGTAGTAACATCATCAGCAGGATCAACCTCAGGATAAACAGAAATATGAATACCTGACGTTTGTTGAACGAGCCAATGACAACTGTTAAATACATATTCGTTTGATTGTTTGAAGTTGTCGACCATGATTTTCTCTAGCTCCGCCATCTTAGCTACATATTGCTTCTCCCCCTTTTTGGCTTCTAGCGCTATTGAGTTTGCATAAGAGTGCAGTGACTCATCTATATGCTTCACATTCTGAGTGAAATCGTCCAGCAAGGTGTTTTGATTTGAGTTAAGGGTGACCATGTTGGCATCAAAAAGTTTGAGGTTATTGGACACGACATGAGCATTTTTATTGACCACCGCTAGGTCAGCTGTGGTCTTCTTTAGCCCCTGCATAAGAAGAGTGACGGCATTGCCAGCCTCAGCATACGTGGCTTCAAATCTTTCTTCCATCTTATCCATCTTGTGATTTATCTCCACAATGTTCTTTAGTATCAGATCTTCTGATTGCTTTATTCATTTGAGTACTCTGTTGTAAGAACGTTTAAAAGAGATCTTCAGCTCATCTACTATACCTTGAATGATGTTCACAGTGTGATTTGCCAGGCTAGGTCCTAACTGATGTTCTTGATGTATAGCCTGGTCATGTTCTGGAGTGATAGGGTTCTGAGAGTCATGACTTTCCTCTTCAGATTCACTTGTGGAGCTCAATAAATTTACAGTCTCCTGTGAAGGGATTGAAGCAGCATCTGCCATGTTGCCATATATTCTCATCTCCCCATCCAGCAGAGTATCAAGTTATACCTGAGGCCTTGAGGTCTCCCCCTCAACTGTTGCGCCTGTCACGTCAGGAACCTTTACCTGAATCTTTTCCTCAAAAGGGAGTTCATAATCAACCTCCCTCATAGCCATATCATTTCCAGCCTGCTCATCCTCAATATCCTCATCAATAAGCTTTTCAGGGGAATTCACATCATGTTCACTATCAACAACATTGTCAACATCATCCTCTTCTTCCTCCTCGTCAGTCTGATCAGTAGCAAGGGTTTCTACCGCATCCTTAGCGATGAGGGAAATATCAGTAGCAGTATTTACCTGTTTTAGGACTGAGGCTTCCATACTGAGGGCAGCAGAAGGATTGGGTAGTGACTCCCCCTCAGTTCCTGCATTCAACAGATCAAAAACTTCATTGGGCTCATCCGAAGAATTTGCGAACTCAGGTGCTCTGTCTTCCTCATCAATACGTGTTGCAGGAGCTCCCCCTTCGATAATTCTTCTTTCCCACCTGTCGAAGACTTGGATTCCATCTTCTTTAGATAGTGAAGGGGAACTCCCTTAGTCATATCAAATCTATCTCCATCCATCTGTTTCAGGTAGAGACTGATGATTCGTGCGAAGTTTGGGGTGCGTAGAGTATATTTTATTTTCTCAAACAACATGGCCCCCCAGTTCATTTTCTTTCTACACACAATGGCTATCAGGCACTTGAACATGTCACCTAAGATGTGATCATGGGAGCCAGGCTTGCAGATCAGTACCTTCCCTATGATATCTGAAAGAAGCTTTCCTTCATCATTCATATCCTTGCGTTTAATGTCCCTAGTCCCTCGAGTCAAGCCACAAAATAGCAAGGTCCTTGTACGATCATCTTCGTCTAGATAGTCCTCTTGCTCGGAGCTGGAGAGCTGGAGATGATGGGACAGTCTTGCAGCCGTCATCTTTATCCATAGGCCTGCTATCTTACTCTTTATCATTGTGTCCTCATTACGCAACTTGGAGTTGGAGAAAAACTCTAGAACTTTCTTGTCGAGAACCTTGCACGGGTGCTCGAGAATGAAGGAGAGTCCGACTTGTTTTAGCATCAAAATGATGTTTCTGAATTCATTTAAGGCATAAGCAAAGCCTGTCCTCACTAATTCACTTCCAGTGAGTAGCCCGATCGTTGTTCGAGGAGCCATTTTGAACCTAAGCGAGTTAAACCCAAGGGGTTAACTCTTTCTAACTTCAGAATTGGTAAGAATAGAACTAGAAAGAGGGGTGATCCCTGTGAAAGTGGAGCTTACAAATTTGAACTTCAAGGAATCAACTTTAGTTACCTTTTTCTCTCGGAGGGTGCAAGGACGGAGATACTTAACGACGGTGAGTAGTTTTATCCCTAGAGTAGGCGCAAACCGAGGCCGAAGAGATGCGTGCGTCGGGGCGGAAGGGCTTTCGGAAGGCTGGGATTGACGGGAGACGACGGTCGACGATCGACGGGAACGACGGGAGGCTGAATCGAAGGTTGTGGGAGTCGGCGAACGACGGTTGCGGGAGACCAGGATCGACGGGAGGAAGAATGGACAGTCGACGGGAGGCAAAAAGGTTTCTGCTACTTTCCGCAGGGAAGTTGAATGGTTTCTGCTCTGATCGAAGGGAATGTGAAGGGTCGGGGGGAATGCTTATGCCCTTTTCTGCCAATTTATTATTATCTGATACCAATTGCTTTTGCAAGTTTTGAAAACTTTACCATATTGGTGCCGATTGTCGCTAATGTATGAAGACCGGGTCGACGGGAATGATACCAGATTTCCGCTAATTTGTAATGACCTAGGGACTGTTGAAGTACTTTTGAAAACTTAACATCGCCGGGTATAGTTGGTTTACTTTTTCTTCTAACCGATGGATTAAACATTTCCATGTCATAATAGCTAAGTCGAGTTAGATCGAAGGTTAACACTAGACTTAATAACTGGCTTGTTCTTAGTGAGTTCAAAATGTAATAATTGTAATTGCAACTTCTGGTACAAGTCCCTTGAGATTTATCCGACCATTTGACACCCACTTTCACAAATTATCAAGGTTTTGAAAGTTTATCAGTTTCCAAAATGAGGATCATATGGTTATTTGCTTGCGTGTCCTTCCATTCAAGGTGTGTATATATATATATAAATATATGTATATATATATATATATATATATATCTTGAAAGTATGTACATATATATCTGTATGTATATATCTACGTAATGCGATTAAATTTTCTAAATTGAATGCGCGTACCTGGGATTACAAGGATGATCATTCTGATCCACTATTTGAAGAATGAAGGGTGTCATGTACATGAAGGACACTATAGTTAGCATTATCTCTTTTCCCATATTCTTGTTCAAGAGAATCCTGGAACATCTCTTGTACAGGTCCCATCATGTTCATGGGTACCTAGACTATCCTGCAAAAAAAAATTATCTTACCTTAGGAACCCAATAGGTATTGGGTCCTAGGTTCTTATCAGTATAAAATACAGCATGCCTTCCCACAGGATTTCTGACTAGAAGGCTATCTCCGGCCGAAGGATGTGGACATACCCTTGCCCTTGGCACAGAAGGATTGTGCCAACAGTTTATGGCAAAGTGACCCACTCTGCCACAGCAGAAACACTCATGGATATTGTACCTCCTTTTCTGACCAGATCTACTAACGGAGTTAGCCACGATCCTAGGTCTAAAAGGGGCAGAGCTGGTTCTGCTCTCAGATTTTCCCTTTCCACCGAGACACGAGGGGGGTCTGATGGTGAACATGTGGTGAGTGTCATGAGGCCTGGGAGGTGGTGCTTTCTTTTCAGCCAGCACACATCCGAGGGCCCCAGTGATGCTTGCTACATGTTTGCCAACTCCCTTTTCCTTTGTCCTAGGGGTGGAAGATGTTCTGTGAGAGCTGGTTCCTGCAATGTCATGAAGTATGGGGGCTGAGGCCGTAAATACAAACATTTCATGATGAGCCGTGTGTATTTTCTCAGGGGTAGCCATAACAGCACTTGCACTATGGGTGTTTCCACATGAGGCCGATCATTCTTGCAGTGATTATAGTTGTTCTTATGGTCATACCTGAAGGAATGATGTGTGCCTTTCCTACTCAGTGTGGGGGGTCTATAAACAGTTTCCCCATTTCTCCACGATTTTATAATTCGCGAGATCCACCCGTTTTCTCGCTTTCTCTTAATAGCATCTACCTTGGAAAAATTAAATACTATCCTCTTCTCAGTCTCTAGATGAAACTCTAGATCCGAGATCATTGAGTCCTTCACCTTGATGGATTCCAATTGGAGGTCCATCATGGTCCTCAACTGAGCAATTTCCTTAGCTTGTTTCTCAACAAGCAAGTTGCTCTCCTGAAGGGCTCTATGAAGGGAATTAAGAGTTTCAATTTGTTGATTGAAGCTGTCAATATCCCTTGCATCAACTGATGGACAATCCTCCGAACTTATCCTGTCTTCAGGATATATATGAGGGAAAGAGCAAGAGGAGGAAGATACCTAATCCAGATTGGGTTGATCAGGGTTAGAGTTATGGTCTGTAGAAGCTGATGTTTCAGCTTCATCACAACTGCATTCCTCAATCTCTTCTTAAGTCTCTGATAGAGAAACGGGAGCCCTGATATTGAAAGGTTGTTCTGAAATTTCATCTTCAGAGATGAGGACCCCTACATATGCTTCATCTTCTTGCTGGCATTCATTCCAGACAGTCTTATTTCCCTCCATGAGGTCAGAGTTTTTTCCCACATGGACTTTGAAGTCTTACACTTATCTAATCTTGTAAGAGATGATCCTGACCAAATATCAGAAATTATCTGTCGAACCAGCTTGTCCAAGTTGAATAGTGAGAAGTAAGTTTCAGACATCTCTACGGGACTCTTTGGGATTTGAAGATCTTCTCCAGAGTCAGAGGCCTTCATGGGAATGAAGGGACCCTTTTCCACAATGTATAAAGCATGAGGGTCATTGGCTTCAAGATGAAACTGAACTCTCATTTTCCAGATGGGAAAATATTTTTTTTGTGCAGGCAGGAAGTCTCAGGGGAGAGACATCTGTGTATAGCTCTATGCTTGAATCTTGTTTTCTTTTTGACACTAGACACAGGATCTTAATCAAGGTGTTAACCTTATTGATGAGTAACCTGACTCTGATACCACTTTAAAGTATCTAGTGTCAACCTAATCCACCTATGGTGGGGATAAGTGTCGTGCAATCTTTTGTGGAATTAAACTAACCTGCACAAGTAAGCAAACAAAACACAGAAAACACACAAAGAATTATAGTGGTTCCCCGATTTTGGTACGTCCACTTTCCCCCTTCGACCTATCTCCCACCAAGGGATGACTCGGTCACTTCTTCAAACAGATTGAAATCCAATCCTTACACTAGGAGCAATGCTCCCCTAACAACGGAAGGAACCCTTCATACAATGGAGTCACAACTCCACAACAGCGGGTTGCACCCAACCCTTACAAATAGGAATGAAAATTCCTTTAAAACAAAATTGAATGTAAATAAAAATACAAACAATGCTTTGGAGATTCCGATGTCCTTCTTCGTTCGTTGAAGCTTGCACGAAAAGTACGAAGAGTCCAATACCGGATTTCTCACTTTGAATGGATCTTGTCAAGATCGACGACGGCAAGTAAGTGCGGCAGCGATGCTTTGTAGATCCAAACTTCTTGATGAAGCAAGCTAGGTCTTCAAACGATCTCAGACGGATCAAACGTCTCAACCGATTTGGAAGGGAGAAAAAGTCTCGTTCAACGAATCAGAAGACAAGAGATATTGAGAGAGATACGTGAGACCGGCTGCTTGCCTCAGTTCTGTCGTCGGACGATCAGAGAGGATCTAAGATCAGCGGCGGCGACGATCTTGCGAGCGGCGACGATCTTGCGAGCGGCGACGAGCGATCGGCGGTTTCCGCGATACACTAGGTCACGGCGTCGGCTTCTTGTGTTCTTCCTTTTTCCGATCGATTGGTCTACAGTAGACAACATAGATAAGTCCGTATATATACCCAAAGGGAAACCCTAGAAGAACGTTGTGGGGCCCACCACGGAAATCCCGACATCTGGCCGAAAGGAGCACGACAACCTGGACCGGTCCAGCGAGCGGCAAATTTTTCCTAAGGCAAAATCGGTGCGAGTCGTTTGTGATTCCCGTCGATGTCGGCGGGAATCACTCTCGACTCCCGTCGATTCTGCCTTGGCAGAATTTCGGTTTGAAATTTACCAGCCGGAATAAGTCGGCGGGAGACACTAATTGATTCCCGTCGAAGTCGGCGGGAATCCCTAACGATTCCCGTCGGAGTCGGCGGGAATCACTATAGAATCTCGTCGAAGTCGGCGGGAATTATTAGCGATTCTCATCAATTTTTACTTGGAAGAATTTTCCTTCTTCCTTCTTTTGATAACTTGGTCTTTGACCCATCCTTGCTCCTTATTCTGCTCTTGATCTACCTTTACCTTGTACTTGAAAATAAGTACACTCCAATAAAGAGAGCACACGTGAATCAACACACTGATCTACACAACGAGGGATTACGTTGCGTAGACCCGTGTATATTGACCCACTGTACCCTGTCATTGGTGTGTACTTAGCATGGAATAGCTGCAAGCACAACTTGATAGAAGAACGTCAAATACATTGTGAATCCATCTTAGCTTGACTTGAGTCTTCTTCAAATCCGAGTAATTGTGGATACAATACCCAATACTAATGGACCCTTAAGGCTCTAGTGGGTCCTCTAATAGGTTAGAGGTGTTGTGGTGGGGTCATGGAGTCATGGTGAAGCCTTAAGGTAAAACCCTAGGTTTGGTGATGAGGTTGTGTCATAGGCATACCAAGGTGATTCTCACCTTGTCCTTTGATCACCTGGACCCCTTTTTTTTAGCTCCCTAGGTCTTCATCATGACCTGGTCATGATCAAAACCACTCTTAGGGGTCTAGTTGGAAATGGGATGTTACACTAGGATGCCTGCTCCTCTCGGTCTCTCACATCATGTGTATATATTTATCCTTGTAATATTTGGCATTGTATTTAGACCACCATCTATTCCTTTTATCCCTTTTGAGAGAGGAAGAGATGGCCACGATCTGGTACTACAGAGCCTTTTCCTCTACAACCGCTCTTTCTACTCCTTTTTAGTAGAATCTTCATGAGGTACAACTAACGATTCAGCTCAACCAACATGACCTTGCCCTCCTTGTTCAGTTTGTTGGGCAGTTGAGGTGGTAGTGGTGGTGGCACCGACAAGAATTTACTTTATTTTGTGGAGACATCTGGTTTATTTGGAGTTGAAACAAAGAAAAATAAATTTAGAATTTCATGCTTAAACAGATTGATACAAACAAAATTTTAAAGACCAAGACCGCTAGGCCGTGAGGTTCCTTCTTGCCCGGCTACAACAGTGACCTAGTGATTATCAAAAATAGGGCGCCTTAATTGCTCAAGCTCGATTCGACTAAGTTGGTCATCCCAATCTCGATAAGCTTTTTTTCACCTCACGACTACCTCTTTTGTAGAAAGAACAATATCTTCAGTCTCTGTTATGACCATAGGAGGTCGACGGTGACCTTGCAGATCTGCCACAACCCGCTTGCTCCTATTATCCTCCTGCTTAGCCACCTTGTCTGTGGTAATCATCTCCCTGAGCTTTCTCTGCTCATACCCTTCAGAAAGAAATCACCCTGCTTCTCGCCAACTCTTACCTCCAAAATTTGGACGTCAGGGTCCTCAGCAGCCAGGTCGCCAGGAATGGGCTAAACAGCCTCCTCCAAATATTCACTAATTTCCTCATACTTGTCCAAGTTCTGCATAATCTCATTGGTAGAGATGCTGTCCGAGGATAGCGCTGTCTAATTTACTAGGGTTGCAGCAGGGGTCACCGGTGCAGTCTCATGGATCTCCTTGTCGCACAGTCTGTATTGGAAGCTAGCAGCACCAACTCTAATAGAAACATTCAACTCCTTATTTTTCTTGAGCTTCTTGCTTACCCACTCATCAACAGTTCCATCCCTCTTCTTCTCGCTGGACTTAGGTGCCAACTCTTTTTGTGTCATTTCTCTATGGCGATCTGGACGAACTGCTGCAACCCTTCGCAAATAGATCCAGTGTCCATGGAAGTTAGAATTATAGAGGTCATAATCTGGTTTTTAGTTGGCCTCTTTTCCTCAGCAGGCCTATCTTTTTTAGTTGGATTTTCAACCGATTTCTTTGCGGACTACAACTTCTCGGAATCTAGGTTGATCTTGTCCAGGTCCAACCTCATCCTAATGATCCCAAAAGTAGAGACTGCCACATCCATATTAGGAACTGAGGGAGCGATCTCGGGAACTGTGACGGTCTCGATAGTCACCAAATCAGAAGATGGATCAACATCTATCGCCGAAACAACCTTTTCTTTCTCAGGATTAGTCGGAGTTGAGATCATGATTTCTCGAGAAGATTCCTTGGTATAACGAGCAGGGGTTCTTGGCTTCTTGGCAACAACATTCATTGCTTTAGCCCACAACTTGATCTTCTCCTCACGCGTAGCTTCTGATGACATGAGTTTTCTGAGACCAGACATTGAGGTCTGGAAAATGCTAACCAAGTGAGGAGAATAACTCCAAGTGACAGAAGGATTTTTCTAAAAACCGCAAGGCTATCTGGGATATTTATAGACCTTCCAACATTAATGATAGTTACGTCCTCGCAATTAAAGCCAACATTTTCGAAAATCACAAAAATTCAAAAATGTGTGGGGATCACGTTTAACCGTGTAACGCCCCGAAAATCAAAAGTGTGACGGGGGGCGTTTTGAGCCAAATATGGGATTTGGTAGAAGTTACACGGCCTGGGATATGGGCATGTCCCAGGGCGTGTCATGCTCGGGTTCGCCATTGGTTGCGTGGTTGATGATTTTTGATTCAACGGTCATCGGGGGGTGAACACGGCCTGGGACACGGGCGTGTCCCAGGGCGTGTCAGCCACTCAAAGCTTTCCACTCAACGATCGTTGAGTGAGGGCGCACGGCCTAAGCCCAGGCGTGTTCGGGTCCAACACGGGCATGTGAAATTTGACACGAGCATGTCGAATACCCGTGTCCTGCTCGGGTCGTTTGGCGCAGTGTGCTAAGGCAGCTATACGGCCTGGGACACGGGCATGTCCAAGGATGTGTCTAGCACACGGCATATGAGACAGGCGTGTCACATGGCCGTGTCCTTCTCTGGACATTTCTGGACCTGTGGCGTTTGGGCACAGGGGTCGTGACACGGGCCCTGACATGGGCGTGTCCCATGCGATACAGGCGTGTCGGATGCCGTGTCACAGGCCGTGTTTAGGTCGAGAATTTCTTGAGTAATGGCAAATGGGTGACACGGCCATGGACACGGGCATGTCGCAAGTCGTGTTCGGCCCAGATCTTCGATTTCAAGTCCGGATCGAAGCTGTCTGTTTCCTTATTTTTAGATCCAACGGCTGGGGGTTGTTTCACTAGGGATATACCCGGCTTTAGGGCTTAGAAAACCCCCATTTCCCTTGGGTTACTCTCTTTCTAAGATCTATAGAGAGGAGAGAGCAAGGAGGAAGAAGGAAGGATAGATTCGGTCACCGGCGGAGTTTTAGAGCTCCAAATCGCGAGCCGACTTCGGATCTACGGAGGCAAGGAGATTACGGTGCTTTTCATCCGCGTAGATTTCCATGGCGCCAAGGAAAAATGCTAGGGTAACGATTCTCATCTTGAGCATGTGAAGATATTCTTCTTTTGCATGGGAAAATCCTCTCCCACGAGTGCGTGGTGGGTTGCGGTGTTCCTTGGGGTAGATATGGAAAGTCCCCCGTGTTTAGAGTCTGGAATCGAAGTACGGGGATAGGCATGGTGTGTGAAGCCTACCCGGACATGTTGGTCTGGATCGGTGATGTTTTGCTTTGCATTGTTAGCCGAAGATGACTCCGTGCCATTGGATATTTTTCGGGTTTCTACGTGGTAGATTGCAGCAGGGATCCTTGGGGATTAACCCCAAGGCGCACCCGAAAATCTGGGCAGAAGCGTGATTCTGCCATCTTTAGTGGCCCGGGAGCCATCTTTGTACATAACTTGGTTATGTACTTTGGTTGATCGATTTACGGGTCGCGGGGAAACTTAACTCGTGCTGATGACTTTAATTGTTGTGGCAGTATGAGCAGCGAGATGAGTGAAACCGTGCCTGCTCTATGTGGTTCAGTTTAGTGGCCTGCTGATGGCATAGAGGGAGGGTCTTCGGCTTCGGCTATGAAGACTTTATTGCTCACGAGATTGCCCTCCTGAGGACGGTGTTAGACTGAGTCCACCGTGTAAGTGCCCTGAGAGTACGGGGTGTACGGCTGTGTGTGCCTACACCTGTGGTGAAGTGTGCTTAAATTGTACTTTCACAATACTATTTATTTATACTAATACAAGTGCAGGGAAGAAGCTTTGGCCGCCACGAGTTGGGGGCGGAATAATTATAATTTGGTCAGCTTTAGTTGATCGTTATTTTTGTTTGCCACCGTTGCTGTGATTTGTGCTTGCAGGTGCTGTGGAGCCGAGCAACAAATAGTGGGCCAAAGCCTAAGTTGCTGAGCCGGCCCTCAAAGGCCTTGTTTGTTTACTTATTTAAATCATGTGTGGCCGGCCTGCGCGCCGAAATTTGTAAAACACTATTTATTTAAGTGAACTGTTGTAAGGCCATAAGGCCAGTACTTTTTTGGTACTTTGTATTTCATTCCTGTTTGGTTTGCTAGTGGACATTCATGCTTGTTGGCTGGGTTCTTATTGTTGCAACTTAATAAATTGCTTTCGCTAGGTTCTCTGTGTAGGACGTGTGTATTGGTTGAATGGTTTCATTGAGTAACCCACTTGTCTGTCCGTGGTATATGACGTCGGGTCCCGGCCGGACCTACTGTTATATGCTATGTGACGGATAGGGGTGTTATAATTTAGTATCAGAATACCGGTTTCGGTCTGGCTTAAATGAATTCGTGGATGAATTCACTTTAAGGGGTGAGCACATGTGTGTGTGTGTCATCGTTATAACATGAAAAGAACCCATGAATGTCCACTTAGGAATGAAAATACTCATGTTTGAGGAACCTACGTGTTCCTATAATTGCATTTTTACAATGTTGTTTGGTCGCTTATCGGTGTTTTGTACAATTATAGGTGACCAGGAGTGGTGCTGGGCCGTTAGAACGCCCAGTTTTTTTAGGAAAGCAACGCAACAAATGATGCGCCAGCGACACCTCCTATAGCTGAGACCATTCGATTGGTAGCGGAGGCAGTGCTTCCGATGATCAACGCGCAGCCTGCGAGGCAGGTGCAGCAGCCTGCCCTTGCTGTGGAGCAAGTACCGCTCCAAGAAGCAGAGCCAAGGAGAGTGGAACTGGTGGTAATGGAGCCAGTATTGCCTAGGAGAGCAATGGAGAAGAAGCTTAAGCACGTGATGGGCTTCAATCCTCTAGTGTTCTCGGGGATGGGAACCCCAAATCAAGCAGAGGATTGGCTCTCCAGGATTAAGAGAGTGCTGGTAGCTACTGAGACTGAAGAGTGTCAGAAGACCAGAATTTCCACGTTCTTACTGGATGGTGACGCAAGATTATGGTGGGAGGGCTTGGAGCTACACGATCTGAGGGGTAGGTAGTTGACGGATGTCTCGATGGACAAATTTTCGAGACTGTTCTTAGCTCGCTACCTCCCCTCAGCTCAGAGGATTGCTTTGGAAAATGAGTTCCAAAAGTTTGTTCAAGGAGATAGTACCGTGGATGAGTATCTCCTTGAGTTTACTCGCTTAGGTCAGTATGCAAGCCCTACCTTTGCTGATGAGGAGCGCAAAATGAACTTATTCTACAAAGGTCTGAGAGATGACTTGAGACAATTACTTTCGGGGCCTATGGCGCAGGGTTTCCTGACCTTGGTCAACTCAACCCAGTCTTTGGAAAAAGACATGAAGAACGTTTAGGCTAAGAAGGACTCTAATGAGAAGGGGTTGGAGTTCAAAAGGACAAACTCCTCAAAATCAGTGTTCTGCAAATGGAATAAGAAGGATAAGACGTCGGGTCCAACCCCATCTTCAGGTTCCTTGGGGGCAACTACCAACAAAACCCCGGGCGCTTGTTATACTTGTAGAAAGCTGGGGCACTATGCCCGAGATTGTCGGAGCGGACGAGCAAAGTCCAAGAGAAAGCATGGAGCAACCTATGAAGAAAAGGGCAAGGCGGTGGAGTCAACCGCATCCCACTATACTCCGAATCAATCGAGAATCTATAATCTAGGCCAGCAGGAGGCCATCAAGCATGTTGATGTGGTGATAGGTACGGTTTAATTTATAGCAAGTTAGTTTTAATTACTGTTACCTAGTGCTTGTTAGCTTATTACTGTTTGTATAGGCTTTGCTTTGATTTACGATAGTCCGGCAAGGGCACTATTCGATATGGGAGATTCACACTCCTTTTTGTACAAAGGTTTCATATCGCGCATCGGAGTCCCTTCTTCGATGGCCAATGACAAATTGGACGTGTTGCTACCGAATTGGTGTTCTATGCATGCGGATAGAGTTTGTGCCATATGGGTTCATATTGGAATTCAGGAGTTTGACTTACTAGCGTCGTTGATGCCGCTAGTAGAGTTCGACGTCATCTTCGGTATGGACTGGCTTTCGGAGCAGAAGGCTTTTATTGATTGCAACCGTAAAGAGGTCAAGATGGGTATTGGGTAGGAGAAAACGTTTGCGGGATTGAAAGGGTCGAGCAAGACGTTGATGTCTTCTTTTCAGGTGGTGAAGCCAGTTTGTGCTGGAGCAGAGCTGTTCTTCACGTCAGTGGAGGGTGTAAAGCCTAAGTCTACTTTGGATGGTATCTCAGTGGTATGTGAGTACCCCGACGTGTTCCCAAACTACCTTCCCGGAGCCCCACCGCAGCGAGAGGTCGAATTCACCATCGAGCTAGTGCTAGGTGCCAAACCTGTGTCACGCTCTCCTTATAGGTTGGTGCCTAAGGAGTTGGAAGAGCTAAAGGTTCAACTGGAGGAGTTGATGGAGCAAGGTTATGTGCGTCAAAGTTCGTCGCCTTAGAGCGCACCGGTCCTCTTTGTTATGAAGAAGGACAAAAGTTTGCGGCTGTATATTGACTACAGAGAACTGAACAAGTTAACGGAAAAGAACAAATACCCGATCCCACGGATTGATGATCTTTTCGATCAGTTAGTCAGGTCATAGGTATATTCAAAATTGGATCTGAAGTTCGGTTACTATCAGCTGAGTATAAGGGAGAGTGATATCACAAAGACAACGTTCAGCACAAGGTATGGGCATTTCGAGTTTACGGTCATGTCGTTCGGGCTAACTAATGCGTCATCCGTATTCATGGATTTGATGAACAGAACGTTCAGGGAGTGCCTAGACCATTTTGTGGTCGTCTTTATTGATGACATATTGGTGTACTCGCAGTGCGAAGAAGATCACTTCAAGCATCTGCATCTGGTTTTGGAGATGCTGAGGAGGAACGAACTATACGCAAAGTTCTCTAAGTGCGAGTTTTGGTTATCCTCATTGGCATTCCTTGGTCACATAGTCAGTGGTGAAGGGATTGCGGTAGATCTGGCGAAGATTATTGCGATACGAGAGTGGCATGTGTTTTTGTTGGGTCTTGTTTCCACAATGACCTTAATTTGAAGAAGTCCTCCTAAAACTAAAGTGAATTGCAGTTGTATTTGATGTACTTGTTTAGATGTGCTTGCACGACTCTATTACCAAGTGTAGACCAATGTCAGTCTATAGTGGGTCACCTAGCACAGGACCATACAATGTAATCCCTCATTGTGTGATCCATGGTGTTGACCCATGTGTAGCCTCTCTATTGGGATACACTTCACTTCACAAGCATTTGGACTCATGGGACCTTGAAGTGTTGCTGATCATTAGTATGAGAAATAAATTTCCAAGGGAGAAATTATTCCAAGTCATATACTCGAGTAGTTCAAAGGATATACTCGAGTAGTCCAAAGAACATACTCGAGTAGATACTATGATACACGAGTAGATGCTTTCACTTACTCAAGTATCTAGTTTTTCCTCTCTTGGAATTTTGCCTAAGTGTTCCTACACGAGTGGTTATCTATATACTCGAGTAGTTAAACTAATATACTCGAGTAGACCAAAGTCAAGTACTCGAGTAGTTAAGTTTATATACTCGAGTGGATCGACTTACTCGAGTAGTTCAGCTGATATACTCGAGTATGTATTTACCAGATACTCGAGTCAGTTCTTCCAGATACTCGAGTAGGTTACTCAGGATACTCGAGTAATTTATACCATACTCGAGTAGTCTGGTTTTTTCACAGATTATTTTCTAAGTATAGACTTTACGGGATTATTTCAAATCCTCTAATATGATTGGACCACGTGTACTTGATTAAGGTTGGATTTGACCGTTATAGAGATCCTATAAATAGGTCTTGTCAAAACGTCAAACCCTAAGAAGTATCTAATTTCTATCGCTCGCATCGGGAAGCCGTCAAGTTCACGCCGACATATTCTTGTTCATCTTCTTCGTCGCCGGTCTTCTCCGATCCAAGGATTCAGACAAAGAAGTTTCAGAAGATCAAGCTATTCTCATTCGACAGATCCAATTCTTGATCTTGCTGATTCTAGTTTTTCAGATCCAAGAGATTTCGCCTTGTCTTCCTCGATCTATTTTCTGCCGAGCCCTAACTCTGAAGAAGGAAGAAAGGATTGAAGATCCAGATCTGAATATCTCGGTTTGTATATTTTTTCATACATCTTTATTGTAGGAGAAATTCTCTCCGAGATTTGTAGGAAGTTTTAATCTTCCGAGTGTAGATCCATTTTGGGATCGAGTTTTGTAGGAACGTTGTTCCGAGGTGTAGGATCGTTTTGATCCGAGATAGTGGAGTAGCCAAGTCTAGTGGTTTACTAGATTGGTGAGGGAAGTGGACGTACCCAAGGGTGGGGAACCACTATAAATCTTTTGTCGTCTGTGATTGCTTGGTATTGTGCTGTGCTAGTTCCTTAATTTTTTTATTCCGCAAATAGACGCACATCTCACCTATTCACCCCCCTCTAGGTGATTTAGGTAGACAACTTCCTCTCTCAGTTTTCATCGGTAGCGGAAGTCTGGAGTTTTCTGGGGCTTGCCGGCTATTATAAGCACTTCGTGGAGAACTTCTCGCAGATAGCGCTACCTCTCACGACGTTGACAAGGAAAGATTAGAAATTTGTGTCGACGCAGGAGTGTGCGCAAGATTTTGAAGAGTTGAAGAGTCGGTTGACCACAGCGCCAGTGCTTAGTTCACCGAGTGGTACTGAAGGCTTTGAGATCTACAAAAATGCCTCAGGCAGTGGTTTGGGCTGCGTGCTGCTGCAGCATGGTAGTGTTATTGCGTATGGCTCGCGTCAGCTGAAAGTGCACGAAAGGAATTATCCGGACCACGACTTGGAGTTGGCGGCCATGATTTTTGCGCTAAAGATGTGGAGGCATTATTTATACGGCGTAAAGGTCGATATTTATACCGACCTCAAGAGCCTTAAGTACCTGTTCGATCAAAAAGATTTGAACATGAGGCAGTGGAGATGGATGGAGTTCCTGGGGGACTATATGTTCAAATATCATTATGTACCCGGGAAAGGTATTGTAGTTACGGATGCGTTGAGTCGCAGGGCTCCCGCCCAAGCCAACTGGTTGTCGGTTCATGATAAAAGGTTAATTCGGGAGTTGGAGGCATTAGAGATCTGTTGTGTGGACAAGCAGACTAGCGCCAAAGCGTTATTGAACTAGATGGAGGTTCAGTATGACCTGGCTGATCGCATTCGGTAGGCTATGGAATTTGATAGACGCATGAAGGATTTCATGGATGCAGCATTGGATGGGTCAAATTCCCAGTTTTCAGTGGAAGATGGGCTACTAAGGAAGGACAACCATTTGTGTGTCCCAAACATGGGAAATCTACAGGTGGAGTTGATGTACGAGGCTCATCATACCAAGTACTCAATTCACCCATGGAGCACGAAGATATACCGATATATGAAGAAGTTGTTCTGGTGTCCAGGGGTCAAGAAGGTTGTGGCACGGTTTGTGGATAAAGGTCAGACTTGCGCCTTAGTAAAGGCAGAGTGCCAAAAGCTAGGGGGATTCTTGAAATCCTTGCCTATTCCGGAGTGAAAGTTCGACGACATTTCGATGGACTTTGTGCATGGCTTGCTAAGGTCACAGAAGGGAAACGACGCCATTTGGGTGATCGTAGATCGGTTAACAAAGGTGTCACACTTTATTCCGCATAGGAAGGATGATTCTGTGGAGATACTGACAAAGTTATATGTGGATAATATAGTTATACTGAACGTGCCCCGCGGCATCGTGAGTGATCGATATGGGTGTTTCACGTACAATGATTGGAGGTTGGTGCAACAGATGCTCGGAACTAAGTTGAAGTTCAGTACAGCCTTCCTTCCGCAGACGGATGGGCAGACCGAGAGGGTCAACATAACCATGGAGGACATGCTCCGCATGTGCGTTCTAGACTTCGAAAAGCATTGGGAAGACCACTTGTATCTGGTGGAATTTGCATACAACAATAGCTACCAGGAAAGTATACAAATGGCACCCTTCGAGGCCCTATATGGTAGGAAGTGTCGCATGCCGTTGTCGTGGCTGGAAACGGGTGAGGCAAGGTTATACAAAAGCAAGAGGTGGAAAGCGCTACTTCAGTGGTACGAACCTGTTGGGTACTGTATCCACAATTACCTGGATTTGAGGAAGCCACCTATCAAGCTAAGATGAATCCACAATGTATTTGATGAATTATTCTCTAGTTGTACTTGCAGACTTTCCATGCTAAGTATACACCAATGTCAGGGTGCAGTGGGTCAATATACACGGGTCTGTGCAACGTAATCCCTCGTTGCGCAGATCAGTGTGTTGGCCTACGTGTACTCTCTCTATTGGGGTGTACTTAATTTCAAGTACAGGGCTATGATAAAGCAAGAGCAGACAAGGAGCAAGGATGGGGCAAAGACCAGCTCAAAGAAAGAAAGAGGAGAAATAGCCTAAGTACAAATCGACGAGAATCACTATGTGATTCTCGCCGATTCGGCGAGAATCACTAATGATTCTCACCGAGTCGTCAAGAATCACTAGCTGATTCTCGCCGGATGAAGCCGGCAGCTTCGACACAGACAGGGAAATTTTCTAAGGCAGAATCGTCGAGAATTACTTATGATTCTCGCCGATTCGTCGAGAATGACCTTGCATTCTCGACGATTCGGTGAGAATCAAAAGTGATTCCCGCCGATTCTCCTCGGCTTCTGTATTAGTTCAACCAGAATTCGGCTAAGTAGAAGTCGGCGAGAATTGTAAGTGATTCTCGCCGATTCGGCGAGAATCACCTACGATTCTCGCCGATTCGACGAAAATGATTCTCGCCGAATTTGACTTAGGCAGTTTTCTATTGTTCTCTGGACCGGTTCAAACTATCTGAACTGGTTCGAACTGGGCTCAAGCCTTCTTATTGATGGAACCCACAACGGTCATATATTTGACCTAATGTATATATACTTCGTATGTATAAATAGTAAAGACACGGGATTTAAAAAGAACGGCCACCGTCTTGACCTAGCATATCGCAGATTGTCGTCCGCCGCCGTCACCGCTCGTGAAGGTGGTCGCCGCCGCTGATCGTGGATTCTTCCTGATCTCCCGGCGACAGAAGCTTAGGCTAGCATAGCGTCTCCCGCGTCTAACGAGAGATCCCTTGTCTCTTGATTCGTTGATCGGGAAAATCTTTCCCCTTCCGAATCGATCGAGACGATCGATCCTTGTGTGACCGTTGGAAGATCTTGCTTCCTTTGCTACGAAGTTTGAATCAAGTTGGCACTGCTGCTGCTCTCCGTCGCCGCTGCTGATTCCGAGAGCCTTGCCGCCGCCTCAAGCCGCCGCCGGTTTCGGGAAAGGTTCACTCCAAGTGAGATCTAGGGCTGAGCACTCTTCGTTGACTTCAAGAGCACGTCGTCAAACGAAGAGGGTCACCTTCTCTCCAAACGTTGTTTGTATTTCTTACAAGCTAGTTTTTAATTTCCTTGTAACGGACCGATTGGTCCCTAGTTGTAAGGGTTGGGTGCAACCCGGATTGTGGGAGTGTTGACTCCTACTTGTGGAAGGGTTCCTTCCGTTAGTGCAAGGATTGGATTTCAATCCTGTTGGTGAAGTGACCGAGTCGTCCCGTGTTGGGAGATAGGTCGAAGGGGGAAAGTGGACGTACCCAAATCGGGGAACCACTATATATTATCTGTGTTCCTTGTGTGCTTGGTTGTTTTGTTTTCTTATGCAGGTAAAACTTTAATTCCGCAATTACGCTGCAGAGTCACCTAATCCCCCCCCCATAGGTGAAGATAGTTGACACTAGGTGGACTTTCAAGTGGTATCAGAGGGAGGTTACTCATTAAAGGGGTTAACACCTTGAGTAAGATCCTGCCTCCTGTATCAACTAGAAGACGAGACTCAAGCATGGAGCTGGAATTTGATGTCCCTCCTCTGAGACTCCCTGCGTGCACAACAGAGTATTATCCTATCTGGAAGATGAGAGTTATGTTTCATCTGGAGGCCATCGACCCTCGGGTGTCAATCATCTTGGAAGAGGGTCCCTTCATTCCCATGAAGGCTTCTGAGTCTGGAGAGGATATTCTTATCCCCAAGAGTCCCGAAGAGATGTCTGAGACTGAGCTCTCACTATACAACTTGGATAAGTTAATACGTCAGATCATCACTGACGTCTGGTCTGGTGTATCTCGTTCAAGAGTGGACAAGTGTAGGACAGCCAAGTCCATGTGGCAAACCATCTCAGACCTCATGGAGGGATCAGAGAAAGCTGGTACCGGTTGTCAGCAAGAGGATGAAGCCTATGTAGGAGTCCTTATTTCTGAAGATGAAGGGCATGATCAATATGTCAATATCAGGGCTCCTGTGTCCTTGTCAGAGACTGAAGAAGAAGCTGAGGAAAGCAGTTCTGATGAAGCTAACTCAACAGTTTCTGCCAATCTGGATGGTAACCTTGAACAACAAAGTCTGACGCAGGTAACTTCTTCCTCATGCCCCTCTCCTCTTGAAGTTCCTGAAGACAGGAATAGTTTTGAGAGTAGTCCTTCCAATGATGCATGGGACACACATAGCTTCACTCAAAAGATTGATAATCGTGATCCCCTTGAGAGTGCCCTTCAGACGAGCAACTTACTTGTTGAGGAACAAGCTAAGGAGATTGCTCAGCTGAAGATTTTGATGAATCTCCAATTGGAATCCATCAAAGTAAAGGGCTCTCAGATCTCGGGTCTAGAAAATCGCCTAGAGACCGAGAAGAGGATAGTTTCTAATTTTTCCAAGATTGATGCTATCAAGAGAAAAGCAGAAAATGGGTGGATCTCCCAAATTATTAAGTCATGGAGAAATGGGGAAACGGTGTTCAGACCCCCCACCCCGAGTAGGAAGGACACTCATCATGCCTTCAGGTATGACCATAGGAATAACCATGGTCACTGCAAGAATGATCAATCCTCTAGTGAAGCACTCAAAATGCAAGGGCTGTCATGGCCACCCAGAAGAGAATACCTCCGGCTTCCACCAAGCCCTTTGTATTCTCGGCCACAGCACCTACTCGTCATGAATCTGCCAGCATCAGCTCACAATGCGCCTCTCACCTCCCTAGGACTCTGGAAAGGGGGGATAGAAATCATGTTGTTAGGACTCATGAGGTCCTTGGAAGGGGGCTGACTGAAAAGAAGGCACCACCTCCCAGGCCTCATGACGCCTGCCATATGCATTCTTTCCACCCTTCCAATAGTCACGGTGGAAGAGACAATTCTGTGAGCATATCTGGCTCTATTCTGTTTAGACCCAGAACTATGACTATCTCTATCATCGGTTCAGGTCACAAGCGACGATACAACATTCATGAGTGTTGGTGTTGTGGCAAAGTGGGTCATTTTGCCATAGATTGTTGGCACAACTATTCTGTATCAATGGCAAGGGGACTTCCACATCCTCGAGGCAATGTTAGTCTTCCCACCAGGATTCCTGAGGGAAGGCAGTCAAATTATCATGCTGACAGGAACCTAGGACCCAATACATATTGGGCTCCTAAGGTAAGGTAATATTCTTTGGTGCAGGGTAGTCTAGACTTCCGTGTCATGATGGGAGCTAGACAGAAGATGTTCCAAGATTGGTCTGGAACAAGTATCTGGAATGAAAGAAGCACTATCAACAATGGGATACTCCAATTGAACACCTGGTATGCTCTAATCAGAAGGGCTGAATGATGAATCTTACAATTCCAGGTATTATTGATCAGCCTAAATATTTGAGTCGTACTATGTCAACATTTACATATATATATATATATATATATATATATATATATATATATATATATATATATATATATATATATATATATATATATATATGGTATCAGATCAACACTATAAAAATACGCCTTAGATACGCTATTAATGATGTGTTAGTAAATTCTCTGATAAATTCGAGAAGTCATACATTACAAGCTGAAAATTAAAGCTGACACGACATTAGGAGACACTGAGAATGACAACTAACATCATGAATATTGCATTTATCAATCTCAACATAACTTATGAATCCTGCTTGCAAATGTTAGTGAGTTAGGAATCTCAGAGTTGATGTGCCTCCTAAGCGGTGTGGTAAGTTACACCACACGTGGCTTAAGTGATCGTTTCAAATCCTTGACAACCCTGGACAAATAAAATTGAAATTCCGGCAATTCTCATCGAACCGAAGCTCTTAAACCCGGCTTTAGCTCAAATCCCGCCGACCCAGCGAATCTCGCCGACCCAGTAAATCCCGCCGACCCTTCGACTTCCCGTCATCCCCTCTACCTCCGATTGTCGCCAACACCCTGTCCAAGTCATCTCCCGCTACTGGTTTCAAAGCTCTCCCGAAGCAGTGTCCCAGCACCTCCCAATCCTCGCCAAAGCTCATCACTTCTCCCGAAGCAGTGTCCCCCCTTTCCCGAAGCTCTCCCGCTACTGGTTTCTTCGACTTCGGCTTCATCGTGACCTAACAACCCTCCGGAAGACCTCTTGCAGCCGGAGTCACGCCCTCGCTTGGCCTCGAATCGGCTCGCCGCACCTTACGCAACGTGGTGCCGGAACCTTCACTGCGTCTCCTCCTAAGGTAATGCCTCTCTTATCCCAACCGTGCTTTGAGCATTAGTATAGATATTACTCTCAACCTCTTAGTTTCGACGATCCTTAGACTTGGAACTTGATATTCCCCGTCTTCCTAGTTTGCTATGGCTCCAAGGACCACCGCTGGGCTGGTCACTGGCTGTGAATTAGTTCGAACCGGATTCTCACATGCCTCGGATGAGTTCAGAAACATCATTATCATGCTGGAAGAGGCTGGACTCACGTTTGTACTGGAGCATCCCTGCAAAATTCTGGATAAAGAAGTGATGGAGTTCTTTGCAACCGCCAAACTTCGGAATGAAGACTCTATCATCAAGAGTAAGGTTGCAGGTGCAAGGATCAAGATGTCTGCCAGGACACTGACTCAATGTTTGCAGCTTTCCAGTTCTGAGCACGAGGATTATCTGGAGGAACATGATAGAGCCAGGACCCTATCATTCTGTGGGCTAGCTAGGGGCACCAGATCGATAAAGAGAAAAGAAATGAATGAGGAGGGGAAACTCTTGTCCGACATCATTGGGAAAGTACTGATATGCAAACCAGGCTCACACGACCACATTTCAGCCGACATGTTCAAGATTCTTGTGGTGATTGTCTGCCGAAAGAGATTCAACTGGGGGGCCATGCTTTTCGAGAAGATCAAGGACACCCTCAGATCTCCAAGCTTTGGACGAATCATCAGCCTATTTCTCAATCAATTGAACGGAGATAGGTTCGACATGAGCAAAGGAGTTCCCTTGCATTATTTGAAGAAAATGGACTCCAGCGTCTTTGACAGATGGGAGCGAATCATAGGGCAAGCTGCAGTGGGAGTTGAACAAGATGAATCTCCTGCCGAGGAGAACAGAACTTCAGCAGATTTCTTGGCAGCCCCCAGTGAAGTTCATGATGCATTGATTACAGGAACTGAGGGGGAGCCTGTACTCTCTTCTGTGAACACCATCTCTGATATTTCTCAGATAGCAAAAGATGCTGTGGAGGCCGTGCACGAAGACCGTGAGGAGGAAGTGGCAAATGTGGAAGAGGAAGAGGACGGTGAGGAAGATATAAATTACCTGGGTGATGAGGTGGCTGATGAAGAGGAGGTGGATGCAGTGGAAGAAGACACGCATAATTCTGCTGATCAAGCTGAGCACATGGAGACTGAGGAGGAGGAAGAAGTAATTGAGCAGAGGAAAGTGGTGGACCCTCAGGAGAATGCTGCTGGTTCATCAGAGGAACAAGCTCCTGAGAGGTCGGATCCAGGAATACAGGGGGAGCCCTCTCAGCAACCCGCTGTCCCCCCGGTAGAATCTATTCTAGTGTCTAGCTCTCCCAGTACTTCTGCTGGGGAACCCGACCAGGATCTGCCTGCAGCTCCTTCCCTCCAAGCAAACTTGTCAAATCTCACTGTTAATGTTGTCCAAGGGATACTGGATGAGCTCAAGAGTACGTTTAAGAAATCCCACAAAACGGTGCTAAAGAGGCTGAAGGAATCTGAGGATCTCATGCTGAAGAATGTGGTTCAGATCAACCACAAACTGGATTTGATGGAAAAGAAATTTGATGAGAAATATACAAAGGCAGGCACAGCTGTAACTCTTCTCATGCAAGGACTCAAAAGGAATATTGATGACCTGGGAGTGGTCAATAGTAATGCACATGTTGTGGCGAACAACATACAGAAATTTGATGCCAACATGGTGCTCCTCAATCAAAATCAACAAGCCCTGCTGACTGAATTCTCCAACTCTCTGAAGCATATAGATGAGTCCCTGCACTCCTATGCAAACTCCATAGCACTCGCAGCCAAAAAGGGGGAGAAGGAATATACTACTAAGATGGAAGGGCTTCAGCACATCATCATTGAAAACTTCGATCAGTCCAATGTTTTTGTATATGACAGTTGTCAGTGGTTGCTTAACCAAGCATTAGGCAATAATATACCTGAGGTTAATCCTGTTCATGAAACTACTGAGCACAATACTGTGGAGGACGAAGGAGCAAGTGCAGAGGGTGTTCCGCTAAGCGAAGCTGAGATGAAGAAAGCCGCTGAAAGGGCTGAACGCAGAACTTGGTTTGATCAAGATGCCTTAGCTAAAGCCAAAGGAAAAAAGGCAAATCCAAGAGGGAACCTCAAGGGAAACACCAGCTGAAAAGAGGATTCGATTGAAGGAGGAGGATGTGAGAAATGAAAAATGGAGTCCTGTATCAAAAAGTATCATCTTGGACACATTCTTGTTACAGCAGAAGGGGCACATAAAACGAAGTGAGGTATATAGTCAATACGAATGGGAGAGGCACAAAGAATTTGAAGCCAAACGCAACATATTTTTCAGAAATAACACAGTGGCAGAAAAAGTTCCTCCTCCCAGATATCATCCTAAGCCCAAAGAATATTTCGAAAGACAGAGCAAGAAATTCCTGGCCCAGAAACTTAAGGATGATCTAGCTAAGGAAAAATAGACCTAGGACCTTTTTGTTCCTCACTGCACATCTATGTTTTTATATTGTCTTACGAACAAGTATTGTGGTTTTATATAAATATATATATGTGATGACATGTTGTGACTCAAGTATTATTTTGTCTGTTCTTATTGTCTTAAAGTTTTAATTATTCTGTGGGTGGTGGTATTCATCTTAGCTAGTAGGATTTTGGCTTCGTCAAATAGGGGGAGATTGTTGGGTACTGTATCCACAATTACCTGGATTTGAGGAAGCCACCTGTCAAGCTAAGATGAATCCACAATGTATTTGATGAATTATTCTCTAGTTGTACTTGCAGACTTTCCATGCTAAGTATACACCAATGTCAGGGTGCAGTGGGTCAATATACACGGGTCTGTGCAACGTAATCCCTCGTTGCGCAGATCAGTGTGTTGGCCTACGTGTACTCTCTCTATTGGGGTGTACTTAATTTCAAGTACAGGGCTATGATAAAGCAAGAGCAGACAAGGACCAAGGATGGGGCAAAGACCAGTTCAAAGAAAGAAAGAGGAGAAATAGCCTAAGTACAAATCGACGAGAATCACTAATGATTCTCACCGAGTCGTCGAGAATCACTAGCTGATTCTCGCCGGATGAAGCCGGCAGCTTCGACACAGACAGGGAAATTTTCTAAGGCAGAATCGTCGAGAATTACTTATGATTCTCGCCGATTCGTCGAGAATGACCTTGCATTCTCGACGATTCGGTGAGAATCAAAAGTGATTCCCGCCGATTCTCCCCGGCTTCTGTATCAGTTCAACCAGAATTCGGCTAAGTAGAAGTCGGCGAGAATTGTAAGTGATTCTCGCCGATTCGGCGAGAATCACCTATGATTCTCGCCAATTCGACGAAAATGATTCTCGCCGAATTTGACTTAGGCAGTTTTCTGTTGTTCTCTGGACCGGTTCAAACTATCTGAACTGGTTCGAACTGGGCTCAAGCCTTCTTATTGATGGAACCCACAACGGTCATATATTTGACCTAATGTATATATACTTCGTATGTATGAACAGTAAAGACACGGGATTTAAAAAGAACGGCCACCGTCTTGACCTAGCATATCGCAGATTGTCGTCCGCCGTCGTCGCCGCTCGTGAAGGTGGTCGCCGCCGCTGATCGTGGATTCTTCCTGATCTCCCGGCGATAGAAGCTTAGGCTAGCATAGCGTCTCCCGCGTCTAACGAGAGATCCCTTGTCTCTTGATTCGTTGATCGGGAAAATCTTTCCCCTTCCAAATCGATCGAGACGATCGATCCTTGTGTGACCGTTGGAAGATCTTGCTTCCTTTGCTACGAAGTTTGAATCAAGTTGGCACTGCTGCTGCTCTCCGTCGCCGCTGCTGATTCCGAGAGCCTTGCCGCCGCCTCAAGCCGCCGCCGGTTTCGGGAAAGGTTCACTCCAAGTGAGATCTAGGGCTGAGCACTCTTCGTTGACTTCAAGAGCACGTCGTCAAACGAAGAGGGTCACCTTCTCTCCAAACGTTGTTTGTATTTCTTACAAGCTAGTTTTTAATTTCCTTGTAATGGACCGATTGGTCCCTAGTTGTAAGGGTTGGGTGCAACCCGGATTGTGGGAGTGTTGACTCCTACTTGTGGAAGGGTTCCTTCCGTTAGTGCAAGGATTGGATTTCAATCCTGTTGGTGAAGTGACCGAGTCGTCCCGTGTTGGGAGATAGGTCAAAGGGGGAAAGTGGACGTACCCAAATCGGGGAACCACTATATATTGTCTGTGTTCCTTGTGTGCTTGGTTGTTTTGTTTTCTTATGCAGGTAAAACTTTAATTCCGCAATTACGCTGCAGAGTCACCTAATCCCCCCCCATAGGTGAAGATAGTTGACACTAGGTGGACTTTCAGAACCATTCGGGAGCATTTGCTGATCGCTAAGGATAGACAAGCTAAATACAACAATGCTAAGCACCGGAACGTAGAGTTCACGGTTGGCGATTGGGTGTATTTAAAGATAAAGCCATTCAAGGGAGTGTCACGGGTACGATGCTTGAAGAAGCTGAGCCCGAGATACCTTGGACCGTTTGAGATTCTGGAGAGGATCGGTGAAGCGGCTTATCGTCTGAATCTATCGGTGGAGTTGAGATGTCTACACGACGTATTCCACGTATCAGTATTGCAGAAGACGGTGCAAGAGCCTTCGCAGGTGATCGCAGTTGATCAGGTACCGGTGGACGAAGGGTTGACAACTAAGGTCATGCCCGCTTGTATTGAGGACTCTGAAGTCAAACGACTTCGTAACAAGGTGATCAGAATGGTCAAGGTCCATTGGGACAATTGCGGTCGTGAGGAGCTCTCTTGGGAATGGGAGCAGATCATGCTTGAGGAGTACCCAGAGTTATTTCACTCTGGTACCGCTTTTGGTTTTCTGTTTTCTTTTCCTTTGGTAATTTCGTGGACGAAATTCTTTTAAGAGGGAGAGAGTTGTAACGCCCTGAAACTCAAAAGTGTGACGGGTGGCGTTTTGAGCCAAATCTGGGATTTGGTAGAGGTGACACGGCCTGGGACACGGGCGTGTCGTGCTCGTGTTCGGCGTTGGTTGCGTGGTTGACGATTTTTGAGTCAATAGTCGTCGGGGGGGTGAACAAGGCCTGGGATATGGGCGTGTCAGCCACTCAAAGCTTTCCACTCAACGATCGTTGAGTGATGGCGCACGGCCTGAGCCCAGGCGTGTTCGGGTTCGACATGGGCGTGTGAAATTAGATACGGGCGTGTCAAATACCTGTGTCCCGCTCGGGTCATTTGGCGCAGTGTGCTAATGCAGCTACACGGCAAGGAACACGGCCGTATCCCAGGGCGTGTCTACCACACAGCATGTGACATAGGCATGTCACTTGGTCGTGTTCTTCTCTGGACATTTTTGGACCTGTGGCGATTGGGCACACGGGCCATGACACGGGCCCTGACAAGGCCGTGTCACATGCGACATGGGCGTGTCGGATGTCGTGTCACAGACCGTGTTCAGGTCAGGAATTTCCTGAGTAACGGCGAATGGGGACACGGCCTTGTACACGAGCATGTCGCAAGACGTGTTCGACCCAGATCTTAGATTTCAAGTCCGGATCGCAGCCGTGCGTTTCCTTATTTTGAGATCCGACGGCTAGGAGTTGTTTCCCCAAGGATATACTCTGGTTTAAGGCTTAGAAAACCCCATTTCCCTTGGGTTACTCTCTTTCTAAGTTCTAAAGAGAGGAGAGAGCAAGGAGCAAGAAGTAAGGCTAGATCCGGTCACCGGCGGAGTTTCATAGCTCTAAATCGTAAGCCGACTTCGGATCTACGGAGGCAAGGAGATTGCGGTGCTTTTCATCCGCATAGATTTCCATGGCGCAAAGGAAAAACGCTAGGGTAACGATTCTCTTCTTGAGCATGTGAAGCTCTTCTTCTTTTGCATAGGAAAACCCTCTCCCGCAAGTGTGCGGTGGGTTGTGGTGTTCCTTGTGGCAGATATGTAAAGTCCCCCTTATTTAGAGTCTGGAATCAAAGTACGGGCATAGGCATAATGTGTGAAGCCTACCCGGACATGTAGGTATGGATCGGTGATGATTTGCTTTGCATTGTTAGCCGGAGAAGACTCCGTGCCTTTGGATGTTTTTCGGTTTTCTACGTGGTAGATTGCAGCATGGATCCTTGGGGATTAACCCCAAGGTGCAGCTCAAAATCTAGGCAGAAGTGTGATTCTACAATCTTTGGTGGCCCAGGAGCCATCTTTGTACATAACCGGGTTATGTACTTTGGTTGATCGATTTACGGGTTGCGGGGAAACTTAAGTCGCGCCGATGACTTTAATTGTTGTGGCAGTGTGAGCAGCGAGATGAGTGAAACCGTGCCTGCTCTATGTGGTTCGGTTTAGTTGCCTATCGATGGCATAGAGGGAGGGTCTTCGGCTTCAACCATGAAGACTTTATTGCTGACGAGATTGTCGTCCCAGGGACGGTGGTGGACTGAGTACACCGTGTAAGTGCCCTGAGAGAACGGGGTGTATGGCCGTGCGTGCCTACACCTGTGGTGAAGTGTGATTAAATTGTACTTTCGCAATCTTGTTTCTTTTTACTAATACAAGTGAAGAGAAGAAGCTTTGGCCACCCCGAGTTGGTGGCAGAATCGTTATAATTTGGTCAGCTTTAGCTGACCGTTATTCTTGTTTGACACTATTGCGGTGATTTGTGCTTGTAGGTGATGTGGATCCGAGCGGCAAATAGCAGGCCAAAGCCCAAGTTGCTGAGCTGGCCCTCGAAGGCCTTGTTTGTTTACTTATTTAAATCATGTGTGGACGGCATGCGCGCCTAAGTTTATAAAACACTATTTATTTAAGTGAACTATTGTAAGGCCATAAGGCCAGTACTTTTTGGTACTATGTATTTCATTCCTGTTTGGTTTGCTAGTGGACATTCATACTTGTTGGTGGGGTTCTTATTGCTGCAACTTAATAAATTGCTTCTGCTAGATGCTCTGTGTAGGACGTGTGTATTGGTTAAATGGTTTCATTGAGTAACCCACCGGTCTGTCCGTGGTATATGGCGTCGGGGCCCCGCCGGACCTACTTCTATATGCTATGTGACGGATAGGAGTGTTACAAACCGTGAGCCCACAACTATGCCTCAACCCAACTCTCTGGTTACTGTGGTCTAAAATACCATACCGCACATGACTCCTACTTTGCAACCAGCAATTGCCCGACAAGATCTACAGACTGCAAGGGCTCACCACCTGTTCATGCGGTCTGGTAGTTACTCTTTTTTTCCTTTTTCATATCCCAACACCTCTGTCCAAATTTCCTGTACCATGGACAGGCGGTTATTTTAGCATTTCCAGTTCAGGAAGGCCCCCAAGCCTATAAATAGGGGAGGTTGTACTCCACAAAGCATACTAAATCGAATCCAATAGCTCGCTTGTTAAGAGATGTGGTCTTGATTCCCGAGCTTTGAGGACTCCTACTTGCAAAGCTTTCCACTTTCCTTTCCTTATAACCTCGGTTTTCAATCAATAGAAAGCCCGCCACAATAGAGGCATTCGCTACAGCGGGCCTAGTCTGGTGTTGCCTCTTGGCATCTTTTCTGTTCCTTTGTTTTTTGCAGGTGTTTTCAGTCCCAAGTTTTCATTACACCGCCATCCAACACTTCTCGCAGTAGTGTGCGGAGAGTTGGTGTCAATCTTAGCACCGACTATTTTTTTCAAAAAAATTCAAATATATTTTTTCTATATAATTTTTTATATGACAAACTTTTTCTTTTTTTGTTTCCTTATTTTGTAGAAAAATGGATATAATTTAAATT
Source organism: Platanthera zijinensis (assembly GCA_039513925.1). NCBI lineage: Eukaryota > Viridiplantae > Streptophyta > Magnoliopsida > Asparagales > Orchidaceae > Platanthera > Platanthera zijinensis. Next base: position 60,089,967 of record CM077089.1, read on the forward strand.
TCCACCATCTTCACAAAAGGCAGTACACACTAGCAATAAATATAAAGCTCGAAAATAATTTAAGTGTGCAACATTGGTAGGTTATATGGCTTTGGTGAAAAATATATGAGGCTACAGAAATAACGGGAATAGAAATAACATGGCTAGCGATGTTTAAAATTATATGGTTTAGAATGCAAATGCTCAAACTAATCAAAAAGGAAGCCTATATCTTATTCATGCTTCTAAGTCTATTTAAAGCAAAGTATTAAAATATTCATGAGACATAAATTCTAGATAGAAAGTAAAAGTAATTGGCTTTTCATGAAAACTAAAATAACAAACAAATAGATCAGTTCACATCTACTACAATAAACACTAGTCAATATTACATAGATTTTTAAATAGGAAAATAAGGGATGATATATTTTAAAAAACTGAAAATCATAAACTGATAACCATGAAAAAGTGCAAATATTCAATAATGTTTTAAAAATTAACCTGCTTCATATATTATAAACATTGCACGAGTCAACATATTACTTGCAAAACATTGGCAAAATTGAATTTAGAGAAATCTATTATAACTAAACAGGCACACAAATGCTTAAAAAGAAAAAAAGCAAAGTCATTAGGCACTAAAGATAAAACAAAAATTACTCAAATTATTAAAGATTTTTCATATATTTTATTTTTTTGAATTTTCTAAATATGATCTTTTTTAGTTTTAACTCAATAACATAATATGAAAGTAAAATGGCATAAAACTTTGAATCTATATATTTTTATTAATTCTTAGACTTTCTGAGGTATACCCTATGAAGGGCTCTCGCCGGTACTAGGAGATTTGATAGGATGACATCCCAAAACACCCTTTCCAAGAAATTTGATTTTTGATTTTTTTTGGATTTTGAGTTCCAAGAATTTTTTTTATTTTTATTTTTAAAAATCTTTGTAATTTTCTAAAATTAACAAAGCTTAAGAAACTACACTACACCCCCATACTTAAAGTTAAATATTGTCCTCAATGTTTAAAGCTATATTTGAAGAAAAAGAAAAAGGAAGAAAAATAAATAAGTGCAAGCATAAAATAAAGGTGCAAAGATAAAGGAGAGAAGAGGGGATAGAAGGTGTAATGGATTGCGAAGTCCGGGAGGGCATAACAAAACCCTACAAAACTTGTTAATACAATGAACACAATCAAACAAAATAATAAGAAGATAACTATGGGGTGCCTCAAATAAGCGTTTTGTTTACTATCATGTAGCTTGACTAATTGGCATTATGATTATAGGTTTGGGAGGTTAAAAGTTTCCATTTTTTTCATTTGAGGTGTCACTTGAGAGATAAAATTTAAGTTGATGCCTGTTAACTTTAAAGGAGCCTTTTTCTAGGTGGGAAATGAGAATTGTCCCATAAAAAGGGGTCGGACAATCAAGACTTCAATTCACACAAAAATGCCTTAAATTTGAGTTATAAAGAAGGACTAACTTGCCCAAAGAAAAATATTTTGGAAATTTTATATTTTAATCATAAAAAACATCGAGCGCTCCTTACAAAATTTATTATTGTATTAGGCATTCGCACGCCATTCATCAAGCTCATTTAATTATAGTTTATGATAATCAGAAGAAAAGTTTAAACCAAGGTTTATAAATTTTAGTTTTGAATGTGTGTGATGCTCTAATTTGACCACAAGGTGCCCCCTTGCTATGCACTAATTGGTACGGGGTACAACTAATGGTGGTCTTGTACACCATCCAATATTCCCATAGCGCGTCATCGACTTTTAGTGACCAATCCTTCCTATTAGCGGATATAATTTTTCTTAAATTTGCATTAACTTGTAGTTCACTATCTCCACCCGGTCGCGAGTTTGTGGGTGATTTGCAGCATAGAGCTTGTGTGTAATGTCATATTTAGCTAAAATTTTAGCAAATTGGTTATTACAAAAGTGTATTTCCCTATCACTAATTATTGTGCGAGGAGTGCCAAACTGTGAAAATATTTTTTTATTGTTAACAAAATCCCTGAGACGGGAGATAGCATCAGACGGTGTCGATTGCAAAGAAGCTAGGAAGATACTATGGGGGGTGTTCGCTAGTACTTATCAACAAGTCACATGCCATCCTAGAGAGTCCCTTAATAGTTTACCAAAAAAAGCCAGGCGGGAATAGAGAGGAATCTGCAGGCACTATCCAAGAATCTGCACCAACCCTTCGATAATTTTCCAAAGGAGTCGCGACAGGCACAATCTGAAAGCCCACTGATAATATCAATTTGTATAGTATTTTTCGGACTTATTTTGGCACATTTTCACGTTCAAAAACTTCACCTTGGTTTGGTATTCAAACATATTTCACTTAATCATAATTTACGTTGGAAGTTCACTAAAAGCACGTTATGGTTTGCAATTACGTAATCAATCGTTGGGGGTAAGAACACTTCCCTTTAATTTTTAATTGTTGCAAATGTCTGCGCTTGTTGGTGGTAATTGCCCTGAAGATTTGGTTTTTTATGCGGGGCAAAGCCCTGCCTTTCATTTGAATTTTGCGTATAACGAATAGATGTGCGATTTTTTTCGCACACAAGAGTTTTGCCTGTGCGTGACTTCACTTGTGTTAAGTTGAGGAAATGATATTATCATATGGCCGCGCAATTTTCCTTAGCACACGAGCATTATACCTATACATGATATCAATATTATTGGGTATTGTATCCACAATAACCCAGATTTGAAGAAGGGCCCAGTTAAGCTAAGATGAATTGTGACTATATTTCATATTGCATTTTGAGTTATGTACTTGCAGGTTTTCATTGCTAAGTATACACGAATGTCAGGTTACAGTGGGTCAGTAAACAAGGGACTACACAATGTAATCGTTCATTGTGTAGGACAATGTATTGACTAAAGTGTAATCTCTATATTGGGGTGTACTTCTACCAAAGTACAAGAGAAGGCTCAAGGATGGTTAAGGCTTAGATTCAGAATGATAGGAATTTCTCCTAAGTAAAATTCATCAAGTATGGTTTGGAAAAATCGTCGAATTCGTCGAGTATCAGCTTGATACTCGTTGAATTCGTCCTGTATACCTACCCATACCTGTCGAATCCATCTTTTATACTTAGGGTAAATTCACTGAAGAATTTAAAAATCTGTTAAGTAAAATTCACCGAGTATCATCGTGCATACTCGTCGAATGTATATAACGATACTCGCCAAATTTGTCGAATATGCTAAGTGATACACGCCGAATTCGTCGAGTCCAGCCGATGCTACTTCTCTAGATTTTTCCAAGTCTTATTCGTCAAATTTGAAGGCATTTAGTGCATTGAGTCATCTCGATGATATTCGTCGATTGCTGCCTTTGGCGTTGAGTGAACTAAAGACGTTGAGTGCAATGGATTTGAGTGCAACTGTGTTGAGAGCATTGAGTAAATTAGCCTATACTCGACGAATTCATCAAGTATACTAGGTGATACTCGACGAATTCGTTGAGTATGACTCTGCTTTGGCATTGAGTGAATGTTTGTCCCGAGACTGATTTGCCCAAGTCTTATTAATCGTATATCAAGGTACATTCGGCGAGTATACTAGTAATACTTGACGATACTCGATGAATTTGACTTAGGTCATTTTTCAGAATTTTTCAAAATCACTGGTTCGGGTTTCGGCCGGCCATGCACAGTAAATTCTTGGTTTTGTTTTTGCAAGGCTTCTTAAAACCGTTGGAAGGGACTTCTCTATAAATACCTAGAGGATATTTCCTTTCAACCTAATCGTGATTTTGCTCTCAATTTCAACCCTAAAAAATTACTAAAATCGAAAATCATTTGTCCGCTACCGATGCTCTGTTCGATTCGCGAATTCTCCCGATCGGTCGCCGATTACAATGCACTATTCATCTTCATCGACCTCTACATTTGGAATGCCGCAATCTAAAGATCTATACTCCACCAGTTAGTATCAATTGAAGGGTCACAATTCAAGGTCTTCAAGATTTCATTTCTCCAAGTTCTCTAAGATTCATGATCTACTTTTTCGAAGAACGTTGGGGTGAAGACTTGTAATCGTTTGTGTTTTGTAATATTCATTTACTATTGTAGGAGTTTATTCCTCCGAGTTTGTAGATCCAGTTGTGGACCGAGTTTGTAGATCCGGTTGTGGATCGAGTTTGTAGATCCGTTTGTGGATCGAGTTTGTAGATCTGGTTGTGGATCGAGTGGTAGGAGTATCGTCTATGAGTTGTAGGAGTTGCGGCTCCGAGGTGTAAGATTGTGGAAATCTGAGATTGGTGAAGTAGACGAATCTAGCCCTTCGTTGTAGATAGGCGAGGCGGGTAAGTGGACATACCCAACTCAGGGAACCACTATAATTTTTTATGTTTGTGTTCTTGTTTTTTAAAGTGATTTGTATTCCGCGAAAAGACACAAACATCACCTATTCACCCCCGTCTAGGTGATTTAGGTAGACACTAGATACTTTCAATTGATATCGGAGGGGATTTTTGTTCGATATAAGGTTAACACCTTGAACAAGATCCCTATTCTTGCGTCAAGAGATTCCATCTATTAACCATGGACCGAAGCAAAGAAATGTCTTCTATGAAGCTCCCAGTGTGCACAAAGGAAAAATTTCCCATGTGGAAAGAACGAGTAAGGTTCTTCATGGAAGCTGCTGATCCAAGAATTTTTCAGATTATAGAAGAAGGACCACACATACCGACTCAACCATCATCTCTGAATCCTACAATCATGATCCCAAGAAGATGATGGACCAGAATAAGGATGAAATTGCCTTAGTCTCTCTTGATTAGAAGGCAAAGAACATCATCGCAAGTGCAGTAGAAGAATCAATGTGTCAGAATCTATTCCACTATAAATCTGCCAAATAAATTTTGGACTGCCTAGTTGTGCTGATGGAAGGGATAGAAGAAGTCATAGACAACCACAGATCGTTGCTGAATAAGAAATATGAAGCATTCAAGTAAGGATCAAATGACAGTATTGCTGACAACTTCGTAAAGTTCTTTAAGATAGTAAAGGACCTCAGGAACTATGGTCGTAATTTCACCAATGGCGAACTAAATGAAAAGTTTCTCAGATCCCTAACAAAGGAATGAGACACTAAAGTTGTTGCCAACAAGGAGTGTGGAAAATTTCTTGAGACTGACCCTCAGAATCTTTTTAGGAAATTACTCTCCTTCGAACTACAAATGAACACCAGAAAGAAAGATGAGCAAAGAACCCAAACTTCCTGCAAAGAGATGTCAGTATCCATAAAAGCTGAAGGTTCAAGGAAGTCTAAAGCTGTTTCTCCAGTTAGAACTCATGCTCCTAACACCCCAGAAGACTCAGATCCTAGCACATCGGGCTCTGAGCTATCAGATGGGGAGTTTTCTTTCATATCAAAGCAGTTCAAGAAACTTCTCACCAAGAGGTGACAGATGAAGAATCAGTCATCCTCAACTGACTTTAGGAAATCCCATCGTGATGGTGAATGTTCTAGAAAAAGCTACAATCGAGAGGACAGGTAAAAATCGAAACAGAACATACATTCTTCCTCTGACGTTGTGTACTATTGTTGCAATAAGATAGGTCACATGATTGCTGAATGCAAATATAAGAAGAAGGAGGGCTCCAAGAAAGAGGAGAAAAGATCCTTTAGGTGCAAAAGAAAAGAAGAAAAGAGCTTCGTCAATAAGAAGTACAAGACTCTCAGTGATAGCGACTTAAGAGAGCCCATCTCAGAGAATGAGGAAGCCAACTTCGGGTTCATGGCTCAATCAGACGAGGAAGTTGTTGATTCAGAGTATCGTGGGAAGGTAAACTCGCAAACTATACTCTCGGAATCGGAAATGTCCACCAATGGTCACGAAGGCTATTCTTCTGAAGAGGGCGATTCTGAGTTAATGGTTCAACATGAGAACCTTTTGAAGGCTTTTGACAAATGCTGAAAAATAGTCAAAAAGCAAGCAAAAGATATTTCTTCTCTTAAGGTAGTGGAATCAAGTCTAAGGGAGGAAATTGTAGAATTTACTCCTCTCAGAAGTGAAGTTCACTCCTTGCAAGAGGAACTGAAAAGTTTGATTGAAATATTAAGTCTGAAAGAGAAATATCTTGATGAGTTGGAAGAAAAGATTTTGGTGGACAGAAAACTTGTTGAGAGTTTCTCCAAGCCGAAAACTGTTTTCCCTCTCATTGATGAGTTCACAGCTCCAAAGAAGGGTAGTGGTCTTGGCCACATAGTTGGAAAAAGTAGGCTACCAAGAAATCCAGTGCCAAGGAAAAGGGGATGGCTCCTCTAGGTCAACCCTCATTTAGGAAAGTAATCTTTCCGATGAACAAGTTTGACCTTGAGTCATACTACAGTCATCTTGCTAGGACTACCTATGTAGAGCCCAAGAAGAGATACTAGGGATGGACCCATTCCCGAGACTATGGTGCCAGTATTTTTAAGGCACCTTATGAAGAGATAGAACTCAAGAGTTATGGTCCTTATATTCATGCACATAACCATAAAAGGGCACAAAAAGCCAAAAATGTTGTACTTAGGGCAAAGGAGACAGAGAAGACTTGTGTATACTATAATCAAGAGGCTTCCACCTCCAAGTATGTTTCCCTTGCTAGTCCTCACACTCAAAAGGTAAAGCAGGAGTAGAAGAGAAGGTACAACAGGTTTGACTGTTGGTGCTGCGGCAAAATTTGTAATTTTGGCGTAGATTGCTGGTTTAACCCTGCAAATTTTGTAACTCCACAAGTTAACCATGCGAGGCCGACAACTCGCAGAGTCAATGTTCCTAGTTGTGTTAAGTTGACCAGGAACCAAGGACCCAAACATGTTTGGGTTCCTAAGGTAAAATAATTTATGATTGCAAGTATGTCCAAAGGCCAACAAAAATCGTATCTGTTATTTGGGCAGTGGATGCTCTCGGCATATGACCGGGACAAGAAGCCTGCTGCTTGATTTCACCCCAGTCAAAGACGGACCAAAAGTCATCTTTGGATGGTCTGATCGGCGAACTACAAAAGGCTATGGTATGATCTCCAACAGAGAAGCCTCTTTTACAGATGTGGCTTATGTTGAAGGGTTACACCATAATCTTATAAGCATAAGTCAGTTACGTGATAAAGCTACATCGTTGAGTTCTGCAAGGACAAGTGTTTGATAAAATCATCTACAAATTTTGAGACGGTCTTAATAATCAATTGGAGTAGAAATATTTTATGTTTAAATTTTCGTTGCTTAGACAATTCTACACCAGTATATTTTCTTACAAAAGATAGTGCGTCTCTTTGTCACCAATAATATAAGAGATTAGTACATATTAATTTCAAAACAATAAATATGCTATTTTCTCACAACCTAGTGGGAGATGCCCCCAGCATTAAGTGCCTTAAAGAGTGTTCGTGTCACTCATGCCAAATAGGTAAGCAGACAAGGGCTACCTTCAAGGGTATTGCTGAAAAGGATTCTTCAATAAGTTTATACTTACTTCATATTGACTTATTTGATCCTATGCCTTTTCACAGTTTAGGAGGTAAGGTTTATATGTTAGTAATTGTTGATGACTACTCACGTTTTACTTAGGTGTTCTTTCTGAAACACAAGTCAGACACCTTTGACTCTTTCACTAATTTTGTCCGGCAAATTCAGAACGAATTGAACTACTTAGTGGTCAAAATCAGAAGTGACCACAGAATATAGTTTGAGTCTGGTGCCATGACAAAATTTTGTGAAAGCCAAGGTATCTTTCAAGAGTTTTCCTCCCCACACACTCAACAACAAAATCGAGTTGTTGAGAGAAGTAATAGAACCCTAATTGAAGCATGTACAATTATATTGAACGACGCTTCACTTTCGGAGTACTTCTGGGCTGAAGCTGTCAACACAGCCTGTCACATGAAAAACAGAGCACTTATCAACAAAAGCTATCGTAAGACCCCCTATGAGCTATTGAAGGGAAGAAAACCGACTGCGTCCTACTTTAGAATCTTTGGAAGTAAATGCTTCGTACTTAATGTTGGGTACATTGGAAAATGTGTACCTGATTTGGATAAGTCAAACTTAGCTCAATGATATACATCAAGGTGTATTTGATGTTATTTTAAGTTTATATGTGCAGGTTAAGAATGTGCTAAAATGCAAAGAAAAATTTCTAAGTCCATATATCGACACCTGAGAAAGCTGTGTCGACACTTCAGTAAGATTGTGTCGACACTTGGAAATGGCTGTGTCGACATCTCAGTGAATTTGTGTCGACACTGGGAGGCAGTGTCGATACACAGAAATAGTCAGTCGACATCAACTATGTCAACACCGGGAGGCTGTGTTGACACACAGAGGCAGAGTCGACAACAACTGTGTCGATACCTGGAGGCAGTGTCGACACACACTATGTCCTGAATCTACATCATCTGTGTCGACACATAGGACTTGTGTTGACACACAGCTGAGTCTAGACGAAGTTGATTGCTGATGAATGGTGAAGTGTTTGTGTCGACACAAATAATCAGTGTCGACACATTCTCAAGAAGCAGTATCAAGAAGCTGTGTCGACATCAAGGCAGCTATGTCGACACCACCAAAGTCTGTGTCGACACTTAAGTCACTTGTGTTGACACATATTGACAGATGGTCTCGACACATATTGACAGATGGTCTCGACACATATTGACAGATGGTCTCGACACATATTGACAGATGGTCTCGACACTTTATGACAGACAGACTCGACGCTTTGCTGACAAAGACAAAGGCTCAAGATCTATTTGATGACTTGACAGCTGTGAGTTACAACAGGTTTACTGAAGCTGTCAGACTTTTCAAAAATTAGTTATAAACCGGATCAGCAGGTTACCATGGATGAAGTCTATAAATAGATGGATTCAGAAGAAGGATGAAGATATAGATAATAATTAATTGTCACCACTAACACAATTAGAGATTGATCTCTGATCAAGAAAGTACAAGTCACAAAGAAGAAGATCTTTGTTAGAAGATCTAAGGAGAAATTTTGAAGTGATCATCCACTCAGATTAAGTCTAAGTTGAATTCAATCTAGAATTCAGAAGTATCTTCAAGAGGTTTGGAAAGAGAGAGTTTCAGCTATTTGAAGTCAAGAAGGAGACAATCACAGGTCTCTCAAGAAGTAGATACTGAACTATTCTGTCAACAAGATTCAGATCTATTTCTGGAATCTAAGGAGAAAGCTACCAGTCAGTGATATTCAAAGGAAATAAACCCAACTAAGTTAAGATTCAAGAAGCTTTGAAGAAAGCTAAGATCAAGTTTATTTCAGCCATCAGCCTCTTCAAGAAGCTGATTAAGAAAGTTCTTATCCCTTCTCTCTCAACAGGGGTAAGAGGTTATAAAAAATCCTTATCAAATTTTGTAGGATCTATTCATAGATTTGAGTTGTAAGCCTGTTTTTATAAAGGCTAAGCGTAAGAGATTTGTTCTCTGAGTAGTAGGGTTGTTTATGCCTTAGTTGTAGGAGAAGGTATTCTCTGAGTTGTAGGCCTTATGTCAAGGCTGAGGTAGGGCTTGTTAGCCTGAGTTGTAGGAACCTTATAGGGTTCTTAGTTGTAGGAATCCTTCTGGATTCTGAGCTGTAGGATCTGAGGATCTGAGTTAAAGGAAGAAGTTAGGCCGAATCTAGCACACTGCTAGATAGGTGAAGGGGGAAAGTGGATGTACCCAGATCTTAGGGAACCACTATAAATTCTGTGTGTAATCTGTGAATTATGTAGCTGTAGAATCTGTGATTGTGTGTGCTAAGTTTGCTGCAGAATGTTTTTGTTCTATATTACAACATTATAGTTATATTCTGCTTTAAGTTAAAACAAGAATTAGCACCTATTCACCCCCCTCTAGGTGTTTAGGTAGTGTTTAAAGTAAAACTATCAAGTGGTATCCGAGGGAGGTTGCTCAAAGAAGTACTTAACAGTCTGAGTTAGATCTCTAAGGCAGAATCAAGAATTAAGAAAATGGGTTCGTGAGAGAATCACAAGGAACTAGGGTCAATGAAATTACCTATATGCAGGAAAGAGATTTTTGGAATCTGGAAAGAAAGGGTTAGGTTGTTTATGGAGGCCTCTGAGCTAAGGATATATATCACAGTAAAAGAAGGTCCATATATCCCAATGGATGTGTCTGCTCTAGATGAAAATCAGAGAACTCCCAAGGATTTTTCTGAAATGACTAAGGATGAGATTATACTGGCAACTATGGATAAAAGAGCTCAGAATATCATAGTGAGTGCCATATATTATTCTACTTTCCAAAATTTGATTCACTGCAAAATCTCCAAGGAAATGTGGGACACTTTGATTGTCTACATGGAGGGTTCTGAAGAAGTTAGACAAGACAGAAAGTCTATGCTCAATCAAGAATATGAGAGTTTCAGACAAGGTAAGTTTGATAGCATATCTGAATGCTACAAGAAATTCTATAGGATAGTGAATGAACTAATGTCCTATGGAAGGGTCTTCAGTACATATGAGCTGAATGACAAATTCCTAAGATCCCTGACAAAGGATTGGGATACCAACATTTGTGTCATTAGAGAAGTGGCCAAACTAGCATACATTTCTCCTCCAACCTTATTTGGAAAGTTTCTATCATATGAAATGCAACTAATGGCTAGGAAGGAGGAAGAAAGAAATACAAAAGGAGAGCATAAAGAAAGGTCTATGGCCTTCAAGGTTTAAGCCACTAGAAAGAATAGAAGGATATCTCCATCACCTCCTAGGGAAGTCGCTGAAGTTACCTCAGAGAATTCAGACAATCAGAACTCAGATAGCAGTGATTCAGATGCAAATTTTTCTGCCTTTACAAGGAAGTTTCAGAGGTTCTTGGAGAAGAAGTAGTGGAAGTCAAGGACCTCCACATCACAGCCAGTTGATGACTACTATCAAAAGAGAAAATCATCAAGAAAAGAAAAGAGCAGGTCTAAGCCCAGCAAAGCTACAACATCAAAAATTATTTGCTATTGCTGCAATAGGCCAGGACATGTGGTGACTGAGTGTCCAGAAAAGAGGAAGGAGTCAGCATACAGAAAGAAGACTCAACAAAAGGGTAAGAAGGAGAAATCCTTTGTTGCTAAGAAGGAGAAGAGTCTTACAGATCAATCCTCCTCAGAATCAGAATCTGAAGCAGAAGCATACATTGGACTATATGTAGTTAGTAAAGAAGATGAGTTTATGCAATTGCTGAACTCCATCTATGAACAAGAATACCATCAGTACATGGGACTGATGGCTGAATTAGAAGACAATAAGTGCCAGGATCAGCCTGGTCCCAGTAAGTCACAATGTTTGTCTAGTAATTAAGTTTGTAGTACTGGCACAGAGTCAGATACATCTGTATCAAGTTATGTGGATGGTTATGAATCTGAAGGAGAAATTCATCAGTTAATATATGAATATGGGGACTTATTGCAGGCTCTAAAGAAAAGCAAGAACCTGGCCAAAACTAAGGCTAAGGAAATTGCAGATCTTAAGATGATTGCATTTGGATTAGAGAAAGAATTGGATCAGAAAATGAATGAGGTTGCCAAGCTGAAAACAATTACTGTTATTCAGATGGGTACAATCACTTATAAAAATGATCTAATTTGAAGTCTGGAAGTCAGACTTAAAAAGGAGAAAGATTTGGTGGCTAGTTACTCCAAGCCAAAATCTATCTTACCCTTAATAGATGAGTTTGTGGCTCAAAAGGGTAAGGCAGGAATAGGCTTTAAAGGTAACACCAGGGCTGCCCATTTCAAGAGAAAAGGCAAAGCACCATTCCAGCCAGTAAATTTTAAAGTTCTTGTAATTTTTAGAAAGGTACAAGTGCCTTCTAACAAAAATGATCTTGAAAACATTCATGGTTATAATAAGACTGATGTTCTGAGTAACAAGGGTGTTAATGCCAATAAGTAAGCCCATGTTCATAAACCCCATGGTTATAAGAAACCAGTGGGTGTAGCTGTAGTAGCACCAGCACAGAACAAAAATTCTTCTATCAAAAATGTATCTAGACCTAGATACAACAAGTATGAATGCTGGTGCTGTGGCAAGACAGGCCATTTTGCCTTAGACTGCTGGCATAACATAAGTGTCAGGAAGAACAACAGTCTACCAGTTAGAAGAGCTGCTGGTAGATTTAATATGAAGGAAGCTAACTTGAACCAAGGACCCAAGACTTACTTGGGTTCTAAGGGAAAGTAATTCTGTATTGCAGGAAAGTCCAAGTTGTCATGCCCCCATATGGTACTTGGACAGTGGATATTCAAGGCACATGACTGGAACAAAGGGGCTACTGAAAGAGTACACACCTATCAAGGATGGGCCTAAAGTAATCTTTGGTGGATCTGAAAGAGGAATCATCAAAGGATTTGGTAACATCTCTTCCAACCAAATTACCATCACTTAAGTGGCTTATGTAAAAGGTTTAAAACACAACCTGATAAGCATAAGTCAGCTGAGTGATCTAGGATATGACATTTCATTTGTTAAGAATGGATATCATATCAAAAGGTCAAGTGATCAAAAGATCATTTTGACAGGATATAGAAAGAGAAATGTTTATTATCTTGATTTTGGGTGTGAGAACAAAGGTTCTCATATTTGTCTTGTAGCTAATGAGAAAGCATCTAATTGTGTCAAATGGCACAAGAGGCTGGCTCATCTTAACTACAAAACAATTGGCCAACTCTTTAGAAAAGAGTTAGTGAGGAATGGTCCTCAAGTTAAGTGTATAAAGGAAGGGATATGTTCAACTTATTAAAAGGGCAAGCAGACAAAATCCTCATTTCATAGCCTTGAAAACAAGGATTCAGTGAGGTGTCTATACCTCTTACATATAGATCTTTTTGGTCCTATGCCAGTTCATAGTCTAGGTAGGAAGGTATACACTTTTGTGGTTGTAGATGACTATTTTAGATATTCCTGGGTGTTCTTTATAAGACAGAAATATGAAACCCCAAGTGTTTTACATAGTTTTGTCAGAAAAATTCAGAATGAACTGGACAGTACAGTGGTCAAAATCATAAGTGACCATGGCACTGAATTTCAATCTGAAAGTATGACAAGATTGTGTGAAGAGTTTGGGATTTTTCAAGAATTCTCCTCACCTAGAACACCTCAGCAAAATGGTATTGCTGAAAGAAAGAATAGGACATTGATTGAAGCTGGTAGAACTCTATTTAGTGACACTTCTCTCCCAGAATATTTCTGGGCTGAGGCAGTAAACACTGCATGTCATGTGCTCAACAGGGCTTCTATCACCAAGTACCATAAAAAAACTCCCTATGAGATCATGAAAGGTAGAAAACCAAATCTATCCTATTTTAGAATCTTTGGTTGCAAGTGTTATATCCTTAACAATGGCAAGTCTTATCTAACAAAGTTTGCTGCCAAATCCAAAGATGGGATATTTTTTGGGTACAACAATAATAGTAAGGATTATAGGGTCTACAACTTGATTACACAGGTTGTAGAAGAATCTATACATATTGTATTTGATGAAACTAGATTAATCAACAGTGAGTTGCCTTGTAGTTCATGCAGTCCAACAGGTATAAGCAATAGAATGGACAAGCTTTCCATTGTAGAAGGCTCAACTGCAGATGAAGGATTAGAAAATGATTGCTACTGTCCAGGGGGAGTACACGACTCTCTAGAAGCTGATGACAATCAAGAGGTGCAACATAATGATGAAACTAGAGGTGTTCAGCCAGAAGGAATTTTACCTCCAGCTGTAAGACATCTAAAGGATCATCTAGCAAATCAGATAATTGGTGATCCAAGACATGGAGTGCAAACCAGAAGTAGAAATCTGAATACAGTCCTGCACTCAAGTTTTTCATCTCAACTGGAGCCAAAGAAATTTGAAGAAGCTATCCAAGACCAACACTGGATTAATGCTATGCAAGAGGAGCTTAATCAGTTTAGAAGATGCAAGGTCTGGGAGTTGGTTCCTAAACAAAAATACCAAAACATCATTGGTACAAAGTGGATTTTTAGGAACAAGTTGGATGAGAATGGATTTATTGTGAAGAATAAAGCAAGATTGGTTGCAAAAGGATATAGGCAGGAAGAGGGAATAGATTTTGATCAAACATTTGCCCCAGTAGCAAGACTTGAAGCAATCAGAATGTTCCTTGCCTATGCAGCATATCAAGACTTCAAGGTATATCAAATGGATGTGAAATAAGCATTCCTGAATGGTGATAAAAAGAAGAAGTCTATGTAGAGCAGCCATCAGGTTTTATAGATTCTCTTAAACCTAGTTATGTCTATAGACTTAGGAAAGCATTGTATGGGTTAAAGCAAGCCCCAAGGGCTTGGTATGAAACCCTGTCTACTTTCCTTATTGAGAGAAAATTCTCAAGAGGTAAAATAGACAAAACTCTATTCCTAAGGGAATCTAAAGGGAAGATAATCTTAGTTCAGATCTATGTAGATGACATAATTTTTGGGTCTACAGAGAACAACCTTTGCAAGAAGTTTGCCAAACTTATGCAAGGGAAGTTTGAAATGAGCAGTATGGGGGAACTTAAGTTATTCTTGGGACTCAAAGTAAGACAGACTGATGATGGATTGTCCATATCCCAGTCTAAGTTCACAAAGGAGTTAATTAAGAAGTATGGTATGGAATCATCCTCCACCATGAGAACTCCTATGGGAACAAGTATGTCTATATGCAAAGATGATGCAGGTAAACAAGTAGATGAGTCTTTGTATAGAGGAATAATTGGCTCTTAATTATATCTCACTACTAGTAGACAAGACATTATGTATGCAATATGTGTCTGTGCTAGGTACCAAGCATGCCCTAAAGAATCACATTATACTGCAATAAGAGGATTTTGAGTTATCTAAAGGGCACACCTAATCTAGGCCTTTGGTACCCTAGGAATGGAGATTTTCTACTAACATGTTATTCAGATTAAGATTTTGCAGGCTGTAAAGAAGATAGAAAAAGTACTACAGGTACATGCCAATTCCTGGGAGGAAGATTGATATCTTGGAGCAGTAAGAAGCAGACTAGTTTTGCAATATCCACAGCTGAGTCCTAATATGTGGCAGCAGGAAGTTGTTGTGCACAGCTGTTGTGGATTCAATATCAGTTAAGGGACTATGGTATTCAAGTAAGTAGAACACCTTTATTGTGTGATTCTAAAAGTGTCATTTCTATTGCAAACAATCCTGTTTCACATAGTAGGACTAAGCATATAGAGATAAAATACCATTTTCTTAGAGAACATGTAGAAAAAGAAGACATCTCATTAGAATTTGTTAAAACTGATTATCAAATTGCAGATGTATTTACTAAGCCTCTGGATGAAACTAAATTCAATAGATTTAAAATTGAATTAGGAATGCTGACCATAGGTTAGTTTACCAAAAATTGGCTAAGTAAAATTGTGTCGACACATTCAGTAATAAAGTGCCGACACAGAAAAGTTATGTCGACAATTCAGGAAAATTGTGTCGACACAGAGTAAAAGTGTCGACACCTAAGGGACAAAGAGTCGACACATCCAGAAATGTAGTGTCGACACAACCAGAGTAATGGTGTCGACACTTATAGCTTTTGTGTCGACACTTGTAATAAGAGTCGACACAGAATTTCTGATGAACTACTAAGTATCTCCAGTATCGACATATCATCAATTGGTGTCAACACATAGTAGTCAGCACCGTGGTCGAGACAATAGAAGTGTGTGTCGACACTTTTTAACAGTGTCGACACTTTTTAGATAGTTTTTGCCTGCCTTTTGATCTTCTTTCATTAGAAGGGTATAAATAGGTCAAGAACTTATTCTGTCGACACGCTCACCAGGGTTTCAAGATAAAAATTTTGTGTCGACAATCTCCCTTCTCTCCAACCAAGCTTTCTCTTCATTCCAATGGCACCCAAGGTTGAAGACAACGTCAATGAAGGATATGAGTTGGTTAGGCATGCATTCGACGATGCAGACTCAGAGATAAAACATGTCATTTCACTTCTTGCAGAAAACGGATTAGAATATCTTGTCTCTGAACCTACTAAGATATGGAAGAAAGAAGTATTCAAGTTCTATACTACTGCATCACTGGACTCAACTGGGTTGAAGATCAAATCCACTGTATATGGAGAAAAAGTCAAGCAATCTCAAAAAAGGTTGAGCAAGATTCTCCGTCTTCCTAGAATACATGAGGAGGAAGAGGTGCCAGCCTCAAGGACCAGGGAGGCGCTTCAATGGTGTGGATTGGATCCAACCATAAAAATAGTATCTGCCATCAACAGGAAGGGCATGAATCAGCAGGGGAAATTCATGTCTGAAATAATAGGTAAAGTGATCTTATGTAAACCAGGTGGCCATGTTAGGATATCAGCTTATATGTTCAGCCTGATGACAAGGGTAATCTTTAAAATTCAAACCAATTAGTCTGCAGTACTGTTTGATAAGATTAAAGAAGGAATCAAGAAGCCAAACTTAGCTAGGATCATGAGTTTGTACCTGGCTGGAATAATTCCAGAGGTCTTGTAACAGATTCCTGGATCAAAGATAAACAACATGAGGAGAATGGACATAAGGTTATTCTCCAGGTGGAATAGAGTTATTTCAAAAGAGATGCTTGAGCATGGTCATGAAGATGCACAAAACAAGGAAGAGCAAGTTAGAGAACAAGTTCAAGATCTGACTGTGACTACCCAAGTCTGGGAAGAGACTATATCTGCACAGGTGCAGGGGAGCCAATTACTGCACATTTGCAAGGGGAGACACATTCTGAACAAGTGCAAGAGGAAGAAAGAATAAATTTATCAGAGGACATTGTTCCTCAAACTGATCTTGATATTTCTGGAGTTGCTGCTACTACTGAGAAAGTACAATCTCCTGCTCTTACACAACAAGAATTCACTCTTGAAGAGCTATTTCCTGATCTTGGAGGAGAAGCAGATAAAATGGAGACCCTAAGATTTGAGGGGGAGCAAGTAGGGGTTGAGGGGGAGCAGGTTGATATAGAAGGAAGAACAACAAGTAGCTGAGAAAGAAATTTCTTCCACTCCGTAAGAGAGGGTTAATATTGATAGTTCTTCAGAATCTGAGCATGAAGAAGTTAGGGAGGCAAAGAAGAGAAAATTAATGGTCTTTAAGAGAAGAAGTCAAAGCTATAAGCAGGCTTTACAAGCTACTCCTTCCCAATCAGCACCTGCAAATGATTACAACAAACTTTTTGTGGATTTACAAGTCAAAATGGATGAGCAGAGATTGGTTCTTGAAAAGTATCTGGATGAAAGTCATAAGGCTCTTCAATTTGATCTGGCACAAGATATAAAATCTATAAGATTTGAAGTTAATCAGAATAAAAGAGAGATGACAGATTGCTTCCACAAGGGAGGCATTGCTGTGGTATTTCTTGTAAAGCAACAAGCAGAAATAAAGAAGCAAGTGGATGAGATGGCTATCAAACAAGGCTATGTCCTTGAAAATCAAATAAGAATGAAAAACAATCTGACAGAATCTCACAATGTCATAGTAACTGAGTTTACAAATACTGTTATTGCCATGATTGAAACAAGGGCTAAGGAGAAGGAGGAATTTGATCAGAAGCTAAAAGAGGCATTGGATTCTGTTAAGTCAGCTATTTCAACATCTCAGAAAACTATCTCTGATTAGCTCCTAAAGTAAAAAAAAATTATAAAGATTTTGTAAATTATCTTGATGATTAGGTAAGCTTTCAAAAATATGGTAAAACTTTTCTTACCTTAAATTTTTTTAAAAAAACTAGTGTCAATTCTCTTGTTACTCAGGAGAGGTTTCAAAAAGGTGATTTAAGATAGCACATTACCAGAGAAGTCATAAAGGGGGAGAGGGTATTAGTCTATGCTGGCTCTGAACATGTAAAATGGATAACCAACAGTATCAGAGCCACTCTTGGATATCCATCCTTGTGTTATAATGATAAAATGGCTGAGTCAGGGGTGCAACCAATTCTACTTGAAGGTAATCAACCTGAGGTTGCCCAAGTTATTTACCCCCTGCAGATCTTGACATGATTCATCAGTAAGTGCAGACTATGTACAGCCCTCCACAGGAAGTTACAAATGTTATTCTTGAAAAGGTGGATATGCAAGATGCTGTTATCAAATCTGAGCAAGATGCTCAGTTATCAAAGAAAAGATTCATAGAGCAAGCTGAGCTAAAGCCAGACTTTGAGCAATGGAGCCCCACATCAAGGAATATCATATTAACTGCATTGAAAGCTGTCAAAGACCAAGTACATGAAAGGGGTAAATGGTACAATGAGCAAGAATGGCAAAGTATGAAGCCAGACAAGAAGCCATACTTCAACACAGGAGAAAGGCTAAGAGTGGGAAGCTACCTCCTAATGCTCAGGAGCCTAGCAAGTATTTTTCCAAGCCTTTTCATTATTTTGAAAGGCAAAGGATCAAGGCTGAGGCGCAGAAAAAGACTGATTTGAAAGACAAGAAGCACATGGAAGATACAGAACCTTATGTGCAGCCTCAGATTAAATCTGGAAAAGGGATAGTCATCAAGGAGTCAGCCTAGCCTTAGTCTAAGTTTTTTTTTGTCCAAAAACTATGTAAATTGTTTGTTTGTTAGATAAATCAATGTAAACATTTTGTAATAAACATTTTTGAGTTGATATACAAAACATTGTTCTGTGATCATTTACTTTTACATCTTTATTCTGTGATGTAACTATGATATGTGTTTTGTTTATTAAGTACCCTGTAATATAATGCTTATGTACATCATCTTCTTTATTTTCTAAGTGGTGTATATCATTAGCTAAAGGGTTATGACTTCTCCAAATAGGAGGAGATTGTTGGGTACATTAGAAAATGTGTACCTGATTTGGACAAGTCAAACTTAGCTCAATGATATACATCAAGGTGTATTTGATGTTATTTTAAGTTTATATGTGCAGGTTAAGAATGTGCTAAAATGCAAAGAAAAATTTCTAAGTCCATATGTCGACACCTAAGGAAGCTGTGTCGACACTTCAGTAAGATTGTGTTGACACTTGGAAATGGCTGTGTTGACACCTCAGTGAATTTGTGTCGACACCGGGAGGCAGTGTCGACACACAGAAATAGTCAGTCGACATCAACTGTGCCGACACCGGGAGGCTGTGTTGACACACAGAGGCAGAGTCGATAATAACTGTGTCGACACCTGGAGGCAGTATCAACACACGCTATGTTCTAAATCTACATCAACTGTGTCGACACATAGGACTTGTGTTGACACACAGCTGAGTCTAGACGAAGTTGATTGCTGATGAATTGTGAAGTGTTTGTGTCGACACAAATAATCAGTGTCGACATATTCTCAAGAAGTAGTATCAAGAAGCTGTGTTGACATCAAGTCAGCTATGTCGAAACCACCAAAGTCTGTGTCGACACTTAAGTCACTTGTGTCGACACATATTGACAAATGGTCTCGACACATATTGACAGATGGTCTCGACACATATTGACAGATGGTCTCGACACATATTGACAGATGGTCTCGACACTTTATGATAGACAGACTCGACGATTTGCTTACAAAGACAAAGGCTCAAGATCTGTTTGATGACTTGACAGCTATGAGTTACAACAGGTTTACTGAAGCTGTCAGACTTTTCAAAAATTAGTTATAAACCGGATCAGCCGATTACCATGGATGAAGTCTATAAATAGATGGATTCAGAAGAAGGATGAAGATATAGATAATAATTAATTGTCACCACTAACACAATAAGAGATTGATCTCTGATCAAGAAAGTACAAGTCACAAAGAAGAAGATCTTCGTAAGAAGATCTAAGGAGACATTCTGAAGTGATCATCCACTCAGATTAAGTCTAAGTTGAATTCAATCTAGAATTCAGAAGTATCTTCAAGAGATTTGGAAAGAGAGAGTTCCAGCTATTTGAAGTCAAGAAGGAGACAATCATAGGTCTTTCAAGAAGCAGATACTGAACTATTCTGTCAACAAGATTCAGATCTACTTCTGGAATCTAAGGAGAAACCTGTCAGTCAGTGATATTCAAAGGAAATAAACCCAACTAAGTTCAGATTCAAGAAGCTTTGAAGAAAGCAAAGATCAAGTTGATTTCAGCCATCAGCCTCTTCAAGAAGCTGATAAGAAAGTTCTTATCCCTTCTCTGTCAACAAGGGTAAGAGGTTATAAAAATTCCTTATCAAATTTTGTAGGATCTATTCATAGATCTGAGTTGTAAGCCTATTTTTATAAAGGCTGAGTGTAGGAGATTTGTTCTCTGAGTGGTAGGGTTGTTTATGCCTGAGTTATAGAAGAAGGTATTCTCTGAGTTGTAGGCCATGTGGCAAGGCTGAGGTAGGGCTTGTTAGCCCTAGTTGTAGGAACCTTGTAGGGTTCTGAGTTGTAGGAATCCTTCTGGATTCTGAGCTGTAGGATCTGAGGATCTGAGTTAAAGGAAGAAGTTAGGCCGAATCTAGCACACTGCTAGATAGGTGAAGGGGGAAAGTGGATATACCCAAACCTTGGGGAACCACTATAAATTCTGTATGCAATCTGTGAATTCTGTAGCTGTAGAATCTGTGATTGTGTGTGCTAAGTTTGCTGCAGAATGTTTTAGTTCTATATTACAACATTGTAGTTATATTCTACTTTAAGTTAAAACAAGAATTAGTACCTATTAACCCCCCCCCCCCCCCTCTAGGTGTTTCGGTAGTCTTGAAAGTAAAACTATCACTTAATAATGGGAAGTATTACCGCACGAAGTTTAGTTAAAAATGTTTCTGGGAAGGTATTTTTGTAGGTTACAGTAGCCATAGTAAGGCATATAGGAATTTCAATAAGAAAACTCTGGTGGTAGAAGAGTCAATCAATGTTGTATTTGATGAGACAAGACTGCTCCAAAGTAGCTCGTTTAGCATTATTGGTGCAGATGTAGGTACCAAGTTCAAGGAACTAATCTTGGATGAAGCTGTCAAGAAAGAAGCTCCTAGCTCGGTCAAGATTGTCGATCCAGGCTTGGTTAATGAAGAACCACTTGAGAAAGAATTGCCTCAACCTCCAAAGGATGCACCAAATGCTGCAGAGCCTGCTGATGAGAGGGAAAGAAATATAGGGTTTAGACACCTAAGAGATCACCCAATTGATCAAATCATTGGAGATTCAGGAGAAGGCGTAAGAGGTACAACTAATGAGATTATGTATCTTAGTTTTCTATCTCAGCTTGAGCCGAAGAATTTCGAAGAAGCAAACAACGATGCTTCTTGGATTTTGGCAATGCAAGAGGAGCTCAATAGGTTTGAAAATTGCAAAGTCTAGGAGTTGGTACCCAGGCCCAAGGGACAGAACGTGATCAGCACCAAGTGGATATTCAGAAACAAGCTAGACGAAAATGGAGTCATTATCAAGAATAAAGCCAGGCTTGTAGCTCAAGGATACAGATAAGAAGAAGGGATCGACTTCGACTAGACCTTTGCTCCAGTGGCTAGGCTCGAGGCGATCAGGTTGTTTCTTGTGTATGTTGCCCTTAAAGGCTTCACCGTCTACCAAATGGACGTGAAGTCAGCATTCCTCAATGGGAATCTGAAAGAGGAAGTATACGTAGCGCAACTCCCAGGTTTTGTTAATCCCAATTTCCCTGATCATTTTTAAATAAAGCTCTATACGGTTAAAAGCAAGCTCCTCGAGCTTGGTATGAGAAGTTATCTAGCTTTCTTCTTGAGAACAAGTTCACAATAGGAAATATAGATAAGACATTATTTCTTAGGAAAGTAAAAGGCAAGATTCTGCTAGTGCAGATCTATGTCGACGACATCATATTTGGCTCTACAGAAGACAACCTTTGCAAGAAGTTCTCCAAACTTATGCATGGAAAGTTTGAAATGAGCTATATGGGAGAGCTGAAGTATTTCTTAGGACTTCAGGTGAAGCAATCTGAAGATGGAATTTTCATCTCTCAGACAAAGTTCACCAAGGAGATTCTTAAGAAATTCGGAATGGAGAATGCAACCTCTATTAGGACTCCAATAGGTTCAACTGTGTCTCTGGACAAGGATGAGAAAGGGAAACCTTTTGATGAAACCAAGTACAAAAGCATAATTGGATCCTTACTCTACCTCACTGCAAGTAGACTAGCTATAAGGTTTTAAACATGCATCTACGCTAGATTTTTGGTGAACTCAAAGGAATCTCATTACGTTGCAATAACGCAAATTTGAAGATACCTTAAGGGTACAGCCAATCTTGGCTTATGGTACCTGAGAAATAATGATGTCGAGCTAATTGGTTTTTCAGATACTGATTTTGCAGGAAGCAGGGATGATAGGAAAAGCACTTTCGGGATGTGACAATTCCTCAGAAGATGGCTTATCTCATGGAGCAGTAAGAAGCAAAATTGTGTGCCAACTTCTATGGCCCGTCAGAGTATATCTCTGCGGGTAGTTGTTGCGCACAGCTTCTATGGATCCAAAATCAACTGGAAGACTACTACCTGAAGTTTCAAGAAATTTAGATGTATTGCGACTCATCTAGTGCAATAGCGTTCGCGGATAATCCAGTCTTTCACAGTCAAACAAAGCACATCGAGGTGTGATACCACTTCATCCGGAAGCAAGTGGAGAATAAGGACATAGCCCTCAGATATATCCCGATGGATAAGCAGATCACGGATATCTTTACAAAGTCGCTGAATGAGGCCAAGTTCTCGTTGATCAAAATGAAACTAGGCATGGTAAACATTGACCCATGAAGAAAGCCAAGCAAGCAGAAACTCACTCAGGAATTATTTCACAAAGTCAGAAAATTGTCCCAAGGCAAATTCGTTGAGTATTGGAGCTCAAGTCTCCGATTAATCAGATGTTCAAGACAAACTCACTGAATCGAACTCGACTACCAGTGATTCTCGCTGAATTCAACTTAGGAAAAAAATAAAAACTTCTATATTGGATCCGAAGAGCCACGAATTCAGATATGCACCTTCTAGACAATTTTAAAATTATATATATATATATAGTCAAGGGGGAAACTGCACATCCTAATTTGATGAAACCCTCAAGCCGACTCGCCGAATCAGAAATCACGACCGTTCGGCTCCTGCAACAACTGGATCCTCTTTCTCCTGTGGACTAGGGTTCGTTCTTTGCTCGATTAGGGTTGTGAACGACTTCCTAACCCTAGACGACAGTACAACAAGGCTTTCCCGATGATTTCTTCTCGTGGTGTGTTCCCGAAACTGTGCTATCATTGATTCCAACAGTTGCCGAAATCCAATCTACAGCAGTACAGAAATCATACTACAGCGTTCTCGATTTTCCATGGCTCCTCGAAGCACCAGTGAATTGCTAGGGGAGGAGAACTTGTTCGCACATGATTTGCCTCTAGCTCTGATGAATTCCGCAATATTATCCTCATGTTGAAGACCGCTGAACTCTCCTTCATCCTAGAACATCCATGCAAGGTTCTGGACAAGGAAGTTCTTGAATTCTTCCATAATATGAAGCTCCGTCATGAAGACACAGTCATCAAGAGCAAGGTTAAAAAGACCAAAGTAAATGTGAAAGCGTCACTTCTCTCCAGGTACTTGCGGCTTCCTACATGTGATGAGGCCGATTACCTTGACGAGGATGTCTTCTCCAGAGCTCTTCTATTCTGTGGATTTCCCCGAGGTACAAAAGCAGTTAAGCGCAAAGGGATGAATGAAGAAGGCAAGCTTCTCTCCGACATCATGGGTAAAGTGTTCTTGTGCAAGTCTGGGTCCCACGACTATCTCTCCACAGAGATTTTCAAGACCCTTATTGCCATCATCTGCAGAAAAAGGATGTATTGGGGTGCATTTTTGAGAAGATTAAGGACAGCCTTCGCACACCCAACTTTTGGAGGATTATCAACTTGTGCCTGAATCAGCTGGATGGTGACAGGTTTGATATGACCAAAGGTGTGCCTATCCATCACCTCAAGAAGATCGACTCATCTATATTCTCATGGTGGGATAGGAGGATCACTAGGCTAGGGGATCCCCAGATTTTGCTATGGAGGCGATAGAGCATGCTCCTGATGTCAGGATTACCTCTCCACACCCTAGTGAAATTCCTGAGAGTTTGAGTGTAGGAATCGAGGGGGAGACAGTAGTTACACAAGTGGCCACTCCAAGTGTGACCTTGAGTGGTTCTTTCGAGGCAGTGACAGATGCTCCAGCCATAGAGATCACGGTACCAGATATTCCAGCCGCTGATGCTGAGTCTGAGTCTGTTGAAGATGATGTTGTTGTTGATTTGAATGATAAGGATGTTGCTGATGAGGATGTTGTTGATGATGCAAAAGAGATAATGATTGATTCTGATAAGTCAAAGTCTACTGCTGCTGATGTTGGTTCTGAGCTAGTGCTAGTGTAAAACATGATAGTCCCTCTCCCAAAAATTGTTTCTGCTTCATCTTCTGAGGGGGAGGTGACTAGGCCTTCTATATCAGTTGCAACATAGGTTTCCAAGCTTATGCGCAACTTGGAGAAAAGGATAGGCAAGATGATAGATGCACCTCCTACTACTGTAGAGGAGGTTTTGGTTCTTTCTGACGAGGAGGGAGATGCAAAGGAGCAGACTCCAGCTCTAACTGTCACTGCAGATCATGTAATAACTTCTAGATCTCATTTATCTCCGATAGATGAGTCTTCCAGTGAGGATCTTCCCAGCACTCTGATACTAAGGACTCCAGTTTTGACTGCTGATAGTACACTTCTGTAGATCATAGAGGCAATGCTAGTTAAGCAGGAAGCATATTTTGATTCTTCAATGAAGAAAGTAATGAAGAAGGTAAAAGAGAAAGAAAAAGACCTGAACAAAGGCCTAGCTGAGGTTAACGTAAGATTTGATAAGCTAGATGCCAAGTTAGACTCCTTGTTTATCCAAGGTGGAAAAGAAGTTGAGTTTGTTATGAAAGGATTAGAAAGAAATCAGAAAGTTATGTGCAATTTTGATACTAATGCAAAAATAATGATTGAAGAGCACAATAATTCAATGACTCATTATGATGATAACATGCAAGCTTATGCAAATGCTCTGGCTGAAGTAGTCAGAAAGGGGGAGGATTCCTTGGAAGCTAAGGTGGCAGCTAAGGTCACCGCGCTTGAAGAAACGATGCTTGCAAATTTCAAAGGTGTAAACGACTATAACTATGATAACTATGTGTGACTTCATAGTCAGTTGACAAGATCTCAAGTACCTATTGTTTCTGTACCAGCACATGATGAGACTCATCCTTCCAAGGATTACCCCCAGTACTAGTCAGACACACAGGATTTTTCTCAGGTTTGTGTTGTTGCTGCTACTGCTGCTAAGGCTCTAGAGCTAGAACTTGTTGAAGACTTCCCTTATCTAGTTTACAAGCGAAGAAGATATGGGGAAGGCCCGTCTGCAATAAGGTCATAGCCGGTTCGAGTATAACCTAGCAAAGAAATGGAAGAGGTGTAGAGTCCCATATCTAGAGGTATTATATTGGATACATTCTCCTTGGTCGACCTTGGTTGTGAGAAACGTGAACTGTACTACGACCAAGAAGAATGAAACAAATACAAGTTGGCATACACAAAAAGAAGGATACACTTCAGAAATCATAGAGATACTGATCTGATGCCTCCAACCCCTCCAAATTATTATCCAAAGCCAAGAGCTTATTTTGACAGACAAAGGCAGAAGGGTTAGCGTAGGCTAGAAAAATAGTTATATTTTGTGTTGAGTTGTGGGTCCCCCCCCCCAAATAATGAACAATTTGATATATGTATATATATGTATGATTTTATGATTGACTGTGAATGCGCTTTCTAATTTCAATTTCATTTATCATCTAAATTCTTAATGTGTTATTATTTTTTGTATGTACAATTCACCTTAACTTATAGGGTTCTGATTTCTTCAAATAGGAGGAGATTGTTAGGTATTGTATTCATAATAACCTGGATTTGAAGAATGGCCAAGTTAAGCTATGATGAATTGTGACTGTATTTGATATTGCCTTTTGAGTTATGTACTTGCAGGTTTTCACTTCTAAGTACACACCAATGTCAGGTTATAGTGGGTCTGTAAACACGGGACTACACAATGTAATCCTTCATTATGTAGGACAATGTGTTGACTCACGTGTAATCTCTCTATTGGGGTGTACTTCTATCCCAAGTACAAGAGAGGCTCGAGGATGGCCAAGGCTTAAGATTCAGAATAACAGGAATTTCTCCTAAGTAAAATTCGTCGAGTATAGTTTGGAATACTCGTCGAATTCGTCGAGTATCAGCTTGATACTCGTCAAATTCATCGTGTATACCTACCCATACCCGTCGAATCCATCTTTTATACTTAGGGTAAATTCGCTGAAGAATTGAAAAATCTGTTAAGTAAAATTCGCCGAGTATCGTCGCGCATACTCGTCGAATGTATCTTACGATACTCGCTGAATTCGTCGAATATGCTAAGTGATAAACGCTGAATTCGTCGATTCCAGTCGACGCTACTTCTCTAGATTTTTCCAAGGCTTATTCGTCGAATATCAAGGCATTGAGTGTGTTGAGTCATCTCGATGATATTTGTCAATTGCTGCCTTTGGCATTGAGTGAACAAAAGGTGTTGAGTGCAATGACGTTGAGTGCGTTGAGTCATTTAGCCAATACTCGACGAATTTGTCAAGTATACAAGGTGATACTCGATGAATTCGTCAATTATGACTCCGCTTTGGCGTTGAGTGAATGGTTTGCCAGAGACTGATTTTCCCAAGTCTTATTCGTCGTATATCAAGGTACATTTGGAGAGTATGCTCGTGATACTCGACGAATTTTACTTAGGTAATTTTTCCAAAATTTTCAAAATCGCTGGCTCGGGTTTCGGCCGGCCACGCACAGTAAATTCTAGGTTTCGTTTTTGGAAGGCTTCTTATAACCGTTGGAAGGAACATCTCTATAAATACCTAGGGGATATTTCCTTTCAACCTAATCGTGATTTTGCTCTCAATTTCAAACCTAGAAAATTACAAAAATCGGAAATCATCTGTCCGCCACCGACGCTCTGTTCGATTTGCAAATTCTCCCAATTGGTCGCCGACTACTGTGCACGATTCATCTTCATAGACCTCTATGTTTGGATTGCCGCCATCTAAAGATCTATGCTCCTCCAGTTAGTATCCATTGAAGGGTCACGATTCAAGATCTTCAAGATTTCAATTATCCATGTTCTCCAAGATTCAAGATCTACTTTTTCGAAGAACGTTCGGGTGAAGACTTGTAATCGTTTGTGTTTTGTAATATTCATTTACTGTTGTAAGAGTTTATTCCTCCGAGTTTATATATCCGGTTGTGGATCGAGTTTGTAGATCAGGTTGGGGATCGAGTTTGTAGATCCGTTTGTGGATCGAGTTTGTAGATCCGATTTTGGATCGAGTGGTAGGATTGTCATCTTCGAGTTGTAGGAGTTGCGGTTCCGAGGTGTAGGATTGTGCAAATCTGAGATTGGTGAAGTAGACAAATCTAGCCCTTTGTGGAAGATAGGCGAGCCGGGTAAGTGGATGTACCCAACTCGGGGAACCACTATAAATCTCTGTGTTTATGTGCTTATTTTTTAAAGTGATTTTTATTCCGTGAAAAGACACAAAGATCACCTATTCACCCCCCCCCCCCTCTAGGTGATTTAGGTAGATGCAAGATACTTTCAAATATAATTTTGATCATCGTGATTGTCGAATTTGCCGAGTTGACACAACCCCTTGATCGCACGATAGTGTGGATTTTTCATGCATAATTTGTTTGGATATGCACATTCGTAACGCCAAAATTGGTGTCCTGCCCTAGCTCATTTATTTTCTTCATGCACAGTTGTTCCAACAATACAAGAATAAATGCACGAGTAGCGCTTTTTGTCTAAAAAATTAATAATTATTTTTCGCCCGTATGATCCCTTCTCGTATGGGTATTTTCAACCGTGTGTGAGGAGAATCACACGAGCTATCCTTGAACCTTAATAAACTATGTTCTGACCAAGCTAAAGCATTTTCTTAGTACATGGTTATTCCAACTATGAGTGAGTAAAATCATACAAGCCCAATATTGCTCTATTTGAAACTCTAACGGAACTAAAATTGCTTATTTTACACGTACAGTCATGCTATCGAACATGCGCGACCAATTTTTAACGATTATACTATTTAAGCATAGGATTTTGCCTTTCGAGCCCTAATTTAAGCTAATCCGGATGGAAACAGTCATAACACATTCCTCTCCATGGATCTAGCTTAAGCTTGCAAATTCGATCACAAGAATGCCTTGATAGCTTCCCTTTAGGACTAGATTAGCCTTGCCCTTGCTCTCCTATTCTTCTCCTACCTTCTTCTTTCTAAAGATCCAAGAGTGAGAAAATTAGAAATTAGGAATTTTCTCAACTAAAGCTTTTATCAAAAAGCTACCGCCGCATGGTACCTAACTACCATCACGCGGTAACTTAGGCAGTGGCCACTTGGCCCAATCGGTGGTGCTCTGCCGCCCAAAGATCGCTTTACACTTATCTATCACGTGTCAGACTACCGCCAGTATTACCTCTATTTTCGGGTTGTACCATCCAGAGATAAAGGTCGAATAAATTCATTGGCTACCGCCACGCAGTATCACACCGCTGCTAAGCGGTACCTTCTAGAGACGCTGTTCTTTTAAATCAGTTGGATACCTCCAGCACTAGAACTACAACCTGGTGGTAATCTCCATTGACAAACTTCCCGTTATTTTCAGTAAATTTGGGGCATTACAAGATGAACCGAGTGTTCTAATCGGTCCATCCACCTCAAATTTAGGTGATCCTTCTTACTCTGTTGATATATACGCAGTACTACCATGTTTTTGGGGGATTGCTACAGATATTCTCATCAGAATATCTATTAATCTATGTGATGTCATAGTGGAGTTCCCTCTCCTACTGCAATCGTTATTTTATTTAGTGTCCAACCTTTAAGGGGGGTGAATAAGGTTTTACGAGTTAATTAAAAATTCGAATTATTTTGGTCCAGAAAAACTAGTTTGGGAAGCTACCGTAGGGCGCTAGATTTCTTGCTCGCAGCTGTAGGTCACAGACCTCTTTTTACTGAATGAATTTTTTCTTGGAGAAGCACACACCCTTCAGAGATCTACCAGCAAACAATCACAACATCACACGCAGAATGAAGCGCAAGAAATAATTTTATTCAATCAGAAACAAAAATTGGTTTACAATTACAAACATGAGATCTCCATGATGCCAGAGATTGGAGGCAGTGAATGACAAATATATTTTAGTTTCTATACTGACCCACTACCAGGACCGATTAACTCTCTCCATTTCCCTCCAAGAAAGGTTTTCGAGTCGGCCCTTCAATAACGCCCCTGATTTTCCAATGTTTATTTTAATTCCTTTAGTGGTGTATTTTTGATGTCAGGGCATTACGGTGACGCGTAGTTGACGGGTATCGTTGTTGGAACGTGACTTTTGCTCGTTGGTATCCGTGGTTTTGACTTAGAATATTAGCATGGCTAATTCCTCGTGTATTTTTGAAATTTCCCTTGCGAACCGGGTTTATTTTGGAACTTGGTGGAGCCTTTTAAGGATATTTGGTGTTTTGACTTCGAGGAGTTTTTACCCAAGTTTGGGTTGTTGGATTCTAATTTCAACTTCGCCATTAGTTTTGTGGCATTAGTATTTAGCCTCGGTGTGAATTTTGTAGAAATCCGAGTTGATTTGAGTTTTGGTCATTTGAACATTTAAGTAATAATAATAATAATATATTATTATTATATGATATATATAAATACTTATAATTGGAAACCCTATTCATTATCTTTTTCCCCAAGCCATCAGACCGAATTACGGGAGAAAGTAGGCAACAGATATCGTGAGGCCTTCGGCCGCCGACTATAGGTGTTCCGGTGATCGGAATCGTCGACGGAGGTTAGATCCGGAAAGCTCTCGCCGAGATCTACGCATTGGTGGTAGGTATTTTTGTTTTCTCGGACCTTTTGGAATTGAGGTGAGTGGACCTAACCTCTCATTTTGTCCAAATATCTCCAAATCACGTTGTTACACTTTCTTTTTGGTGGATCTGTGTTATAGAGTATTCGGAAAGTTGAGATGGGAAGTTGATCTCCCTCTCACATCTCTGACGAAGAAGGAGACTCCATTTGTTTGGACGCCATGGTGTGAGGCTTCCTTTCTGGAGCTGAAGGTTTGGCATACCTCGGCCCCTATCCTTTCTTTTCCATCTGGGAAGGAAGGATTTCAGGTCTATACTGACGCATCATATCAGGGGATGGGTGCCGTTCTGATGTAGAATAAACACATGATGGCTTACGCCTCCCGTTAGTTGAAGAAACATGAGCAAAATTATCTGGTGCATAACTTGGAGATGGGAGCGGTTATCTTTGCCCTGAAGATCTGGCGACACTACCTCTACGGGGTCCACTGCGATATATTCTCAGACTACAAGAACCTGAAGTATGTGGACACACAGAAGGAGCTAAACATCAGGAAAATACGCTGGGTAGAGTTTTTGTCGGACTATCAGTATACCATGCACTATCATCCCGGGAAGGCAAATGTGGTAGCAGACGCTCTGAGCCGGAGAGAAACTATATCTGGAGCAGGGCCTCAGCTGATGGCTATGGAGTTGGTGCAGATTTTTGAGGAGATGTAGATATCTCTGGTGTCCGAGGATAATCAAGAGCTATATAGGGAGTACCTGTCATCGATGATTGCCACCGACGACATTCGGGCTCGCATCAGGGGCGGGCAGAGGATAGATACGAGGACAGAGCTGATATTAAGGGCCTTGGAGGAAGGCACGGTAGGGGATTACTCTCTAAGATATGGAATGTTATGCTTTATAGGCCAGGTTTATATACCGGCAGGAGGCCGAGTTCGGGAAGATATCATGACAGAGGCACACGGTAGCAGATATTCAGTGTACCCAGGGATTACAAAGATGGCAGTAGACATGAAGATGACGATGTATTGGACGGGCATAAAGAAGGATATTACATACTTCATTACCCATTTCGAAGCTTGTCAGCTCGTAAAGGCGGAGTGCAAGAGCCCGACCGGATTACCACAATCACTACCAGTGCCGGAATGGAAGTTTGAGGACATAGCCATGGATTTTATACATGGGCTACCCCGATCTTATGCGGGGAATGATTCAATTTGGGTGATCGTCGATATACTGACGAAAGTGGCCAGATTTATTCCAGTTGAGAAGGACGCTCCAGTCAGTGTTCTACTGCGGAGGTTCATCGAACAGTTTGTTCGTTATCATAGAGTGTCCAGGATGACCGTGTCAGATCGGGATGGACAGTTTACATTCAAGGAGTGGAGGTCGGTTCAGACTTATCTAGGTTCTCAGTTGACGTTATGCACGACTTTCCACCCTCAGACAGATGGGCAGACGGAACGCACCAGCCGGACATTGGAGGATCTTCTACGCCTATGCATTTTGGACATTGGCGAGCCATGGGAGAGACTCTTTCCAGTGATCGAGTTCTCGTACAACAAAAGATATCAGCCCAGCATAGGCATGGCCCCTTACGAGGAATTATATGGACGGAGGTGCAAGACCTAACTATCTTGGATCAAGGATGAGGATCTGAAGGAACTCGGCTCGGAGTTCGTGGAGGACACAAATGCTCAGGTGAGATTGATCTGGGATAGGATGTTGGAAGCCCAGAGTAGGCAGGCCAAATACTACGATGCACGATATCGTCAGGTAGAGTTCCAGGTGGGAGACTAGGTTTTCTTGAAGATACGGCCGATGCATGGAGTCTCGCGGGTTCGCAGGAAGAAAAAGCTCAGTCCGAGATATATGGGGCCTTACAGGATCCTGGAGTGAATCGGCCCCCTGACTTATAGACTGGAGCTTTAAACGTAGTTAGTGGGGTTTCACGAAGTCTTCTATGTCTCTTCACTTTGAAGGGCTCTACTATGCCTTGAGCAGCTGATTTCCACCACAGACAGCCCAGTAGCCTCAGATCGATCAGTCAGCATGGTGCCGATCAGGATCGATGATACAGTGGTGCGGGTCTTGTGACGCAAGAAGGTTCCGCTAGTCAAGGTCCTGTGGAGAAATCATGGTCAGGTGGAGCGCACTTGGGAGCCACAGGACTTGATGCATCAAAAGTACCCAGATCTCTTCGAGTCAGGTATACTTTCAAATCCTAGGGATGTTATATACTTTTTCTTCAGTAGAATTCCCGTAGGCCTAAACTTAATTTCAGGGACAAAATTTTAATTTTTATATATTGGGATTTGTAACATCCCTCAAACAACTAGACCCCTAGGAGTGATTTCGTCATGACTAGGTCATGACAAAACCATAAGAAGCTCAAAAGACCAAGTGAACAAGGGCCAACGTGAAAACCACCTTGGTCTGCCTATAACACGGCCTCACCACCAGACTTAGGGTTTGACCTTAGGGATTCAACTTGACTTCATGACCCCACCACAACACCTCTAACCCCTTGGGTGGTCCATAGGGTCACTATGGACCCATTGGGGGCAAACAAAAAGGTCAAGTTGACCTAAGTCCACCCTAACCCTTAATGGGTCAAACTAGCCTACTTAGGGTCAATTGACCTTCCCTTAGCTAAGTGAACCCCACGCATGCCTCCCTAATACTAAAGTGAGGTCAATGGTCACTAAGGACCCATTGGGGTCAACCCAAAAGGCTAAGTTGACATAAGTCAACTCTAACCCTAAAATGGTCAAAGTGCCTTAACTAAGGGGCAGGTGACCTCCAAAGTTACAAGTAAACCCTACCCTACCCTACCTAGACCCTAGGGGAGGCCAATGGGTCACCAAGGTCCCATATAGGGTAACCCAAAGGGCAAATTGACCAAGGTCAACCCTAGTCTAGGTTTAGGTAAAACTAGCCTAAATGGGCTAACCCAAACTCAAGTCCTATATAGTTGGGCTAACCTCATGAAAGTTATCTAATATTATGAGCTAATGGGCTGCCATTAGGCTGGAGTGGTCATCAATTTCATCATTGATGACTAGGAGAGAGAAAGCTCCATTTTCCCCTTTAATGGAGGAGAGAGAAAGTGGGGAATAAAGGCCATTCATGGCATAGGGAAGCCAAGAGTTCCTCTCTTAATGCTGGATTCATTTCCCCTTTAGTTTTGAGAAGATCAACAGCCATGACCAGCCACATAGGGGCTGGATTCAGTGCACTCACACCATGGCCGAAATTTCTCATTAATGGACATTGATGGCCATTGGATCTAGGCCCTTCCCCTTCCCCATATGATCAACCTAAAAGCATCCCTAGACCCAGGGCTATCTTTTCCACACCTTGCCTGAAGGAATCGAGGCCTTTGACTGTGTTGTTGTAGAACACCCGACGGTGCCACCACTGGCCATGGCAACTCGACGATCGGCCCGACTCCAGCCCACAATAAAGGTCCTCCTCAACTCCTCTCTTCGTGGGCTAGATCTTTAAATCTTTTAGGAGAGAAATCAGTCTCAATTGAGCTCGATCGGGTGATAGAAAATTCAGTTTTTCATGGTTTTTCAAACCTCACGGGTTCGCCGGAAACCGCCCCTCCGGGGGTTGTGCCGCCGCCCAGCGATAGCCCCCACCTCAACTAAGGTGGTGGCGGTGGTGGCCGTCTAGGGAGGTGGTCGAGTGGCTGGGAAAATGCCTTAGAGTAAGCTCCAGGTCGGGCTGATCCCAGCCCTTTGTTGGAGGAAGAAGATGACTAGGAGGCGTTGGAACTGCTTCAAGATTTGTGCTGGATCATATAAATTTATTTTGATATTTTTGTATTTTTTTGTCCTATTTACCGGGCTATTTTAAATTAAATATTAAAAATACCTAGGGTCCCCTAAAGAAAAAGTTTTCAAGATGAACTATGTAGCTCTATTAGTCTAGTTTATTTTAAATTTTATTTGAGTCAATTTGGAGTTCAGGTTAGAGATCAGCACTCGTTTTAGTGAGGTCTATAAATAGGCTTGAGCAGAGGTTGATTTGAGTACCCCCATCAATACAGCCATTCAAATGACCTGAAATTTGGACCGGGGGTCACTCTTATCTATACCAATTACCTTTCCAAAAATGGGAATTTTTGGATATACTTTTTCTATAGTTTTTGTAATTATTTATTAAACCTATAATAATTCAATTAGGGAACCTAATGACCTCCAAATTCTCCCAAATTTTGGTGAGAGGTTCTTGGGGTCAACATAGGTCTCTGTATAAAATTCCATCTCATTTGGAGATGATTAGGTTTGGATTTTTGTAAACCCTAGCCTTGACTCAAAAGGGGTAATTAGGTCAAAGTGTCCCTTGTGGGCTTAAGGGGCCAAATAACCTCAACAGAGGTTGATACTTGGTCCACTGATGTGTTATGTTACTAAACGCCCTCTCATGGATTATGGGGTGGATTAGGGTGGGTTTGCCCTAGGACCCTAGTTCAAACCCTAAGGTTGAACTTTTGGGGTTTGTGAGGGACATAGGGTGCTATGTCCTTGTATGGACTTGGTGTTTAGTCCATGTGATTCTAGGATGGTGAAATGCCCTAGGGAGGAATTTGGTGACATTTAGTCTTACACACACAACTTAAACCAATTAGAGTTAGTTTAGGCCTTTACCTTATAGGAAAATATTGATGAGTCATATGACCTTGGATCCTTAGGAAATTTTGGCAGGAAGGTTTTTATAATATTATGAGTCTCTAGAAATTATTGTAGAATGTTTGGAAGATGGTAGCTTATACTTGTAGTTATAACCTTTGTGTTGCCCATATTGATGATTTTGATAAAATAGTGGTTAAAATAAAATATAATATTATGAAACTTAGTCAGTAATGTTTTGTGATCATATAAAATCTCTGGTAATTTTTGTATAATTTTTGGATTAAGTTTGGTGGTGCTTCCTTCTTTACTTTTATTTATTGATATAATCTTGAATTAATTAATTACAGGTTAATTCATTTATGAAATTTAGTCAAGTTTGGTGTTCTTAGATATTTTGGCATCTTGTAGTGTTCATAAATTTTGGTTGGCCATAACTTAAGTAAATCTAGTACTTCTTGTTCAAAATTATCCATGACCTAACTTTTGGGAAAATTAAATAAATGTCAAATTAATTAGGAAAATTATAAGTTTCTGGATTTAGGCTAAACTTGTAAGACCCCCCTCCCAGAACACAAAACGCGGTACGAGGGGAGTCTTATGCCCAGGACAGCCGCCTTGCGGTAGCGCTAGCACACGGGCTAACCTGTACCACATGACGCCTGTCCTGCGGGCCATACTCAATATCAACCAATGCCAACACAACCAAGAATATAATAGAAGTCAATCCACACATAAGTAATAATAGTCCAAAAGTACAACAAATAAAGAAGCTACAACAAGCTTTTATAATATCAGAGTACTAG
The DNA here is from genome assembly GCA_039513925.1 of Platanthera zijinensis. NCBI lineage: Eukaryota > Viridiplantae > Streptophyta > Magnoliopsida > Asparagales > Orchidaceae > Platanthera > Platanthera zijinensis. The sequence continues at coordinate 60,125,353 of CM077089.1, forward strand.
TAAAACTTGCCCAAAGGGCTACATCACGAGTCTCTCAAACTCACATCGGTCACTGACGGTAGCGAAGGCACCGTCCCTTTAGGCCCTGTCGTCCTGGCCTGGCTCTCCGTCTACATAACCTGCTACTGCTCTGTCTGCGGGATTTCCTCCTAAAAAAGAAGACGTAGCAACCATTAGTCATAAACACTAAGTGGATATCACATCCACTCTCCCGGCCACTCCTCGGCACCGGGCGGAGAAAGGAACAAGGGTACAATATATTTATATAAGCAGTAGTATAAGCAGGTGGAGTAGTATACATGTTATGAGTAACAATAGAAATAATGTATAACAATATTATCACCAATATATTCTAGCAGTTCTACACAAGCTATATCAATCCATCCAAACATATATATCTACAAGAGGAAAGTAACTTAACTTATAAGAATGCCCATACAAACTTATAAGTTAAGGATCGGCTTAACAGTAAAGTAAGTCATAGTATAGGAGTGCCCATTCAAAATTATACGATGAGGATCTTGTGTATGTAATGTATGTAATGAAATGAATGCAATGCAATGACTCACCCATGATCATACACATGCAATTGTTATGTCGACACAGACATGTAATTCCCGCTATTCGAGCAGGTAGCTAATCTCTCAGGCGTCATCCGTTGTGGCCAGACGGTGACAGTAGAGCGGTCATCTCCACTACTAGGAGGGCATCCACCCTACCTGGCTTAGGCCTCTGTACGCCTCAATGCTAAGAACACAACAACGGAGCTCACATGCGTACTATGGCTCAGAAGGGGTCTCGGGTAGATGTGCACCAAGAACACAGCCCAACCTGGCCTATATCGTGGCACGGAGAGGGCCTCGGGAATGAGCACCGAGGACACGGCCAAACCGCCAACTTGGCACGGAGAGGGCCTCGGGAATGAGCACCGAGGAAACAACCAAAACGTCCAAAGTCTATCTTCCAACTCTCGTCTGTGTGACGACTGGCAAGCCCGTAGACCTGCCACACTATCCTTAACTCAGTATTACGACACCGCGTGTCGACTCACACCACATGAAATTTCACATCATCGTGGCACGGAAGGAGCCTCGGGAATGAACACCAAGGACCATGCCCAAACGTCCACCTATGTCTCATCTCATCATTACCAACCTAGTACGGTCAAACACGCGCACTTACACCCTTCCACAATCTAGTGCCATAGGCACTTAAGGGTTCATCATCGACATAAAGGTACCTCACATATTCATTAACCATACAACCATTTGTTCATAATAGTCGTTACCAATTATGTACAATATCTTCAAGCCAAACTCATCGTTATTCAACGCATTACCCTTGCCAAGTACATCCTTATTGATTCACATATTTAAACCATTCCTACAATCCCAACTTGTCAATCCATTCGTTCTCCAACCTTCACCAAATCACTTTGATCAAGTACATTTTACCACATCACTTGTTCATTAAGGGTCTATCCAATTAATGCTATAAACATGTTTTATCGCAAATGCTTATAGACTCCATTCAACAAAATATTAGTATTAATGTATTACAATCTCTCTACCTCCCCAAGGCCGATACTAAACAAACATGGGATCTACATGTGCAGGAATGATTAGTGTACAAGAACTTCAAACGGGGATTCCTGAGGCTATATGAATCCAGTGAAGACGTTTAACCCCTCGTTGGAAAGGTATTTCCGAGGGTTACGACTTTCGTGTTTAGTCGAAAGCCAAGATCTAGCTGTATCATGTCTAAAAATGGTCTTGAAGACTACTGCGTGCAGAAAACAGATTTCTGCATGCATCTTAAGGCAAGATGAACGACATCGGCTCATCTTATTCATCAAGCCATATGTTCAAACCATGTCCAAAAATTCCTCCACCCTTATTCACCCTCATAAGACTATTTCCTCTTCACGAACCAAGTCCACCATCTACTCAAGGAGAGGGGAAAGGTTGAAGATATCAATATCCTTAGGCCACAAGCCCTAGAATGGTCTTTTCCTAGGAAATCTTCATCTCGCAAGTCAAAACCCTCTTGAGTCGACATCTCTCCTAGAAATAACTACAGATCTAGCACTAAGGGAGAGGGGAGGAAGCTCACCTCATTTCCGGCATTTCCACCATTTCCAGCCATGGATCTTGTCATCCTTCTTGGTAGCATCTTCTTCTCCTTGGTCGGTGTTAGTTCTTCATGGGAAGAAGATCGGCTCCAACACCTTCTTCCTCTCCGACAGTTTTCTACAGTAATGGCTTGGAAGGAAGAGTAGAAATGGCTAGGGTTTTCTCCCCATTTCATGTGGGAAATGGGTAACTGCATTGCCACGTGTCACCTTTTATTGGACCGCCAATCACTCAGTAAATGAGTCCCTTTGAAACGACGCGGCTGGAAAATTCGTCAAAACACGAAATTGAACGACACGGGTAGGGACACACCCTTGTCACTACCCGTGTCCTGCTCGGGAGAACGTGGTCGACGATCGTCGAGCTCCGCTCGACGAATCGTCGAACTGCTGTGGACATACATGGGTAGCGACATGCCCGTGTCACTACCTGTGTCCTGCTCGGGAGAAACACAGTCGACGATTCATCGAGCTCCGGTCTACGAACGTCGAACTACTGCTTGGACACACACACACGAGTAGAGACACGCCCGTGTCTCTACCCATGTCCTGCTTGGGAAACACGGTCGATGATGTTAGTCGAACTCTGCTCGAAGAATACAAACACACGGGTAGGGACACACCAGTGTCTCTACCCGTGTCCTGCTCGGGAGGAACGTGACAAGAAATCTGTTTCACTGCCAGAGAGCCATACGGGTATGGACACGCCCGTGTCACTACCCGTGTCCTTCTCTAGAAATTCCACAAACATACGCAAAAGACACCAGAGTACCATACGGGTATTGACACGCCCGTGTCACTACCCGTGTCCGACTCTGGACCAACTTCTTCTCCCTTACACAAGTGTAAGCATAGCTACCAGCACTCCCTGAGCCTAAGTCATCTCTCCTGACGTAAAAGTGCGCACGAGGGGCCTAGCGTGAATTGGGACGTTACAAAACATATCATGATAGACCCCCATTAAAAATCTTAAGGCTTTTGGATGAAAATTTGGAGTACCTCCTATCATGTACATCATATAGCTTAGGTTGGTCTGCATATAGTAAAACTGCAAAAATTGTGATAGAATGTGAATTCAGCATAGGGAGTTAGGGTTTAATATCATACTAATTTCGGGGAAGTGAAAATGAGTTCATTTTTCGGAATAATCATGGGGAGAAGTGAGGGGTTGACTAGTGTAAGTTGTGCTCGGGATCGATGAAGGATCATCATTCCTGTGGAGAAAGAAAGAGTCAAAATACATTAGGGTTAGATCCAGTATAATATTAAAAGGGGGGAAACAGGAATTGGGTAATAACCAATAATAGTAAGTGCCTTGTGAAAGGGAACGATCGGCTTCAGCTACCATCATAGTTCCTAGTACCCTTTGAGAACCCTTCACCGAGTTTGCCGGGGGTAGTCCTGGGCTAACCTAAACTGTAAGAGTAATAAATGTTAAGAGTAACTAGTATAACTAGGATTACACTTACAGTCAAACTCCCTGGTGTTGTGGGAGTTAGGTTGGGTCTCACGAGCGGTAGGCTCGGTGGTTTTAGTGGTGGGCAGGTTAGCCCGGCGAGCCGATGGCTCGGTAGATAATTATGACGGACAGGATAGTCCGGGGAGCTTTGGATCGGTGGGATAATATAATACTATTGCATGTGCATAAGATAAAAGGCTGTGGGTCTTCGGTATTGGACTATCGTTCACACCGACGTCGAAACGCTGACTCGGTGGGTGTGGTTTACACTTAGCCAAAGGAAGTCAGGTGGATATGGCCAACACTAGTACGTGGTGACACTGGATTGTGTCCTTCTAGAGGCGTACATAAGGGCTAGTGTGGATACACGTCTAGGAGTGGGGGCCCGACCCACTGTCTCCATTTGCCACTACGGAGGTTCTTGGGAGTGAAGCTAGCTGCCAAAAAGGGGGAAACTAAAGGTCTGTGAGCATAGAGTCGTGTGTGTGTGTTGCACTTGCATGAATCATGGCATAACATAGCACTACACTCATACTTGCATATAAACCTGACACCCCATCGTATAAAATAGTATGAGACTTTTTATACGATGGGAGCCTTGCAAAAGATCCCTTAACTTATAAGTTTGTATGGGCATTCATATAAGTTAAGGTTACATATTTCTTAGTTTACCTTTCATATACTTATTGTTTATCTACTTGTTTACACTATTTGCTTACTTATATTTGATATGGCTTTATACTCATGATAGACTAGTTCCGTCGTCACCTGCTTTCTTTGTACTCTCTACCTTCATTACCTTCCCTTTCCTTCTCCCTGCTCGGTGCGTAGGAGCCATGGGGGAGGGGTGGGGGATGATAGGACTTAGTATTTTTGACTAACGGCTGACGACCATAACATTTCAGGGGCTCCGGATGGGAGAGAGGGAGAAGCAGCATAGGATACATCACCAGTGAAGTACGGTGCTCATGGAGGTGGGCCAGTCTAGCACAGGAGCACCGGCTATTAGCTCCGTGAGTGATTAGTTTACTTAGCTTCTACGGGAGTTTGTAGTGAGGATTGATGTACTAGGCTTGAGCCTATTTATATTTCTTTATAATGTTTTACTTCAGTGCTTTTATTATCTTGTGGACTTATCATGGTTTCATATTATATGTGATTGTGGACTTAGTTTTATCTGAACTATGTATAAGCTTCTTTCTCTTTGGTGATCGTAAGGATCGGCAGGATCGGCGTTTTGTAGTGGCGACCTTCCCAAGTGTCGTTGCCACCACAAAACAGCGATTCTGGGCATAAGACCCTGGTGGTTTAAAAATAAAAAAAAAGGGTCTTACACCCAGAGTGGGCTAGAGCAGTCCGCGACTTACAAGCTAGCCACCTTGGAGAGGATTGCCGATTTCTGGGTTAACACCTGTCACATCGATGCACAACGATCTACTGTCGGGCGCTAGTCTTACTGCCAGCGGTAGCCTGTTTTTCAAAGACATATAAAAGGATTTTGCTTTTTCGTTCCTTGTATGAATTAAAAGAGATAGAACTTCATTCTAGGGTTCGGGTGCCGCCTCTAAGCAGCGTTACACCGTCTTTGTTGAAGGAAGAGAAAGTTGCCTCCCTCCCGTTCATGCATGAAGATCTCCGATAATCAAAGGACTATAACGACTAAGAGGAGTTGATAGGTTGCAATTGAATAAAGATCGTTAGCACCGGTGACACAGCGCTTAATGGAGGAATCGTCTTAAGGGAGAATCAATTTTATATCTTCTTTACTCTTTTTGTATTTTTCTATCTTTTGTTTATTTGTTGTGTGGAAAATTGACGTGTGAAGGTCGTCAGAATCTGGGAAGGATTCTGTGATAAATCATCACGGGGAAGAGACGTCTAGATTGAGGGATCTAGTGGGGCTCTAAGACACTTCCTTGTGTGAAGTGAAGAGACGGCTTGAAGACTTTTCCTGGAGGGAAAGGGAGAGAGCCAACCGATCCGGATATTGGGTTATTATAGAAATCGAAAGAATTTTGAAATTCACCGCCTCCGATCTCCGGCATCATAGAGATCTAGTTGCTTGTAATTGTAAACAACTTTCATTTCTTATTGAATAGAATTATTATTTGTTCTTCATTCTGTGTATGACATCGTGGTTGTTTGCCGGCAGATATCTGAAAGTTTGTGCATCTCTAAGGAGAAATTTGTTTATGAAAATAAGGTTTATGACCTACCACCGCGCGCTTGCAAGCTAATGCCCAGTGGTAGCTTCCAGAACTAGTTTTTCTGGATAAAACTATTCAAATTTTTAATTAAATCTTAAAACCTTATTAATCCCCTCTAATGTTGGCCGCTAGATCCAACAGGTGGTATTAGAGACAGGTTACTTCAAAAAGGGATTAAAATCCTTAAGTAAGTTGTTCAACACGATTCACGCTTTCCCTGAGGTACAAGGTGTAAGTAGACCTCCACTATTAATGGGGAGTGACTACAACCACTGGAGAACCCTGATGAAAATCTTCTTAATGACAAAATATGGACTTATGGGCCATGATCGAAATGAAATACACTGCACCCACAATCACTGTAGGTGATACATTATTAATAACACCGCAAAATAAATGGGATGACAATAATCAACTAAAATGTACTAACAATGCAACAGCCATGAACTCTTTATTATGTGCATTGGATAAAAGTGAATTCAATAGAATCTGCAATTGTGAAACTGCTTATGATATCTGGCGTTTACTTGAACTTACTCATGAAGGTACCTTGCAGGTGAAGGAGTTGAAACTATTCCGACTTGAATCTAAATACAAACAATTCTAGATGGAGATCGATGAGGAGGTGGACAGCTTGTACACTAACTTCATTAAGATTGTCAACATCTCTAGATCTCACGGCAAGAGATGTTCAAATGGAGACTTGGTGAGTAAGATCCTGCGATCTTTGCCTCCACGATTCAACTCAAAGGTGACGATGATTATTGAATCACAAGATATCAGCACCCTGGAGATAGAGAGGCTCATTGGAGAATTCATAAGAAAGTGTCTGGCTAGAACAGAAGGCTGTAAAAGTGAGGAAGGCTGCTGAAGAGTCTGAGGAAGAAGATGAAGAAAGCCTATCTGTTCGAGAATTCAGAAGATTCATGAAGAATCCCAAGAGTCAAGGAAAGTTTAAGAAGTTTCTGAAGAGGGGTGCTGAAGAAATAAAGAGGTGGAACAAATCATCAAAGGAGGTGGAGAGTGATCAAGAGAAGTCTCTACCAGTGTGCTACCACTGCCATAACCCTGGGCAAATCAAGGGGGGAGCATCCAAGCCTCCAGAAGGAGGAAAAGGAGAAACAGAGCCGACACAAGGGAAAGAAGAAAGTTTTGAAGACATTAGCATGAGACAAAGATTGATTTGACGAGTCAAGCAGTTCCAGCTCAAGTAGTGAAGACGGGGCCAATCTATGCCTCATGGGGAAGAATCAGGATGAGTCAGACGATGAATCCAGTATCCAAAGTGATACTGAGGTAACCCCACCTTCTTATAATAAACATTTTGAAATTTACAAACATCTCTGTGATAAGCTAGATAGTGTAATTCTTGAGAAAAAGTCTGTTAAAACTGAAAAAAAGAAAATAAAAAAGGACATAGAAAATATAAAGAATGAATTAATTAAATGCGGCAAAGAGAAGATCGAGTGCCAAGTTTGACCTCACTCGGTGGCAATGATCGAAGAGCTAAAAGTAAGTCTATTCAAGGCATCTTTGAAAATGAACAATCTAATTAATGAAAAGAATGTCTAGAAAAGGCTTCAAATATCTATTGCTAAAATATAAGAAGGTAAAAAGCAATTCGCAAATTAGTGGGTAATGCTATTCACAGGAAACACCGCCCTAAAGGCGAGGATCCATGATCTTAACTATGTTATCCAGAAATTTGGAATAGGGAAAAAATCTCTGAATATGTTGCTGGGAGAAGAGTGTCAAGGATCTGGAAAGTTTGGACTAGGGTACGTAAGTCCAATGCTTCCACCGAGCGATAACCAATTTCCAGCAAAGTCTAAAACTTTATATAAAGAATCACAAAATGAAATTAATAATTCAGAAAAGATATCCCCATCCTCCAACAAGAGCTCTAGGAACAAAAAAAAGGTGGCATCAACTGCTTATACTTTATGTGCAAACTGTCAAAAGTTTGGTAACACATCTAGCTCATGTTTGAGGAAAGGTGCCAAGAAAACTATGCAAGTTTGGCTACCAAAGTCTTCTACCTATTGTATGGTGGGACAACTTGGGTAACCAGATCTTTAACCTCATCTTCGTTTTAGGTGTGTTGGCAGGTTAAGGATAATGAGAACGTGTGGTACTTTGACTCTGGGTGTTCCAAGCACATGACAGGAGATGAAGACAAGTTCCTTATCCTGAAGAAGAAGAAGGGGGCATGGTGACATTCGATGACAACAACAAAGGATGCATTCTTGGAATCGGCACTATAGGTAATAAAGTATTTTCAATTTCAAATGTATTATTTGTAGATGGACTTAAACATAACTTAATTTTAATTAGTCAACTCTGTGATAAAGGCTTGAACGTATTATTTGAATCCTCTACAAACACCCGCAACATTATAGAGGCTAAAATGAATAGTGTTTTGCTTACTGCTTACAAGACTCATAATCTTTACACTATTAGTTTTGAAGATATATCTACTTCTGATTTGAAATGCTTAGTTACCAAAAATGTGGAATTAGATCTTTGGCATAGGAGACTAGGACATTCAAGAAGTAAACTAATTGTCAAAGTATCAAAACATAAACCTGTTCGTGGACTTCTAAAATTAAGTGGTAGTTTGCACTCTTTATGCTCTCCATACCAAAATGGAAAAATTGTGAGAACCTCATTCAAAAGCAAAAATGGCATTTCCATGTCTAGAGCACTTGAACTCATACACATGGATTTATTTGGTCCTCTAGTACATGTAGTTTAGGTGGAAAATGATACACATTCGTTATTATAGATGACTACTCCCGTTTCTGCTGGACAATCTTTCTTATAAATAAATCGACACATTTATTGAATTCACAAATCTATGCACTAGACTTCAAAATGAGAAGGAAATAAAAAAAATTCATAAGGTCAGATCATGAGGGAGAGTTTGAGAATGAAAACTTCACAAACTTCTGTAATAATAGAGGAATTAAGCACAAATTCTCTGCCCCACGCACTCCATAACATAATGGGGTAGTAGAAAGAAATAACCGTACACTTAAAGAACTAGCACACACAATTTTCGCCGAGTTCAGCTTGCCTTGGTATTTTTGGGCTGAAGCGATTAACGCAGCAAGCTATGTAATGAACCCAGTCACACTTCGCCCCATTCTTAAGCGAACTCTGTATGAGCTATACTTTGATAAGAAGCCCACTGTACCATATTTTAGAGTCTTTGGTTTCCTGTGCTTCATTCTAAACACTAAGGATCACTTAGGAAAATTCGATAAAAAATCAGACCATGGCATCCTCATAGGATACAATAGTACGAGTCGTGCCTATAGGGTCTATAATAAAAGAACCTTGATTGTTGAAGAATCAGCTCACGTACACTTTAACAAAAATACACCAACTTAAGAATCTAGGCTGAATGAAGAGGAAGTTGATGACTATAATACCCCAAAGTTCCTGAAAATGATAGAGAATTGGTCACTTGAGGTTAACGCGCGGCGATATACCTATCGCTGGCGGTAGCTAGCTGAATTAATGGACCAAGGTCTCTGGTCGATACTGCTTGGCAGTAGTAAGCTACATCGTAGCAGTAGTAGGAGCGGCAGAGAGCTGCTGGATAAGGCCACCGCCACCGCCAAAGGTTATTGTGCAGTGATTATAAGATACCGCGCGACATTAGCTTCCTGATAAAGGCTGTGGATGAGATTATTTTCTCATTTTTATGTCAATCTCTCTCTCTATATCTTTGTTCTAAAGGAAAGAGAAGGGAAAATACTGGAAAAAGAGCAAGGGTGATCTAGCCCTATTAAGAAGGTGTTCGTGGGAAAGGATTCACAAATCGAAGCCAGTCCACAGAGAGGAAGCTGTGGTGATTAGTTCCATCCGGATCATGATCAAGAGCATGGCTGCTAAGCGATCAATAAGGGTAATGACTTTCTCCTTGAACAAGTGAAGTCCTCAATTTGCATACGTGCATGGAACCCCTCACCAAAGTGTGATGAAAAGGGTGGTTTCTAGCAAGTAGATCGTTGTGATTCTAGGAAGAAATTGCATATAGAATCCGTAATCGAAGTACGAAATAGGCATGTTGTATGAAGCCCATCTAGACAGGTTGGTGTAGATTGGTTATGATTGATTTGCGTGCCAGAGAAGACTCTATCACAACCCACATTTTCTCAACATCTAATAATATTTTAGAGTGAGAAAAAATATGTGCCGAGATTCCACGCCATGTAGGGGATAACTGCAGACGCTCAATAAAGAACCTACTCCTTACACTTTTCATGAAACTCTCAAGTTATTATGATGAAGATATAGTTTGAGTTTGAGTTTTAATGGTCGTGTCCCTCTACTCAGTGTATCAACTTGTCCACGGGTGAAAGAATACATATACACAACAGAAAATACTTTTTCATTTTATTTATTATTCTATATGAGTATGAATACCCAATAGGACTATTTATGATATGCACACCTCTAGATTTTATATAAGTACTAAAAGAGTTTTTACGTTCGTTAAAATAGAGTGACATTTGATTTTAAAGAGATGTTATGATTATGAGATAAGGGCATTTATATTTTATACTTTGAAAATAACTAACATGCAACCTAGCATAAAACAATCACAGAGAGCAGGTTTGTACAACAATCTATCTAAAAGCATAACAGCTAGCAAATAGTCTAGTATCTATGATAATTCATTATGGGCGTCAACAACCTGACACGAACCCACAGAACAAAATGTATATCTGAACTAGAACATGAACAACAAAAATACCTCACGAAGGAGAGGGAAGAAAACCACATCTAATAAGCCCACGCCAAGAACAATCAACTTTAACTGCTCAGGCTGCTACTGCTCTGAGCCTGAGGCATTCAAAAGAAAGAATGCATCAACAAGAATAAACAAGTGGAAATAAAGACCAAAAGTAAATAAACAAGAGAGGTCCAAGGGTTTCCAACCCAAGACCTAAAAACTGTCAAACCACAACACCTAAGTCAAAACATTTTAAAATAGTCTATTTTAGGTTGCTTCTCTTTGAGTAGTTCATAGGGAGTCTTGCCCTTAAGTTTGTGTATCAAACTTCTGTTCAGGACATAATTTGTTGTGCTTACAGCCTCTGCCCAAAAGGATAAGAGCATGTGAGCATCTGCAAGCAATGTTCCTGCAGTTTTAATCAGGGTTCTGTTTTTCCTTTCTGCTACCTCATTTTGTTGAGGAGTTCTAGGAGAAGAAAAACAATGTCTGATACCTTCCATCTCACAGAATTCTTACATAGGACGAGATTCAAACGCAGTACCATGATCACTTCTGATCAATGCAACTGGAGTAGAATACTCAATCTTTATGCTCTTAAGAAAATCTGTAAGAACTTTAAAGTTATTTGACTTGTGTCTCAAAAAGAAAACCCAAGTGAACCTAGAGAAGTCATCTACTATAACTAAGGTATAAGATTTCCCTCCCAAGCTCTATATAATAATGGGTCCAAATAGATCCATGTGAAGCAAATACAGAATCCTAGATGAATCACTCTTATTAATGGATTTAAAACTATTTTTAGTTTGCTTGCCTAATTGACAAGCCCTACAAAGGCTTTTCTTCTTGTAGGGGCAAGAAGGCAATCCTATAACAAGGTTGTCCCTAGAGAGTTTAATAATATTTTTAAGATTAACATGTCCTAATCTTTTATGCCAAAGTTCATTATTGTTACTAATTTGATTAAATAAACAGATTTCTGACCTAGCAGATTTTAAATTAACTATATAGATATTTCCTTGCCTAATGCTAGTTAATACAGTTTTATTATCTACAAAAGTTATAATGCAAGAGGTTTGATTAAATGATACCTGATAACCTTCATCACATAATTGTCTTATGAATATTAGGTTATGTTTGAGACCGCTCACATATGCTACTTTCTTGAAAGTGATAGCTCCAATCTTAACACTCTCATAGCCTTCAGTTTGGCCACAGTTGGATTCACCAAATATCACTTTTATACCAAGCTTGGACTTGTAGTTTGTTAAGTTTTCCTTGCTACCTGTCATATGCTTTGAGCATCCACTATCCAGGTACCACTGTTCCTTTATGGTAGGATAGTCTTTCACCTACAAAATGAAAAATTAGGTGTTCTTGACCCAGGTAACCTTGGGTCCTTGATTCTTTTAAAATTTAAAACTAGAAATATAAGAGCATTCTGGTTGGTTCTTATATCCTAAGGGGTGAAATTTCCTAGGTGAAATTACACATTGGGTGAATGGATAAACAAAATCTTTTGAATGATTGAATGTTCCTGAATGATTAAAGTTTCTGTTAGGCAGAACTGGGATCAACGAATTCTGATAAGTTCGTCGACCTGAGTTCGACGAATTGGGATGAGTTCGTCGAACTCCGTTCAGAGAATGGAAATATTCATTCTCTGCGCCCCAAAATCGTCGATATCGGCTCGAAGAACCATATTGGTTTCATCGATCGCAGTTCCAAGAATAATTATAATAAATTCTGCATTCGGAGTTCGTCGACTTGAGTTCGACGAACTGTACATATTTCGTCGATCTGAGTTCGATGAAATCTGTTGAACATTGTTATAATTAAGATTTTTCTTGTTTCTTTTCTTGTTCTTGGGTTCTGTTTTAATTCAGTTGGTTTATTACTATCATCTACCTTTTCTTTACCTTTTTCAGATATGAATTTAATATGTGTAGAAAGTATATTTTTCTGAATTAAATGGGGTTTGCTTGATGAAGCACCTAAGCCCAGCTTGCCATTGAGCCTCACATTTACTGTGCTTGTGATGTTCATCAATTTTATGCTTCTCCAATTAAGGGATTCTTCAAATTGCTTAGCCTCATTTAATTTAGTTTTTAAAGAAATAATTTCTTTTGAAGCTATAACTAGTTTATCTTTTAGTTCAATGTTTTTAGATAATAAATTTTCATGTTCAATTAGACTATCTCTGAGTAGTTGTATTTCCTTCTTAGATTTGATTAGATCATTGCATAATAATTTAAATTCAGTTTTGAAATAATCAGAATTAAATTCAAATGAGGATATTACCTGATCCTCTTCAGATTCCGAGTCTTCATTCTCTTAATTTTCAGCTTCTGACAATCTGTCTGATGCATTAATAGCGATCAAGAAAACTTCTTTTGCTTTAACATCATCCTCATCTTCACTGGAGGTGGAAGATGAAGATTCTTCTTCAGTTTCAATCCAGGTTTCTGCAACAAAACCTTTCTCCTTTCTCTTATGCTTGCTTGAGGAGGGCTTGATGTACTTATTTATGGAGTCTTTTTCTCTTCTTTTCTCTGTCATTGAATTTTCTGGACACTCGGGAAGAATGTGTCCAGGTTTTCTACAACCAAAGCAGACAATCTCCTTAGTAGGAGTTTTGTCATATCTTGGTCTGTCATCTTGTCTAGATGACTTCCTTCTGAAATTCTTTCTGGCCATCTTATAAAATCTCTTGGCCAATAAGCTTTTGAGCTCATCATTTGCTGGAGGAGCTTCTGGTCCTTCAAATGCTCTGAAAGCAATATTTTGCTCCTTTCTTCCTGAAGAGGAAGTTTTCTGCTCAGCTGCTTCTCTTATCTTTATTAACTGCTTATAAGATTTGAGCTTTCCCAGTAATGACTTGGTTGAGATTTCAGTCAGGCTTCTGGCCTCCTTGATTTGCCAGATCCTGGAATCCCATGTGCTGGGGAAGCACATAAGGATCTTGTCATTAATCTCTGTTAGTGAGATATTTTTGTCCAAATTCTTCAGCTCATTGACAATTAAGCTGAGTCTGTTGTACATGTCAGCTACTGTCTCAGACTCATCTTTCTGGAAATTTTCATATTGAGGGATGAGATGGGATCTCCTGTCCTTTTTCTCATCAGCTGATCCTGCAACCATTTGGTTTAGAGAGTCCCAAATGGCTTTGGCTGATGTGCACTCAACCATCTTTTGAAAAATGTCATCTGACATGGTTTGTGCAAGAATGTTCATGCCCCTTGCATCAGCAATCTTGGCCTTCTTTTATGCATCAGTCCACTTAAGTGGTGGAACTACATTTTTGCTTGTTGAAGTAGTAGAATCTTGACTTGGAGGACCTGTCAAAATGGAGTTGTAAATGTCTTCATCAATAGAGTTCATATACAATCTGATTCTTGCCTTCTAGATTGCAAACTTATTCAGATTGAAGATTGGAGGTCTAGAACTTGAATGTTCTTTATTCTATGTCATGATATAAGAGAGACACTAGAGATATTAAGATCTATCAATGAAATTCTGATTCAGGTATTAGCCTGTGAAATCAAACAAACACACCCTCTGATACTAATTGAAAGTGAGGGTATAGATCTGACTAACTCTAAAGGGGGGAATAGAGTATTTTAAAAACATAATTAGTTTTTATAGCGGAATTAAAATAAGTGATAGTAGTATATATATAAAGAGAGGTAAGGAAAATAAAATATCATAACACAACAGAAATAAAGAAAATAGACAACTAGACGACACAAGAAAATTATAGTGGTTCCCTAAAACTAGGTACATCCACTCTTCTACCACCCTAGTAGGAATCCACTAATAGGTTTTTGATCAGGTGCCCTGCCACCACAAGTTTTTGCTCAGGTTCCCTGTCACCACAAGATCTATTTTAGGGGAGATTTCACAACCCTTTAGGCTTTTGATCAGGTGCCCAAAAACAAACACAAGTCTTTTGTTAAGGAGACTTGACAACTAGGTGATAACTTTTGAAGGGAGTTAGAAACACTTTTACAGTGGGAAATGAAAAGTGTTGTTGTCTTCTCTTTCTCAAACAACTGAGAAGACTTTAGTGGATGTTGTTGTCAAAGCTCCCCCTGAGATGTTGAATGGTTCAGGAAGAAGAGAGCTTTACTCAGGGTGTAGGACTTGATGAAGGTCTTCAGAAACTTCTTGGACTGGTGTTGATTAGTTGTCCCTTTGAAGCCTGAAGCAGAAATCGAAGAAGACTAAAGATTTGGGTATTGATGTTCTTCTTCAAATTCCTGTAAGAATGATAGCAGTACTTTTCTTTTTATCAGTTATTGTATATCTGTAAAATAAATTGTCTTTCTTTTTGAAAAAGATCTATATATATTTTTTGAGAGGATTTCAGCCTTTGAATTTGAAAATAATATCCTGGATTGCTGCTGAGATTCTGGGAGTTGAAACGGCTGGAATAAGTCTTTAATATATTTCCTCTACTATCCCAGTAAATAAGTCAGGTAATTAACTCTGTGAAATCCATAATCAATGCTGCCTACCAACGCCTATATTCTTGAGAATATAAGCATTAATTCTCAAAGAATTATTGCCTTAAAATAATACCAATTCAAATCAAAATGAGAAAGAAATCGTCAAACTAAAACTGACAGAAATCGTCGACCTCAGAACAGATTTTGTCGACCTGGACTCAAAGTTCGTCGAGCTGAGATTTCATCTTCGTCGACCTGAGCTCAAAGAAAAAAATAATATGGAAAGAAACTGTCAAAGCTGAGCTCCAAGTTCTTCGAACTGAGGTAGAATATCATCGATCAGAGAAACTAAGAGAGAAGTGAGTTCATCGACCTGAGCTCGAATATCGTCGAGCTAACTCAGAGAAGGAACTCTGAGTTCATCGATCTGCATTTGACAATCGTCGAGCTGAGTTCGAAAAACTTCGAACTTATTTCTAAACTCTCTTAAAAACTGCAATTCTTCTAAGTCTGGATCTCTGAAGTCTTCTCAAGGCTGGATCATAAGATGTCTAACCTAGTCAGACTGCCCTAACCTTATAACTAATAAATTTACCCTAGGCTATACATGATGGGTCAAAACCTAATAGTGAACCTTAGCCCAAATCCAAACTAGGGATCCAACAGGATCTATTTCAGATCTGAGGTAGGAGAGCATTCCTCTCTGAGCTATAGGGATATCCTCCTAGCCTAAGTGTAGGACTATTAACTTAGTCTGAGTTATGTGATCTTTGGATCAATGAGATGTAGGAGCAAAGCATGCTCTGAGTAGTATTGCTTTCTGCTTGTGAAAAATGAACGAGAAATGGACAAGAGGTAAATAAACTGCAAATTTTATTTCTCCAAAAAAGATAATCATTACATAGGTATGCCCCCTTATTTATAGAAATTTGGGGAGATGACATAATACAACTATCGATGTGGGACTAAATACAAGTCGGGCGACTTATGTGGTTTGACATTATCAAACCGCACACTATACAATAAATAACTGAACACCCAGCGGTAACTCTGGAAAACCGCCACATTTCCAGGGAAGACCGCTGGTACATGCCGCAAGATTGCAACTACGGGTTGCCACCAGACCGCAGTTGTGGCTAACCATCTTTTATTGCGGCTTCATCCAGACCACTGCGGCTAACCTCCAGACCGTTGTGACTAATCTTCATTCAACTGTTACGGCTACACCCAGACCGTTGCGGCTAACCTCCAGACCGCTGCTGCGACTATCCCTCAGACCGCCACTACTTTTGTCCTCCTGACCGCTAGTTGAGGTTCACCACCAGACCGCTGAGCCAAACCGCTAGGCCGTTGAGAAAGGCATACCACTACAGTTAGACATAAGACTATTCTGTCTCCTCAAGCTCCACTAGGCCGCAGAGTCAGACCGCAAGGCCACTAAGAGAGACAAACCGTTGCGGTTAGACATAATACTGTCCGGTCTCCTCAAGCTCCAACACTGCCCCTCAAGCTGGAGCATATATATCTACCATGCCCAGCTTGCCATAAACCTCCTTAGAAGGAGTAATTGGCTTGGTGAAGAAATCAGCTAGTTCTCACTCTAAGGTAACAAACAGAGTGCAGATCTGATTCTTGAAAATCTCCCCTCTAATTAAATGTCAATCAACCTCGATATACTTTGTCCTCTCATGAAAGACAGAATTCTTTGAAATATATATGACTGGCTTGTTATCGCAGAACATTGACAGAGGATGATCATAAAGATCTCCAAAAACAAGCTTAAGTATCTGTAACCACTTCAGCTCACAAGTAGTTAGAGCCATGCTCCTATACTCAGCTTCTGCGCTTTACCTGGAGACAACAACTTGTTTCTTTCTCTTCCATCTAACCAAATTCCATCCAACAAAAGTGTAGAACCCATATTTGGACTTTTTATCTTCCTTATCATCTTCATATCTGGCATTAGAATATGCCTCAACCTTCAAATGTCCCCTTTTCTAAAACATAAGTACTTTCCCTAGAGCACCTTTCACATACTCTAGAATCTTCATTGCTAACTATAGATGACACTCCTTAAGAGCTTGCATAAATTGGCTCACTCTTCCCACTACATAGCAAATATTTGGTCTTGTGACAGTCAGATAAATGAGTTTCCCCACAAGCCGTCTGTACCTAATGACATCCTGAAGAAGAGATGAGTCCTCACTCTAACACTTATCATTTCCAACCGACATCGGAGAACGAGCAGGTTTAGTCCCAAGGAGGCCTGTCTCTTTTAAGAGGTACAAGGCACACTTTAGCTGTGAAATAATAATAGACCCTGGTTTCCTAGATATTTCAATGACCTAGAAATATTTCGGAGATCCCATATCTTTAGTAACAAAATACTGAAGAAGATGTTTCTTTGCCATATCCACACATTCTCTATCATCCCCTGCGAGAAGAATATCATCCACATAAACAACAAGAACAACAAGACCATCTGATGTTTTGCGAATGAATAACAAATGATCTGCAGCACTTCAAGCAAACCCAACCAAAGAGATGACCTCATTGAACTTGTCAAACCAGGCCCTTGGACTTTGCTTAAGACCATAGATTGTCTTTCACAGTTTACAGACATGAGACTCCCCCTGAGCAACATACCCAGTAGGTTGCTCCATATAGACATTTTCCTATAAATCTCCATAAAGAAAGGCATTCTTCACATCCAACTGAGACATCTCCCAGTCTCTGTCGACGGCCACTGAAGTGAGCACACAGATTGTAGTAATGCTTGCCACAGGAGAGAAAGTATCAAAGAAATCCACACCGTAGTCTGTGAAAAACCTTTGACAACAAGTCGTACCTTATAACGATCAATAGAGCCATCAGAGAGAAACTTAATTATAAATACCTCGAGAAAGCCAACCACATCAGCACTTGGAGGAGTAGAAATAAGAGTCCAAGTACCCCGTTCAGTAAGAGTATGCATCTCTTCATCCATAACAGCCTTCCAATGAGAGATAACAAGAGCATCCTAATACAAGACGGGAACAACATTTGTCGAAAGGGCAAGAGCAATGCTTCTAGACGAAGGAGAGAGCTGAGCATAAGAGACCACAACCTGAACAGGATGATGAGTGCAGGAGCAAACAACTTTCAGAAGAGCAATAGGAAGATCAAGATCTGACCAATCAACTATATCAGCCCCATCCAAAGAAGTGACTACTGTCCTGGGGGTTGGTTGCAGCGGCTCAGGAGAAGAATCAGGGATAGTAGAGGAGTCAGAAAGAGAGGAATCAGAAACTGGAGGAGAAGAAAGAAGGGCAGGCTTTATAAGAGGTGTTAATATATCAGGAGAAGAAGAATCATCTGAAGAAGGAAGAAGAGAGGGATAAGAAAAGAATGGAGCATTCTCAAAGAAATTAACCTTCGTCGACACATACTGTCTCCGAAGAATAGAATCAAAATGGTGATATCCTTTCTATGTCGGACAATAGACCAAAAAGATGCACTTAACAGAACGAGGAGAGGGTTTGTCACATCCAGAAGCAGGAGAGTAGACCAATATTGTGCATCCAAAGACACGAGGAGGTAACAGAAATGGTGTCCCATCAGGATAAAGAATAGAAAAAGGAGTCATTCCATTGAGAACCGAAGACGAAACTCGATTAATGAGAAAATATGAAAGAAGAACCGCATGTCCCCAATAAGATCGGGAACATGCATATGAGTAAGAAGACTATGAGCCACATCCAAAAGATGGCGATTCTTACGTTCAGCAATGCCATTTTGTTGGAAAGTGTAAGGGCAAGTAGTCTGATGGACAATTTCATGATTCAAACAAAACGAAGTAAACTGATGACTAAGATATTCCTTAACATTATCAGTATGAAGAGTTTTAATATGGGTATCAAATTGTGTACGAATTTCATTATAAAAAGCAGAAAAAACTGAGAAATCTCAGAGCGTTCTCGTAACAAATATAACCACGTACACCGGGAAAATTTATCATTGAATGGAACAAAATACAAACTACCCCTAACAATAGTCTGAAGGGGAGCAGGACCCCAAACATTTGAATGAACCAAATCAAAGGGATGAGAAGAACTGTGGCTATGCTTAGCAGGAAAAGTAGATAAGTGATGCTTGCAAAACTGACAAGCTTCATAATCCAGAGTAGAATCGACATGAGGTAAATCTGGCAGAAGCTGATAAAGAATCCGAGGAGGATTATCACAACCCACATTTTCTCCGCATTTAACGATATGTCAGAGTAAGGGAAAACGTGTGTCATAATGCCACGTCAGATGTGGATAACTGCAGACACTCATGCAAAACTCTAACTTAACACTTTTGTGAAAGATACATAAGTTATTAAGAGGAAAATCCAGTTAACGTTAAGCGGTTAGCCGTATCCCTCGGCTTTGTGCCTCATCTAGTCCATAAGAAAAAGATGGTTATATGCAGCGGAAAGTACTTTATTTACAGTAGTAGATGTCCTGCATGAGTATAAATATCCCCAGAGGACAACTCATGAAATGTAAGACTCTAGATTTATAATAATTACGAAAGTAGCTTTTACAATCGTCAAATATAGTGATTTAGATTTCAAGTATGACATGTAAGAAGTAATAATAATAATTTTTATACTTTAAAATTCCTAACTACAACCTAGCATAAAACCTTCACAGAGAGCAAGAATAACCAACCAAAAAGGTGAACTAACAGCTAGCAAAGTATTTAACATTCCAAAAGAAAACTACCAGTAGGCGTCAACAACCTGACACGAACCCACTGAAAGTATGCATGTCTAAAATAAAACAGAAAACTGCAAACTACCTCACGATAGTGAGGACAAACACTGTAACAACTGCAACCCACAAGCTACCACCCAACACAGCCGCTCCACCGGCTACATCCCTGAACCTGAGACATTCAAAAGAAGAACACCTCACCAATAAAATACAAGTGGCAATGGAAATAAGCAGGTAATAAGTAGAAAAAGGCAAGAAAGAGTTCACCAAACCCAACTATAAGAAAAGTTGCAACCACAGCTGATTAGCTAAATAACAACAAGTAAAGTGAAAAGTTTGCAATAATGGAGTTAAAAGAAATTTGCACCAAGTACGGAACGAAGCCATGCTTCGACAAAATCTGCAAGGATAAGCATGAAATTCTATAAGAAGCAAACTCAGCACAAAACAACTCGAAAACACGAATCATTAAGACTTGGTAAAAACAACCGCGCCGGAGTCGGTGACCAAAACGTCCAATACCAGGCTTCCAGACCCAAAAGTCTCACAAAAGGCATTGCGGTGGTGGCCACCAGGCCGAACACAAGCTGTAACTACAGCTGATTAACCAAACAAACCACCAAGTTTAATGATTCTCAAACCGACGACTAACCGAAGAAAACATCATACCCAAAAAACCCGAAGAAAACATCAAGGAAGCTGCTCCAATAGTCCAAGATGAAGATGATGGAGTGTATATTCTAGAAGAAGTACAAGAAACATATGATGTGGATGAAGATCAGCAAGATGCAGCCACTGTAGCTCGGGATGCTGAAGGAAGAATGCTCCAAGCTGTCAGGCATCTAAGGGATCATCCTAGACACCAAATAATTAGTGATGCTGATCAATGAGTTATAACAAGGAGCCGAAGTCTCAACACAGCCTTGTATTAAAGCTTACTATCACAAGTTGAGCCCAAAAGATTTGAAGAGGCCAACATAGACAAGTTCTAGATTATGGCAATGCAAGAGGAACTAAACCAGTTCAAGAGGTGTAAGGTCTGGAAGCTGGTTCCCAGAGCACAAGGAAATAATTTCATTAGAACTAAGTGGATCTACAGGAATAAGTTTGATGAAAATGACATTATAATGAAGAACAAATCTAGGATTGTGGCTAAGGGATATAGACAGGAAGAAGGTATTGATTTTAATCAAAACTTTTCCCCAGTAGCTAGATTGGAAGTCATCAGACTATTCCTTGCATATGCTGCACACAAGAGATTCAAAGTCTACTAGATGGATTTGAAGTCAGCTTTCCTGAATGGCGACTTAAGGGAAGAAGTCTATGTTGAATAACCATTAGGTTTTGTCAATCCTAACTTTCCTGATTATGTTTATAGACTTAAGAAAGATCTATGAAGGTTGAAGCATGCCCCTAGGGCATGGTATGAGGCCCTTTCTAGCTTCCTCATTGAGATCAAATTCTTAAGGGAGAAGATAAACAAGATTCTATTCCTAAGGGAATCTAAGGACAAGATCATCCTAGTCCAAATTTATGTAGATGACATAATTTTTAGGTCTACTGACGATAACCTTTGCAAAAAGTTTGCCAAACTTATGCAACAGAAGTTTGAGATGAGTAGTATGGTGGTGAGCTTAAGTACTTCTTGGGCCTCCAAGTAAGGCAGATTGAAGATGGATTGTCGATATCTCATTCTAAGTTCACTAGGGAGTTAATCAAAAAGTTTGGAATGGAGAGTGCCTCCATAATGAAAACTCTCATGGGGTCAAGTATGTCTATAAACAAAGATGACGCAGGGAAATTTGTTGATGAAAATTTGTATATAGGGATAATTGGCTCCCTCTTATATCTTACTACAAGTAGGCCAGACATCATGTATGCTACATGCGTTTGTGCTAGATATCAGGTTAGCCCTAAAGAGTCTCACTACTCTGCTGCTAAGAGAATTTTGAGATATCTTAAGGGCACACCAGATCTTAGCCTATGGTACCCTAGGAATATGGATTTTAAACTAACTGACTATTCAGATGCAGATTTTGCAAGTTATAGAGAGGACAAGAAAAGCACATCAGGAACCTGTCAGTTCTTAGGAGGAAGATTTGGTTCTTGGAGCAGCAAGAAGTAGACCATCATGGCTATCTCAATAGCTAAGTCAGAGTATATCTCAGAAGAAAATTGGTGTGCACAGTTGTTATGGTTCTAGCTTCAGCTCCAGGACAACAACATCAAGATAAGAAAAACTCCTATGTTCTGTGATTCAACTAGTGCAATCTCTATTGCTAGGAATCCTATCTCTTATAGCAGGACTAAGCATATTGAAATTAGGTATCATTTTATTAGGGAGCATGTGGAGAATGAAGATATCAGTCTTGAGTTTGTCCCTACAGACAAGCAAGTGACTAACATCTTTACTAACCCACTAGATGAACTCAAGTTCAACACCTTCAAGTTTGAGTTGGGTATGTTGAACTTTGTATAGCTTTACTTTCTCCTTATTTTGTTTTTGTTGCAGGAATTATTACTTCTTGCAGGTTATTAAGACTTTCAGTGGTATCAAAACTGAAAAGGACTAATGTGTCCATTAGAGAGGATGATAGAAGATGCTCCTATTAAGGGGGATCAAGTCTAGCACTTGTAGAAACAAGTTCAGCTTCCTGTTAAGAAGAAGAAAGCAGCTGTAATAGTGAAATTCCAAGATCAACACTACTGATCTGTATTTCCTAAGGACAATGCCAGACTGAGGGGGAGATTAACACTGAACTCCCTGCTACAGAGATTTTTTATGACATAGTCATAAACTTCTCTGAGTCTGAGATGGAATGCTGCTGCTAAGAAGACAAAAGAAGGCCAACACCTCCCTGATATAGTTGCTTCTAAAGAAGTCAAAAAAGGGGAGAAGATAATGATCAAGGGGGAGCATTCACACGTTCCTACTTAGGATGAGGTCATTCCATCCACCCAATTGGTTGAGGATTCAACTCTTCCTGAGCATGATGGTCAAAAGGACCAAGAGTATAATTCACCCATGATCCTTTCTCCACCCTCAATAGATGAATGCCTATTAAAGAAGCCAGAAAGGGGGAGGAGTGTGAGAGCAATGACTTGACATGACTTGACATGTTGAGTCAGTGCATAATACTTGGAATGATTCAAGTGGTATGAGAAGAGCAATGACTACTTGTTGAGTCAGTACATAATACTTGGAAACTTTCCAGTGGTATGAGGAGAGCAATGACTTAAAAAAAGTCACTGCATTAAACTGGGGAACTTTAGACAAGCTACAGTTGCTAGCTTACATTTATTTAATTTATATGTTTTATGTATTAATGCATCTTAGTATTGTTCTGTATTATGCCTTCTTAAAATAGGGGGAGAATGTTGGGAATATCGCCCTTGAATATTCTCTGGATTTTAAGAAGCATCACCATCAATACTAAGAGAATAATTGTGTTTGATGTATGTTCAAGTTTTATGGATGCAGGTCTGTCTACTATACCATGATTAGACAGGTTGTCAAAGTGACAGTGACAGGTGGACAAAAGGAAGAATGCTAGGAAGACAGAAATTTGTCTAAGTCCATAGGCGTTGACTGAAGCCAGTTCACTCAACGTCAGATGTCAAGAAGCACTGAGTAAAGCATAGGCAGTCAAAGCCTGACTGTTGACAAAGCATAATTTTTGTTAAGTCCATAGGAGTTGAGTGAAGGCAGTTCACTCAATGCAATATAATAAGTGGTGTCGAGTAAAGCTCAGACAGTCAAAGCTTCAGCATTGAAAAAGAAGAAATCTGCCTAAGTCCAGAAATGTCGAGTGAGGATAGCTCACTCGACGCCTGAAGAAAGAAGTGTTAAGTAAAGCTCTATGCTATCAAAGTCAAAGAAACTGAGAAGAAATTTTGCTAAGTCCAGAAGCATTGAGTGAAGTTAGTTCACTCAACGCCAAGCTCAGAATGCGTCAACAGAACAAGCTTCAGTCAAAGCCTCAGAAGAAGTGGACATAAATTCTGTCTAAGTACAGAAGCATTGAGTGAAGGCAGTTCACTCAACGCCAACTCAATAAGAAATTATTCTAAGTCCAGAAGCGTTGAGTCAAGGCAGTTCACTCAACGCCAACTCAACAGAGAAATCAGCTAAGTACAGAAGCGCTGAGTGAAGGCAGTTCACTCAACACCTCATCGAGATACGGGGAAAGGAAGAAAGCATTGAGTGAAGATAGCTCACTCAATGTCTTCATACAGATGGAAATCAGCTAAGTACAGAAGCGTTGAGTGAAGGCTGTTCACTCAACACCTCATTAAGATGATAGGAAATTCAAGTATGCGTTGAGTGATGAAAGCTCACTCAACACACTCAATGCCTGTCAACAGAAAGTTTGTCTAAGGACAAAAGCATTGAGTGAAGGCCGTTCACTCAACGCTTCCTCAACATAAATATTGGCTAAGTCCAAATTTGTTGAGTGATGACTAATCACTCGATGCCTAATAGTACAAAAAATTGGCTAAGTGTTTTGGCATTGAGTGAAGTATATTCACTCAATTCCTATGATGAATCTTCTATTTTTGACTCAGTCAACATGTGATTACGTCAGTATAATTTCAAATTGTTGTGGGAAGTCTATCGTACACGACAAACGGTGTTGCATGCCTTCTGTACTGCATGTAATGCAAAAGCAAGTTGCAGCCAACAACTACAGCGGGTCCCACTAGTAAAAGAGCCATTGGACATCGGGAAGTATACAGTACATGATAAATGGCACCGCATGCCTACTGTACGATATTTACTAAAAAAGCAAAGTTGCAGCCAACAACTACAGCCGGTCCCACTACTTAAAGAGCCGTTGGACATAGATAATAAAAGAGTTCTGATTAGAAGGAAGAAAATAACTTTTGGATCAACTTTTGGAAAAGCTCTAGACTTTATCTTCTTCCTTTCAACATTGTTGCAGAGCTTGAAGAACAAGTTCAAATTTCTTATCTAAGAGTTCAAGAAGATAGATGTTTCCATTCTTGCTTGCAACACCAAGTTCAGAGAAACTCTTTGAGAAAGGAGCAACAAGGGCTAATCCTAGCTGCAGTTACTTCATAGTTCAAGCAGATCTTTCCTGAAGAACATTTTTTTGGAGCTGTGAAGAAGAAGACTGGACTGAGCTACTTCAGTTCAGAAGAAGGTAGACACAGAGAAAATCTCTCTAGTGTCTAGTCATCATCAACACCTTTACTCTCTCGGTAGGATTCTTTGGATCTGAGTGTAAGCCAATTTTATAAATGTTGAGTTTAGGATCTTTTGTAGATCTAAGGTATGATCCATGTGTGGATCTGAGGTGAGCCTGTGTGTCTGAGTCATAGGACTTGTGCTCAAGTTTGAGGTAGGATCCTGGTCTGGATCTGAGGTAGGGCGGTTTGCCCAAGGTAGGATCTATTTCAGATCTAAGGAAGGAGAGTATTAATCTCTGATCTGTAGGGCTATCCTACTAGCCTAAGTGTAGGACTATTAACTTAGTTTGAGATAGGTTATCTTTGGATCACTGAGTTGTAGGAGCAAAGCTTGCTCTCAGTTGTAGGCCTTTATGCCTGAGGTAGGTCTTGGAGGAGACTAAGAGATCCTGAGGGATCTGCGTTGTAAGCTCTTTTGAGCCGAGTTTAGAGTAGTTGTCTTGTCTAACAAACTGTTAGAAAGGTGGGAGGGACAGTGGATGTACCCATAATTTGGGGAACTACTATAAAATTCCTGTGTGTTGTGTGTGATTGTCTTGAAAGCTAAACTACATTAAATCATAACTCACCTAAAATATGAAAAGTATAGAAAAAAGCCTAAAACCTATTCACCCCCCCCCCCTCTAGGTGTTAGCTACTCTTGAATCTAAAGACTTTCATTCGTCTTCATAATGAAGAGAGGAAAGGTCGAAGACAACAAGATCCTAGACATGGTCCTAGCATGGTCTCTTCCTAGGAGATCTTCATTTCATAACAAGTCAAGCTCTTTTGAGTAGACATCTCTTCTATAATATATCTAAAGATCTAGTACCAAGGGAGAGGGTAGGAAGCTCACCTCATTTCCGGACAAAGATCTCATTATCCTTCTTAGAGGCATGTTTGGTTTCCTCATCGGTATCATTCTTCATGGAGAGGGAGAGTTCTTACTCAAGAAAATTCGACTCCGGCAAGTTCCGCGTTTTCGTCGGGCTCGGCACAAGATCGATCCGGCAAGATGAACGATGACGGCTAGGTTTTTCCGTATATTTTTTTTCATTAGAAAGGATTAGGGTTTGTGTTACTTGTCCACGTGTCACTCTATCATTGGACCACCCATCATCACCTTACATAAGTCCTCTTGAAAGGACCGGTCCAAAGGAGTCATCCATCACACATCCCAAAATCCGGTTCAGCCCATGCGTATGAATCAACAAACACAGCCTGGGCTGAAATTCTTCCAAGTCAAATTCATCGAGTATCCTTGGCGATATCCGATGAATTGTAGGAATTTCCTGTGTCATTTCGACGAATCAACTAACCCTTTAAAGCAGTTCCGACAAATTTGTCGAGTCCAACTCAACGAATTCATCGAGTATTCCCAGATAATATTTGATGAACAGTACAAGTATCTCAGAATTGTCTAAGTCATTTTTGAGGAATTCGTCGGATATCCTCGACGATATCTGATGAATTACACTTGTTCCACCAGATTTCCTAAGCCTTTTTCCGCTGATTCACCGAGTGTCACTCGATGAATTCGTCTGGTATATTCGGCGATAACCTACGAATTCTACTGTCCGAAAACTCCTCCCAAGTCAAAACATCTTAAGCATTGAGTATCACTCAACGATATATGACAAATCGTAGGGGATCACCTTATAATCTCGACGAATCGACTAAGTGTTCTAAGTGAATCTGACGATTCATCGAGTCCAACTCGACGATATTCGACGGATTGTACTTGTCTCACAGCATATCTGTGGCCTGTCCATTCTCCCACCTTCCTACTAGTCGACACACTCGACGCTTTGTCGAGTTAACCGATGCACTCGATGCCTGTTACTAGTGAACCCCAAGCCTGAGCTAGCTTTCTTGACTCAAGATGTGTGCGAGGGGTCTAGCACGAATCAGGACGTTACAAATCCTTTAAACAAAATATAAGATT
The DNA here is from genome assembly GCA_039513925.1 of Platanthera zijinensis. Taxonomy (NCBI): domain Eukaryota; kingdom Viridiplantae; phylum Streptophyta; class Magnoliopsida; order Asparagales; family Orchidaceae; genus Platanthera; species Platanthera zijinensis. The sequence continues at coordinate 60,152,216 of CM077089.1, forward strand.
TCATCCCCGAAATAAGGATAAGTCTAAGGGGGGGAAACAAAGTTTGAAGAATTACAAGGTATGCATTTAAGTTTACCTTTGCGAAATAACTCCGGGTAGTGCTTCAGCTTCAAGTCCATCGGCTCCCAGGTATACTCCTCTCTCCCATGATTAGACCATTGGGCCTTCACCAAGGGAACACTCTTTCACCGCAAACATCTTGTCTTGGTGTCCACTATCCACACCGGCACTAGTAGAATAGACCTATCAGTTGTCACTATTCCATTTATAGCGGGGACATGCTGATTGGGCCGTAATAGTGCTTTCCGAAGAGATGACACATGGAAGACATCGTGCAAATTTTCTAACTCAGGTGGTAGCTCCAACTGATGGGCTAGAGGGCGCATGATCTCCAATATGACATAAGGCCCCACATATCTCGGGCTGAGCTTCTTCCTACCGCGTACATGTGACACTCCATGCATTGGCCTAATCTTCAAGAACACTTTGTCGCCCACTTGAAATTCCACCATCTGATGCTTCGCATTATAGTACATTGCCTGCTGACTCTGAGCCTCTAGCATACGGTCTTGTATCAATCTAACCATGCCATTAGTATCATCAATATATTCCACTCCAAATGTCTTTGGGCCTCCATCCTTCACCCATGATAATAGATTTTTACACCTCCTCCAATAAAGTGCGTTGTAAGGCACCATTCCAATTCTAGCTTGATAATTATTAATGTATAAAAACTCCACTAGCGGCAAGAGCCTTTCCCGCGGCTCTTCTCTATCCAACACATATAACCTAAACAAATCTTCCATGGTTCTAATGGTCCTCTTAGACTGGCCGCCTATCAGAGGATGAAAAGTCGTACTAAAGTTAAGGCGAGAGCCCATATATGCTTGAACTGTCCTCCATTCCTTAGAAGTGAAGTGACCATCGCGGTCAGAGATAATTGGGCACCCCATGGTACTACATAAACTACTCCACAAAGAGATGCACCATAACATCAACATGCGACTCCTTCCATCATAGGAATGAACCTGGCAACCTTCGTCAAGCAGTCCACAATCACCCAGATTTAATCATTCCAAGAGCACGAGCGAGGCAACCTGTGGACAAAATCCATGGAGATATCCTTGAAAATCCACTCGGGGATGGGTATTGACTGTAATAATCCTCCCGGACTCTTACACTACACCTTCACCCTTTGACAAGCCTAACAGTGCATAACATAGTACTTAACAGCTCTCTTCAATCCTGGCTAGAACATGGTCTTCCACAAGTCATTATATATCTTGGCAATCCCAGGATATACTTAATATGGGTGCAATGAGCCTCTCTCAAGATGTCTTCCCAGATTCCACCGCCCTCGGGAATTTAGAGCCTGCCACAAAAATGAATGAGGCCTTCCTTCAGAGTATAATCATTGGCAGATCCGCTCTCAATTTCCTTAAACACAGGGGCCAGAGCATTATCCTTCCCTTGCTCTGCCCAGATCTGCTCACGGATGTCACATACTATAATCAAGGCAGCCAAGTATTTCGTATACGTCTCGGAATGATCCTTACTCACCAACATAATCTCCATCTCCTCAAGCACTCGAGCCAATTCTATAGCCATCATACGAGATTCAGGGCTCGACGCCGGTATCTTTCTACTTAATGCATCTGCTACGGAGTTTGCTTTCCTGGGGTCGTAGTTCAGTGTAAACTCAAAATCACACAGTAATTCTATCAACTGTTGTTGCCTCAAATTAAACTCCTTCTGGGTATGAACATACTTCAAATTCTTATGGTCCGAAAAGATCTCGCAGTGGACTCCATATAAATAGTGTCTCCAAATCTTTAAGGCGAACACCACTGCCCCCAACTCCAAATCATGTACCGGATAATTCACCTTGTGCTTCTTCAGTTGTAGTGAAGAGTAAGAAATGACATGCCCATGATGCATCAACACTGCTCCCATACCCTGATAGGACGCATCGGTGTAAACATGAAATCCTTCCTTTCCAGAAGGAAGGGCTAGGATTGGTGTGGAGGTAAGTCAATCTTTCAGCTCTTGGAATGCTGCCTCAAACTGGGGTGTCCACTTAAATGGTACACCTTTCTTTATCAAGGTAGTGAGAGGGAGGGTGATCTTCGAAAATCCCTCCACAAACTTGTGATAATACCCTGCAAGTCCAAGAAAACTTCGCACGTCGGCCGCCGACCTCCTTGGCGACAATTACTTCGCAACGCGCACCTTGGTCGAGTCTACTCCTAATCAAGCACTGCTAATAACATGGCCCAAGAAGAAAACTTCTCGGAGCCAGAACTTGCACTTGCTGAACTTAGCAAACAAGGAGTGCTCTCTCAGTTTCTTCAAAACTAAGGCCAAGTGTTCAACATGCTCTTCTTCTATCTTTGAGTAGACCAAAATTTCATTGATGAAGATGATAACAAAGACGTCCAAATATGGCTCAAACACCCGTTCATCAAACTCAAGAAGGCAGAAGGGGTGTTCGTGAGATCGAAAAAGTATCATCGTGAACTCGTATAAGCCATATCTCGAGCTAAACACTATTTTCGGAATATCTTCCTCTTGTATTCTCAACAGAGAGTATCTCGAGGGAAAATCCAGTTTAGAAAACCAATGCGCTCCCACCAACTAATCAAATAGTTTGTCGATCTGGGGTAAAGGATAGGTATTCTGCACCGTTAGTCGGTTGAGTTCCTGATAGTCTATGCACAACTGTAGGGATCCATCCTTCTTCTTAACAAACAAAATAGGGTCTCCTCAGGGTGATGAGCTGGGGTGAACGAATCCTGATTCTACTAACTCTTGCAACTGAACTCTAAACTCAGCGAGTTCCTTTGGGTCCTAGAGATGGGATTGGAACCCGGTACTAGATTAATCTGAAAGTCCACTTCTCTATGTGGGGGTAATCCTTGCAACTTCTCGGGAAATACCTCAAAAAATTATTGCACTACCAGTACATCTTTTATGCTCATCGCCATCTCTTTTTGTTCAAAACATATCATATACACCTCTTCCCCTTTCATATGGGCCTTAAGGGCCTGAACTGAAGACAACAACATTCGGGGTACAAGAGTAATACCTTGAAATATTATCTCAGAATCTCCGTGCCTCAAGGTGATTTGCTTCGCCGCACAATCAATTATGCCATGGTGCCAATCCAACCATGCCATGCCCATAATAAGATCGAATTCTGGCATCCCCAACACTATTACAGGGGTTTCAAAAAGTTTTCCTCCAATATACACTTCCAAATCACACTTGGTGGACGAAGTCATCTCGGAGCCATTTAGGAGGCGTACTCTCTGAGTGATACAGGTGAAATATTGCACACCACGTAAATCTTTTAAAAAATCCTCTGAGACAAACGAATGAGTGGCATCGGTATCAAATAGAGTGTGGGGTGGATTTCCACTAACAATCACGGTGCCTATGTATTAATTATAAAAAAATCAACTAGATTTCAGCACAATTTTAGGCAAGGTAAGGACGAATGCTTATAACATATTGAACAAATTACAACAAACCTGCGATCATGTCTTGAGGATTCCACTCTGGATTCATATCTAGAGCAAACATCTGCTCCCACGGAGGTCCCGAATTCCTTCCTTGCGGTCCTCGACCATGCCATCATCCTTGTCCTCGCTGAGCCACTAGAGGGACAACATGGACATCTCTACCTAGCTGCAGGTATATCGACGGATGTTGCCCGGATGGTTACGCTTAAAATAGACTTGCTTGAATGGTCCTCCAGGTTATTGGTGAGGTTGGAACTGCGGGGATGGAAGTAGTGTTAGCTATAGGTCCGGACGTTCCATCCTAAAATTTTGACGGAAAAGGCCGCCACCTCCTTGGTTTCCTCGTCCACCTATACTATTATGTCTCCTTCTAAAGCTGGGTCGTGCTTCCATCACGCCCTCAATTGGTCTCTTACTACTAGCCTGGACTCCAAAATGTCCCGCTTCAAATCTCTTTGCCATATCTATAATCTATGTCAGGCTCGAGTCTGCTATAAACAAAAGTGCTTGCCTCAGGGGATCTTGCAGCCCTTTGTTGAATCACTTCAAATACCCGCGATCATCCAAATAATAGGAGTCAGCGAACCTGGCGAGGTGCTGAAACTGCCGTTGACACTCCACGACAGACTTCGATCCCTGTTTCAACTATAGGAATCTTTCCTCCAACTCATCTCGAGCAGTAGAGGGAACAAAATGTTCTAAGAAGGACTTAAAAAACTCGTTCCAGCTTATGTCGGTGTATACACATCTGAAAGTCTTTGATTTCAAGGATAACTAAATCACCTAGAGGGGGGTGAATAGGTTTCTTAGTCCTTAGTAACTTATCTTTGGTTTTCTTTTCTTTTAGTGTTTTATTAGTTGATTGGTAATTGCTTTCAAGAAATGAAACCTGCAACACAACAAACACAAAAAGCACACAAGATTTATAGTGGTTCTCATAACAAGGGTACATCCACTTTCCCTCCCACCTATCCAACTATCTTGTTGGACTATGCAGTTCTCCAAAAATCTGCTCCAAAGAGCTTACACCTCAGATCCCTCAAGATCTCTCAGTCTCCTCCAAGACTTACAACTCAACAACAAAGTTCTACAACTCAGTAATCAGCTGATCACCTACCTCAGGCCAAAGGCCCTACACTCAGGCTGGGAGGACAGCCCTACCTCAGATTCACTATGGATCCTACCTCAGAAAAAACTTGCTCCTACCACTTAGATCTAAGAGGATCCTACAAGATGAAAGTGGGTTGGTGAGTCTTGATTGGACACAAGAGAAATTTCTTTGTGCCAATCTACTTTGACTGAGATAGACTTAGCCAAACTCTGACTCCAGGAGTATATTTCCTGAGTCTACCGTTACTTGAACTGAGATATACTCAGTCCTAACTTCTTCTTCACAGCACCAGGGATTTTTCTTTCTGGAACTGTGAAGTGATTGCAGCAAAACTTGCTGCTACCTGAGCTGAAAGATTTACACCTAAACTTCTTCACAACAACAAGAATACAAAGGCTTGTGCTGGAAGAAACTAGCAGGATAACTGTTTTGCTTCTTCTTTCTTTCTTGGGATGAAGATGTTCAACCCTCACTTCTTCTTCATAGCCTCTAGTCGATGTTCTTCATTATTGTATAGCTGGATCTGTGAAGAACTTGTTGGTGTAGACGGGATATGACACCAGCTAATTTTCTTTTTACTCTTCAGAGATCTTCTCTAATCATGTTGTAGTCGATGATGAAGACAAAACAACTAACTTGTTTTGCTCTTAGTCTTGCTTACTTGAGATTCATGTGTTTCAGTCACAACAATAATGGCGATAATGAAGAAGCACATAAACAACTCCTTTTATGTAAAAAGCTTCTCCTTTAATTGAATGCAACCCAACAGCTCTTTTAGCAGTGGACCCCACACCATTAATGACCACCTGCTATCTTGTTTCAACGTTAACCATCATACAGTAGCTCTGCGGTGCCTTTTGTCATGTACTATAGCTTTGCCACTAATAATTTGAATAAGGTTGACTTGTTGACTTACTGATGTCACCATCTGTGGACTTAGCCCAAAATCAAGCATCAACAACATAGGCGTTGAGTGAGCAAGCCTCACTCAATGCAAAAACACTTAGACAAAATTCTGCCTATCTAGGCATTGACAGCGTTGAGTGAGCATACCTCACTCAACGCTTTTTGCCTTAGCTCATTCTTTAGACTTTTTTGCATGCTTGGCGTTGAGAGAGTTGAGTGGGCACGCCTCACTCAACGCCATATGCCTTAGCCATGCGTTCTATAATTTAGGAGTTAAGAGCGTTGAGTGACCACGCCTCACTCAATGCCTTATACCTTAGTCCTTTTCATGCTTCTTCAACATCTTAAGCATTGAGAGCATTGAGTGAGCACACCTCACTCAACGCCTTTTTACTTTCAGCAAGATTTCCTGAATCATGGCGTTGAGAGCGTTGAGTGAGTATGCCTCACTCAACGCTTTCTGTCTTAGCAAGATTTTTCTCCACCTTGGCATTGAGAGAGTGAGCTCCACTCAACGCATTTGGACTTAGCCAAATTTCTTTATCTGAAAACAAAGGTTCTGACTTAATGAGATACAATCAATGCTTTAACACATGGCATTGAGTGAGATTGCCTCACTCAATTCCTGTAGACTTAGTCAAATTTCAGTACAGATTTTCTATGGCTTTGACTGACTGAGCTTGTCTCATAGCCTTTTGATGTATAGAGTTGAGTGAGTAGACTTCACTCAATGCCTATGGACTTAGACTTTCTCAGCTTGACATAACTTTGGCTTTGACTATATAGGCTCCATTCAGCACTATAAGTCATCTGGCGTTGAGTGAGTAACCTTCACTCAACGTCTGTGGACTTAGACAGATTTTTGTCTATCCACAACTTAGGTAAGTGTTTACCTGACTTAGCCACTTAGGCTACCTGTCCCATCATTGTTACTAAGACACCCCTATAATCACTAAACTTGAGCACAAGTTAGATCACCACATGTATATACATTGTTTTCTAGGTTTTCTTCAAATCCAGGACATTGGGATCAATGGACCCAACAATCTCCCCTTATTTGAAGAAGTCAAAACCTAAGCCAATGTATACACTAACATACTTATGCAACATATACCGAAAAAGTTAACACAACATAAATAAAAAAAAATGAACATAATCATAACAAATAATATTTCATTTAACTTATAAGGAATTATAATGTTGGTGCATGAATCAAAATGTCATATTCCTTAGCTCTACAAGCAGAACCTGAAACTCATCAAGTTTCTCGTTCTCTTATCACAATTCCACTGCACTTGGATTTCTTAGTAGGTTTGTCTTCTACTTCTACTGCCTTCTTTCCCTTCTTGTCTACTTCATCAACTATCTTAGCCATAGTTTCTTTTTCCCTCTCAGCGTCAGCTTTATCTTTCTGTCTATGAAAGTAATTGTAGGTCTTTGAAAAGTACTTTGAGGGCTCAACTTCACCAGGAGATAGAAGGTTTGCATTTCTGTTTCTCCAATACAGCCTCCTTAAGGTCTCCCTCTTGTCCATCTTGTCCCATTCCACAGTGTTGTATAATTTGTATTTATCTGTCTTCTTGGACTTTACTTGATCCCAGGCAATTAAAATGATAGACCTGGATTCTAGGCTCCATACTTCAAAATCAGGTCTGTTCTCCATTTCCTCTCTATATCTTTTCTTCCTCAACATGATCTCTTCTTCAGTGTCAGCAGTTGTATCACTTTCTTTGGTGTGTAATGCCTGGTCTATAGTGGGGCTGAAGGAGGGAATCTCAGCAACAGTTGTCTGTTCTCCCCACTGAGCACTAGCACTAGCACTATCACCATCTTTTATGTACTGGACATACTCTTGATTATCTTGTGCCTAATCAGCAGCAGACATTTTGTGCAGGGCATCTTGAACATGAGCATGCATCAGTGGGTTGTTATCATACTAAATTTGCTTCATTCCCAATGAGCCTCTCACCACATTGGTTGCCCAGACCATATTCTCAGTATTAGTTCTTATAGCCTCACTCTCCCCCATTTTAAATTCTTCAACTATTTTACTAGTTTGGGAGGTGAAGGTCTTGCTTCTTTCTATTTATAGATAATTAACTCCTACAGTAACATTATTCTTTATTTTCAACATATGATCATCAAGAAGCTTTGTACAGGCATCTACCTTTGTAAAGATTTTTGTCTTCTGTTTATCCCTCAGAACATTATCAGCATTATGAATGGCTTGCATGTTCTGATTCTAAATATTTTGATTTTCTATGACAGTGACAACATTTTAGCTTGCTATATCCAGCTTGTCCATGGTGTAGTCCATAGCTGGGCCAGCCCTTTTAAAGAACTTTACAGTTTCTGCTTTCAGCAAGTTAACTTCAAATCTTATAGAGAGGTACTGTATAATCCACAACATGAGAGGTACTATATAATCAAAAAGTTAACTTATCAAAAAGGGTTATATATATGTATATATTGTAATATGTTATTAGTCAATTTCAATGAGACAGATCCGCTCAAGAAGGGAATCAAAACACTGGGCAAGTCTGGCTGTATGTGTAAGACCCCATTTTTTTTCTTTTTAAAACCCAGGGTATTATGCCCAGAATCGCTGTTTTGCATTGACACCGACACTCGGGAAGGTCGCCACTACAAAACGCTGATCCTGCCGGCTTTTTACGATCACAAAGAGAAAGAAGCTTAAACCAAATCAGATAAAGATAAGTCCACAATCACATATAATGTAAAATACGAGAAATCATATCAAGTCCACATGATAACAGAAGTACTGAGGAAAAACAGTACAATGAAATATAAACGGGCTCAAACCCGGTATATCAATCCTCACTACAAACTCTCGCGGAAGCTAAGTAAACTAAACACTCATGGAGCCAATAGCCGGTTCTCTTGTGCTAGACTGGCCCACCTCCATGTGCACCGTACTCCGTTGGTGCTATATCCCCTGCTGCTGCTCCCTATCTCCAGTCCGGAGCCCCTAGAATGTTGTGGTCCGAAAACCGTTAGTCAAAATACTAAGTCCTATCATCCCATACCCATCCCCCATTGCTCCTAGGCACCGAGCGGGGAGGAGGAAAGGGAAGCTATAAAGGTAGAGAATAAACAAAGCAGATGACGGTGGAACTATTCTAGCAGTTATTTATAATGTATATACAGCTAAGGAAGAAAGGTACATGCTAGCAGTTTTATAATATCAAGCAGTAAGGTAAACAAGTAGAGTATAGCAACATATGTAAGAAACACATACTAAGAAATAAGTAACCTTAACTTATATGAATGTCCATACAAACTTATAAGTTAAGGGGTCTTCTATAAGTCTCCCATCGTATAAAAAGTCTCATACCGATTTATATGCTAGGGTGTAGGTTGTATACAAGTATGAGTGTAGTGATATGTTATGTCATTATTCATGCAAGTGCAACTCACGCACACAATTCTATGTGCACAGACTTTTAGTTCCCCCCTTTTGGGCAGCTAGCTTCACTCCCAGGAACCTCCGTAGTGGCAAACAGAGATAGTGGGTCGGGCCCCCCACTCCTAGATGGGTATCCATACTACCAGGCCTAGCCCTTACGTACACCTCTAGAAGGACACAACCTAGAGTCATCACGTACTGATACTGGCCATATCCACTAGACTTCCTTTGGCTAAGTGTAAACCACACTCGCTGAGTCAGCATATCGAAGTCAGTGTGAACGACTGTCCGATACCGAAGACCCACCACCTTTTATCTTATGCACGTACAATATTAATATATTATCCTACAGAGCCATCGGCTCGCCGCGCTAACCTGCCCACCACTAAAACCACCAAACCTACCGCTCGTGAGACACAACCTAACTCCCACAATACCGGGAAGTGTGAGTGTAAGTGTAATCCTAGTTATACTAATTACTCTTATCATTGCTTATTCTTACGGTTTACGTTAACCCTGGACTGCCCAAGGCATTCCCCATTAAGGGCTTTCGAGAGCACTAGGAACTACGATGGGCTGAAGACCAAAGCTTCCTTTCGCAAGGCACTTACTATTATTGATTAATACTCAATCCCTGATCCCTCTTAATGTTATATTAGATCTAACCCTAGTGTATTTGACCCTTCCTCTACTCGGGAAAAACGATATTTCGTCAGACCCGAGTACCACCTACACTAGTCTTCCCATCATTTACCTTCACCATGACTCTCATTGATGAGAAAATTTCCATTTCACCATAACAGTAAAACTGATTCACCAACTCCCTATATTCATTTTACATTCTGTTACAATTTCTGTCGTTCTACTATATGCAGACAAAACTAAGTTATATGATGTATACGATATGAGGTACTCCAACCTTTCATCCAAAAGCACTGAAATATTTATTGGGGGTCTATCATGATATATTTAGCATAAATCCAGAAACTTGGAATTTTCCTAAATAAATTGGCATTTAATTGATTTTCCCAAAAATTGGTCCATGGGTGATTTGAACATGATGTACTAGATTTACTTAAGATATAATCATACAAAAATTATGAACTCTATAGGATAGCACGATATCAGTGAATACCAAATTTCATAAATTTTTATAAAGTAATTATCCTCCAAATAAATAATCCAAGATAATTCAACTAAATAGGGGTAATGAAGGGAGTACCATAAATACTTGTCCAAATATTATACAAAAATTAACAGAGCTTTATTATAATCATAAAACCCTACTCACTAAATTTCATGCAATTCCAGGGTCAGTAAACTATATATAAAAATATTTCAACTAAATCCATCATGGGGCACTTTCTGAAGAAACATCTTTGAAAATTCAACTAAACAACATGTAATTATTTTTCCAAACTTCTTTATGCCCTAAGTAGTACTCTAGCTAAGTAGAACAATTTTCCAGCAAGCTATAGTATTTATCTTCTATTTAGCAATGTAGGGTGCTCTAGTTTACTTTGCACATGATGTACTAAAAAGAAGTGTTCAACTATATCAAATAATTCACTAGTGCATCTACATGCTATTTGATCAACTTTTCCAGAGTTTGAAATCATTCTAAGACATGTAAAGCATAATTACATCAATATCATCAAAAGGGCAAGATGAAGTTTATAACTACAAGGGTGAGTTACTGTTATCTAGACACCCTATAATAAATTTCAGAGGTATATATCACTATGACAATACTCCTACCAAAATATCACAAGGACCCAAGGTCATATGACCCATTAAATAATCTCTAAGGTGTAAAGACCAAAATATAAACTAAGTGCTTTAAGTGGGGTGCATGTGTCAAAAGTCCACCAAATCCCTTCCTAGGGCATTTCACCTCCCTAAGACCACATGGATTAATCAATAAGTCCATCCAAGGACATAATACACTATGTCCTTCATAAATTCCCAAAGTTCAACCTTAGGGTTTAAACTTGGTTCCTAGGGAAAATCAACCCTAATCTGTCCCATACTCCATGTGGGGGAGTTAAATATCATAACAATTCAGTGACCAAAGTTTAAACCTCTGTTGAGGTGACTTGGCCACTTAAAACCCCCAAGGGGCACTTTGACCTAATTACCCCTTAATGGTCCAACTTAGGGTTTGCTTATTTCCAAAATAAATCATCTCCAAATAGGATAAAAATTTATACAGAGCCTTATGATGACCCCAAAGACCACGCACCAAAATTTGGGAGAGTTTGGAGGTCATTAGACCCTTAAAATAATTCACACATGGATTATTAAATTTCTACAAAAACATTAGGAAAATGTTTTCGGAAATTTCCCATTTTTGGGTATGTCCTAGATATAGGTAAGAGTGACCACCATCCAAAATTTCAAGTCATTTTGATGGCTGGATTGATAGAGGCACTCAAAATAGTCTCTGGTCTAGCCTAGGTATATGTAAAACCAAAATGAGTGCTCTGGTCAAACCACTTACCCAAATGGGTTGAAACTAATTTTAAATTAAAGTGCACCCAAAGAGCTAAAATTAACATGTTGACTTCTTTCTCTGATTAAGGCTCTAAGTATTTTTAATATTTAATTTAACAACAACCCAATAATGGGACATAAATTGAAATAATAGGTATTAAAATAAAATGATGCAAGCACGAATCTTAAAGCACATCTAAGGGCCCTGACATCGTCTTCTTCCTCCAGCCAAGGGCAACGATCAGCCCGACCTGGAGCTCATTCCAATCCCTTTTCTCGGCCACCCGGACACCTCCCTGGCCGGCCACCGCCGCCACCACCTTCGTTGAGGTGGGGGTTATCGGGCGGCGGCACGGCCGCCGGAGCGGCCATTTCCGGCGATCCCGCACCTTTATTTTTCACGAAAAAATCAGGAAAAGTAACCACCTAATCGGGTTCAATTGAGACCGATTCTTATCCCTATTGATTCCTAAGATCTACCCATAGAAAAAGGAGAAGGGGAGGACCTTATTGGAGGGCTGGAGGTAGGTCGATCGCCAGATTGTCATGGTGGTGGTGGCCCCGCTCAGGTTTCTGCAACTACACTGTGTAAGGGATCGAAATCTTTAGGTAAATGGTGGGAAAGGCTCCTCTCAGGCCACTGATGGTGTTTAAAACACCAGTTGGGGAGGGGAGAGGCCAAGCCATAAATGGCCATTATGGCCATTGAAAGCTTGGCTCGTCCATGGCAATTCTCCTCCCCTAGGCACTGCCATGGCCGGGAAAACCGTTGGCCTTCTCCTAACTGGTAAGGGGAGATGATTCCAGCAAGAAAAGAGGGCATTTGGCCTTCCAAGCCATGAATGGCCTCACTCCCCACTTTCTCTCTCCTCCATTAAAGGGGGAAAATGAAGTTTTCTCTCTCCTAGTTATCAAGGCCGATTTTGATGTCTCCTCTAACCTATTCGCACCCCACTAACTCATATTAATAATAAAAATGAGGTTAGCCCAAGTGAAGGAAATGGGTTTGAGCTTGGGTTAGCCTATTTGGGCTAATTTGACCTTAACATAGAGTGAAGTTGACCTTAGTTAACATGACCATTTGGATTGACTCCAATGGGTCCTTAGTGACCCATTGGCCTCCCGTAGAGTCTAGGTAGGGTTGATTTGGCACTTTGGGGGTCACTTGACCCTTAGGAAGGGTACCTTGACCAAATTAGGGCGATGGTTGACTTGTGTCAACTTAGCCACTTGGGTTGACCCTAATGAGTTCTTGGTGACTCATTGACCTCACTTTAGGGTTAGGGAGGAATGTGTGGGGTTCATTTAGCTAAGGGAAAGTCAATTGACCCTAAGTAGGCCAGTTTGACCCATTTAGGGTTAGGGTAGACCTAGGTCAACTTGACCACCTTGATTGCCCCCAATGGGTCCTTAGTGACCCTATGGACCACCCAAGGGGTTAGGGGTGTTGTGGTGGGGTCATGAAGTAAATTTGAAGCCCTTAGGTCAAACCCTAAGTCTGGTGGTGAGGTTGTGCTATAGGCAGACCAAGGTGATTTTCACCTTGGCCCTTGTTCACTTGGTCCTTTGAGTTTCTTATGGTTTTGTCATGACCTAGTCATGACAAAACAACTCCTAGGGGTATAGTTATTTGAGGGATATTACAATATAATCCACGACAAGATAGGTACTGTGTCGGGGGAGTAACCACGATGCGCATAGACCCAACAAACATGGCACTATGTCGAGGGAGTAATCCCAACTCGCACAACCCAACAAACATGGCACTGTGCCGAGGGAGTAACCCCAACGCGCACAGCCCAACAAACATTCTATATATGTTTATGTGAGTCAAGTTATAATCTTCTAAATTATACAGTCGATGTCAGACTTAAACCAAAATCTTGACACATGATCGACGCTATGACACAGATAGCCTGACAAGGATCCAAGGTTTCAAAATAATGAATTCCAAGTCAATCGGTACGCACCAAGACATTCACAATACTTACGATACTCACTACGAAACCAGTGTTTTTCGTGGTCGAAATGGCGCGATGATCCAAACGACACGAAGGACAAACGACTTGATGAACAAATGCTGATGAAATGGACTAATACATGACGAACTTATAATTTCACGGAGAGACTTAGAAATCTACTCGTCAAATTAAGACTTACTAAACACCCGACGATTGGAGGTAAACGCAAAAGAAGAAAAGCAAGCAAAAACACACTTGCCTCAATTTTTCCGGAATCGTCCTCTGAATCACTCCACGTCGAAAATAGAACACAGCGAAGATGCGGGGTAGAGGCAAAATCTACAAAGATTTGGCCAAAACGGTGGTTAGGACTGAAATCTCCATCGCTAAAAAGTTCACGAAATGGACAAATCTTACCGTGCACCCGTAGCTCTCGCCGGGAGCTTTTCTAATCTATGTTCCGACGAGGATTTTGACCACCGAAGCTCCCAGAATCATGGTCGGAAGGTCCTTGAAGGAGAGGTGTCGTCGAGCTTGGCGAGGCTTTGGTTCAGCCGAAATGAACAGGGGGGGAAGAAGAAGGGGTTCAGCCTTTTCTTGAGGGAGGAGAAGGATTATATATATAATAATAATAATATTAATAGTATTAATATTAATAATAATAATAAGATTAATAATACTAATAATAACTTTATAACATAGGATTTAATTAGGAGGGAACTGTTCGTCGGATGCAGGGGAAACAATACATTTCGTCGAATGAAAAATAGGGGAGTTCGGCTGGACTTCGATGAGTGAAGGGGAGTGATTCAACGAGTATATCCTACTAATAAATATAATAATAATAATAGAATAATAATAATACAAATAGTAACATTAAAGATTATTATTATTACGAAGGGCCTATCGCACGTCGATTCAAACGAAATTCGCACCCTAGGTAAAAGTCGGTGCTACGAATTCAACGACGAAGTCAAAATCAAAATCCGACGAGCCGTTCTCGAGATATTAATTTCTAAAGTTTACGCCGAACATTAAATATACCAAACTTAAAAATTATCAGAGGCTCAATTATTGCTCGAATCGCGATAAAACTTGACGGGAAAAATTCAAAATTAATCAATTTTATTTTGTATCGTGAAATTTTACAATTTCAATGAGAATTCCAAGATTTGGTCGGCCCGACCCAACAGACAAAAAAACGCATTAATGTCGACGCGCCATCAACTCCGCGTTAACGTAACGCCCTTACGTCATTATGACGTCACCAAGAGAATTAAAATAATTGACGGAAATTCAGGGGCATTACAGTCACCCCTCCAAAAAGGAAGTTTTTTCCCGAAACTTAGGACGTACATCGAAATCAGAGAGCAAAACGAGAATTACAAAAAACCCGCTCGATAGAAAAACTAACCAGAGAAGACTAGGAGAACAGCTCGGGATAGGATTCTCTTATCGCAGATTCTAACTCTCAAGTTGCACTCTTGACATCCTGATTTTGCCGGAGAACTTTAACCATAGGAATTGTCTTCCTCCGCAGCACTCAATCTTGCGTCTCCAGAATACGGGCAGGCTCTGCGACATACAAGTGATTAGACTGCAACTAGGGCATCGAGTCAAGAACTTGTCAATCACTACGAACACACTTTCGCAATTGGCTCACTTGGAACACGTCGTGAACACCAGGGAAAGAAGTAGGCAACTCCAGCCTATAGGCAGACACTTCAATGCGCTCCACAATCTGGAAAGGTCTCACATACATGGGATCTAACTTATGATTCTTTCCAAATCTCTTAACACCTGGAATCAAAGAGACCTTCAGAAAAACCATGTCCTCAACCGCAAACTCCAGATCAATCCTACGCTGATTTGTATAATTTTCGTATCGCTCCTAGCTGGCCATAACGTTTCACGAATTTGTGTCACCAAAATGCTCATATCTTCTAAAGCTTCCGGAACGAGCAAAAGCTTCTCACCAACTTCAGACCAAAATAAAGGAGTCTGGCAATGCCTCCCATACAATGCTTCAAAGGGTGTCATATACAAACTCTCCTGATAGTTGTTGTATGCGAACTCCATCAGTCCAAGGCATTTATCCCAAGCTCCACCATAGTCCAGAATATAACATCTAATCATGTCCTCCAAAAATTTGATTCATTCTTTCCACCTGACAATTAGTCTGAGGATGGTAAGCAGTAGAATATCTAAGATCGATGCCCAAAGTGATGTAGGGTGCATCCCGAGTCGGAGATCTCCACGAAATTAACGCTTTCCTACGCACTACACGTCGTAGATCTACCGCACCTACACAGCACCTATCGCCCACAATAGTTCTCATCGCAAGAACACAGCGCAAATAACAAAGGAGGAATGGTCGACTCGAAAACAACAATCGGAAATTTGAGTGGGAATATTCCCCAAGAAAACACAAAGGTTGTCACTCCTTTAAGAGAGCAAGACCAAGGCTATAGGCCAAGATCCGCTCAAGCAAATAGGATCCACCCGATCCGGAATTAAAAAGCCTAGCAACGGTGAATTCGATTCAAAACTTGCAGCGATTAAATTAACTTTACGTAGAAAGCGATTGCGAAACCACCACAACTACTTAGAGAATCACACAAGGAAGAGGAAAGAGTTTACCCAAACGGGATGAAGTTTTCACACAAGATAATGGTGGGAGAATCACTCTATCCACGGATCCACCGACGTCACACCGAAGGGATTGCAACCTTCTTCCCGGAGTCGCACCGAAGGAAGCTGCGCCGGAGTCGCTCCGAACGGATGGAGGGAGCAAGAGGGGCCGGCGGCTTCACACCACAAGCAAGGGAAAGAGGGGGGGCGGCGGCTAGGTGTAGCCTCCTCCTCTCTTTGGTCGAAATTTACAAGGCAAGATTTAGGGTTCTTCTTTTATAATTATCTCATAACAAAGCCTCCTTATATAAGAGTTACAAACAAGCCTTAACCATTCATGATGTAGATGTAATCTCATCCATCCGAAAGGCTAAATGCACACCAACATTAAAATTGTTCAAAATTAAAAATAACAAAAACATGCAATGAATATAAAATTATCACTAAACATGGGATAATTTTATATTCTAAATATGAAATATAGTTTTCTCAAATGAAATAAATAAGGCTAATTCTTTACAGTGGATGTAGCACGCCGCGGGCGGAAGTTATAGCGTAGCCTTCCGTTAGCGTCCTCGTGCCGCCTCACGTCCTTGAGTTGTATTGCCTTATCAACCGGATCATCATCAGCATCGTCTTCAAATGGTGGAGGAGGGGCCACGCCATCACAAAGTTTCCTGTAAGCTTTGCCAGAAACGAGACATGAACCTGGAGTCTCTGTCTGACACAATACTCGTAGACACACCATGCAACCTGATGACTTCATCCAGATAAAGCTCAACTATCTTTTCCATAGAATATTCAATCTTGAAAGGCACGAAGTGAGCACACTTTGTCAGTCTATCGACAATAACCCACACTGCATCATGCCCTCGGGGAGATCTCAACAAACCGGTAATGAAATCCATAGAAATGCTCTCCCACTTCCAACTGGGAATATCCAACGGCGTCAACTTACCACCAGGTCTTCTATGATTAGCCTTAACACGCAGGCAAATATAGCACTCAGACACAAACCTTGCTATATCATTCTTCATACCTGACCACGAGACAATTTTCTTCAAATCTCGATACATCTTTGTGGAACCAGGATGGTAGGCAACACTAGAACCGTCCGCTTCACTACATATCTTTGCTCGAATATCCTCATCAGCGGGAATACAGTATCTGTCTTGGTACTTCAAGGTACCCACATCATCGATCGAAAAGTCTGGTAATTCGCTTTTTTCAGTTCTGCTTCTGATATGCTACAGATCGGGATCATCCTTCTGATGTAGCCTGGTAAGCATAATCCATGAAGGCTCTATCACTTCCAAGCTACTTGGCGAAGCACTACTCCCAACAGTTATGTCCATCAACAAGAACACTTCTACTAAGGATTGCATAGAGAGGTTAAAGACATGCACGGGCTTTCGGCTCAAGGCATCCGCCACCACATTAACCTTGCTGGGATGATAAAGGATATCTACTTCATAGTCCGCAACACACTCTAACCATCTACACTGGCGTAGATTTAGCTCATTCTGAGTGAAGACATACTTTAGAATCTTGATATAGGTATAGATCATGCAGGAAACTCCATATAGAAGATGTCTACACAGCTTCAAAGCATAAATGACAGCAGCAAACTCCAAGTAATACCTAGGATAGTTCTTTTTATGGAACTTCAATTGTCTCGATACATACGCAATAAGGTTGCCATTCTACATCAATACGCAACCGAGTCCAACTCGCGAAGCATCTAGAACAACAACATATTCTCTCCTTCACTAGGCAATGCCAAAACTGCAGCAGAACATAATCTCTTCTCAAACTCCTGAAAGGCTTCTTCACAGGCATCACTCCACACAAAATTTGCGCTCTTCTCCGTAAACTTATTCAACGGTGCAAACAAAGTTGAAAATCCATTCACAAATCTTCTATAGCACCATGCCAACCCTAAGAAGCTATTTATCTCTGTAGGCGTTAAAGGCCTCTCCTAGTCCAACACTGCGGTAATCTTTGACGGGTCCAAAGAGATACCACCTTTGCTCACAACATGATCTAAGAAAGACACCTGAGACAACCAAAACTCACACTTGCTTAGCTTCGCATACAACTTGTGCTTTCATAGAGTAGGAAAAATCAAGTGCAAGTGCAAGACATGCTCTTCAGCATTCCTGGAATACACAAGAACAACGTCAATGAATATGACCACAAACAGCTCCAGAAAGTCCTTGAACAATCTATTCATCATATCCATGAAGGCAGAAGGTGCATTCGTTAACATGAAATACATTACCAGAAACTTAAAATGTCCATATCAGGAGTGAAAAAGCAGTCCGCGGAACATCTGACTCACAGATTCTCAACTGATGGTAGCCCGAACGAAGGAAAATTTTTGAGAATACCGAACTACCTCGCAATTGGTCAAACAAGTCATCTATCTGAGGCAGTGGATATCTATTCTTGATAGTTTCCTTATTCAGCTCTCGATAATCTAAGCACAGCCTCATCAACCCATCTTTCTTCTTCACGAAATGGATTGGAGCGCCATAAAAAGAAGAACTTGGCCTAATAAAACCACACTGCAATAGCTCATCCAACTAGATATGCAACTCCTGTAACTCAAGCGCTGCCATGCGGTAAGGTGCTTTTGTAAGAGGAAGAGTACCTGACTCAAGATCTGTAAGAAACGAAGTAAAACAAACCGGAAGTGGTTTAACTGAAACTTTATTATCCGAAAAAGGTATCTATTACAAAGGTATGACCTCCCTTATATAGAATGGAGAGGAGAAGAGAGAATACAAATAAGAGATGTGGGACTAAAAATTTACATGACATAAGCGGACTGTACAGACACAAACCGCACAAGCCGCGCGGTTAGACAGAAGGGCTAACTGCTCGGTACCTGCCAGAGAGAGAGAGAGATCTCCATTTAAGACCGCTAGACCGCCCGCTCTCCAAGTCCCCAGTAACAAACCGTTAGACCGCTTGGACCACAGACAGCAACACACAACAACCAGACCGCTGAAGGGAAACCGCCAGACCGCGCGGTCATCAACCCGCAAAGCCAGACTGCCAAGCCGCCCTGTCACCAACTCCAACACTCCCCCTCAAGCTGTAGCATATATATCGATCATGCCCATCTTGTCACAAATATGAAAAAACGAGGAAGATACTGGCTTGGTGAAGATGTCACCCAGCTCTTTATCAGAAGTGACGAAGGGAGTGCAAATTTGTTCCTTCAAAATCTCTTCACGAATAAAATGACAGTTGACCTCAATGTGCTTGGTTCTTTCATGAAAGACTGGATTTTTGGAGATGTATATGGCAGCCTTGTTGTCACAGAATATAGGTAGAGGATGGTTGTAGACCTCTCATAAATCAAGCATGAGAGCTCGTAGCCATTTTAACTCGCAAGTGGTCGATGCCATACTCCGATACCCTGCTTCAGCACTGGACCTGGAAACAACAGACTACTTCTTGCTCTTCCAGCTTACAAGATTTCCCCCAATAAAGGTGCAGAAACCGGAGGTAGACTTGCGATCCCCTTTGTCATCAGCGTAACTCGCATCTGAGTATGCTTCAACCCTCAGATGACCATTCTTCTGAAAGAGTAATCCTTTCCCAGAGGCTGCTTTGACATACTCTAAAATCCGCAAGGCGGACTGTAGATGGCACTCCTTCGGTGCTTGCATGAATTGACTCACCTTGCCCACAGCATAGGAAATGTCGGGCCTGGTCACTGTGAGATATATGAGCTTACCAACTAGATGCCTGTACCGCGTAGTATCTGAAAGAAGAGGCGAATCATCTGCCAAGGTTTTATCTTCTCCAATAACCATAGAGTATCGGACAGGTTTGGCTCCAGTCAATCCTGCTTCTTTTAGAAGGTCAAGGGCATACTTACGCTGGGAGAGGACTAAGGAGTTGGGCTTCCGAGAGATTTCGATCCCCAAAAAGTACTTTGGAGAGCCCATATCTTTCGTGACCAGATGTTGACGAAGATATCGCTTTGTCAAGGCTACCCCTTCCTGGTCATCGCCAGTGAGAAGAATATCATCAACATACACAGTAAGAACCACCAGTACCGAGGAGATTTTGTGAATAAATAGAGAGTGATCGGCAGAGCTGCGCGCAAAACCAACGGCCGCCACAATGTTGTTGAACTTGTCAAACCAAGCTCGAGGGCTCTGCTTGAGACCATAGATTGCCTTCTTCAGCCGGCATACTCGTGTCTCCCCCTGAGCAACATACCCAGGAGGTTGCTCCATGTAGACGGCCTCCTGAAGATCACCATAAAGGAAAGCATTCTTTACATCCAGCTAGAAAATTGGCCAATCTTTATTGACCGCCACAGAGAGATGGACCCGTATAGTGCTGAGACGAGCCACGGGAGAGAAGGTGTCAAAGTAATAAACCCCATAGGTCTGAGTAAAGCCCTTAGCAACAAGACGAGCGTTATAACGGTCCACAGTGCCATTCGGGCTAAATTTGACCACAAAGACCCAGCAACAGCCAACAACATCAGTACCGAAGGGAGGAGGAACAAGAGTCCAGGTACCCCGCTCCGTTAAGATCGCCATTTCCTCATCCATGGACATCTTCCAGTGAGGAATAGCAAGGGCCTCCTAGTAGGAACGAGGTGTGGCAGTGGCAGAGATAGCCAGCGCAAAGGCCCTGCGAGAAGAGGTAAGACGATCATATGAAACAACAGCAGCAAGGGGGTGTAGGGTACACGTCTGTTGGAACACCCTATTACTAATTTGGGTAAGGATCACTATGCCTGTCTTAGGAATCCCAGTTGACCTAGTTGTACAGTTGAAAAGGTCAACATTAGAATGAGTCTAGGTCTTAGAACTTAGGTTTGAAGCTGCCCCCAGGATCATTCCAAGATCAAGGTTGAAGAGCTTAGTCTAAGGCAATTTTCGTCGAACTCCGGTCGACGAATCGTCGAACTCCGTTCGACGCTCTCTGAGCTCATCTTCAATAAATCGTCGTACTCCGGTCGACGATCGTCGAGCTCAGATCGACTATCTGCTTTTGTCTAGCTTCTGCTGAGTCATCGAACTCCCCTCGACTATCTTCTAGCTCAGTTCGACGATCACTCCCTAAAGTTATTTCTCAGATCTCTGAGCTCAGTTCGACGATCGTAGAGCTCAGATCGACGTTTTCTGTCTGCTTGTCCATTTAATCTCTGAGCTCAGTTCGACGATCGTAGAGCTCAGATCGACGTTTTCTTTGGAGAGATCGACGCTTTCAGGAATTCAAATGCTGCTGTTCTTTGGAATGTTTTTGAATATTATCAGCATTTATGTCAGAAGATCTCCCAGCCGTTCGTCTTTAATTCTGGAGCAAGTTTCAAGGAATTATTCAGAGAATGTTTGCTGGACTTTCCTCTAGAAGACAAGACTATTTTTGGAAGACATTTATGACTCCCAACGGCTAATTTTGGACAAGGAATCGTCAGAAAATTTATTATTCCTTTCTTCTGTGTTATTAAGTTTTTAGAAAATACACAGAAGTGAACACACAGAATAGAATATACTGATAGCAGAAGAACAACAGAAGAACTGTGACTCAAAAATCTTCTTGCTGACTGAAAAGTGTTCACAATCTCATCACTCCAGACACCTCACCTTCAGCCTTCTTGCTGAAACCATCTTGTGCTGGAGATCAAAGTTTTGAAGACCTATCACCCTAGAGCAAAGCTTCTTTTCCTGAACCTTTCTACATCTCAGGGGGAGCTTTGACATCATCAATCCACTTGTGCTTCTCTCATTTGATTGAGAACAGAGAAGACACCCTTCATTCTTATTTTTCTTTTCCTGCTGTAAAAGGGTTCTTGAACTCCCTTCAAAAGTTCTGTCTGGTTCTGAGAGCCTTGTCAAAACACAGTGGTGGCAAGACACCTTATCAAAAAATCTAGTTTTGGTTTTTGGGCACCTTATCAAAAGCTCATTGGTGTCAGGACACCTGATCAACTCATCCTGAGTGGATTCCTACCAAGGGTGGTAGAAGAGTGGATGTACCTAGGTTTTTGGGGAACCACTATAATTCCTTGTGTCTTCTGGTTTGTTTGTGTAATTTGTTTGCTGTGTGCTGTGCTTTTTACTTCTTAGCCTTTAACATTTTACTAGCACTCTACACTATATCATAAATTAAATTTTATATGTGCTGCTCATTTCAACTGTGAAAAATTATTTTAAAATACTCTATTCACCCCCCTTCTAGAGTTGAGATAGATCTTAGCCTCACTTTCAATTGGTATCAGAGGCAGGTTGGTTGCTCATACAGGCTAACACCTGAACCAAAAGATCCTTGATAAGATCAATCTCTTAAGGGGATTATTTTCTCTACATCTTCTTTTTATTTAAAGACATGGCACAGAACAAAGATTATGCAAGCACCAGACCACCAGTGTGCAACCTTTCTAAGTTTGCACTCTGGAAGGCAAGGATTAGATTATACATGAATTCTATTGATGAAGACATTTTCAATTCTGTCTTGACAGTTTGTCCAACTCCACCAGCAAGCTCAAGTTCAAATGCTGTCCCACCTCCTTCTGGAACAGATGCAGATATAAAGAAGTGGAAGACTGCAGATGCTAAGGCTATGAACATCTTAGCCCAAACAATGTCTGATGAAATCTTTCAGAAGGTAGCTGAATGCCACTCAGCCCAAGAAATCTGGGACAAACTCTCTAAAATTGTCTCAGGATCTGCTGATGAAAGGAAAGATAGAAGATCTCATCTGATAAGCCAATATGAGAACTTCAAAAAGGGAGAAGCTGAATCAGTGGCTGACATGTACAATAGACTAAGTCTAATTGTCAATGAGCTAAAAACCCTAGACAAAGAAATCTCACTGACTGAGCTGAATGACAAAATCCTGATGTGCTTCCCCAGCACTTGGGATTCAAGAATCTGGCCAATTAAGGATGCCAGAAGTCTAAATGAGATTACTACTGAAGCTCTCCTGGGCAAGCTCAAATCCTATGAGCTGCTCATTAAAAATAGAGAAGAAGAACAAAAGGCCATCTCTCCAGCCACAAGGAAAGAAAAGACCATAGCTTTCAAAGCTATAGAAGAGGAGCCTGAAGATAAAGCTACAGGAAATGATGAGCTCATAAGTCTACTGGCCAAAAGATTCTACAAGATGGCCAGAAAAGACTTCAGAAAGAAACCATACAAGGGTCATGATAAACCAAGGTATGATAAATCAAATAACACTAAAGAAATCATATGCTTTGGTTGCAGGAAACCAGGCCATATTGTGCCTGACTGTCCAGAAAACAAGAATAAGGACAAAAGGGAAAGAAGAGAAAGAAGAAAAGAAAAGGATTACAAGAAGAATAGCTCAGACAAAGCCTCCTCCAGCAAGAACAAACATACAAGGAAGGGCTTTGTTGCTGAAACATGGAGTGAGACTGAAGAGGAATCTGAAGCCTCATCCAGCTCCAGTGATGATGAGGATGATGCAGATGAAAAAGAATTTTGCATGATGGCTATCAATGCATCACAGCAAAACTCTGATGAAGAATCAGTTTCAGATTCAGAAAGTCAACCAGATGAGGATCAGGTAATCAACTCTTTTGATTTTGATTCTGAAGACTTCAAAGATGAATTTAAGACACTGTGTCTAGATCTATTAAAATCTGAGAAGGAGATAATCTCTCTCAGGAATCAATTATCTGAGCATAGTGTCCTAAACTCAAAGAACCTCAAACTCTCTGAGGAGTTAGAATGCTGTAGGGAGGAGATAGCTTCATTGAAGAATGAACTATCAAAGCCCAAAAAGTTTGAAGAATCCCTAAATGGGAGAATTATCAGACTGATGGACATCACAAGCACAGTGAACTCTAGATTTAATAGCACACTGGGCTTGGGTGCTTCATCCAGCCAACCTATAATTCTGACAACTCCAATCAAGTTTGTCTCTGACAAAGGAAAGGGAGTAATAGAGGTACCTAGGAAGAATGTAGATCTGTCAGAGAAGAACTCAGTTCAACAGATGGCGTCGAGCAGAGCTCGACGATCGTCGAACAGAGCTCGACGATCTAACTACAGATCGTCGACCTCAGCTCGACGATATCCAAACTCTGAATCTCAGCATAATCGATCTTCGAACGGAGATCGACGATCTGACCCAAGATCGTCGACCTCAGTTCGACGATCGTCGAACAGAGTTCAGGCTTGTGAACACACCTTCAATGGCACATTTAGATTCAATCCTAGAAGCTCCACATCCCAAGGCTTTAATCCCTATACTGAATGGATAGTACCTCCTAGGAGATACCATCCTGAAGGTTATAAGGATCAACCTGGGATGTCCTTTATTTCAGAATTCAAGGGATATCAACCTAGGCCCAAGGTCAACTGGGTCAAAAACAAATAAGTTGTTTTTGTGTAGGTGAAGACCTATCCAGCATCAAACCATCAATGGTATCTGGATAGTGGTTGCTCAAAGCACATGACAGGGGACAAGGACAACTTCACTTCCTTCAAAGCCAAGCTTGGACCCAAAGTAATTTTTGGAGACTCAAGATTTGGAACTACAAAAGGATATGGTGCAGTCAAAATTGGCCCAGTCACATTCAAGAAGGTGCCATATGTTGAAGGACTCAAGCACAACTTGATAAGTATCAGTCAATTGTGTGATGAAGGATATCAAGTAACCTTCAACAAAGCCATATGCAAAGTCAAGTCTGTGGACAACACAACTGTGTTGACAGGTAACAGAAGAGGTACATTCTCTAGCTGAAGACTTGAACAAACTGCAAGTTGCTGAAAAAAATGAGAGCAGTGATGATGAAGAAGAAGTTCAACATCTTGAAGAAAATCATTCTGAAGAGCCAGTTGCTGCTCCACTAGAGGAGACAACAACACAGGCTAGTGAACAATCAACACTCCCTGTTGACTTAGTAACAACAAGAGATCATCCAATCACCCAAGTAATTGGAGAGATCTCAGCTGGTGTGCAAACTAGAAGTCAGGTCAACCAAAACCTGATGCACACTTGCTTCCTATCCAAAATTGAGCCTCAATCCATTCAAGATGCAGAGCAAGATCCACACTGGATCATTGCAATGCAAGAAGAGTTGCATCAATTTGAAAGGAACAAGGTTTGGGAACTAGTGCCTAAGCCAAAGGATCATCCCATTGTTGGAACAAAGTGGGTATTCAGGAACAAGCTGGATGATCAAGGAGTTATAGTCAGAAACAAGGCAAGGCTAGTTGCTCAAGGGTACTCTCAACAAGAAGGAATAGACTATGATCAGACATTTGCACCAGTTGCAAGGCTGGAAGCCATCAGGATATTACTAGCCTATGCTGCCCACAAAGGTTTCAAAGTGTATCAAATGGATGTATAAAGTGCATTTCTCAATGGGGACATCAAAGAGGAAGTCTATGTTAGACAACCTCCAGGTTTTATCTCTCTAACTCACCATGATTATGTTTACAAATTGCATAAAGCATTATATGGTCTCAAGCAAGCCCCTAGAGCATGGTATGAGACCCTAGCATGCTTTCTTCAGGAAAATGATTTTGTTAGGGGGAGAGTAGACCAAACTCTTTTTATTAGAACCCATAAGTCCCATACCCTGCTAGTGCAAATTTAAGTAGATGACATTATTTTTGGTTCTACTGATTCAAAATTGTGCAAAAAGTTTTCCAAGCTTATGCACTCTAAATTTGAAATGAGTAGCATGGGTGAGCTATCCTTCTTCTTAGGACTGCAAGTCAAGCAACATGCTGAAGGCATATTTATTTCTCAAACCAAGTATGCAAAAGAGCTGGTTAAGAAATTTGGTATGTCTGATGCATCATGTATGAAAACACCCATGCCCTCAAATGCTGTAATAGATGCTGATGAACATGGGAAACCTGTTGATCAGACAACATATAGAGCAATAATTGGCTCTTTATTGTACCTTACAGCTAGTAGGCCTGATATAATGTTTGCCACATGTATTTGTGCTAGATTCCAAGTTAGCCCTAGAGAGTCACATTTAATCTTAGTTAAGAGAATTCTTAGGTATGTTAAAAGTTGTCCAAATCTAGGTCTCTGGTATCCAAAAGATTCAGCATTTGATTTAACTGGATTCTCAGATGCTGATTATGCTGGATGCAGAATAGACAGTAAAAGCACCAGTGGAACCTGTCAGTTCCTTGGTGATAGACTCCTTGGTTCTGTAAGAAACAAACATCTGTGTCAACTTCAACTGCTGAAGCTGAGTATATGGCTGCAGGCAGTTGCTGTTCACAAATATTGTGGATACAGAATCAGCTCTTAGACTATGGCTACAACTTAGAGAAGTCTAAAATTTTCTGTGACAATACTAGTGCTATCTCTATAGCACAAAATCCAGTCCTCCATAGTAGGACAAAACACATAGAAATTAGGCATCATTTTCTAAGAGATAATGTAGAGAAAAATAAAATTGAAATTCAATATATTCCTACTGATTTGCAAAGGGGAGATATTTTCACCAAACCCTTGGATGAAAAGAAACACAGTTTCTTCCTAAATCAGTTAGGTATATTAGATGGAGGAAGCCTTAATTAAATTACAAGATTTTGAAAAGCTAAAACAGACCAAGACTAGGTCAAAAATTTCCCTCTTTTTGTGTCTGTAGAATGAGTTTAGACTCTGAACTGCGCTCGACGTTTTCCCCAAAATCGTCGAACAGAGATCGACGATTTTCCAAAAATAGTCGACCAGAGATCGACGCTTTTGCAATCGTCGATCTGAGTTCAGAGCCCTCGCTAGAGCTAGGCTTTCTCTCCTTCTGATCAGAGGCCGTCGAGCTGAGCTCGACATTTTTCAACATCGTCGAACGAAGATCGCCGATTTTGAAGACTCTTCAGATTCCCTCTGTAGCCCAAATCGTCGAACTAAGCTCGACGTTTCGTCGAGCTAAGCTTAACGATTTTCCTTTTTCGCGTCGAACCCTAATATAAAATCTTTCTTTCAGCCGTCGTTCTCCCTTTGCGCTTTCATACTCTACAACTCCCTTTCTTTTCCCTCCAAATTCTCTACGCTTGGTCGTTTTTGGTTTTCTGTTGCAGGTGAATATGGCTGAATCGAGTGCTGCTATTGCTAAGATGAAGTTCGACACAGGTTTTGACATCGACATAAACTCCTTCGACGGAAGCGACCAGCGCTTCAAGGACATCCTAAACTTATTCCGAGAACAACAGCTGACTCCAATAATGACTACAAGGATGAAGATCGCCTCAGAAGAGATAAAAGAGTGGTGTTTTACCGCAACAGACGAGTCTGAGAATTCTGTTGTCGGCACCATTAAGGGGACTCAGGTATCTCTATCCCCGGCTCTTTTAACAGAAGTCTTTCAACTCAGCACTAGAGAAGACTCCATTGAACTGTCTGGAGAGGAGTTTGACACCATGCTGGATAGGATGGGTCACAATGCAGTAAACCCTAATAAGCTGCTGAAGAAAAATCTGGCAATCGAATTTCAATTCCTGGCTGATGTAGTTGGGAAGGTGCTGTTGGCCAAGCATTCAGCCCATGACACCATTTCCAGATATCAGTTCTGCCTGATGGGAGCCTTATTAGATAAGAAACACCTGGACTGGGGCTCCATCTTCTTCACTCTGATTAAGAAGAAGATCAACAAGAATGCAGTTAGTTATGGAAGAATCTTAGGGGTCTTTCTACACAACAGGTGCCCTGACCTATTAACCTCCTCTGGCATGTTTATCAATGCATCCAAGAGGCTTTCCTGTGCTCTCTTCAGTAAATGGGATAGGCAGATTATAAACCCCTCCAGGGCTGCTGCAACACTTCATTCAGGCACAAGGACTATTTTAGTCACTCCTTCAGCAGAAGAGCTGCCTGCTTCCTCCCCTCTTCCAGCCATAACCACCTTAACCACCTAAATTGTCACCTCCTCACCACCAGTCTCCACCATAATCATCTCATCCCCAATTACCATTTCCTCACCTATGCCATCCCCTCCTCTATCCACCTCAGAGGAATTCCATCCTCTCTTTTCCTATTCAACCTTCACCATTCCATCCTTCTCACTTACAGATGACTCCTTCATGGATGATTCACCCTCTACTCCTCCTGAGCCACCCTCCTCTTCCTCCTTTCAACAACTGCTCCATGACATTCTCTCTCAACCCTCCTTCACACCATCTCTTACTTCCCCTATCTCCACCTCAACCTCCTCTATCTCCATTATTCCATCTTCTGAACCAACCATTCCCTCTCCACCTTTCTCCACAATTTCAGTTTCAGCCACCATCCTTCCATCTACCTTTGCCTCTACCTCTGCTCAAGCCCCACTTGAGCATGTAGATCTTCCTATTTTGGCAGACAGGCTGTATGAGTTGCTAGCTCCCAAGCTGACATCTCTACTGGAGTCTTCCCTGGCTCCACTCCTAAAGCAAGTACAGGAGCTGTCTACCAAGATTGCCTTCCTTTCCTCCTCCCTGGCTATCCCATCTTCTGTGTGCCTTAATTCATCTTTCTCTGAACCAAGGCAGGGGGAGATGCCTTATGAAGAAGTGGATGTGCCAGCTGCTGATATTATGTCTGCTCCAGCTCCAGCTCTTGGATGTGCTTTTGCACTGAATCTGCAGAGGTTGCTATCTATATTTGATACAGTCCATTTCAGTTGTCTGCCTGCAACTCCTGCTGAAGATTTGTCTAAGGTCATTGTGCCTATAGCTACCTGTGATCCAAGCCATATTGATTCCTACATCAAATCCTGGAAGACTGTGGATATCTCTGATGCTGATACTAAGGCCACTGTGCCTCATTCAATTGTTACTAAGGCCACTGTGCCTCCTTTTGTTGAAATTGCTGCTGATGCTACTGCTGACATAGAAATGACTCCAGCAACTGATGCTGATGAAATTGCTGCTCCTGCTCCAAAGTCTGCTCCTACTTCTGCCTACTCTGCTGTTGCTCTCTCTCCTCCTGCTCCTGATGTTTCTGCAAAACTTAAAGCTCAAGAAGAGCTTATCAGAAGAATTGATGATCTGTATGATCAACATCAAAGTTCTGAGAGTGACCAATACAGGACTGATTCTGATGATTCTGCTAGAACTATTGCCAAGAAGAGAAATGCCAGAAGTAAAGCAATGATGTCAGTCCCTCCTGCCAAAGCCAAAGACTCAAATGATATTCCATACTACATCCTGCATGACTGCCCAATCTCTGAGCCTTGGATGCAATATTCCAAAAATCAACTGAAAGCTATGAAGAAGAAGAGGAAGCTTGACAAATATGAAAAGGGTTCTTCTCAATATCAGCCTCCTCCTCCTCCTCCTCCAGATTCTGGCTCAGGTTCAGCCCCTCAAGCTCCAGTCTCCAGACACAGCTCTTCCCAGCATTATCAAAGATCATATCAAAGGGGACAGCATCAAAAAGGATATCAACCCAGAAGGGGTAATTACAGAGGAAATCAAAGAGAACAAAGATTCTATCAAAGGGAAGGACAAGGTCTCCCTGACCCTTCTTCAGGTCCTTTTCCTTACAAGCTGAAAGACACTATTGTTTCCAGGACTCCTTCTACTGTTTCTGAAATCATCAACAGATATGAACCTCCTATTCCTTTTGAAGACCCTGAGAACAACCCTGTATCCTGGACAGCCAGAATGAAAGAATTGGCTGCCCTTGATCAAATAAAAAAGGCCAGAGAATAAGGAAAGGATACTTCAAACATAACTACCTTATCAGAGCAGAGAAAGAAAGAACTGGAAAGATATGCATCAAGGAAATTCTTCAATCCAGAAGATTATATGAAGCTGCACCCAGAGGCTGTTGTTCCAAGGCCCAAATCTCAAACTTCTCTAGGTGCAGAGGATGACAGAAGGTCAAAGAAAGAAAGTCAGAATCCAAATAGAGAAATTTTATTTAAAAAGGGATCTGAAAGGAAGTGAACTGTGTAAGCTAAACATTTCATCCACCTTTGGACATCTGCAGATATTTATCTGTGATCTGCTTTACTGCTATATATCTTCTCTGCATTTTGTATTAGCTTATGTATTGTTGTATGCTTTTTATTTCCTATGATTATCTGTAAATAGTAATCCTAACCCAAATAGGGGGAGATTGTTGGAACACCCTATTACTAATTTGGGTAAGGATCACTATGCCTGTCTTAGGAATCCCAGTTGACCTAGTTGTATAGTTGAAAAGGTCAACATTAGAATGAGTCTAGGTCTTAGAACTTAGGTTTGAAGCTGCCCCCAGGATCATTCCAAGATCAAGGTTGAAGAGCTTAGTCTAAGGCAATTTTCGTCGAACTCCGGTCGACGAATCGTCGAACTCCGTTCGACGCTCTCTGAGCTCATCTTCAATAAATCGTCGTACTCCGGTCGACGATCGTCGAGCTCAGATCGACTATCTGCTTTTGTCTAGCTTCTGCTGAGTCGTCGAACTCCCCTCGACTATCTTCTAGCTCAGTTCGACGATCACTCCCTAAAGTTATTTCTCAGATCTCTGAGCTCAGTTCGACGATCGTAGAGCTCAGATCGACGTTTTCTGTCTGCTTGTCCATTTAATCTCTGAGCTCAGTTCGACGATCGTAGAGCTCAGATCGACGTTTTCTTTGGAGAGATCGACGCTTTCAGGAATTCAAATGCTGCTGATCTTTGGAATGTTTTTGAATATTATCAGCATTTATGTCAGAAGATCTCCCAGCCGTTCGTCTTTAATTCTGGAGCAAGTTTCAAGGAATTATTCAGAGAATGTTTGCTGGACTTTCCTCTAGAAGACAAGACTATTTTTGGAAGACATTTATGACTCCCAACGGCTAATTTTGGACAAGGAATCGTCAGAAAATTTATTATTCCTTTCTTCTGTGTTATTAAGTTTTTAGAAAATACACAGAAGTGAACACACAGAATAGAATATACTGATAGCAGAAGAACAACAGAAGAACTGTGACTCAAAAATCTTCTTGCTGACTGAAAAGTGTTCACAATCTCATCACTCCAGACACCTCACCTTCAGCCTTCTTGCTGAAACCATCTTGTGCTGGAGATCAAAGTTTTGAAGACCTATCACCCTAGAGCAAAGCTTCTTTTCCTGAACCTTTCTACATCTCAGGGGGAGCTTTGACATCATCAATCCACTTGTGCTTCTCTCATTTGATTGAGAACAGAGAAGACACCCTTCATTCTTATTTTTCTTTTCCTGCTGTAAAAGGGTTCTTGAACTCCCTTCAAAAGTTCTGTCTGGTTCTGAGAGCCTTGTCAAAACTCAGTGGTGGCAAGACACCTTATCAAAAAATCTAGTTTTGGTTTTTGGGCACCTTATCAAAAGCTCATTGGTGTCAGGACACCTGATCAACTCATCCTGAGTGGATTCCTACCAAGGGTGGTAGAAGAGTGGATGTACCCAGGTTTTTGGGGAACCACTATAATTCCTTGTGTCTTCTGGTTTGTTTGTGTAATTTGTTTGCTGTGTGCTGTGCTTTTTACTTCTTAGCCTTTAACATTTTACTAGCACTATACACTATATCATAAATTAAATTTTATATGTGCTGCTCATTTCAACTGTGAAAAATTATTTTAAAATACTCTATTCACCCCCCCCCCCTCTAGAGTTGAGATAGATCTTAGCCTCACTTTCAACGTCCGCACCCCTTTGCGAAGAGCTACAGGAAGATCCAGGTCATTGGGTTCCTCGTCATCCAGAGCATCCGAGGCAGAGAGAGCTGGCCCGGGAGGAGAGTGCGACGGCAGCGGAGATGAGGGAGATGGAGGCGGAGAGAGAGGAGTGGACGGAGACGGAGTAGGGGTGGATATTGCAGGAGGAGACGAGGAAACGAAGGGAATAACAGGAGAATCAGAGGATAGGGGAAGAGAAGAGTAAGCTTGGGGAAGAGAAGAGGAGTCATCCGAGAAGTAGGAGGCATTCTCGAAGAAGGTAACGTCAGCGGAGACGAACTGCTTACGAAGAACAGGGTCAAAGCAACAGTAGCCTTTCTGAGTGGTGGAGTACCCCAGAAAGACACATTTGGTGGAGCGAGGGGAGAGCTTATCACGGGTGGCAGATGGGGCATGCACAAATGCAGTGCACCCAAAGATTAGGAGAGGGAGAGGAAAAGGCTCTTTGCCCGGATACAGTATGGAGAATGGGGTTTTCCCGTGGAGAACTGAGGAGGGAATGCGATTGATGAGGTAGCAGGCAAGGAGAACAACATAGCCCCAATATGAGCGAGGGACATGCATGTGAGTCATCAATGTGCGAGCGACATTGAGGAGGTGACGGTTTTTGTGTTCCGCAACCCCATTTTGTTGGGATGTATAAACACAGCTCGTCTGATGAATAATGTCATGTTGCACACAAAAAGAGGAAAAAGCATAACTCAAGTATTCTTTAGCATTGTCAGAGCGAAATGTTTTAATAGAAACACCAAACTGATTTTTAATTAAGTGATAAAAAGAGAGCCATACATCAAAAAGTTCAGAGCGATCTCACCCAAGTACATCTAGAAAAATCATCAATGAAAGTTACAAAATAAGAACTATCTCGACCAATGGTGAGGGTAGGAGCAGGTCCCCAGACATCGGAGTGGACTAGATCAAACGGACGAGTGGATCCCCGACCTTGCTTCGGCGGGAAGGAGGAACGGTGATGCTTGCCAAGTTGACAAGCATCGCAGTTGAGAGGAGTACTAGAGGGAGGGAGGTGGGGTAAAAGCTGATGTAGAAGCCGTGGTGGAGGATGACTAAGACAGAGATTCCATCTGAGAAGATCCGTACAAGAAGAAGAGAAGGCGGACAAAGCGAAAACGTTGTCGAGGAAGTAGAGGCCACCGCTCTCAGTCCCAGTAGCATTCGTCCGCTGGGATCTCGGATCCTGAAAAGAACAAGAAGTCGGAGTAAACGTCACAGAACACTAAAGCTGCTTGCATAAAGAGGTAACCGATAATAGATTGCACGGAAACTTGGGCACATGGAGAGTGTCCGCTAGTCGAAGGGACGGAGAAACATGAACCACTCCCGACCCATGAATCGGGGAGGGAGAACCGTCTACAACGAGGACCGGGGGCAACCGATCATGCTGTTCGAGGAGAGAGAAGCACTAAGGATTGCCCGTCATGTGATTAGTTGCACAAGAGTCGATAAGCCATTTACCTTGAGTCATCACGTGGGCACTACCTGATGATGTGACCACGGAAGCAAACGGCTTGGAAGAGGAGGCGGAGGAGTCACCGGAGGGGCGAAGATGGGGATGCTTCGTCCAGCAGCGATCTGAAGTATATCCGGTGTGGCCACAGTGAGAGCAGAGGTAGCGGGAAGAAGTACGTCCGCTAGACTGGTGACTGTGGCTACCAGAGCCACTCCGCTGAGTTTGATGAGCATAGTTATCTGGTGGAGAAGGAGCGGGCAGAAGCGGGCACTGAAGGAGAGAGGTGGCAGCGGCGATGCGGGCAGCGGTGGCATCTTAAGTAGGAGATTCCGCCTCACCCAGAATTTGTTGGCGGATCATGTCATAAGTATCAGGAAGCCGGAGCAGATAACACACAACCAGAAGCTCCTGGAAGCGCTTGTGTTGTTGAGCCAAATCCATAGAAAAGGGGCAATTTTGAAGAATCTGAGCCCCAAGAGCCTGAACTTGTTGGTAGGCAGCAGCAGGAGACAAGGAAGGTTGGGCAAAGAGGTCTGCATACAACGTATAGATGCGGGACGTCTGAGCCCCTTTGGAGTACAGAGCGGCCAGATGAAGCCAAGCGGTCTTGACCGTCTCATCATGACGGATGACGGGAAGGCACTCATCGGATAGGCTGTTAGCGAGCCAAGTACGCACAAGCGCGTCACTCGCATCCCAGTCATCAAAGAGAGGTGAAGTGGTAGGAGGAGGGTCATCAACGAGATGGTGGCGTTTGCGTTGCGAGCGAAGGAGAAAGGTGAAAAAGATGCTCCAATCCGGGTAGTTGGTGCCGACTAGCTTGGAAACGGTGCCAAGGTTACCGAAAGGAGTATGGGGAAGAGGCGGAGCCGGATTGGCGACAGGGGTGGTGGAAGGAGTGGTGGCAGTAGACCCATCAGAAAGAGCCATAGGAGCAAACAACGGGAAGCCGCGCGGTTAAGAAACAAGCCGCACAGATCGGAAGAAGAAGAACTGCAGCGGTCACGATGTCAGACATAAGAGGCCAGAGAAGCCACGACCAAGCTGCAGAATCAAGCAGAGGGATAGAAGTCGAGCGACTAGAAGACAGTCCGCTCAAACAGAAGCAACAGGCAAAACAAGGCACAGGGAAGCAGGTCGCGGCGAACAGAGTGTGGCGACTAAGCACAGGAACAAAGAGGTCGCGCACACAGAGGGAAATGACAAGGAGAGAAAGAGACCAAGCGGATAGGTCGCAAGCAGGCGAAGCAAGCCGGACGGATAGGGAGGGCGCACAGAATCAGGAGGAAAGGATCGAGTCCTCTGATACCATGTAAGAAACGAACTAAAACAAACCGGAAGCGGTTTAACTGAAACTTTATTATCCGAAAAAGGTAACTATTACAAAGGTATGAACTCCCTTATATAGAATGGAGGAGAGAATAGAGAATACAAATAAGAGATGTAGGACTAAAAATTTACATGACACAAGCGGACTATACAGACACAACCCGCACAAGCCGCGCGGTTAGACAGAAGGGCTAACCGCTCGGCAACTGCCAGAGAGAGAGAGATCGCCATGTGAGACCGCTAGACCGCCCGGTCTCCAAGTCGCCAGTGACAAACCGCTAGACCGCTTGGACAACATACAACAACACACAGCAACCAGACCGCTGAAGGGAAACCGCCAAACCGTACGGTCATCAACCCGCCAAGCCAGACCGCCAGACCGCCCGGTCACCAACTCCAACAAGATCTTTAACGAACTCTACATCTCTCGTAGGAAAAAGTCCAGGAAGACTAGAAGAAATAACATCTCGAAACTCTCGCACCATAGAAATGTCCTCAACACGATGTACATCAAGTGTACTTTCCAGAACAGAAACAAAAACAAGAAAAGATTCTCAGCCAGACTCTGAGAATTGGCGAGCACGTACCACAAAAATGATTGGGGAGTCCTAACGCGGCAAGCCATACATGCTTAAAGGTAGGATATTGATCCCCTTGAAATCAAAGTACTTAACCTTGCATTGGATGACATCATCATACCGGGACAGCCAATCCATGTCAAAGATCACGTCGAAATCCACCATATCTAACACCTTTAGATCTACGAAAGCTAGGAAACTACATAGATAAATATGAAATTGCGGAATACCCTGACTTGACGTCACCAGATCTCCTGAGGGGAGCTCGATATTAAGAGCGTCATCTAACTGATCAATAGCCGAACAATTTCAGTCTATAAACTCCTAGACACAAAGGAGTGAGTAGCACCCAAATCGAAGAGAACGCGTGCCCACTTATTCTTACCTTAAACTCACCTAAAAATATTGCACACGCAACTGAAAAATAGAATTCTAAAATTCACTATAAAACATTGCTAGTTATGACAGAGACTAACATGAAATCACCTAGGCAGAGGACTGAGCCTCCTCCGTGGTCAGCACATTCAGCTTTCCTTTCCTCTTGTCCACGTGCTGCGGGGGCGGCGATAGAGCCTGCAAAGGAACCGCATGCATCGAGGACTGGGACTGCGGACAATCAGCCTTCCTATGCCCTTTCTGACCGCACTGGAAGTAAGATCCAGCCTTCTTGAAGCAATGGGTCACATCGTGCCCCTTCATCTGGCAGTAGGTGCAGACAAGATCTCCCTTAGATATATCCTGGATCGCGAGCAACTGAGACTTCTTCTGCGCGTCCAATATCTTGAAACACCTTTCAACAGGATGGCCTGGCCGGCAACAGAAACTGCACACTTCTTTTCATCCTTTCTTCGAAGCAGGGCCAG
The DNA here is from genome assembly GCA_039513925.1 of Platanthera zijinensis. Lineage (NCBI taxonomy): Eukaryota > Viridiplantae > Streptophyta > Magnoliopsida > Asparagales > Orchidaceae > Platanthera > Platanthera zijinensis. The sequence continues at coordinate 60,188,139 of CM077089.1, forward strand.
ATGCCCTAGATCTTCCACTGTCATCAGACTTTCTTTATCCTGTCTCTCCTGCAGCCCATGGTTCTTTGCATTATCAACTTCCTTGACCTTCAGGGTAGCTTCAACCGCTTCAGCATAATTATAGGATCAATATGTGCTTGCCAACTGCTGGATGTCGCTCCTAAGACCACCCAAAAAGTGATTTACTCTACTCGCTTTAGAAGCTACCAATTCCAGGGCAAACCTGCTCAGCTAACTAAATTCAACTTCATACTCACTAACAGTGAGTTGTCTCTGCTTTTGGTCTTGCTCGACCGATGGCAGAAATTTCTTGAGCAATAACCCCTTGAATGATTCCCACGAACATCCATCTGCAAGACTCTCTTTCTCCCTTAACCACCAGCTCTTCACAAGACCCTTCAGCTAGTACGTGGCGACCATCACCCTTTGGTAAGCAGAAATCCAAAATAGGAAAACATTTTCTCGATAACGATGATCCAGTCATCTAACGCCATGAAGTCAGCTCTACCATCATAGGTAGGAGGTCCTAAGAACTAGAAATGCGAAATGAAGTTCATATCTGGTGGAAGCAACACTGAGGGAACCAGAGGAGCAGGAGGAATAGGAACGGCTTGACCCACTGCAGGGTCAAGCACTCTAGGCTGTTGCCCTGAGACGACAGTCAACAATGCCTGAATTTGTGATTGCATCTCAAACATTTGCCTTGACAGAGCCTTATTGCTCTACAACCCTTCAATTAAAGCCTCGCTCTGTGCACCTAACGACTCACCCTCCGACGTGGGAGTCGACCTCGCCGTAATATGCTTTGGTGGCATCTCTAGAGGACAATTGTTCGGCTAGTCAATACCTAGCTTAGGACACATCAACTAACAAACTAGATTTCTTAACTTAAAACAGATTAGAGATGTGAAAATACTTGCTCTTACTATTACCTTGCTTCGAGAATTCATGAAATGATATCATGCTCTTAACTTAGGATGATGAACCATCATCCCACTAACTCCTGTGCATAAAATATGGATGTCTAAATTCTTAAATTTTCATTTTAAATCATGTGTGTATGAGTATCATCTTGTAGATCTTAACTTGGCATGTGTGTTATTGCTATGTTATGTTATGCATGCAATGCTATGCATTCTAGATAGGCTTTAATGCATCTCATGGGCGACATACAAATGAAATATCATGCATCTCATACTACATAATATAACATGTAACAAAAAAAATAAAACCTAATGGGCATCCATATCATGATTGCTATGCATCTCATACTACATAACAGTCACATGTTGCTTCCTATGATGATCCATATACAACCACATACTATGCATCTCATACTACATAATATGTCATGTATACTTCTTCTCATGCTTATGAGTGTTGTGTTCATGCTTTTGCAAGACATATTGATGATACTTAGGTGTGTATGCAATTAATTTAAACAACTAAAACTATATCAGAATTAGTTGTCCGACCAACTTGTCGAACAACCTCCCTATGATACCAACTATCACAATCCGCATTTTATTAGTATTAAAAATACTATCAGAGTGAGAGAAAATACGTGATCGTGATGTCACGCCGTATAGGGGCAGTTACAGACGTTTAGGCAATCCTATCATTTCACTTGTTTTATAAAAAGACACATGAATTATGTTTTAAAACATATGTTATATTTTATAGGTTTTACTGACCGTGTCCCTCGGTCTGGTGGATTAACTAGTCCACAAGTGAGAAAGTATAAGTTTACGAAGTGGAAAAAGTACTTAGTTAAATTCATTTGTAATCCTGCATGAGTGTGGAGACTTAACAAAGTATGCAGAGTAGATATGACTTCTAAATTTAATTTAAGTAAAAAGGAAGTTTTATGGCACTTAAAGTAGAACCAATTTCAGTTAAAATAGATGCTATGTAACTATGCTAGAATGCAACATTTTATATTTAAAAATACCTAACATGCATCCTAACATAAATCCTTCCCAGAGAGCAAGTGCATAACTAACAGTAAGTAAAACTAGCAAGTAGCCAAACATCTGAAACTAATAATATGGGCGTCAACAAACTTACACGAATCCATAAGATACAAGTGTAACATCCCATTTCTAACTAGACCCATAGAGGTGGTTTTGTCATAACAGAACCCTAGGAAACCCAAGAATTGAAGTCTATCGACCAAGATTTTGAGTCACGGGTTGGTCACGCCCGTGACCGACCCGTCACGCCCGTGACCGACCCGTCACGCCCGTGACCTAGGGCGTGACCCCTTCGACGATCGTTGACCTCAGAAAGACGATCGGCGAGCTCAGAATTTTAAACATGGGTCTGGCACGCCCATGACCGATCCGTCACGCCCGTGACCCTGGAATGGCATTGAGTGAGCTGATCTCACTCAACACCGTAGTCTGGATGGTGTTGAGTGAGCTTAGCTCACTCAACGCCATAAGCTAGACGGCATTGAGTGCACAGACTGCACTCAACGCCATCTTAAGTAGGCTGGATGGCGTTGAGTGAGCAGAGCTCACTCAACGCCATAAGCTAGACGGCGTTGAGTGCACAGACTGCACTCAATGCCACCTTGAGTAGGCTGGATGGCGTTGACTGAGCTTAGCTCAAGCTCACTCAATGCCATAAACTAGACACCGTTGAGTGCACGGACTGCACTCAACGCCGTCTGCTGAGGCCTGGAATGGCGTTGAGTGAGCTGAGCTCACTCAACGCCGTAGTTTGGATTGTGTTGAGTGAGCTTACCTCACTCAACGCCATAGGCTAGACGGCGTTGAGTGCACAGACTACACTCAACGCCACCTTGAGTAGGTTGGATAGCGTTAAGTTAGCAGAGCTCACTCAACGGCATAATCTGGATGGTGTTGAGTGAGCTGAGCTCACTCAACGCTATAGTCTTGGAGGGCCATTCTGGATGGCGTTGAGTGAGCAGAGCTCACTCAACGCCGTATCTAGGATGGCGTTGAGTGAGCAGAGCTCACTCATCGCCGCATAATGGATGGCGTTGAGTGAGCAGAGCTCACTCAACGCCATTTTACTTAGAATTTTCTGATAGATTTTGGCTGGGTACTGGTTTAGTTGAACCGGGCCGTTTCTTGGAAGTGGGCAGTTTTCTCTTATTAAGACGTAGTTAAGCCTTAATTTAAATCACTTCTGACTGGTCAAATCGAGGTAGGCCACGTGTCCGTCGGTTTTGAAATGCAGAATAGTTTCGGCCATTACCGAGAACCTGCTCTCATGGCCATAAATGGCACTTGATGTTGTGGCCTTTTCCCCTCCTCTTTAATGGCTGGACTCAACTCCTCTAGGGAAGAGGAGGAGTTTCCAGCCGTTACTTGTCTAGATTGAGCCAGGTTCAGCCCCCCACCTCCATGGCCGAGCCAAGCTTTCAATGGAATTAATGGCCATTGAAGTTCTGGCCTCTCCCCTCCTTAACCGAGCCTTTAAACACCATCAGAGGCCAAAAAAAAGGTTTCCCGGCCTTTACCTGAATCTTTTGAGCCCTCCCACCATGCTATTGCAGAAGCCGAGCGGCGCCACCATCGGAAATGGCTTTCCGTCGATCTGAACGCCTCTAGCCCGCGAACAAGGTCCTCCCCTCCTCTCTTTCTACGGGTAGATCTTAGAACTCTTTAGGTTTGATAATCGAGCTCAACAGAGCTCGATCAGGCAGGGCTCCCCTTCGTGGTTTTTCCCACAACAATCTCCACTCTCGGGTTCGCCGGATTCCGCCTCTCCGGCGTCCGCGCCGCAGCTCGGTGATGGCCACCACCTCAACGGAGGTGGTGGTGGCGGTGGTCGGCTAGGGAGGAGGCCCGATGGCCGGTGGCAGCGTCTGGAATGCACTCCAGGTCGGGCGAATCCCATCCCTTGGCTGGAGGAAGAAGATGACCCAGCGCTGTTGGATGTGCTTCAAGATTTGTGTTGTTTAATTAATCTTTTTCTTTTATATGAATTTTTTGTACTAAAATATCAGTCACTTTAGAAAATTTATGAAAAATACTTAGAGGCTTTATATGAAGAAATGGTCAACATGTAATTTGTAGCCCAATGGGTCTATTTTATTTTAAAATGTATTTGGGTCAATTTGGTCAACTAATTTGACCAGGGCACGTCTTTTGGTGGGATCTATACTAGAGCTAGGCATAGACTAAAAGGTGTGCCCACTCTTCATCCCTTGACCAAATGATCTGAAATTTGGGCAGGGAGTCTACCCTAGCTATACCTAAGGCCTATCTAAAAATGGGAATTTTTGGAGAATGTTTTTATATAGTTTTTGGAAAAATTTAATAATCTTAGGGTAAATTAATTAGATGGCTTAATGACTTCCAAACCCTCCCAAATTTTGGTGAGTGCTCCCTGGGTTCATCATGAGGCTCTGTATAATTTTTCATCTCATTTGGAGATGTTTTAGATTGGAAATGGACAAACCTAAGCTTTGCCATATTGCCCGTTTCTTTATTTCATCTGAACTGTTCTTTGCAGTACCTTCTATATGTTGATGGACTTGTTGTCATCTTATTCATATGAGTTTCTGTGGACATGTTTACATTCAGTGTATACTTACTTCTCTCTCCTTGTGATCGAAAAATGCCGACAGAATTGGCGTTTTTTAGCGGCGGCCTTCCCGTGAGTCGGTGCCACCGCAAAGCGGAAATTCTGGGTTAAGACCCCGGTGGTTGAAAAAGAAAAAAAAGGAGGGTCTTACAAGTGGTATCAGAGGAGACCTCAATCGGAAGAGAAGTAGTCCACAAAACCTTGGGCCACCCCCGTGCGAGCTTAGTTTGCGAACAAACTAGCAGCGGAAGCAGTGGTGTGCCCATAAGGGAAATCACATGTGAAAGTCCATCCTACCCCCTTTCTTATATTCCATTCATACGTTCTCAAACAAATGGAATTTTCCCATATAGCCTGCGACGAACCCAACATCACAGCAGGGGACACCTCAGGCTCCGAATGTGGTCCCGCCTCCGCCGGCTCCAGCTCCGTTCCAGCATACGGAGATGGGGCTAACGTTGACGACCATTCTGGAGGCCTTGAGAACTCAGCAAGCCCCGGCTCCATAGCCAAACCCCGGGGCCAACTGGATGAGCGTCTTCCGGGGACTTTCCCCTCCATCCTACCTGGGGATGGAATCGGTAGTACGCACTGAGGAGTGGTTAGATACCATTTACGAGATGCTTGCGGGGATCTGATGCCCCACTGAGAAGGTAGTTGCTTTGGCAGTCTCCTGCCTGGAGTCACACGGAAAGAGGTAGGAAAGAGGTAGTTGCTTTGGCAGTCTCTTGCTAGATTTTTCAGAGAAAATAATTCGTTTACCTTTTGAAACAGCCTTCACTGCATGATCTGGCTTTGGAGAGGTTGTGCTCTTGAGTTCTTTATAAGGAGGAGGAGAAAAAGTTGGTCTTTGATAAACCACCTCCTTTACTTGTTCCTTTACATCAGCATCAAGTCTTTGATAGCCAGATTGCGTTCTACCTTGATATCCTTGAGAACTTTTCCTTTGAGATGACTGAGATGGGTTAAACTTATCAGACTGAGCAGAAGGATTTGCAGATAGGTTTCCAGAGGCTCCTGCACTGGGAGGTGGAGGAGGAGGACCTCTAGGAGTCCATCTTGGGGCAGGACTGTCATAACTCTTAGACTTCTTTCTTAACTTCTGCTGATTCTTAGAAAATGCCATCCAGTACTGAAATTCTTTAGATTTAGGGTCAATGCCTTTCAAGATATAGTAGGGGACATCATTGTCAGGATTTGGAGGAGGAGGAGCCACATCTTTCCTTTTCTTCTTAGCAGATCTCTTTTTCTTGGACTCATCAGATTCATCAGAATCAATCTCATCCTCAGAATTTGAAGAAGGAGGAAGATCATACGGATCAATCGCCTCTTGCACAGCTCTTTCCTTCTCTTTTAGGGCAGCTTTTTCTAACTCTTCTTCCATGCCATCCTGTGCCAGATGAGTATCTAAATCTAATCCAGGAGTGTCATCCCAGACAGTAGACTTTTCAATTTGAATTTCTGAAGCCTTTTCTTGTTCATCAGAAACTGTCATGGGGACCAGTTCTTCTTGTACTGCTAGTTGAGCTGGCTGAGCAGCCTCAGAATCTTGAACAATTGGTTCTGGTTCAGTTTGAACTTCTGGAGCTGGTTAGTGATCAAGCTCTTGGACATCTAATACTTCTTCCATTATATCTGTAGTATTATGAACACAAATTTGCTAAATGACATTTTATCATTCCTTCTAGGTATTCCCATACTAACATGTCAGTTATCAAGTCTAAAAAATGAGTAAAAGGGATACCTTCAGAATTGTCCTTTGAATGTCCTAACTCCCATAATTCATCTAGGAAGGAAGTAATGACTCCTTCTAGGTAGAGGGCAACTAGGGGAGTGGAGCATTCTTTTAGGAATACTTTGACAATAAACTCGGATTTCATTACAGCATCAGAAATATCTTTTTCAGACAATGGAGGAGGAGCTGATTCTTCTATCTCTTTCTCTGCAACTGCAGGAGGATCTGCTGGAAGGGAGGCCAAGGGCAGCTCAGAGGCATCTTCATAAAGCATCTCCCCCTGCCTTATTTCAGTAGAAACCAGGCCCCTAGATGAAGAGGGCTCAGCAGATTTTGAGAGGGCTTGGATCGCAGCAGTCAAAGAAGAGATGGAGGATGCAAGGGGAGCAATTGCCTCTTCAATCATGATTTTGATTGAAGGAGTAATTAACTCCAGGATGCTAGAGATGAAAGCTGGGGTGATTTCAAATGAAGATGGGGGAATCACAGAAGATGGATGATCAGCAGGGATGGTGTATTCTTGATGAGATGGAGAGTGAACTGGAGAATGATGAGTGGATGCAAGAAGATCAACATGATCAGAATGAAGAATTGGAGACTGAGGAGGAGTAGAAACCTCAGAAGCCAATAAATCAAAACTAGGATGAGATATCTTAGCAAGATGAGGAGGAAGAGGAGATGCTGAAGGTGATGCATGGAGAATTGTGGAGGAATCAAGAAGATGAGATGCAGAAGATGGAACTTCAACTGAAGTAGATGGTGGCACTTCAGTAGAGGTTGAAGGTAATGCAAAAGAAGTGGAAGGAACGGAAAGAATGGCTGAGCCTGCTTCTTGAAGGGGGGAGTGACTGAAGCAGTCCTTGTGCTCTCAGATGCAACTGGAGCAACCCCTGCAGGAGCGGGCTTCAGAAAACTTCTTTTCCACTTGACAAGCAGCGTTGGGTCCATCTTTTTGCTAGCATTTATTGAAGTAGAGACTGAGACCAATAAATGGGGATATTTCTCCTTTAGAAAAATCCCAACCACCCTACCCAGGGTGACTTCCTTCTTGCTATTCTTTTTCCTGATCAAATCAAACAGAACTCCTGCCCAATTAATCTGCTTCTTGTTCACGATGGCACACATCGGGGCAAACTGTTGCCTGGTAATATTATCATGGGCAGAGTGCTTTCCCAGTAGCACTTTTCCGACGAGTTCAGCAAGGAACTTAATCTTCAACGGAAAATTTACCTTCAGCAGCTTAGAAGGAATGCCTTCGGCATGTCCTAGTTCAGTTAACATCCTCCCAAACTCAGGGGTATCTTGCTCATAATCCTCTTCCCCATTTAACAATCAAAATATTTCAGTTAAAATGGCGGGAGTCAAAATTACCTCTTCTCTGCCTATTGTTCCGGTCATAGAATCGTCATTTGAAGACGAAGTAAATGCCCATTCTTTAATCTCGGGAATGTTTATCTTTATTCTTGTTGACATGAGATTTTCCAAACCTTGATCTTTGCATAAGTTGAGAATTTCCACTATAGCATACTCGCAGCAGCTGAAAGAGTCGAAGTCCACACTGAAGCCAGCATCGAACTTTACTACGGACAGGAGGGCTGGAGCAATCGCCATCGAAGGTGTTGGAGAAGACGAGAAAGACGGCGAAGGCGAAATGGCAGAAATCGCGAGACAGGGAGCAAGCAGAAAGACGGAATGCGACAAGACGCTCTCCGTCGACGATAAAAAGAAAGATCTCTTAACCTAGGTCGACCATCGGTTTTAAATTAAACCATCAATCGTCGATCTATTTTAAAAGATACAGGAGACGATAGTCGAACGGTCATTCGACGATCGTTCCTGAAGCAGAGTAGTCGATCCATCGTTCGACTATTTCTGTCTTCACAAACAACAAGCTGTCGTCAACCAGAGTTCGACGATAGGCTCGACCTGTTCGACGATCTACGAACGTCGTTCGACGATCTTCAAGCAGATAAGCTATCATCAACCATAGGTCGACGATAGGCTTGATCCGATCGACTATCTTCGAACGTCGTTCGACGATCTTCAAACAGGTTTCAACAAAGGCAGACGCCACACTTAGTCTTTTCCATTAATCATGCCTAGTTGAACCAAAAAGAACAGATGCTTCTGTTCATCTAAGGGCTTGGTGAAAATATCACCTCACTGAAGGTCAGTGGATATGAACTCAAGACTGATCTTGTTCTATTCCACACAATCTCTCAGGAAATAGTGTCTAATCTCAATGTGCTTGGTTCTAGAGTGGTGCACAGGATTTTGTGCAATGGAGATAGCACTGGTACTGTCACACATGATTTTTGTGTTCTTGTGTGTGTACCCATAATCCAAAAGCTGGTTTTGAATCCACAGGATCTGTGAACAACAACTAGCAGCTGCTATATATTCAGCCTCTGTAGTTGAAGTTGAGACAGAAGCCTGCTTCTTACAGAACCAATAGACCAATCTCTCTCCCAAGAACTGACAAGTTCCTGAGGTACTTTTCCTGTCAACTCTACAACCAGCATAATCAGAATCAGAGTATCCAATTAATTCAAATTCTGATTCAGCTGGGTACCATAGTCCTAGATTTGTACATCCCTTCATGGTGTAGGGTGCGTCCCGAGTCGGAGATCTCCACGAAACTAACGCTTTCCTACGCACTACACGTCGTAGATCTACCGCACCTACACAGCACCTATCGCCCACAATAGTTCTCGTCGCAAGAACGCAGTGCAAATAACAAAGGAGGAATGGTCGACTCGAAAACAACGATCGGAAATTTGAGTCGGAGTATTCCCCAAGAAAACACAAAGGTTGCCACTCCTTTTAGAGAGCAAGACTAAGGCTATAGGCCAAGATCCGCTCAAGCAAATAGGATCCACCCGATCCGGAATTAAAAAGCCTTACAACGGCGATTTCGATTCAAACTTGTAGCGATTAAATTAAAGATCCGAAGAAAACGAGCGTGAAACCACCACAACTAAAGAAGAGAATCACACAAGGGAGAGGGAAGAGATTACCCAACCGGAAAGCGTTTCACACAAGATAACTGTGGGAGAATCACTCTCTCCACGGATCTGCCGGCATCACACCGAGGGGTTTGCAACCTTCTTCCGCGGAGTCGCACCAAGGAAGCCACGCCGGAGTCGCACCTCGCGGATGGAGGGATCAAGGGGCGGCAGCTTCACACCACACAAGGGGAGGGGGCGGCGGCTAGATGAGAGCCTTGGCCGAAATTTCACTTGGAGGGGAAATTTTAGGTTTTAAATCTTCAATGCTTGATTCCTCATAAACACCTCCTTAAATAGGAGATTACAATAAGCCTTAACCCTTCATGATGGAGATGTAATCTCATCCACCCGAATGGCTAAGTGCACACCAAAAATAAAATTGTTTAAATTAAAGAAATAAAATATGTCATGAATATAAAATTATCACTTAAACATTGGATAATTTTATATTCTAAAAATATAAAAATAGAGTTCACGAAATAAGATAATTAAAGCTAATTTTTCATGGCGGTTCGAGCACGCCGCGGGCGGAGGTTGTAACGTGCACTTCCTTCAGCGTCATCACGGCGTCTAAGATCTTTATGCCGTAGCGCCTCGGCAACCGGGTCATCATCAATTAGCGGTGGCGCTGCATCAATCCTCCCCCACTCAAAATCACGTATCTCTGATGCGTGAGTGGAGAGATAGCGGAGGAGAAGCTCGGCATCCAAACGTTGAAGCTCTGTCGTGAGTACCCAAGAGTCGTCCGAAGGGGGGCGGTCACGCCAACGGACCAGAAAGCGGTAAGTAGTACCATCCGAAGTAGTGAACGGTTACGCGGCAAGTATCATATCTGGAGTGAGGAATGTCCTGGGAAACCTGGGAAACATGTCAGCAGTAGGAGTAAAAGAAGGCAACGTACCATCCGATGTTATACCTGCGGGGACCAAAAGAGAGAGATCATCCGAACTACCACTCCCCAACCCATCAGAATTTTGAGTGGGAGAAGAAGACGACAAAGAAATCAACTCTTGTGGTGGTGACACAAACATCGTTAAATCCGAAATGTTAAAAATGGGGGAAATCGCCCAATCAGCAGGCAAGTCCAAAACGAAAGCGTTGTCACCTAACTTTTTAATAATCCGAAAAGGGCCGGCGCGCTTTGGTCCTAACTTTTTAACGGTGACAGTTGGCAAGCGTTCGGGAACCAAACGGACTAAAACTAGATCGCCAATTTTGAAGTTTGATACTCTCCGATGTAAATTAGCGTGCGCTTGATATGAGTCGTATTGCGTGGTCAAAGTGGCCTGTATATGTGCATGTAAATCATGGATGTGTTGGGCGAAGGATTGTGCAAACTGACTTGCCTTGTAGGTTGGGGGCAACGACACCAAGTTAAGCGGCACAGGAGCCTTATACCCGTGGATAATCTCATTCGGGGACAGACCCGTAGACCTATTCTTGGAGTTATTGTAGGCTAATTGGGCATGGAGAAGGAGAAGATCCCAAGTGCTCTTGTGATCACTCACAAGGCATCGTAACAAATTTCCTAAGCTCCGATTAACCACTTCCGCCTGCCCATCAGTTTGGGGGTGATAGGCGGAGGAAAACAATAATTTCATTCCCATTAAAATCCAAAGAGCTTTCCAAAAATAACTAGTGAATTTTACGTCCCTATCCGATACTATGGACTTTGGCACTCCACGGTGACTAACGACTTCCTTAAAATATAGTTTAGCAACGTGAGACGCATCGTTTGTCCTACTGCATGGGATGAAATAAGCCATCTTTGAAAACCTATCCACCACTACAAAAACTGAGTCGTGACGGCGTAGAGTAATGGGGAGGCCTAATACAAAATCCATACTAACGTCTATCCAAGGCATGGAGGGAATAGGCAAGGGAGTATATAATCCAACGTTGGTTTTACTTCCCTTAGACACCTGACACGTGCGGCAGCTACTCACTACCTGCCCCACCATAACCTTCAGTTTTGGCCAATAGAATTTGTCCTCGACTAGCGTAACGGTCTTATCTCTACCGAAGTGGCCACTCAACCCTCCGCTATGCAATTCCCATTAGATATGTAGTCGTAACGATGACTGCGGGATACATAGCTTCCCGTTCCTAAACAGGTAACCGTCCTTGATAACGTATGCAGATATCGTAGTGGGGGAACTATCCTGGGCAGAAAAATAAAAGTCCTGGAAGTCAGGACACGTAGCGTACTCATCCTTAATCCGCTCAAATCCTACAACATGTACTTCCATAGAGGTGAGTAAAATAGTAAGACGACTAAGGGCGTCCGCGACTCGGTTATCAGCTCCCTTAAGGTGCTTGAGATTAAACGTGTAACCTTGTAAGAAAGCCACCCACTTAGCGTGTCGTGGGTTGATCTTATGCTGGCCATTGATGAAACGTAAAGCCTCATGATCAGAGAGGATCACAAACTCCTAGGAGAGGAGATAGTGCCACCGCTAATTGATGATTACCCGGTTGCCGAGGCGCTACGGCATAAAGATCTTAGACGCCGTGATGACGCTGAAGGAAGTGCATGTTACAACCTCCGCCCGCGGCGTGCTCGAACCGCCATGAAAAATTAGCTTTAATTATCTTATTTCGTGAACTCTATTTTTATATTTTTAGAATATAAAATTATCCAATGTTTAAGTGATAATTTTATATTCATGACATATTTTATTTCTTTAATTTAAACAATTTTATTTTTGGTGTGCACTTAGCCATTCGGGTGGATGAGATTACATCTCCATCATGAAGGGTTAAGGCTTATTGTAATCTCCTATTTAAGGAGGTGTTTATGAGGAATCAAGCATTGAAGATTTAAAACCTAAAATTTCCCCTCCAAGTGAAATTTCGGCCAAGGCTCTCATCTAGCCGCCGCCCCCTCCCCTTGTGTGGTGTGAAGCCGCCGCCCCTTGCTCCCTCCATCCGCGCAGTGCGACTCCGGCGTGGCTTCCTTGGTGCGACTCCGCGGAAGAAGGTTGCAAACCCTTCGGTGTGACGCCGGCGGATCCGTGGAGAGAGTGATTCTCCCACAGTTATCTTGTGTGAAACGCTTTCTGGTTGGGTAATCTCTTCCCTCTCCCTTGTGTGATTCTCTTCTTTAGTTGTGGTGGTTTCGCGCTCGTTTTCTCCGGATCTTTAATTTAATCGCTACAAGTTTGAATCGAAATCGCCGTTGCAAGGCTTTTTAATTCCGGATCGGGTGGATCCTATTTGCTTGAGCGGATCTTGTCCTATAGCCTTGGTCTTGCTCCCTAAAAGGAGTGGCAACCTTTGTGTTTTCTTGGGGAATACTCCGACTCAAATTTCCGATCGTTGTTTTCGAGTCGACCATTCCTCCTTTGTTATTTGCGCTGCGTTCTTGCGACGAGAACTATTGTGGGCGATAGGTGTTGTGTAGGTGCGGTAGATCTACGACGTGTAGTGCGTAGGAAAGCGTTAGTTTCGTGGAGATCTCCGACTCGGGACGCACCCTACACCACTTCAGGTATCTCAAGATTCTCTTGAGAAGAATCAGATGAGATTCCATGGGGTTAACCTGGAACCTAGCACACAGGCATGTAGCAAACATTATATCTGGCCTACTTGCAGTTAAATACAATAGGGAACCATCAATGGCCCTATAATTCTTTTGATCAACAGGCTTTCCCTGATCATCAGAATCTATAACTACATTAGTATTCATAGGTGTATGCATTGCTGAAGCATCAGCCATCTCAAACTTCTTTACCAATTCCTTGGCATATTTGGATTGGGAGATGAAGATGCCATCAGCATCTTTCTTTACTTGGAGACCAAGAAAGTAAGACAGCTCACTCATACTACTCATCTCAAACTTAGAATGCATCAAGTCAGAGAACTTTTTGCACAGTTTGGGATCAGTGGAACCAAAATTAATGTCATCCACATACACTTGAACTAACAGTATTGTGTCCTTGTGGTGCTTGACGAAAAGGGTTCTATCAACTACTCCCCTAACAAAGTTGTGCTCTAACAGGAAATTAGCTAGAGTCTCATACCAGGCTCTGGGTGCTTGTTTGAGTCCATAAAGAGCTTTTTGCAACTTGAAAACATGTGAGGGCTGAGTTGAAGAAACAAACTCAGGTGGTTGTTCAACAAATACCTCTTCCTTTAGCTCACCATTTAGAAAGGCACTTTTGACATCCATCTGAAAAACCTTAAACTTCATATAGGCTGCATAGGCTAGAAAGATCCTTATTGCCTCTAGCCTTGCAATAGGAGCAAAGGTTTGGTCATAATCTATACCTTCCTCCTGTCTGTAGCCCTGAGCTACAAGCCTAGCTTTGTTCCTTACAATGATTCCATTTGCATCCAACTTGTTTCTAAACACCCACTTGGTGCCTATGATCAGTTGGCCTTTAGGTCTTGGAACCAAAGTCCATACTTTACATCTTTCAAACTGATTGAGTTCCTCTTGCATAGCAATGATCCAGTGGGGATCTAGCTCAGCATCTTTAATGGTGAGGGGCTCAATCTGTGAAAGGAAACAAACATGCATCACATCCTGTCTTAATTGATGTCTTGTTTGAACACCAGCTGATATGTCTCCTATCACTTGAGATGTAGGATGATCTCTAAGTGTGACAACATCAGCAGGTGGGATGTGATCTTCAGCAATAGTTGGGATTAATTCCTCAGGAGGAATTTTATCTACTATTGGTGGAACAACAACAGCTTCTGCAAGGTCTTCATCACTGTCTGATTCAGTGATATGAAGAGTTGATAGATGGAGAATCTCTTGAGTGACATCTTTACTAGATTCTGGTACCTGCAATGAACTTGAGGAAGGGGAAGTTTCCTAATCCTTATAAAACATCTGAGATTCATCAAAAGACACATGCACAGATTCCTCAATTTTAGAAGATGATTTATTAAATACTCTATAAGCTTTGCTTACTTGGGAATATCCAAGAAAAATTCCCATTGAAGCTTTTGCTTCAAACTTTCTAAGGTATTCTTTATTATTGTTATGAATGTAAACTACACAGCCAAATACTCTAAAATAATTTATTTTAGGTTTCTTTCCTTTAAGCAACTCATAAGGAGTTTTACACTTAAGCTTGTGTATAAGACTTCTGTTCAGCACATAATTAGCTGTGCTAACAGCTTCTGCCCAATAGGAAAGAGGCATATTAGCATCTGCCAATAATGTACCTGCAGCTTCAATCAGGGTTCTATTTTTCCTTTCCACTACCCAATTTTGTTGGGGAGTTCTAGGAGCAGAGAAGCTATGTTTGATACCATCTTTCTCACAGAATTCTTGCATGATAAGAGACTCAAACTCAGTACCATGATCACTTCTGATCAAGGCAACCTGAGTAGAATACTCAGTCTGCACACACAATAAAAAATCTGTAAGAACTTTGAAGTTATCAACCTTAGTTCTCAAGAAGAACACTGTTGCGCGATAGGATTCGAAGAAAATAAACGCAACCGAACTAGCAACCCGATGAGGCAAGTATACCTATCGAATTGTAGCAAGGGGACACAAGTGTCGTATTGAAATCCGGGAACTGTTGGCTAAGCTTACTCACACGAACGCTATTATCTTATCGACGGAAAAACTAGGGTTTTAGAAAATCTAAGCGCATTGGAGAAATTAAAGCAAACTAGAAAGAGAACTACTGCAATTAAGTTACGCTATTAAGCAATCAACTAAGCTAGAAAGGAAATTACTGCAGCTAATAAAAGAGCACAATATATGAGATTACTACAAAAGGTAGAACAATATGAAATGGAAATGCACCCGATCGAGATTCACCTCGGCTAAAGACGATTAAGAAAATGCGATAAAAATCTAAACTTAATAGGATAAGGGTCCTTGACCGTGGAGGTTCCTAAAGCTTGAACACGCTTCTCTCGAAGTCGTGCCCAACTGAGTTTAGGAAGGTCCGACCGACTCTCGTCTAAATCGGAGGCCTAAAACTCGCTTTACGCGGTGAACCCCACTATTGGATTTTACTCCAATCCGGGAGATTTGGACGTCTGCCTCTCTCGAGTGCTGCATACAACTCCCTTTACTCTTGAATGCTCACTTCATTCTTTCGGCCTCTCGGCTAGCCCAGAATGAAAGCAAACGCGGAGAGTATATATCGAAAATATACCCCCAACCCGTGATTAATCAAGAGTAATTCAAGGCCCTAACCTAAAAAGAAAAGATTGATTAAAACATCATAACATAATCGCTCTAACCTCGGATCATCAAGATCGAGTACAAGGAGGATTAGTTAATCATAATGGAGTGGAGGGGGGAGATGAGTAGAAAAACATAAGAAGAACACAAGCTAAGGGAAGAATAATTTTATTAATGAAAAAGGGCAAGTTACACTAATGAAAATAAAATTACAAGTGCATGAAAATTAAACCCTATTCTAGCCCTACATTAAGCACTAAGCAAGAAGAAAATTACATTAAAAGCTAGCACAAACTAAGATTAAACTAGGGTTAACCAAAAAGTACAAAGAGAGGGGGAGAGAGAGAGAGAGAAAGCATGAAAAAGGATCAAGAAACAAAGGGGCAGCACCTCCCCCACTCAACCAAAGCTTGCTGAAATGGGGAGGAGGGGGGCTCAATTTATAGAAAATTTCTCGGGTTGGTCACGCCCTCCGACACGCCCTAGGGGGGCGTGTCAGGGGGCGTGACAGGTACGGATTTGACCTCGGGCTCTGGATTCTGGCGGGAGGGATGATTGCTTCGGTACGTCGGTGGTCACGCCCTAGGTCACGCCCGTGACAGGGGGGCGTGACAGGCATGTCATGTCCAAATCATCGGTCGGAAATCCGTCAGTCGCCGAAAAAGGAAGGTGTCACGCCCATGTCACGGGCGTGACATGGGGCGTGACAGTACTATTTGCGTGCTGAGGCGGAAGGGCATTTAATGCGGCGGCAGCTTTGCGGCAGAGGGCGACACGCCCCTGGTCACGCCTAGTGACACGCCCAGGGAGGGCGTGACAGGGGGGCGTGACAGCGGTTTTTGACCGTTTTCTGTCCCTTCCATCAGGTGTCCTCGGGATCGGGGGACACGCCCTAGGTCACGCCCAGGGAGGGCGTGACAGGGGGGCGTGACAGGTCATTTTGGCAATTTTTCTGAAAACCTGCAAAAAGACAGGAAAAAGTTAGTGGCAATAAAATTTACATAAAAAGGATAAAAATAAACTAATAATAGACATAATTTGTACAATATAAAATATAAAATACGATAATAGTTTAGGCTACAAAACGTATTATCAAATTCCCCCAAGCTTAAGCTTTGCTTGTCCCCAAGCAAAAATATAAAAACTAGATATTTATAAAAAGGACTAATCAAAAAGTTCTAATTATGCCAACACAAGTACTATGCGAAATTCTTAGTAGGGAAAAGGTGAAATGTAAGTCTAAAACAATTATTTAGGTATGGTAAAACTTTTATAAACTTTACTTAATAAAAACAAATCATCGAAAATTTTAGCGAGATTTTTTTAAATGGACTTAAGTAAAGCAACGAAAATGAAAAACACGCATTGAGTTGTTACTAGATCCAAGCAACGCATTATAATTATATCAATTTAATTATCAAAAATCTAGGTTTAAATCTAAAACTAAAACTGATTTACTGTTTTTCTTTTCTTAGTTGTTAAATAAAAAATCAAAAAGCGTGAATCAAAAGGACTTAAATAGGACAGAAACGTTTGGTTTAGGAAAATAATTAGGAGTGGAATTCAAAGATAAACGTGAAGGTTTTAAAATCACACTAAACCAAAGCAAAGAGTTTCAAAATTTTTCATAAAAATATATACACATTTTTTTTTCTTTCTTTTTCATTTTTTTCTTTTCCATTTTTTTTCTTTTTTCAAAACAAAGGCCATAAATATTTTTATTTTCCTTTTTGAGTTGGCCAAACAAAAATAAACATCACTTTTGAACATACTTCCCTTTTTTTTTCGAAAACCTTTCTCCACAAAAAACAAAATCACAAAATACCCTATCAAAATCATCAAAATAATTTATGAAACTCAAAAAGGCTAGTGTGATTCGATAGGTTGGAAATTTTGGCTTTGGTGAAACTGAAATGAAAGGAGGAGCTATCAAATGAAATTGGAAAAAGGCTCAAAAACGGCTAACTAGTGGTAAAAGTTTTTTTTAGGTTGGCAGGAAAGCTCAAACGAAAACAAAAATGGCCTAAATCATTTTCACGCTTTTTGAATTTATTTAAAACAAAGGTTTGAAAAATTTTCAAAAAGCGAGTCCTAGATAATAAAAGAAGATTGATGAAATTAACTTGAAAATAGAAATAATAGGTGACTTGGATCGTTCACATCTACTAAGTTATTCAAAAGTTGACTTTACAAAAATTATTCAAAAACGAAAAAGAAAATAGTGGATGATGAATTTTTAAGAAAGTAAAGGAAATAAACAACAAAAAACCATAATAGAAATGCGAGTTTTAGAAAAATATTTCACCTTAACATGCTACCGTGAATTAGAAACACAGCATGGCCAACATTTTACTTGTGAAACATAATTAAAAAGGACGATTAGAAATATTATAATTAACTAAGTTGTTTATAGGAGATTTTGAGTAAAACAAAACTAAAAACTAGGGGTACTATTGAAATACCAAAATGTCTAAACTATTCAAAAACACATATATATATTTTTTTTAATTTAATTTTGTGGAATATTCTCTTTTTTTTTGGATTTTGGAATTTTAAGATATTCATTTTTTTTTGTTGGAAATATTTACAATATATACAAAAAGAAGATTATTTACACTACGCAAAAAATGAAGGAGGAAATCCTCCCCCAAGCTTAAAACAGACATTGCCCTCAATGGCTAAAGAAGGGGATTGGAGAAGGAGAGAAAAATAAAGTACAGAATTGAAAGACAGAATTGAAATACAGGTACTTCCCCGGATTTATTTGCTGCGAAAACTGAGTGATGCCGCTCCCCGAATGTCTTCTTTGGACTTCGTGATGGATTCAGCAATGTTGGAGCAAGCGATCGCAGAAGCTTCAGCTTGTCGGAGCCGTCCGAGGCAAAAATTGTAAAATAAAGAAAACAGAAAAAGATAACTTGGGTTGCCTCCCAAGAGCGCCCTTTGGTTAAAGCGTCGTTGAGCTCGACGCATCAAAAATAATATTGTCCAAAAATATTGTTGTCCCGAAATAAAATTGTTTTTAGCAAAAAAAAAATAAAAATTTCAAGATTAAAGTTCGTGAAGCAGAAACTTAATAGTGTTTGGACTGACATCATCATCACCAGAGAAATACAGTTTAAGACGCTGACCATTCACTTTGAAATTACCCTTATCAGGGTGAGAAATTAAAACAGTTCCATAAGGAAATACTTCTAAAACAGAAAACGGGCCAGACCAGCGAGATTTTAATTTGCCCGGAAATAAACGTAAACGAGAATTATATAACAGGACTTGGTCGCCCGGCTTAAAGTTTTTAGGGTGCCTTAAGTGTTTATCGTGTAAACGCTTCGTCCGCTCTTTATAAAGTTTATTATTTTCATAAGCATAAGAGCGCCACTCGTCGAGTTCATTTAGTTGAAATTTTCGAAGGTCACCGACTGAGTGGGGATCGAAGTTTAAAAATTTTAAGGCCCAAAAGGCGCGGTGTTCTAACTCCACGGGCAGATGGCACGATTTTCCATAGACCAGCCGATACGGCGTACATCCGAGGGCGGTTTTGTACGCTGTTCGGTAGGCCCATAAGGCATCGTCAAGTTTGGCTGACCAGTCTTTTCTAGAAGTTGAAACAGTCTTTTCTAATATTCTTTTTATTTCTCTATTTACTACTTCGACTTGACCGTTAGTTTGGGGGTGGTAGGCAGTGGATAGTTTATGCGTAACGCCGTATTTAGTAAGGATTTTTGAAAATTGCGCGTTACAGAAATGGGAACCCCTATCGCTAACGATTGCGCGAGGCGTACCGAATCTAGAAAATAATTTTTTTAAAAACGTGACTACAACTCGGGAGTCGTTCGTAGGAAGAGCTTGGGCCTCAGCCCATCGTGAAACATAATCAACAGCGACTAAAATATATTTGTTTCTGAAGCTAGAAGGAAGGGGGCCAACAAAATCAATTCCCCAGAGGTCGAAAATCTCGCACTCTAAGAAATAATTTTGCGGCATTTCATTTTTATTAGAAATATTGCCCGACCATTGGCAACTATCACACCTGCTCACAAAGGCTTGCGCGTCTTTAAACAGGCTAGGCCAGTAAAAACCCGCGCAAAGCACTTTATGAGCGGTGCGAGCAGCTTGATAGTGCCCACCTGTCGGACCTTCATGCAAATGTTTTAGAATATCAATTCCTTCATCAAAAGAAACACATCTCCTTATCACTTGATCCGCACAAATTTTGAAAAGATGCGGGTCTTCCCAAAAGTAGTTCTTCAGCTCAGAAAAGAATTTCTTCTTCTGCTGAGAGGAGAACTCTTTTGGAAACACCCGGGCCACTAGATAGTTGGCGATGTGCGCGAACCAAGGAGAAGTAGATGTATTAACTAAAAGCAGCTTCTCATCAGGAAAATAATCATTAAAAGATTTTTCATTTAATTTTTCTATAAAGGGGTTATCTAATCTTGATAAATGGTCGGCGGCCAAGTTCTCGGCTCCTCGCTTATCACGGATCTCTAAGTCAAACTCCTGGAGGAGTAAGACCCAGCGAATCAAGCGAGGCTTGGCATCCGTTTTGGCAAGAAGGTACTTGAGGGCCGAGTGGTCCGTAAAAACAATGATTTTTGAAAGTGTAATGTAAGGGCGAAATTTATCAAACGCAAATACTACAGCTAAGAGCTCCTTCTCGGTTGTGGTGTAATTTTCTTGTGCAGATGTGAGGGTTTTACTAGCGTAATAGATGGGGTGGAAGTTCTTAGATATGCGTTGACCTAATACGGCTCCCACCGCAAAACTACTCGCATCGCACATAATCTCGAAAGGAAGGTCCCACACCGGAGCTATCATAATTGGCGCGTTAATTAACTTTTCTTTAATTAATTCAAAGGCAGAAATACAAGAGTCATCAAAAATGAATGGAGCGTCTTTTTCTAAGAGATGGGTGAGGGGCTTAGTGATCTTGGAGAAGTCCTTTATAAAACGACGATAAAAACCAGCGTGGCCTAGGAAACTTCTTATAGCTTTTATGTTTGTAGGTGGCGGCAACTTCTCAATAACTTCTATCTTGGCAACGTCTACCTCAATACCTTTAGCAGAAATTTTATGACCCAAAACTAACCCTTCCCTCACCATAAAATGGCATTTTTCCCAATTTAGGGCAAGGTTAGTTTCTTCGCATCGTTCTAAGACTTTTTCGAGGTTTTCTAAACATCTATCGAAGGTATCGCCGAACACGGAGAAATCGTCCATGAATACCTCCATAATGCTTTCTACGTACTTGTCAAATATTGCTAGCATACATCGTTGGAATGTAGCCGGCGCATTGCATAATCCAAACGGCATTCTTCGGTACGCGAAGGTGCCGAAGGGACAAGTAAACGTAGTTTTCTCTTGGTCCTCGGGAGAGATGGGTATTTGAAAGTACCCCGAGAGGCCATCGAGAAAACAATAAAAGCTATGGCCGGAGAGACGTTCTAAAATCTGGTCGATAAACAGTAGAGGAAAGTGGTCCTTACGGGTGGCGTCATTTAACTTACGGTAATCTATGCACATACGCCAACCCGTCACCGTCCGTGTCGGGATTAATTCATTATTCTCATTACTAACTACGGTTATCCCTCCCTTTTTTGGAACTACCTGAACGGGGCTAACCCACTTACTGTCCGATATAGGGTAGATAATTCCTGCGTCTAATAGTTTCATAACCTCGCCCTTAACTACTTCTTTCATATTCGGGTTTATACGGCGCTGAGGTTGAATAGAGTTACGCGAATTATCTTCCATTAGGATTTTATGTGTACAGAAAGATGGGCTTATGCCCTTGATATCAGAAATTTGCCAAGCAATAGCCCGGCGATGCTTACGTAGAACTAGAAGAAGTTTATCGTTCTGCGTATCCGTGAGGTAGGCCGAAACGATAACTGGTAACTTGGAGTCTTTTTCTAAGAAAGCATACTTAAGGTGTTCGGGAAGTTCTTTAAGTTCTAGGGTAGGGGGTTCTTCATAAGAGGATTTTGAGATTCTTTCTTTTTCAAAAATAATATCTTCATAAACTTTTTTATAAGGAACGTAATAAGGGGTGGGGCTAGTAGCCAAGACGGCTTCTTGTACAGATTCAGTGGTTAGGAAAGAGGAAGAACAAAAATCAGAAAACTCTTTTTCAAACTCAGAAAGACAATAAGAAGATTCATCACTTCCTTGCAGTGATTCTGTTGTAAGAGAAGAGGAGCAAAAAGTAGAAAATTCTTTTTCAAAGTCGGAGAGGCAGTAGGAAGAATCATCACTCACGGCGTCTACGAAAAAACATGAGTCATCGTTCGCTAAGGTGTTCTTCATCGAAGGGGTGATAGGAAATGTGACTTCGTCGTCGCCTACTCGAAGAAAGAGCTTACCATTGCTTACGTCAATGATGGCTCGGGAGGTGGCAAGGAAGGGTCGGCCAAGGATCAGGGGAACCTCGACGTCTTCTTCGATGTCCAAAATGACAAAGTCCACCGGGAAGATGAACTTGTCGACTTTCACTAGAACGTCCTCCACTATTCCTAACGGGTACTTGACGGATCTATCGGCTAGCTGGATACTCATACGCGTGGGGTTAAGGCTACCAATCCCTAACTTTTTGAACAACGAAAAGGGCATCAGGTTTATACTTGCGCCTAAGTCGGCTAACGCGTGTTTAACAAAGAGATCACCGAAGACACACGGGATAGAGAAACTACCCGGGTCACTGATTTTCTTCGGCAAACCGTTTGTTAAAACGGCGGAGCACTCGGCGTTAAGCGTGACGTGCGAAAGATTCTCTAACTTCTTCTTGTTTGTGAGGAGGTCTTTAAGATATTTGGCGTATTTCGGCATTTGCGAAATAGCCTCGTGGAAGGGAAGATTAATGTGGATTTGTTTGAAGATTTCTAAGAAGCGGGAGTACTGATCATCTTGACGTTGTCTATTAAGTTCAGAGGGGTATGGAGGAGTTGAATTATTTTTGAAGATGGGTGGTGGAGTGAGATTATTTTCTAAAGTGGGGGTGATTACTTCTTCAGCAGAGGGTGGAAGCGGAGCGGAGCTTTGATTTTTAAAAGCGGAAGCGGAGCTTTGATTTTTAAAAGCAGAAGCGGAGCTTGCCTCGGGCTCTTCACTTACCATACCGGAGACTTGCTTCCCACTCCGAAGAGTTATAGCTTTCGCTTGCTCTCTCGGGTTGGGTTCGGTATTGGAAGGAAGAGACCCTGCGGGTCGCTCAGAAATTATTTTCGCGAGCTGTCCTACCTGATTTTCTAAACTTTTTACGCTTCCGGTTAAAGTTCTTATGGTAGCGTCATTTGTGGTGATATATTTAGAAAGTAATTCCTCCAAGCTCGGAGGTTTTGGGTAATTTTGAAGAAGTGGTGGTGGTGGTGGTTGTGCAGAAAAATCATTTTGCGGAGGTGGGCGCATCGCATTCGATGGATTACTCCATGAAAAGTTCGGGTGATTTCTTAAAGCGGGGTTATAACTATTCGGAAAATTAAAACCAGGCGGATGAAAATTCGCAGCAGAAAAATTATTAAAAGCAGTTCTAGGCAAATTATTAACATAATCTAAATGTTCTGGAGTAGGGGTTGCAGATTCCCATACCTGAGGGGCGGAGGCAGCAGTCATCTCCGTGATTTTTTTGCTTAGGATTTCTACTTGCAGAGCGAGCTGGGAGACGTTGTCCACTTCATAGATACCTGCAGGCTTGTTCGGGCGGGACCTAGGCACATTCCACTGATAAGTGTTCATGGCCATATCCTCAAAAAGCTCAAGAGCGGCTTCCGGGGTCTTATGATTTAAAGTACCGCCAGAAGCTGCGTCTATCATTTGCTTCGTGCTTTGATTTAGCCCGTTATAAAACGTCTGCACTTGTAACCATACAGGCAGCGCGTGATGTGGGCATCGTCTTAATAATTCTTTAAATCTCTCCCAGGTTTCGTAAAGGGTTTCAGAGTCTATTTGTCCGAAGGCAGAGATGTCGTTCCTAAGTTTTGCAGTTTTAGCGGGCGGAAAATACTTCGCCAAAAATTTTTCAGTTAATTCATTCCAAGTGGTTATGCTATTTTTCGGAAGTGTGTTAAGCCACTGCTTAGCTTTAGTTCTTAGAGAGAAGGGGAAGAGTCTTAGCCTGATCGCATCATTTGTGACACCATTTATCTTGAAGGTGTCGCAAATTTCAAGAAAGCTAGCTATATGTGCGTTCGGATATTCATCTTGAAGTCCGTCAAATTGCACATATTGCTGCACCATTTGAATTATGCTAGGCTTTAGTTCAAAGTTATTATTTGCTATAGTAGGACGGACTATACTCGATTCTGTTCCCTCGAGGTTCGGTCGTGCATAATAGTACATAGTCATTTGCACGGCCTCATCTACGTTGGGTTCTTCCATTCTTAAAGTATTAAATGACTCGGAGTCCTCAACCGGCACTTGGATGGTAGGACCTTGAAATCGCGATCTTCTCCGAAGAGTACGCTCAATTTCGTGGTCCAAGTCCAAAATAACCGACGGACTCCCGCGGGTCATGCACTAAAAGAACAGAAAAGAAGAAGAGAAAGAGAAAAAGGATAAACTAGAAAGAAAAACTAGATTTAGAAAATTAAATTAAAAAATTTTTTTTCTTTTTGAAATAGATTTTTTTTTATAGATTAACTCCCGAACTTCCCAAGGACTACCCCGTGAAGGGTTCGCAAGGTACTAGACAAGACAGTGGCGCTTAAAGCCCTTTGCCCTTTTCGAGAGAATTAGGTGGCGTAGAAAAATTGTGAGGTTGGTTTCTATTAAGAGCGGTGATTAAATTTTTTTGATTTTTTTTTAAAACTTTAAAGAAAGGGGATGAGAAAGAGAAGAGATAAAATTAATAGGTTCGTGTTTTCAAAATATCAACGGAAGTTGGGTCCCCGGCAACGGCGCCAAAAACTTGTTGCGCGCTAGGGTTCGAAGAAAATAAACGCAACCGAACTAGCAACCCGATGAGGCAAGTATACCTATCGAATTGTAGCAAGGGGACACAAGTGTCGTATTGAAATCCGGGAACTGTTGGCTAAGCTTACTCACACGAACGCTATTATCTTATCGATGGAAAAACTAGGGTTTTAGAAAATCTAAGCGCAATGGAGAAATTAAAGCAAACTAGAAAGAGAACTACCGCAATTAAGTTACGCTATTAAGCAATCAACTAAGCTAGAAAGGAAATTACTGCAGCTAATAAAAGAGCACAATATATGAGATTACTACAAAAGGTAGAACAATATGAAATGGAAATGCACCCGATCGAGATTCACCTCGGCTAAAGACGATTAAGAAAATGCGATAAAAATCTAAACTTAATAGGATAAGGGTCCTTGACCGTGGAGGTTCCTAAAGCTTGAACACGCTTCTCTCGAAGTCGTGCCCAACTGAGTTTAGGAAGGTCCGACCGACTCTCGTCTAAATCGGAGGCCTAAAACTCTCTTTACGCGGTGAACCCCACTATTGGATTTTACTCCAATCCGGGAGATTTGGACGTCTGCCTCTCTCGAGGGGTGCGTACAACTCCCTTTACTCTTGAATGCTCACTTCATTCTTTCGGCCTCTCGGCTAGCCCAGAATGAAAGCAAAGGCGGAGAGTATATATCGAAAATATACCCCCAACCCGTGATTAATCAAGAGTAATTCAAGGCCCTAACCTAAAAAGAAAAGATTGATTAAAACATCATAACATAATCGCTCTAACCTCGGATCATCAAGATTGAGTACAAGGAGGATTAGTTAATCATAATGGAGTGGAGGGGGGGAGATGAGTAGAAAAACATAAGAAGAACACAAGCTAAGGGAAGAACAATTTTATTAATGAAAAAGGGCAAGTTACACTAATGAAAATAAAATTACAAGTGCATGAAAATTAAACCCTATTCTAGCCCTACATTAAGCACTAAGCAAGAAGAAAATTACATTAAAAGCTAGCACAAACTAAGATTAAACTAGGGTTAACCAAAAAGTACAAAGAGAGGGGGAGAGAGAGAGAGAGAAAGCATGAAAAAGGATCAAGAAACAAAGGGGCAGCACCTCCCCCACTCAACCAAAGCTTGCTGAAATGGGGAGGAGGGGGGCTCAATTTATAGAAAATTTCTCGGGTTGGTCACGCCCTCCGACACGCCCTAGGGGGGCGTGTCAGGGGGCGTGACAGGTACGGATTTGACCTCGGGCTCTGGATTCTGGCGGGAGGGATGATTGCTTCGGTACGTCGGTGGTCACGCCCTAGGGGGGGCGTGACAGGCATGTCATGTCCAAATCATCGGTCGGAAATCCGTCAGTCGCCGAAAAAGGAAGGTGTCACGCCCATGTCACGGGCGTGACATGGGGCGTGACAGTACTATTTGCGTGCTGAGGCGGAAGGGCATTTAATGCGGCGGCAGCTTTGCGGCAGAGGGCGACACGCCCCTGGTCACGCCTAGTGACACGCCCAGGGAGGGCGTGACAGGGGGGCGTGACAGCGGTTTTTGACCGTTTTCTGTCCCTTCCATCAGGTGTCCTCGGGATCGGGGGACACGCCCTAGGTCACGCCCAGGGAGGGCGTGACAGGGGGGGCGTGACAGGTCATTTTGGCAATTTTTCTGAAAACCTGCAAAAAGACAGGAAAAAGTTAGTGGCAATAAAATTTACATAAAAAGGATAAAAATAAACTAATAATAGACATAATTTGTACAATATAAAATATAAAATACGATAATAGTTTAGGCTACAAAACGTATTATCAAACACCCAAGTGAACCTAGAGAAGTTATTTATAATTACTAAAGTGTAATACTTCCCTCCTAGACTCTGTACATTTATTGGGCTAAAGAGGTCCAAATGTAATAAATACAGGATTCTAGGTGAATCACTTTTATTTACAGATTTAAATGAATTTTTGGTTTGCTTGCCTAATTGACAAGCCTTGCATAGGCTCTCCTTCTTGTAGGGGCAAGAAGGTAAACCTCTAACAAGATTGTATTTAGATAACCTAGATATGTTTTGAGGTTAACATGGCTAAGCCTTTTATGCCATAAAGTGTTGTTATTAGTTACTTCATTAAATAAGCAGATTTTAGAATGGGTTGAATTAAAATCTACTAAATAAATATTGCCTTGTCTAATACCTACTAACACAACATTACTATTTAAAGTAATATTACAAAGAGTGTTAGTGAATGAAACCTGGTATCCTGTATCATATAACTGACTTACTGAGATAAGATTATGCTTCAGTCCAGTTACATATGCAACCCTTTTGAAAGTTACTGCTCCAATGGTAATCCTACCATATCCTTCAGTTTGACCACAGCTAGAATCCCCAAAGATCACCTTTGGTCCAAGCTTGGCCTTGAACTTTGACAGATTTTCTCTATTCCCTGTCATATGTTTGAAGCAACCACTATCCAAATACCACTTGTCCTGAGTGATAGGATAGGTCTTCACCTGCAGTGAGTTGAGTTAAACATTATGGACCCAGGTAACCTTGGGTCCATTATTCTTCACATAATAAAAACAAGAAATGAAAGAATAAGCAGGTTGGGGTTTATAACCTAAAGGGTAAGATCTCCTAGGTGGGATGCTCCATGTAGTTAATGGGTCCACAAACCTAGGGTTTCTATTCATATTAAAGTTTCTAGGGTTCTGGTTATAATTTTGAAATTCATGTTGAAAATGTCGATCGGCGTTCGACGATGGATGCACAGATCGTCGAGCTTCGTTCGACCACTGAGCATGCGATCGTCGAGCAGCGTTCGACCCTTTTTGTATTTCCTTAAATTTTTGTTTCCTCTTTTCTCTCTTAGCTTTGTTTAAGGCTTGATTAACTTGTCTTACTTGCTCAGTGTTCTTTATCCCATCAGCTGAGATAAAGTTCACTGGAGTTGGAAGATGATTTTTAAGGATAATTGGGGGTTCACATGATGAAGCTCCTAAGCCTAGCTTATTTTTGCCTGACCTAGTGTATGACATGATGGTTATTTCAAGCAACTTAAGGCTTCTACCATTCAGAGATTCTTCTAACCTTTTGGACTTAGCTAATTCATTCTTAAGGAATTTTATTTCTTCACTAGAATTAGTGAGTTCTGCTGTTAACCTAATGTTTTCATTAGAGATAAATTCAGATTCAACAAGCTTATTTCTAAGATCCTTAATTTCCTTTTCAGAACTAATTAAATCTAAACACAAAGATTTAAAATCTGATTTAAATTCAGCAGATGTAAAATCGTAAGAAGACAATACCTCATCTTTTGTTGCATTTCTTCATCAGAATCTGAACTCTCTGCAGTTGAGTGATTGCTGCAAGCATCGATTGCCATCAGGCAAATTTCCTTTGCCTTCTCTTCCTCATACTCACTGGAGCTTGAGGAGGAAGATTCCTCATCAGAATCGCTCCAGGTTTCAGCAACGAAACCTCTCTCCTTCTTTTTGTTTTTGTAGGAGGAGGGCTTGGAATGCTTCCTGTGCTGTTCTTTTTCCTTCCTTTTCTCTTTATTCTTTTCCTCTGGACACTCTGGTAGAATATGTCCAGGCTTCCTGCAAACATAGCAAATTATTTCTTTAGCAGGAGAACGATCATACCTTGGTTTATCTTCATATCGTGAAGATTTCTTTCTGAAGTCTTTTCTTCCCATCTTGAGAAACCTCTTGGCAAATAATGTCATTAGTTCCTCATTGGATTGGCTTCCTTCAGAAGCTTCAGCAGCTTTGAGAGCAAGAGATTGCTCTTTTTTGTTGGAGTTAGAGTCTTTGCTTCAGCCTCAGCTTCCCTGGTCTTCAGCACTTGCTCAAAAGACTTGAGCTTGCCAAGGAGAGCTTCTGTTGAGATTTCAGTTATACTTCTGGCCTCCTTGATAGGCCAGATCCTCAGATCCCATGTGCTGGGGAAGCACATCAGAATCTTATAATTGACCTCTGTCAATGATATATCCTTGTCAAGAGTCCTCAGCTCATTGATGATTGAGCTGAGCCGGGTGTACATTGCTTCAACTGATTCAACATCAGTTTTCTTGAAGTTTTCATACTGGGAGATAAGGTTGGACCTTCTGTCCTTCCTTTCATCAATTGAACCAGCTACAATCTGATTCAGTGTATACCACATTGCTTTTGCTGAGGGACAGTCAGTAACTTTCTGGAATACTTCAACAGACATTGTCTGAGCCAGAATATTCATTGCTTTGACATCTGCTATCTTTGCCTTTTTGTATTCATCATTGTAATCTAGAGGAGACACTACACTCAGATCAGTTGATGATGAAGCAGTAGCTGCAGCAGGTGCTCTTGGTGGTCCTGTCAAAATAGAAGCAAAAATACTCTCATCAATAGAGTTCATATATAACTTAATCCTTGCCTTCCAGATGCTAAACTTAGCTAAGTTGCATGCTGGAGGTCTGGTGCTTGAATAATCTTTTGACTGGGCCATGAAGTGAATATCTATAAGCTTGGTATCTATCAGGATCTTGTGACTCAGGTGTTAGCGTGTACAGTCAGTAAACCTCCCTCTGATACCAATTGAAAGTGATGATAGATACAACTCTAGAGGGGGGGTGAATAGAGTATTCAAAAATTAGAACACCCAACTCAACTCCCTTAGAGTTAATTTGCGGAATTAGTTTATAGATATTGATAACCCTATAGACTAACACAAGGTGTAGTGCACAAGAGAGAGCTAACTGTAATTACAGTTAAGCTTGGAATCCTATCACAGCAACTAGCAATCCTAGTTAATTCTACTCACAGCCACAGTACAATGAATTAAATAAACAGCACAGATGACACAAGGAATTTTATAGTGGTTCCCTCTAAATAGGTACGTCCACTCTTCTACCACCCTGGTAGGAATCCACTACAGGTTTTTGTTCAGGTGCCCTGCCACCAACTGACCTGCTTCAGGTAGATCAAGTAGACCCTTTGAGCTTTTGATCAGGAGCTCAATATCCAACACAGGTTTTTGATCAGGTGCCCTGCCACCAATGGTTCACTTTTGAAGGGAGTAATAACCCTTTGTACAGGAGGTTGAGAGAGTTAAGGCTTCTTCTCTATTGTTAAACAAATTAGAGAAGCTAGTGGATTGCACAGAGCTAGATAGCTCTAAAGAATCAAGGCTCCCCCTGGCTTAGAGAATATCCAGGAAAGAGTCATGCTTCAGGGTGCAGGAACTCTTCTGAACTAAGACAAAGAATTGTCTTGAAGTTCTGAAGGAGAAGCTGAAGAAAATTCTTGATATGGAACAGGTGTTCTTCTTCAAACAGCTTCCTTTCTTCTTCTTCTTCTTCTAAAGGCCTCTGAGTGAAAATCTTCCTGTAAGCAGGATGAACTCAGGATGAAGAAGAATGCAGAAGAGCTTTGATCTTCTCAGTTGAATATGAAATGTTGAGAGCTGTAGAACTTTCTTGCTTTTTCTCTTTTTCTATACTGCTGAGTGTTCTTTGTATCAGTTTTATTGTCTGAGTGTGTATATGTCTTTTTCTTCTTTCAAAAGAAACTCTTTTTATATGAGCCTTTGCAATAGCTTTAATTTGAGTTTGAATCTTTGTCTTCTTCTGGCATCAGCAATCTGGGCTGCAAAAAGTATAAAGCAAAAACAAAACCTGCAGGCAGACATATTATAAGAGGATAAAGCTTTCTAAGAAGCTGCACAACCAATCAGATAAGAAGGGTGCAAGAAAAAGGTCACATCAGAAAGAACTCTTTACAGCCAGAAAAGACTTTCTGAGTCTAACGGCTATAAAGGACAGCCTGGAAGAAAAAGCAGAAATTACATTTCAACTAATAAGACAAAACACTTTGTCAGATAAAGATTGGCTCATGCATAAGGAATGGAGCAGAGATTGCATGGAAATAATATCACAAATTTACAGAAATAATATCCCAAATAAATATGAAATAAATCATAAAATAGAAGAAGACAAAATTATTAAAGACATACAGCAAAACGTCGAACGACCCTCAGAGATCGTCGAACGAAGCACAGAGATCGTCGACCTATCAGACAGATAGTCGAACGATACAGATAGTCGAACTACCACAGCAGATAGTCGAACTATCAGAACAGATAGTCGAGCTACCAGATAGTCGATCTATCAAGACAGATAGTCGAACTATCAAAGAAAGCAGATAGTCGACCAATCAAACAGATAGTCGAACTATCAAAGAAAACAGATAGTCAACCTATCAAACAGATAATCGAACTATCAAAGAAAGCGGATAGTCGACCTATCAAACAGATAGTCGAACTATCAGATAGTTGAACTATCCAAACAGATAGTCGAACTATCAAGCAACACAGATAGTCGAACTATCACACAGATAGTCGAACTATCACACAGATAGTCGAACTATCAAAGAAAACAGATAGTCGAACTATCAAACAGATAGTCGAACTATCAAGGAAAACAGATAGTCGACCTATCAAACAGATAGTCGAACTATCAAGGAAAACGGATAGTCGACCTATCAAACAGATAGTCGAACTATCAAAGAAAACAGATAGTCGACCTATCAAACAGATAGTCGAACTATCAAAGAAAACAGATAGTCGACCTATCAAACAGATAGTCGAACTATCAAAGAAAACAGATAGTCGACCTATCAAACAGATAGTCGAACTATCAGATAGTTGAACTATCCAAGCAGATAGTCGAACTATCAAACAAAACAGATAGTCGAACTATCAAACAGATAGTCGAACTATCAGATAGTTGAACTATCCAAGCAGATAGTCGAACTATCAAGAAAAGCAGATAGTCGACCTATCAAACAGATAGTCGAACTATCAAACGAAATAGATAGTCGACCTATCAAACAGATAGTCGAACTATCAGACAGTTGAACTATCCAAGCAGATAGTCGAACTATCAAGAAATCTGTCTGGTCAAAAGAAGTCGAGCGGGGTTCGACGATCGGCGAGGCAGATTCCACAGAACGTCGAGCTAACAAGAGTTGAACTAACTCAGAGATAGACGATCTGCTGACAGACAAACGTCGAGCAACTGATAGACGATCGTCGAACAGTCGATAGACGATAGTCGAGCGGCATTCGACCATAGTCGAACAAAAAACAACTTAACCAAATTTACATCTAGAAAAACGACAACTCTAAAACTAGAGCAAACTAACTAAACAACTAACCTTTGAGCATAGATAAATCTTGGGTCAAGAGACTAAAAGAGAGGACTGAACTCAAATTAAAACTAGGGTACCAACAGACTACACTCAACGCCACCTTGAGTAGGTTGGATGGCGTTGAGTGAGCTTAGCTCACTCAACGCCATAAACTAGACACCGTTGAGTGCACGGACTGCACTCAACGCCGTCTACTGAGGCCTTGAATGGCGTTAAGTGAGCTGAGCTCACTCAACGCCGTAGTTTGGATGGCATTGAGTGAGCTTACCTCACTCAACGCCATAAGCTAGACGGCGTTGAGTGCACACACTGCACTCAACGCCACTTTGAGTAGGTTGGATGGCGTTGAGTGAGCAGAGCTCACTCAACGCCATAATCTGGATGGCGTTGAGTGAGCTAAGCTCACTAAACGCCATAGTCTGGGAGGGCTATTCTGGATGGCGTTGATTGAGCAGAGCTCACTCAACGTCGTATCCGGGATGGCGTTGAGTGAGCAGAGCTCACTCAATGCCGCAGCATGGATGGCGTTGAGTGAGCAGAGCTCACTCAACGCCATTTTACTTAAAATTTTCTGGCAAATTTTGGATGGGTGCTGGTTCAGTAGAACCGGGCCGTTTCTAGGAAGTGAGCCGTTTTCTCTTATTAAGACTTAGTTAAGACTTAATTTAAATCAATTCTGACTGGTCTAATGGAGGTAGGCCACGTGGCCGTCGGTTTTGAAATGCAGAATAGTTTCGGCCATGGCCGAGAACCTGCTCTCATGGCCATCAATGGCACTTGATGCCGTGTCCTTTTCCCCTCCTCTTTAATGGCTGGACTCAACTCCTTTAGGGAAGAGGAGGAGTTTCCAGCCGTAACTTAGCAGGATTGAGCCAGGTTCAGCCCCCCACCTCCATGGCCGAGCCAAGCTTTCAATGGCATTAATGGTCATTGATGTTCTGGCCTCTCCCCTCCTTAACCGAGCCTTTAAACACCATTAGAGGCCCAAAAGGAAGGTTTCCCGGCCTTTACCTGAAGCTTTTGAGCCCTCACACCGTGCTATTGCAGAAGCCGAGCGGCGCCACCATCAGAAATGGCTTTCCGTCGATCTGCACGCCTCCAGCCCGCGAACAAAATCCTCCCCTCCTCTCTTTCTACGGGTAGATCTTAGAACTCTTTAGGTTTGATAATCGAGCTCAACGGAGCTCGATCGGGCAGGGCTCCCCTTCCTGGTTTTTCTCGCAACAATCTCCACTCTCGGGTTTGCCGGATTTCGCCTCTCCGGTGGCCGCGCCGCCGCTCAACGATGGCCACCACCTCAACGGAGGTGGTGGTGGCGGTGGTCAGCCAGGGAGGAGCCTGGATGGCCGGCGGCAGCGTCTGGAATGCACTCCAGGTCGGGCTAATCCCAGCCCTTAGCTGGAGGAAGAAGATGACCCAGCGCTGTTGGATCTGCTTCAAGATTTGTGCTGTTTAATTAATCTTTTTCTTTTATATGAATTTTTTTGTACTAGAATATCAGTCACTTTAGAAAATTTATGAAAAATACTTAGAGGCTTTATATGAAGAAATGGTCAACATGTAATTTGTAGCCCTATGGGTCTATTTTATTTTAAAATTGATTTGGGTCAATTTGGTCAACTGGTTTGACCAGAGCACCGCTTTTGGTGGGATCTATACTAGAGATAGGCAGAGACTAAAAGGTGTGCCCACTCTTCATCCATTGACCAAATGATCTGAAATTTGGGCAGGGAGTCTACCCTAGCCATACCTAGGGCCTGTCCAAAAATGGGAATTTTTGGAGAATGTTTTTCTATAATTTTTGGAAAAATTTAATAATCTTAGGGTAAATTAATTAGATGGCTTAATGACTTTCAAACCCTCCCAAATTTTGGTGAGTTGTCACTGGGTTGATCATGAGGCTCTGTATAATTTTTCATCTCATTTGGAGATGTTTTAAGTTGGAAATGGACAAACCTAAGCTTTGCCCTATTAAGGGGATGATAGGGCTTAGTCTTTATGACTAAAGATTTTCGAACCACAACATTATAGGAGCTCTGGATGGGAGAAAGGGACCAGCAGCCCAGGGACCAGCACCAGCGGAGTACGGTGCACATGGAGGTGGGCCAGTCTAGTACCGGAGCGCCTGTGACCAGCTCTGTGAGTGTTTAGTATTTTTATAGCTTCCGCGATGAGTGATTTGTAGTGAGAACTCTGATGTACCGGGCTCGAGCCCGTTTCTTTATTTCATCTGAACTGTTCTTTGCAGTAACTTCTATATGTTGATGGACTTGTTATGATCTTATTCATATGAGTTTCTGTGGACATGTTTACATTCAGTGTATACTTCTCTCTCCTTGTGATCGAAAAAGACCGGCAGAATTGGCGTTTTGTAGCGGCGGGCTTCCCGTGAGTCGGTGCCACCGCAAAGCGGCAATTCTGGGCAAAGACCTCGGTGGTTGAAAAAGAAAAAAAAGGGAGGGTCTTACAACAAGTCTAATCTGAAATAAAAAAACAACTACCTCACTGAAGTGAGGAGGAAAAACAAGCAACAGC
The DNA here is from genome assembly GCA_039513925.1 of Platanthera zijinensis. NCBI lineage: Eukaryota > Viridiplantae > Streptophyta > Magnoliopsida > Asparagales > Orchidaceae > Platanthera > Platanthera zijinensis. The sequence goes on from CM077089.1 coordinate 60,222,231, forward strand.
TACTAGCCGCAGCTCTGAAAACCACACACTCTACCAATCACACCAGTTACTGCTCTGGACCTGAGGCCTTCAAAAAGAAGAACACCTCAGTAATAAGTGAGGGTAAAAGAAACCAAGCAGCAATAACAAACCTACAAGTAGATTGGAACCCATCGAGCAAACAAGAGGTAAAATTCAGTAATAACCAAGAAGAAAAAGCAAGAAAAGAACTAACAAAGCAGTTGTAAACTATGTCACCTCAATACCAAGTGCCAAAAATGGTTATATATATGTATATATTGTTATATATTATTAGTCAATTTCAATGAGATGGATCCGCTTAAGAAGGGCATCAAATCACCGGGCAAGCCTGAGTGTATGATCCACAAAAAGAGAGGTACTGTGTCGGGGCAGTAACCACGACACGCACAGACCCAACAAACATGCACTGTGCCGAGGGAGTAACCCCAACGCGCATAGCTCAACAAACATGACACTGTGCCGAGGGAGTAACCCCAACGCGCACAACCCAACAAACATTTTATATATGTTTATGTGACTCATATTATAATCTTCTAAATTATGCAGTCGATGTCAGACTTAAACCAAAATCTTGACACATGATCGACGCGACGACACAGATATCCTGGCAAGGCTCCAAGAATTTCAAAATTATGAATTCCAAGTCAAACGGTATGCGCCAAGACATTCACAATACGTACAATACTCAATACGAAACCAGAATTTTACGTGGTCAAAACAACGTGTCGATCCAAATGACACGGCGGACAAACGAGTCGTCGAACAAATGCTGATGAAATGGACTAATATACAACGAACTTATAATTTCACGGACCGACACTTACAAATCTACTCGACAAATTAAGACTTACTAAACACCTTATGATCGGAGGTAAACACAAACGAAGAAAAGCAAGTAAAACCACACTTGCCTCGATTTTTCCCCAAAAAAATCCTTCGAATCACTCCACGTCGAAGATCGAACCAAGCGAAGGCGCGGGGAGTAAAAATCTACAAAGATTTGGCCAAAACGGTGGTTAGGACCAAAATCCCTATCGCTAAAAAGTTCACGAAACGGAAAAATCTTACAGTGCACCTATAGCTCTCGCCGAGAGCTTTTCGGATCTATGCTCCGACGAGGATTTAGACCACCGAAGCTTCCGAAATCACGGCCGGAAGGTCCTTGAAGGAGAGGTGTCGTCGATCTTGGCGAGGCTCTGGTTTGGCCGAAATGAACCGGGGAAGAAGAAGTGGTTCAGCCTTTTCTTGAGGGAGGAGAAGGATTATATATATATATAATAATAATAATAGTAATAGTATTAATAATAATAAGATTAATAATACTAATAGTAACTTTATAACATATGATTTAATAAGGGGGGAGGGACTGTTCGTCGGATGCAGGGGGAAACAAAACATTTCGTCGAATGAAAAATTAGAGAGTTCGGCTGGACTTCGACGAGTGATGGGGAGTGATTCAACCAGTATATCCTACTAATAAATATAATAATAATAATAATAATAATAGAATAATAATAATACAAATAATAACATTAACGATTATTATTATTATGAAGGGCCTATTGCATGTTGATTCAAACGAAATTCAAACCCTAGGTAAAAGCCGGTACTACGAATCCAACGACAAAGTCAAAATCAAAATCTGACAAACCATTCGTGAGATATTAATTTCTAAACTTTACGACGAACAATAAATATACCAAACTTCAAAAATTCTCCGAGGCTCCAATATTGCTCGTATCGCGATGAAACTTGACAGACAAATTCAAAATTAATCGATTTAATTTCGTATCATGAAATTTTACAATTTCGATGAGAATTCAAAGATTTGGTCGGCTCGACCCAACGGACGCGAAAACGCACTAATGGCTACGCGCAATCAACTCCGCCTTAAAGTAACACCCTTACGTCATTATGACATCGCCAAGAAAATTAAAATAATTGACGGAAATTCAGGGGCATTACAGTTACCCCTCCAAATAGGAAGTTTCGTCCAAAAACTTAGGACGTACATTGAAATCAGAGAGCAAAAAGAGAATTACACAAAAACTCGCTTGATAGAAATACTAACCAGAGAACACTAGGAGAATAGCTCAGGATGAGATTCTCTCATCGCAGATTCCAACTCTCAAGTCGCACTCTTGACGTCCTGATTTTGCCAGAGAACTTTAACCGTAGGAATCGTCTTCCTCCGCAGCACTCGATCTTGTGTCTCTAGAATACGGACAGGCTCTGCGACATATGAATGATTAGGCTGCAACTGGGGCACCGATTCAAGGACATGTCGATCACTACAAACACACTTTTGCAATTGACTTACGTGAAACACATCGTGAACACCAGAGAAAGAAGCATGCAACTCCAACCTATAGGCTGACACTCTTATGCGCTCCATAATCTAGAAAGCTCCCACATACATGGGATCTAACATATAGTTCTTTTCAAATCGCTTTACACCTGTAATCAGAGAGACCTTCAGAAAAACCATGCCCCCAACCGCAAACTCCAGATCATCCCTGCGCTGATTTGCATACTTTTCATATCGCTCCTGAGCCAACCATAACTTTTCACGAAATAGCGTCACCGAAATGCTCATATCTTCTAAAGCTTCCGGTCCAAGCAAAGGCTTCTCACCAACTTCGGCCCAAAACAAAGGAGTCCGGCAACGCCTCTCATATAAGGCTTCAAAATATGTCATCTGCAAACTCTCCTGATAGCTATTGTTGTACGCGAACTCCATTAGTCTAAGGAATTTATCCCAAGCTCCACCACAGTTCAGAATATAAGATCTAATCATGTCCTCCAAAATTTGATTCATTCTTTCCGTCTGACCATTAGTCTGAGGATGGTAAGTAGTAGAATATCTAAGATCAGTGTCCAAAGCTCCCTACAAGCTTTGCCATGAACGAGACATGAACCTGGAGTCTCTGTCTGACACAATACTCGTAGGCACACCATGCAACCTGATGACTTCATCCAGATAAAGCTCAGCTATCTTTTCCATATAATATTCAATCTTGAAAGGCATGAAGTGAGCACACTTTATCAGTCTATCGACAATAACCCACACTGCATCATGCCCTCAAGGAGATCTCAGCAAATCGGTAATGAAATTTATAGAAATGCACTCTCACTTCCAACACAGAATATCCAACGACATCAACTTACCACCAGGTATTCTATGATTAGCCTTAAGATGTTGGCAAGTATAACACTCAGACATAAATCTTGCAATATCATTCATCATACTTGACCACTAGACAATTTGCTTCAAATCTCGATACATCTTTGTGGAACCAGGATGGTAGGAAATACTAGAACGTGCGCCTCACTACATATCTTTGCTCGAATATCCACATCAGCAGGAATACAATATTTGCCACAGTACTTCAAGGTACCCACATCATCGATCGAAAAGTCTAGTTATTCCCCTTTTTCAGTTTTGCTTCTGATATGCTGCAGATCGTGATCATCCTTCTGATGTAGCCTAGCAATCGTAATTCATGAAGGCTCTATCACTTCCAAGCTACTTGACGAAGCGCTACTCACAACGGTTACGTCCATCAACAAGAACTCTTCTATTAAGGATTACATAGAGAGGTTAAAGACATGTACGGGCTTTCGGCTCAAGGCATCCGCCACCACATTTGCATTGTCGGGATGATAAAGGATATCAACTTCATAGTCCACAACACACTCTAACCATCTGCATCGGCGTAGATTTAGCTCATTCTGAGTGAAGACATATTTTAGACTCTTGTGATCCGTATAGATCTTGCAGGACACTCCATATAGAAGATGTCTACACAGCTTCAAAGCATAAATGACAGCAGCAAACTCCAAGTCATGCCTAGGATAGTTCTTTTCATGGACCTTCAATTCTCTCGATCCATATGTAATCACGTTGCCATTATGCATCAATATGCAACCGAGCCCAACTCGCGAAGCATCCACATAAACAACATATTCTACTCCTTCAGTAGGCAACACCAAAATTAGAGCAGAACATAATCTCTTCTTAAGCTCCTGAAAGGCTTCTTCATAGACATCACTCCACACGAAAGTTGCTCTCTTCTGCGTAAGATTGGTCAACGGCGCAAACAGCGTTGAAAATCCTTTCACGAATCTTCTATAGCACCCTGCCAACCCTAAGAAGATCATTATCTCTTTAGGCGTTGAAGGCCTCTTCTAGTCCAACATTGCGGTTATCTTTGACGAGTCCACAGAGATACAACCTTTGCTAACAAAATGACCTAAAAAAGACACCTGAGACAGCCAAAACTCATACTTGCTTAGCTTTGCATACAACTTGTACTCCCTTAGAGTAGCCAAACCTAATCTCAAGTGTAAGGCATGCTCTTCAGCATTCCTGGAATACACCAGAACATCGTCAATGAATACGACCACAAACTGCTCCAGAAATTTCTTGAACACTCTATTCATCATGTCCATGAAGGCAAAAGGTGCATTCGTTAACCTGGACGAAATTACCAGAAACTAAAAATGTCCATATCGGGAGTGAAAAGCAGCCCGCGGAACATCAGACTCGTGGATTCTCAATTGATGGTAGCCGGAACGAAGGAAAATTATTGAGAATACAAAACTACCGCGCAATTGGTCAAACAAGTCATCTATCTGAGGCGGTGGATACTTATTCTTGATAGTTACCTTGTTCAGCTCTCAATAATCTATAAACAGCCTCATCGGCCCATCCTTTTTCTTCACGAAATGGACTGGAGCACCCTAGGGAGAAGAACTTGGCCTAATAAAACCACACTACAATAGCTCATCCAACTAGATATGCAAATCCTATAACTCACATGGCGCCATGCAGTAAGGTGCTTTTGCAAGAGGACGGGTACCTGGCTCAAGATCTATAACGAATTCTACCTCTCTCTTAGGAGGAAGTCCGAGAAGACTAGCAAGAAAAACATCTGGAAACTCTCGCACCACAAAAATATCCTTGGCACGTGGCACATCAAGTGCAGTTTCCAGAACAGAAACAGAAACATGACAAGATTCACAGCCAGACTCTAAGAATTGGCGAGCACGTACCACATAAATGATTGGGGAGTCCTGATGCGACAAGCCATACACGCTCAAAGGTAGGACATTGAGCCCCTTAAAATCCAAGCACTTAACCTTGCACTGGATGACATCATCATATCGAAACAGCCAATCCATGCCCAAGATCACGTCGAAATCAACCAGATCTAACACCTTCAGATTTACGAAAGCTAGGAAACTACATAGAGAAATAGGGCACTGCTGAATACCCTGACTTGTCATCACCAGATCTCCAGAGGGGAACTCGACATTAAGAGCATCATCTAACTGATCAACAGCCCAACGATTTCGGTCTATAAAACTCCAAGACACAAAGGAGTAAGTAACACCTGAATCGAAGAGAACTTATTCTTTACCTAAAACTCACCTACAAATATTGTGCGCGCAACTGAAAAATAGAATTCTAAAATCCACTATACAAGATTGCTAGTTATGATAGAGACTAACCTGAAATCACCTGGGCAGAGGACTGAGCCTCCTCCTTGGTCAACACATTCAGCATTCCTTTCCCCTTGTCCATATGTTGCGGGGGAGGCGGTAGAGCCTACAAAGGAACTGCCTGTAGAAAGGACTGGGACTTCGAACAATCAGCCTTTTTATGCCCTTTCTGACCACACTGGAAGCAAGCTTCAACCTTCTTGAAGCAATGGGTCGCATCACGCCCCTTCCTCTGATAGTAGGTGCAGACAAGATCTCCCTTAGGCATATCCTGAATCGCATGCACCTGAGACTGCTTCTGCGCGTCCAGTCTCTTAAAATACCTTGCAACAGGATGGCTTGGCCGGCCTCAAAAACTGCACATTTCTTTTCATCCTTTCTTCGAAGCATGGCCAGATGCCCTAAAGCTTCCACTGTCATCAGACTTTCTCTTGTCTCGCCTCGTCTACCGCCCACGGTTCTTTGCATTATCAATTGCCTCGACCTTCAGGGAAGCTTCAACATAATTCTCAGATCGATATGTTCTTGCCAACTGTTGGAGGTTGCTCCAAAGAACACCCAAAAAGCGCTTTACTCTGCTCGCTTTAGAGGCTACAAATTCTTGGGCAAACACGCTCAGCTTACTAAATTCAACTTCATACTCACTAACGGTGAGTTGTCTCTGCTTCAGGTGTAGAAAGTGATTCATCAAACGATCTTGCTCGACCGATGGCAGAAATTTCTTGAGCAATAACTCCTTGAATGATTCCCACGAACATCCATCTGCAAGATTCTCTTTCTCCCTTAACCACCAGCTCTTCACAAGACCCTTCAGCTAGTACGCGGCGACCATCACCCTTTGGTAAGCAGAAATCCCAAAATAGGAAAACATTTTCTCGATAGCGATGATCCAGTTGTCTAACGCCATGAAGTCAGCTTTACAATCATAGGTAGGAGGTCCTAAGCACTGGAAATGAGAAATGAAGTTCATCTCTAGTGGCAGCAACACTGGGGGCACCAGAGGAGCAGGGGGAATAGGAACGGCTTGACCCACTGCAGGGTCCTACAATCTAGGTTATTTCCCTAAGATGGCAGTCAACAGCGCCTGAATTTGTGATTGCATCTCAAACATTTGCCTTGACAGAGCCTCATTGCTCTGTAGCAGCCCTTCAATTACGACCTTGCTCTGTGCACTAACGACTCACCCTCCGACTGGGGAGTCGACCTCGTCGTAATATGCTTTGGCGGCATCTCTACAAGATAATCGTAAGTCAAGTCAATACCTAGCTTAAGACACATCATCTAACAAACTCAGATTCCCAAACTCAAAACAGATTAGAGATGTGAAAATACTTGCTTTTAATGTAACCTTGCTCCGGGAATTCATGAAATGATGTCATGCTCTTAACTTAGGATGATGAACCATCATCCCACTGACTCTTGTTCATAAAATATGAATGTCTGAATGCTTAAATTTCCATTTTAAATTATGTGTGTATGAGTATCATCTTATAGATCTTAACTTGGCACGTGTGCTAATGATATGTTATGTTATGCATGCAGTGATATGCATTCTAGAAAATCCTTAATGCATGTCATAAGAGATACAATTTAAATATTATGCATCTCAAACTACATAATATTGCATGTAACAAAAAAAAAATTCTAATGGGCATCCATGTGATGATTGTTATGCATCTCATACTACATAGCAGTCATATGTTGCTTCCTATGATGATCCATATATAACCACATATTATGCATTCCATACTGCATAATATGCCCTGTATACTTCTTCTCATGCTTATGAGTGTTGTGTTCATGCTTTTACAAGACATACTGATGACATTTAGGTGTGTGTATGCAATTAATTTAGACAACTAAAATTATATAAGAATTAGTCGTCCGACCAACTGGTCGAACAACCTCCCTCTAATACCAACTATCACAACCCACATTTTCTAAGTATTAAAAATACTATTAGAGTGAAATAAAATATGTGATCGTGATGCCACAACGTACAGGGGCAATTGCAGACGTTCAGACAATCCTATCCTTTCGTTTTTTTATAAAAAGACACATGAATTATGTTTTAAAACATATGTTATATTTTATAGGTTTTACTGACCATGTCCCTAGATCTGGTGCATCAACTAGTCTACAAGTGAGAAAGTATTAGTTTATGTAGTGGAAAAAGTACTTAGTTAAATTAATTTGTAATCTTACATGAGTGTGGAGACTCAACAAAGTGTTGGGGCTGCGGTCCGGAATCGCCCCCGCGCTGCGGTGCTATGCGGTAATGGCTTAACTGGGGTTCGAAACCCCGGGGTCATTTCCGGGGGGGGATTGTTGGGGCTGCGGTTCGGAATCGCCCCCGCGCTGCGGTGCTATGCGGTAATGGCTTAACTGGCTGCCCCGTGGATCTGCCCGAGGACCTTTGATATAAAGATTAGTTACGCCGTCCTCCATCAGTCCGGGCTTTTGGTGCGAGTGATTGCGCTAAGTCCTCTCACAAAGTATACAAGGTAGATGTGACTTCTAAATTTAATTTAAGTAAAAAGAAAGTTTTATGGCTCTTAAAGTAGACCAAATTTTAGTTAAAATAGATGTTATGTACCTAGGCTAGTATGTAACTTTTTATATTTAAAAATACCTAACATGTATCCTAAAATAAATCCTTCTCAAAGAGTAAGGGCATAACTAACAGCAAGCAAAACTAGAAAGTAGCCAAACATCTGAAACTAACACTATGAGCATCAACAAACTGACACGAACCCATAAGATACAAGTCTAATCTGAAATAAAGAAACAACTACCTCACTGAACTGAGGAGAAAAAACAAGAAACAACAACTAGCTGCGGCTCTGAAAAACCACACACTTTACCAGTCACACATGCTACTGCTCTGCACCTGAGGCATTCAAAAAGAGGAACACCTCAGTAAAAAGTGGGGGTAAAAGAAACCAAGCAGCAATAACAAACCTCCAAGTAGACTAGAACCCATCGAGCAAACTAGATACAAATGTCAGTAATAAGCATGAAGAAAAAACAAGAAAAGAACTAACCGGTATTTTACGTGGTGGAAACGACGTGTCGATCCAAATGACATGACGGACAAACGATTCGTCGAACAAATGCTGATGAAATGGACTAATATACGACGAACTTATAATTTCACGGACCGACACTTACAAATCTACTCGACAAATTAAGACTTACTAAACACCCTATGATCGGAGGTAAACACAAACGAAGAAAAGCAAGTAAAACCACACTTGCCTCGATTTTTCCCTAGAATCGTCCTCTGAATGACTCCACGTCGAAGATCGAACCAAGCGAAGGCGCGAGGAGGCGAAATCTAAAAAGATTTGGCCAAAACGGAGGTTAGAACCAAAAAACTTATCGATAAAAAGTTCACAAAACAGACAAATCTTACCGTGCATGCATAGCTCTCGCCGAGAGCTTTCTGGATCTATGCTCCGGCGAGGATTTCAACCACCGAAGCTCCCAGAATCATGACCAAAAGGTCTATGGAGGAGAGGTATGATAGAAATCGGTAAAAAGATTTTCTGATTTGATTTTAACAGGAATTAGCAAGAGGGAATTACAAAGGCAACCGGTAGAGCAAATCGGATAAGTTTTACTTTTTCTCTACTTAACTTCTCAAAACAAAGAGTACATTATATAGTGGGAATTAGCATTAATTTTAAAATAGTTAACAGATACTCAATAAGTTCTAATTAATTCTCCTCATTTCCCAGGCGGGTTAGGGCAGATGCGTCGTTCTCCTTGGGAAGCAGATTCCAGCGCTTGTCTTTTTTGTGAGGCAGATTTCCTGATTTCAACACCCCCTCTAAATCTGCTCCGTCTCTTACTCCAAGCATCCTTCTGAGCTCCAGGAAGCGGCTTCTGTGCATCGATTTTATGAGTATGTCGGCGGTTTGATCATGAGAAGAACAAAACTCTAACTGAATGAGTTTCTTCTCAACAGCTTCTCTGATAAAATGAAATTTTATCTCTATGTGTTTGCTCCGTGCGTGATATACTGGATTCTTTGCTAGAGCGATGTCGGAAGTGTTGTCGCACAGCAGTGTCACTGTTGTCGCTTCGTCTTTCTCGTTGCTATCTCTGATTAAATCCTTTAAGAGCCTCTGCAGCCAAATTGCTTCACAAGCGGCAGAGTTTAGAGCCATAAATTCCGCCTCGGTTGTGGAGAGAGCGACCGTTGGTTGTTTTCTGGAACTCCAGGAAATGATATTAGCTCCAAAGAAAAATACAAAACCTCTTGTACTCTTACGATCGTCCAGGCAGCCAGCCCAGTCGGAGTCGGTATAGCCTCTGAGTTCTGTTTCTCCTTTGTCTGTGTACATTAGTCCAAAGCCCTTTGTTCCCTGCAAATATCGCAAAACCTTTTTTCCTGCAGCAAAATGATTTTTAGAAGGATTACAGGTGAACCTGGAGAGGATGTTGACGGCATGCTCAATGTCTGGTCTGGTGTTTGTGAGATAAATAAGCGATCCCACAAGGCTTCTGTATTCCTCCATATCTGCTTGTTCTTCTCCATCTTTCCTTGTAGTCAGCTTTTCACTGGGGCACATAGGTATAACGATTGGATTACACTCTTCCATATGATACTTTTTTAATAGTGAGTTGGTGTAGGCTTCCTGAGAGATAAGAATTCCTTCTGTGAAGTATTTGATCTGGAGCCCAAGGAAGTATTTTAGGGCCCCTAAATTAGTCATTTTGTATTTCTCCTTAACATTTCTTCTGAATTCTTCTATTAAGCTTGGGTTTGTTCCTGTTACAATGAGATCATCAACATATATACTAACTATAAGGCTTCCTTGTTCTTCATGCTTTATGTAGAGAGTGGGTTCACTGGGACTGCGTGTAAACCCAGTAGACAAGAAGTAACTATCAATATTTTGATTCCAGGTCCGGGGCCCCTGTTTTAGTCCATACAAAGCTTTGAGTAACTTGTAAACCTTCTCTTCTTCTCCTTTTATTTCAAATCCTGGTGGCTGAGCTACATATATGTCTTCTGTTAGAACCCCATTCAGAAAGGCAGAAATTACATCAAGTTGAATGATTGGGAGGTTGTGATAGGCAGCAATGGCAATAAGTAAACGAATGGTGGTCATCCTGGCCACGGGTGCAAATGTCTCATCATAATCTGATCCTGGCTTTTGTGTAAATCCCTTAGCAACTAACCTTGCCTTGAATCTATGAATGCTCCCATCTTCATTCTGTTTTACTTTGAAAACCCATTTCAGGCCTATTATAGTTTTATTGGCAGGTTTGTTAACAAGGGTCCATGTGTCATTCTTCTCAATAGCTAGTAATTCTTCTCTCATTGTTGTGAGCCATACATGTTGTGTTGTTGCCTCCTTATAGTCGACAGGGGTTGCAATAAACATTGCCCTTTCAGTAGTTTTATAGATGTCCTGGATTGATTTCATTTTTCTTGGGGTTAATGGTTCTTGCTCTTCCCTCTCAGTTTGAACTTCAGTTGGCTGAATTGAATTATTATAAGTTTCTTGGCAGATATCAGATGGAACTGGTGATACATGCTCTAGTTGAGGTTCAGGTGGGATAGGAATGGATTCATTGCAATGGATGGAATAAGGGGGAGCCCCAAGTTCAACCGGCAGTGAAGAAGGTCCAACACCAATAGTTGCTTCAGTTGCCCAATTATAGCTCTTGTGTTCATGAAACGTGACATCTCGAGAGATAATGATGCTCTTATTTTTGTGATCATAGAGTCTATATGCTTTACTTTCACTACTATATCCAGTGAAAACACATTCAATTCCACCTCCTACTAACTTGTCTCTTCCTGGTTTTGTGGTGTGAGCAAAGGCAATGCAACCAAACGTCCTTAAATGTGCAACAGATGGCTTATGGTTGAAAATAAGTTCATAAGGGGTTTCATTATCTAATGCCTTGGTTGGAGATCTGTTCAAGATGTGGACAGCAGTGGCAGTGGCTTCTCCCCATAAATTATTTGGACAATTGGTATGTTCCAACATTGTTCTCGCCATTTCCATCACAGTTCTATTGCGCCTCTCTACTACTCCATTCTGCTGAGGTGTATAAGCAGTGGTAAGTTCTCTTTTAATCCCTTCTTCTCGGCAAAACTGGTTGAATTCCTGGGACACAAATTCTCCTCCCCTATCTGTTCTTACTGCTTTTATATTTCTCTCCAACTGTTTTTCTATTTGGGTTTTGAAGTATTTGAAATAGGTGAAGGTTTCAGATTTGTTAGTGAGGTGAAAAATCCACATAAATCTGCTATGGTCATCAACAATGAGGAGGTAATAGATTTTGCCACCTAAGGAAGGTGTCCGGGCAGGTCCCCAAAGTTCTAGATGAAGAAGATCAAGAGGGGCAATGGCTTTTCTGTAGGCAGAGTGAGGAAAAGGTTGCCTGTGGGATTTGGACTTTGCACAGGATCTGCAGTCATGGGTTGTTGTTTTAAAAACTGGTAGGCCGTCGACTAAGTGTTCTCTTTGAATTGTATTGATTGCAGGAAAATTGAGATGGCCTAGCCGATGATGCCAAAGGAGATCAATGGGTGTGGGGGAAGCATGAGTGCAAGAATATGCAAGCATCCTAGCTGGCTCTAAATGGATAGAAAAAATGTTGCTAGCATTCATATGTGCTGAGGCAATGATGGCCCTGCTCTTAATCTCAACAATATCACGGGTGTTAAGCTTGAACTCTACCTGAAAGCCTCTTTTGAGTAATTGTCCTACACTCAAGAGATTTTGTGTTAGTGTGGGAACAAAGTGCACATCTGATATGACTTTGGTTGAACCATCAGGTGCTTTTACTGCCACATTTCCTTTTCCTTCTATGGTTTTTCTTTTTCCGTCTCCCAGTGTTACTTCTGATTTCAGGTTCTCATTGAGTGTTATAAAATAGTTTTTGTTATTGGCCATGTGATTGGAGCAGCCACTATCAATAAACCAATCAAATAAGTTGTCTGATGTTGAGGATGTGTTACAGGTAAATAAGAACTGATCTGGGTTGATTTCAGTGATATTTGCTTCTTGTTTGGGTTTATGCCAGCATTTTCCAGCAGAGTGGTTGGGAATTTTGCAGTTTTTACATCTCCTGAAGCAATCTTTTGATTCGTGATTTGTTTTTTTGCAAATGATACACCCTTTATTGTTATGGACGTTTTTTTCTGGTCTTTGTGTTGGGTTATGATTTCTGCTTTTGTCAAACTTATCATCCTTCTTCTTCTCTCCTCCCCAGTTCGGAAATGATAGCTTTGTATGGAATGCTTTTTCTAGGTGTGACTCCTCATGGCTAAGCAAGTCTTCATGGGTTTGCAGTGAGGCCATTAAGTCATTGACAGATAGAGTGTCCAGATCGTGGGCTTCCAAGATGGCAGAAATGATGTGTTTATGTGTATAGGGCAGTGATCTTAAGATCTTTTCTACGATTTGTTGTTCCTCTATAATACCACCAAGAGTTCTAATCTGATTCACTATTGTAATTACTTTGGCAAAAATTGTTTGAACCATTTCTCCCTCAGTCATACACACTGTATCAAAACTGCGCCTTAATGAGTAGAGTTTGAGCTTTATTACCTTTCGAGACCCTTTGTATTCAGCTTCTAACCTCTGCCATGCTTCTTGTGCTGTTTTTGAGCCCATTATCCTTGGATAGATAGTGGGGGCAATCCCTTGTTGGATGATGTGAAGTGTCATGGCATCCTTCTTAAGTTCTTCCTTTTTGTATACTATCTTATCTCCTTCTGCCGCTTTGCCATCAGGTTGTGGTCCTTCACATACAATGATCCAAAGGTCTTGGGATTTTAGTAGTGTCTCCATTTTGCCACTCCAAAAATCATAAAGCTCTCCATTAAAGATTGGGATACAGGTTTGGGCATATTGTGGGGTAAGAAAGGTAGATGATGAAGCCATGGTTGAGAAAGGTGTTCAAGAACAGATCTCAGGAAAGGGGGAATGGCTCTGATACCACTGATAGAAATCGGTAAAAAGATTTTCTGATTTGATTTTAACAGGAATTAGCAAGAGGGAATTACAAAGGCAACCGGTAGAGCAAATCGGATAAGTTTTACTTTTTCTCTACTTAACTTCTCAAAACAAAGAGTACATTATATAGTGGGAATTAGCATTAATTTTAAAACAGTTAACAAATACTCAATAAGTTCTAATTAATTATCCTCATTTCCCAGGCGAGTTAGGGCAGATGCGTCGTTCTCCTTGAGAAGCAGATTCCAGCGCTTGTCTTTTTTGTGAGGCAGATTTCCTGATTTCAACAAGGTATCTTTGATCTTGGCGAGGCTCGGGTTCGGCCAAAATGAACAGGGGGGAAGAAGAAGGGGTTCGGTCTTTTCTTGAGGGAGGAGAAGGATTATATATATTATAATAATATTAATAGTAATAATAATAATAATAAGATTAATAATACTAATAATAACTTTATAACAAAGGATTTAATTTTGGGGGGGAACTGTTCGTCGGATGTAGGGGGAAACAAAAATTTTCGCCCAATGAAAAGTAGGGGAGTTCGGCTGGACTTCGACGAGTGAAGGGGAGTGATTCAACGAGTATATCCTACTAATAAATATATTAATAATATAATAATAATACAAATAATAACTTAACGATTATTATTATTATTATTATTACGAAGGGCCTATCACACGTCGATTCAAACGAAATTCGCATCCTAGGTAAAAGCCGGTGGTACGAATCCAACGGCGAAGTCAAAATCAAAATACGACGAGCCGTTCTCGACATATTAATTTCTAAAGTTTACGGCAAACATTAAAAATATCAAACTTCAAAAATTCGCTGAGGCTCCAATAGTGCTAGGATCGCGACGAAACTTGACGGGCAAATTCAAAATTAATCGATTTAATTTTGTATCGTGAAATTTTACAACTTCGATGAGAATTCCAAGATTTGGTCGGCCCGACCCAACAGACGCAAAAACGTACTAATGGCGACGCGTCGTTAACTCCGCGTTAACGTAATGCCCTTAGGTAATTATGACGTCACCAAGATAATTAAAATAATTGACAGAAATTCACGGGCGTTACAAATATGCTCATAGCTTGACCACAGGCGTAATAGTCATCTAGCCCGTTTTTTTTTTAATTTAGCATGCACCTGTTTATCAAATCATAAGTTTTCCCCAATTTATATTGCATTAAACATTTAAGCTTCAACATGATCAGCATAATTTCACAAGGAATACATCACATGTACTTCCAAAGATTACAAATTACCACATATCTATAGATTACACGTTCATGCTTCATGTGTTACAAACTCTTCCAAAGACTTGCATCATTTATCGCATTGTTATTAAATGCATCTTTATCGGATTCATGAATCAATCGTTTGTACAAACAAGGTTCTTCCAAAACCATATATAATAAATCCACCCAATTAAATACATCACTCGACTGCAATCTTCCTAATGAACCCAAAATTCTGGATGCACGACTAGCACATCACTTAGACAAAGTCTATTCCGGCCTTATGTTAGTTAAACGCAACAACTTTCGCCACACTTTGCGGGAGCCACATTGCTCACCAGAAAACGTGCAATAATCCGTTAGAAAGTTATTTCCCATGGCTACAACTTTCGTGTTCAGTCGAAGACCTAGAAGTACTTGGTTCATGGCTTAAATCGAGCATGAATCCTGCTGCGTATAGAAAATAGATTTCTGCACCCATCTTAAAGTCAAACAAACAACATCGGTTCGTATTCTTCCTCAAGCCATTCCTACAAAATTACATTCAGCTCTTCCTCCTCCCTTATTCACCCTCAATAGACCACCATTTTTCACGAAACCAAGTCCATCGTCTTCATAATGAAGAGAGGAAAGGTTCAAGACAACAAGATCTTAGGACAAGGTCCTAGCGTGGTCTCTTCCTAGGAGATCTTCATTTCGCACCAAGTCAATCTCTTTTTAGCGGACATCTCTCCTATAATATATCTAAAGATCTAGCACCAAGGAAGAGGGTAGGAATCTCACCTCATTTCCGGCCATATATCTCGTTATCCTCCTTGGCAGCATGTTTGGTTTACTAGTCGGTATCGTTCTTAACAGAGAGGGAGAGTTCTTCCTCCAGAAAATCCGACTCCGGCAAGTTCCTCATTTCCGTCGGTCTCGGCACAAGATCGATCCGACAAGATGAACGATGATGTCTAGGTTTTTCCATGTATTTCTTTTTATAGGAAAGGATTAGGGTTTAGGTTACTTCACCACGTGTCGCTCTATCATTGGACCACCCATAACCACTTTACATAAGTCCTCTTGAAAGGACCGGTCCAAAGGGGTCATCCAACACACATCCCGAAATCCAGTTCAGCCAGTGCATATGAATCAGTAAACACAGCCTGAGCCGAAATTCTTTCAAGTCAAATTCGTCGAGTATCCATGGCGATATCCAACAAACCGTAGGAATTTCCTGTGTAATTTTGACAAATTGGCTAACCCTTTAAAGCAGTTCCGATGAATTCATCGAGTCTAACTCGACGAATTTGTCGAGAATTCCCCGATAATATTCGATGAATAGTACAAGTCTCGCCAAATTCTCTAATTCATTATTGAGGAATTCTTAGGATATCCTCGACGATATCCGACGAATTACACTTATTCTACCGGATTTCCCAAGCCTTTCTCCACTGAATTCACCGAGTACCACTTGACGAATTCGTCGGGTATATTTGGCGATATCCAACGAATTATATTGCCGAAAAATTCCTCCAAGTCGAAACGTCTGAAGTGTTGAATATCAATTGACGATATCCGATTAATCGTAAGGAATCTCCTAATAATCTCGACGAATCGACTAAGTCTTCTAAGTGAATCCGAAGATTCCTCGAGTCTAACTCGGCGATATTCGATGGATTGTACTTGTCTCACATCCTATCCATGGCCTATCCTTTTTCACACCTACCTACAAGTCGACGCACTCGACGCTTCGTCGAGTTCAGTTGACGCACCCGACGCCTGTTACCAGTGTACCCCAATACCGAGTCAACTTTCTTGACTCAAGACACGTGTTAGGGGTCTAGCATAAATTGGAACGTTACACGTTAGACAGCTGTTAGATGTTGCTTCGAAGTCCTCCCAAGAATCTCTTCACCCTACCTGCCTCATAGACAACAAAATCTGGAGTGAACCTGCTCAACTTGCTGAATTCTATCTCGTACTCACTAACTGTGAGTTGGCTCTGCTTCAGGTGCAAGAAATTGTTCATTAAACGGTCTTGCTCTACCGAGGGCAGAAACTTCTTCAGCAACATCCCTTTAAAAAATTCCCACGAAAATCCCTCTACGAGGCTCTCTTTTTCTCGGATCCACTAGCTCTTAGCAAGGCCCTTTAGTTGGTAAGCAACAAACATTACCTTTTGGCCCGCAAAAATTCCCAAATACGAAAACATCTCCTCAGTGGCAATGATCCAACATCTAAAGCCATGAAATCATCTCTCCCGTCATAGGTAGGAGGTGCTAATCGCTGAAAGTGCGAAATGAAATTCATCTCCGGTGGTAGCAGAACTGGAGGCACCGTAGTAGTAGGAGGAACGTGTACAGTCTGTCCCACTACATGGTCCTGCACCACAGGCTGCTTCCCTAAGGAGGAAGTCAACAAATCCTGAATCTGCGATTGCATAGCAACTATCTGCCTTGATAGAGCCTCATTGCTCTGCCGCAGCCTTTCAATAACGACCTCACTTTGTGCACCTAACGACTGACCCTCTAACTAGGGAGTTGACCTCGTCGTAATACGCTTTGGCTTCATTCCTAATAACATAACGAACAACTCATCAATACCTAACTTAATGATATAACTACTCAACTTTGTTCAGACCACACATGCATAGATACTTGCTCTTGCTGCTACCTTTCTCTGGGATTTTCAAAAGTGATGTTATGCTTTAACTTAGGATGATATACAATCATCCTATTTACTCGTGGTCATATTATATTAATGCATGGATTCTTATTTCTTTGTTTTAAAACCATGTGCATACGTATGTCATTATGTAAATCTTAACTTGGCACGCGTGTTTATGCAATGTTATGTCATGTATGTTATGCTATGCATTGTAGTAAAGGCCTCAGTGCATGTTCTGAGCGGCATGCACATGAAATATTATGCATCTCATATTACATAATATCACATGTAATGAAAAAGCAAAATCTAATAGGCATCCATGTGATGATTGTTATGCAACCTATACTATATAACAATCACATGTTGCTTCCTATGAGGATCCATATGCAAACATAAATTATGCATCACATACTACATAATATGCCCCGTAAACTTCTTGTGATGCTTATAAGTGTAGTGTTCATGCTTTCGCTTCGCCAAAACATACTAATGATACATCGGTGTGTGTATGCAATGAGATAAGACAACTAAAACTATACCATAGATAGTTGTTCGACCAACTTGCCAAACAAACCTCGCTCTGATACCAACTGTCACAACCCTTATTTTCTCAGTACTTAATAATATATTAGCGTGAGAGAAAATATGCGCTGTGATGCCACGTCGTGCAGGGGACAACTGCATATGCTCAGGCAAGAACCTACTCCTAACACTTTTCATGAAACTCTCAAGTTTGTTATGATGAAGATATAGTTTGAGTTTAAGTTTTAATGGTCGTGTCCCACGACTCAGTGGATAAACTAGTCCACGGGTGAAAGTATACATATACGCAACGAAAAATACTTGATTTATTTAATTTATTATCCTATATGAGTATGAAGATATAATATGACTATTTATGATATGCACACCTCTAGATTAAATATAAGTACTAAAAGAGCTTTTACGTTCGTTAAATAGAGTGACATTTGATTTTAAAGAGATGCTATGATTATGAGATAAGCAAATTTATCTTTTATATTTTAAAAATAACTAACATGCAACCTAGTATAAAACCATCACAGAGAGCAAGTTGGTACAACAATCCAGCAAAAACATAGTAGCTAGCAAATAGTCTAGTATCTATGATAATTCACTATGTGCATCAACAACCTGACACGAACCTACAGAACAAAATGTATGTCTGAACAAGAACAACAAAACTACCTCACGAAGGTGAGGTAAGAAAACCACAGCTTCTAAGCCCACGCCAAGAACCACCAACTATAGTTGCTCAGGTCGCTACTGCTCTGAGCCTGAGGCATTCAAAAGAAAGAATGCCTCAGCAAGAATAAATAAGTGCCAATAAAGACCAAAATTAAATAAACAAGATAAGTTCAAGGGTTACCAACCCAAGACAAAAAAAACTATCAAACCATAACACCTAAGTCAAAACTCAGTAAACAAATGAAGAATTCAAGAGGTTAATTATGTAAAAGTGCACCAAGTGCGACAAAGAGCTATGCTTTGTTAACATCAGCAAGAGTATGCTTATAAATATATGTATATATAAATAAGAAAAGACTGATCAGTTAAACGCATGAATCATTATCACCGGTAAAAGAATCCTGGTACTATGGCGGTGGCCACCTGTCCAATACAAACAATCAGACCAAAAAATTTAAAAAAAGCACTGTGGTGGTGGCCACATTATCCAACATGAAAGTGAGGGTAAGATCTATCTCAACTCTAGAGGGGGGGTGAATAGAGTTTATCCAAATAAGTTTCACAGTTTTGAAAATATCAACACATATAAAATTTAATTTCTACTATAGTGTAGAGTGCTAGAAAATAATTAAAGAAGCAAGAAACTAAGAGCACAGCACACAGCAACAATCAAACAAACAATCCAGAAGACACAAGGAAATATAGTGGTTCCCCAAAACCTGGGTACATCCACTCTTCTACCACCCTTGGTAGGAATCCACTCAGGATGAGTTGATCAGGTGTCCTGACACCAATGAGCTTTTGTTAAGGTGCTCAAAAACCAAAACTGGATTTTTTGATAAGGTGTCTTGCCACCACTGAGTTTTGACAAGGCTCTCAGAACCAGACTCAAAGCTTTTGAAGGGAGTTTTGAAAACCCTTTTACAGAAGGAAAATAAAAAGGAAAAGGAAATGAAGTTGTCTTCTCTGTTCTCAAATCAAATGAGAGAAGACTAGTGGATCTTTGTTGTCAAAGCTCCCCCTGAGATCTAGACTGGTTCAGGAAGGGAAGCTTTGCTCTAGGGTGATAGGTCTTCAGAACTTTGATCTCCAGCAAAAGATTATTTCAGCAAGAAGACTGAGAAATGAGGTGTCTGGAGTTCTTGAGATGAAGTTGTGAACACTCTTTTCTGTTATTCTCCTTCTACAAGTGTTCTGTATTCTGTGTATCTCCTTGTAATTGAAAAAGGAAGTTTTTATTCTCTGAGAAATTCTTTGTCCAAAATAGCCATTAGCAGTCATAAATGTCTTCCATAAAGAGTCTTGTCTTCTAGAAGAAAGTCCAGCAAACATTCTCTGAAAAATACCTTGAAACTTGCTCCAGAATAAAGACAAATGGCTGGCAGATCTTCTTATCATAAATGCTGATAATATTCAAAAACATTCCAAAGAATAACAGCATTTGAATACTTAAAAGCGTCGATCTCTCAGAAGAATCGTCGATCTGAGCTCTACGATCTTCGAACTGAGCTCAGAGATAAAATGAGATAAAGCAGACAGAAAACGTCGAACTGAGCTCGAAGATCGTCGAACCGAGCTCAGCGACCTGAAGAATGACTGAAGAGAGATCGTCGATCTGAGCTCGAAGATCGTCGACCGGAGTTCGACGATTTATCAAGTTGAGCTCAGAGAGCGTCGAACCGAGTTCGACGATTCGTCGACCTGAGCTCGACGAAAATTGCCTTAGACTTAGCTCTTCAACCTTGATCTTGGAATGGTCCTGGGGGCAGCTTCAAACCTAAGTTCTAAGCCCTAGACTCACTCTAGTGTTGACCTTCACAACTATACAACTAGGTCAACCTGGTTTCCTAAGACAACCATAGTGATCCTTACCCAAATTAGTAATAGGGTGTTCCAACAATCTCCCCCTATTTGGATTAGGATTACTATTTACAAATAACATTAGGAGATGAATAAGCATTCATACAGAAACAAGAGCTAACCAAGCAAAGATATAGCAGCAAGCAGATCACAGAGAAAATAGCAGCAATTATCCAGATGAGGATGAAAGTTCAGCTTACACAATTTACTTCTTCTCAGTTCCCTTTTTAAACAAAATTTCTCTGTTAGGATTCTGGCTTTCTTTCTTTGATCTTCTGTCATCCTCTGCACCTAGAAAAGTTTGAGATCTTGGCCTTGGAACTACAGCCTCTGGGTGCAGCTTCATGTAGTCTTCTGGGTTGAAAAACTTTCTAGAAGCATATCTTTCCAATTCTTTCTTCCTTTGATCTGATAAAGTTGTTATATTGGAGATGTCCATGCCTTGCTCTCTGGATTTCTTTAATTGATCAAGAGCAGCTAGTTCTTTCATTCTTGCTGTCCAAGATAAAGGATTGTTCTCAGGATCCTCAAAAGGAACAGGAGGTTCATACCTGTTGAGAGATTCAGAAGCAGGAGGAGTCCTGGAAACAATTGTGTCTTTCAGCCTGTAAGGGAAAGGACCTGAAGAAGAGTCAGAGTGGCCTTGTCCTTCCCTTTGATAAGAACTTTGTCCTCTCTGATTTCCTCTATAATGACCCCTTCTGAATTGATATCCTCTTTGATGTTGTCCCCTTTGATAGTATCTTGGAAAAGATTGGGAGGAGCTTTGCCTTGAAGCTGGAGCTTGAGGGGCTGAGCCTGATCCAGAATCTGGAGGAGGAGGAGGAGGAGGCTGATATTGTGAAGATCCTTTTTCATATTTATCAAGCTTCCTTCTCTTCTTCATAGCTTTCTGTTGATTCTTGGAGTATTGCATCCATGGCTCAGAAATGGGGCAATCATGCAGAATGTAGTAGGGAATATCATTGGAGTCTTTTGCTGTAGCTGGAGGAACTGACATCATGGCTTTGCTTCTAGCTTTCCTCTTCTTGGCAATGGTATGGGCAGAGTCATCTGATTCAGTCTGGAATTGGTCACTATCTGAGCTTTGTGGTCTGTCATACAGATCATCAATGCTTTTCAAGTACTTTTCTTGTAGCTTTAACTGATCAGAGGTCAGAACAGGAGCAACAGCAGCAGCAGACACTTGGGCAGGAGCAGGCATAGCAGCAGGTGTGGGATCTTCTAGGTAGGAAGCAAGTTCTTCATCAGCAGTTGCTAGAATCATCTCTATATCTTCAGCAGCAGCAGCAGCAGCAGTTTCAACAACAGGAGGCACAATGGCCTTAGTAGCAGCATCAGGAATATCCACAGCCTTCCAGGAATTGATATAGGATTCAATGAGGCTGGGATCACAAACAGATACAGGCACAATGGCCTTAGACAGATCTTCAGTGAGAGGTACTGGCAGAAATCTGAAATGAACTGTATCAAATTGAGATAGCAGACTCTGAAGATTTAGTGCAAAAGCACATCCACTGGCAGGAGCTGGAGCTGGAGCAAAAACAGGAGCATCCGCTGGAACATCCACTTCTTCATAAAGCATCTCCCCCTGCCTTGGTTCAAGGAGAGCTGAACCAAGGCACCCAGTAGAAGGGATTGCCTGGGAGGAGGAAAAGGAAGAAAGCTTGGTAGACAGCTCCTGAATTTGTTTCAAGAGTGGAGCTAGGGAGGTCTCCAACAGAGATGTTAGCCTGGGAGCTAACAACTCATAAAGTCTGTCTGCCAATCTTGGAAGATCTACATGCTCAAGTGGGGCTTGAGCAGAGGTAGGAGTAAAGGTAGATGGAGGGATGTTGGCTGGAGCTGAAGGTGTGGAGGTAGGAATGGATGGCTCTGAGGATGGAATTGTGGAGATAGAAAAGGTTGAGGTGGAGATAGGTGAAGAGAGAGAGGGTGTGAAGGATGGTTGGGAGAGAATGTCATGAAGCATTTGTTGAAAAGATGAGGTAGAGGGTGGCTCAGGAGGAGTGGAGGGTGAATCATCCATGAAGGAATCATCTGCAAGGGAAAAAGATGGTAGGGACAAGGTTGAATAGGAGAAGAGAGGATGGAATTCCTCTGAGGTGGATACAGGAGGGGATGAAACTGGTGAGGAAATGGTAATTGGGGATGCTGTGGTTATGGTTATGACTGGTGGTGAGGAGGAAATGGCTGGGGTAGATACAGCTGGAGGAGGAAGAGAGGCAGGCAACACTTCTGCTGGTGGAGTGACTGAAGCAGTCCTTGTGCCTGAAGGAAGTGGTGCAGTAGCTCTTGTAGGGTTGATGATTTGCCTGTCCCATTTGCTGAATAGGGCACAGGAGAGCCTCTTGGATGCATTGATGAACATCCTAGAGGAGGTTAACAGTTCAGGGCATCTGTAGTGCAGGTAGACCCCTAAGATTCTCCCAAAACTCACGGCAGTCTTATTGATCTTTTTCTTAATTAAGTTGAAGAAGATGGAACCCCAATCAAGGTGTTTCTTATCGACTAAAGCTCCCATCAGGCAAAGTTGATATCTAGAGATGGTGTCATGAGCTGAGTGCTTGGCCAACAACACTTTCCCAACTACATCAGCCAGGAATTGATATTCCAGAGACAGATTTTTCTTTAAAAGTTTGTTAGGGTTGACAGCATTGTGACCCATTCGATTAAGCATTGAATCATAATCTTCTCCAGATAATTCAATAGAATCTTCTCCAGTACTAAGTTGAAAGACATCTGTTAAGAGAGCCGGTGATAGATGTACCTGAGTTCCTTTAATGATGCCGACGACAGAGTTCTCAGTCTCGTCTGTCGCTGTAAACCACCATTCTTTGATCTCTTCTGAAGCAATTTTCATCCGTGTAGTCATTATTTGAGTCAACTGTTGTTCTATGAACAGATTCAGAATGTCCTTGAAGCGCTGGTCGCTTCCATCAAACGAGTTCATGTCTATATCGAATCCTGTATCAAATTTCATCTTAGAGATAGCAGCACTGGATTCCGCCATTTGCACCAGCAACAGAAAACCAAACACGGCCATGTGTAGAGGATTTGGAGGGAAAACGAAGAAGGTTGCAGAGTATGAAAGCGCAAAAGGAGAATGACGGCTGAAGAAATGATTTTATATTAGGGTTCGACGGCGAAACGGAAAATCGTGGAGCTCAGTTCGAAGAAGCGTCGAACTCAGCTTGACGATTTGGGCTGTAGAAGGAATCTGAAGAGACGTCAATATCGTCGATCTCCGTTCGACGATGTTGAAAAGCGTCGAGCTCCGCTCGACGGCCTCTGAACAGAAGGAGAAAAAGCCTAGATCTAGCGAAGACTCTGAACTCAGATCGACGACTTCGGGAACGTCGATCTTTGGTCGACGATTTTTGGAAAATCGTCGATCTTCGTTCGACGATTTCTGGGAAAACGTCGAGCGCAGTTCAGAGACAAAACTTGTTCTACAGACACAAAAAGAATTGATTTTTAGCCTAGTCTTGGTCTGTTTTAGCTTTTCAAAAACTTGTACTTTAATTTAGGCTTCCTCCATCTAACATGTCTAACTGATTTAGGAAGAAGCTGTGTTTCTTTTCATCCAAAGGTTTGGTGAAAATATCTCCCCTTTGCAAATCAGTGGGTATATATTGAAGTTCAATTTTATTTTTCCTCTACATTATCTCTCAGAAAGTGATGCCTAATTTCTATGTGTTTTGTCCTACTATGGAGGACTGGATTTTGTGCTATAGAGATAGCACTAGTATTATCACAGAAAATTTTTGACTTCTCTAAGTTGTAACCATAGTCTAGAAGCTGATTTTGTATCCACAATATTTGTGAGCAACAACTGCCTGCAGCCATATACTCAGCTTCAGCAGTTGAAGTTGACACAGATGTTTTCTTCTTATAAAACCAGGAGACAAGTCTGTCACCAAGAAACTGACATGTTCCACTGGTGCTTTTCCTGTCTATTCTGCATCCAGCATAATCAGCATCTGAGAATCCAGTTAATTCAAATCCTGAATCTTTTGGATACCAGAGTCCTAGATTTGGACAACTTTTTACATACCTAAGAATCTTTTTAACTAGAGTTAGGTGTGACTCTCTAGGGCTAACTTGGAACCTACCACATATACATGTAGCAAACATTATATCTGGCCTACTGGCTGTAAGGTACAATAGAGAGCCAATCATTGCTCTATATGTTGTCTGATCAACTGGTTTCCCATGTTCATCAGCATCCAATACAGCATTGGTAGGCATGGGTGTTTTCATACAAGATGCCTCAGACATACCAAATCTCTTAACCAATTCTTTAGCATACTTGGTTTGGGAAATAAATATGCCCTCAGCATGTTGTTTTACTTGCAATTCTAAGAAGAAGGAGAGCTCACCCATGCTACTCATTTCAAATTTGGAATGCATTAGTTTGGAAAACTTTCTACACAAGTTTGAATCAGTAGATCCAAATATGATATCATCTACATAAACTTGTACTAGTAAGGTATGAGACTTATGGGTTCTAATAAAAAGAGTTTGGTCTACTCTCCCCCTAACAAAATCATTTTCCAGAAGAAAGCATGCTAGGGTCTCATACCATGCTCTAGGAGCTTGCTTGAGACCATATAATGCTTTATGCAATTTGAAAACATAATCAGGGTGAGTTAGAGAGATAAAACCTGGAGGTTGTTTAACATAGACTTCCTCTTTGATGTCCCCATTGAGAAATGCACTCTTCACATCCATCGGATAGACCTTGAAGCCTTTGTGAGCAGCATAAGTTAGAAATATTCTGATGGCCTCTAACCTTGCAACTGGTGCAAAGGTCTGGTCATAGTCTATTCCTTCTTGTTGAGAGTAGCCTTGAGCAACTAGCCTGGCCTTGTTTCTGACAATAATTCCTTGGTCATCCAGCTTGTTTCTGAAAACCCACTTGGTTCCAACAATGGAATGACCCTTTGGCTTAGGCACTAGTTCCCAAACTTTGTTCCTTTCAAATTGATGTAGCTCCTCTTGCATTGCAATGATCCAGTGTGGATCTTGCTCTGCATCTTGAATGGATTGAGGTTCAACTTGAGATAGGAAGCAAGTGTGCATCAGGTTCTGGTTGACCTGATTTCTGGTTTGCACACCAGCTGAGATCTCTCCAATTACTTGGGTGATTGGATGATCTCTTGTTGTTACTAAATCAACAGGGGGTGTTGATTGTTCACCAGCCTGTGTTGTTGTCTCCTCTAGTGGAACAACAACTGGCTCTTCAGGATGATTTTCTTCAAGATGTTGCACTTCTTCATCATCACTGCTTTCATTCTTTTGCTGAATAGGTTGAGAGGTTGTGTCCTCTTCTTTAACCTGTAATCTGTCCATACTTTCTGATATAGATTGTACCTGCAAGGGTTCTTTGGTAGAAGTAGACTTCTCCTTATAACACATGTTAGTCTCATCAAAGGTAATATGAACAGATTCTTCAATTTTACAAGATGATTTATTATATACCCTATAGGCCTTGCTGATCATGGAGTATCCCAGAAACACTCCTTCATCAGCTTTAGCTTGGAATTTTGCTAGATGTTTCTTGTCATTATTATGAATATAACAAATACAGCCAAAAATTTTAAAATAATTTACTTTAGGTTTCTTCCCTTTGAGCAATTCATAGGGAGTCTTGCCCTTTAGTTTATGTATCAGGCTTCTATTTAATACATAGTTGGAGGTGTTCACTGCCTCAGCCCAAAAGGATAGAGGTAAGTGAGCATCTGTCAACAATGTAGTAGCAGATTCAATTAGGGTTCTATTTTTCCTTTCAGCTACCCCATTTTGTTGAGGAGTTCTAGGAGCTGAGAAGGTATGCCTGATCCCTTCACTTTGACAGAACTCTTGCATGAGAAGAGAATCAAACTCTGTCCCATGATCACTTCTGATCAGGGCAATGTGAGTGTTGAACTCAATCTGAATGCATTTGAGAAAATCTGTCAAACACTTGAAGTTATCAGACTTCTTCCTCAGAAAGAATACCCAAGTGAATCTTGAGAAGTCATCTACAACCACTAGAGTATAGGACTTCCCTCCTAGGCTTTGTACTGATATGGGTCCAAAAAGATCCATGTGCAACAAATACAAAATCCTAGGTGAATCACTCTTATTAAGTGACTTAAAGCTTTTTTAGTTTGCTTGCCTAATTGACAAGCCTTGCAAAGTCCTTCGTTCTTGTAGGGGCCAGAAGGTAGTCCTCTAACAAGGTTGTCCTTGGATAGCCTAGCAATGGTCCTAAGGTTTAGATGTCCTAGTCTCTTATGCCACAAAATATTAGGCTTAGATATGGAATTGAATAAACAGATATCTACTTTAGAGGAAAGAAAATCTACTAAGTAGATGTTACCTGTCCTTTTACCTGTTAACACTGTTGTTTTGTCCTCTGATTTGATCTTGCACAGGGATTTATTGAATGTCACCTTGTATCCTTCATCAAATAGTTGACTGATACTTATCAGATTGTGCTTCAGTCCTTCTACATATGCCACCTTTTTAAAAGTTATTGAGCCTATCTGAGCAGCACCATATCCTTTGGTTTGGCCAAAATTTGAATCACCAAAAATCACTTTGGGTCCAAGTTTGGTTATGAAGGATGATAGGTTCTCCCTGTTCCCTGTCATGTGCTTTGAGCACCCACTATCCAGATACCATTGTTGGTTAGATACTGGATAGGTCTTCACCTGAACATGAGCAGCTTAATTGTTTTTGACCCAGTTAACCTTGGGCCTAGGTTGATATCCTTTGAATTCAGAAATAAAAGACATCCCAGGTTGACTCTTATATCCTTCAGGATGGTATCTCCTAGGAGGTACTATCCATTCAGTATAGGGGTTAAAGTCTTGGGATGTGGGACTTTTAGGATTGAATCTAGATGTGCCATTGAAGGAATGTTCACAGTCCTGATTTCTGTTCGACGATCGTCGAGCTGAGGTCGACGATCTTGGGTCAGATCGTCGATCTCTGTTCGAAGATCGATTATACTGAAGTTCAGAGTTTGGATATCGTCGAGCTGAGGTCGACGATCTGTGGTTAGATCGTCGAGCTCTGTTCGACGATCGTCGAGCTCTGCTCGTCGCAATCTGTTGAACTGAATTTTTCTCTGACAGATCTGCATTCTTCCTAGCTACCTCTATTACTCCCTTTCCTTTGTCAGAGACAAATTTGATTGGAGTTGTTAATATTATAGGTTGGCTGGATGAGGCACCCAAGCCCAGTGTACTGTTGAATCTAGAGTTCACTGTGCTTGTAATGTCCATCAGTCTGATACTTCTCCCATTTAGGGATTCTTCAAACTTTTTAGCTCATACAGTTCACTTTTCAGTGAAGCTATCTCCTCCCTACAGCATTCTAACTCCTCAGAGAGTTTGAGGTTATTTGAGTTTAGGACATTGTATTCAGATAATTTATTTCTGAGAGAGATTATCTCTTTTTCAGATCTTAGTAAATCCAAGCACAGTGTCTTAAATTCATTTTTGAAGTCCTCAGAATTAAAATCAAAATAGTTAATTACCTGATCTTCCTCTGGTTGATTTTCTGAATCTAAATCTGATTCTTCATCAGAGTTTTGCTGTGAGGCATTGATAGCCATCATGCAGAATTCTTTCTCATCAGCATCATCTTCATCATCACTGGAGCTAGATGAAGTTTCAGAATCTTCTTCTGTCTCACTCCATGTCTCAGCAACAAAACCCTTCCTTGTATTTTTGTTCCTGCTAGAGGAGGCTTTGTCTGAGCTGTTCTTTTTGAAATCCTTTTCTTTTCTTCTTTCTCTTCTATCCTTTTTGTCCTTGTTCTTGTTCTCTGGACAGTCAGGCACAATGTGGCCTGGTTTCCTGCAACCAAAGCATATGATTTCTTTGTTATTATTATTTGACTTATCATACCTTGGTTTGTCATGACCTTTGTATGGCCTTTTTCTGAAGTCCTTTCTGGCTAGCTTGTAAAATCTTTTGGCCAGTAGGCTGACCAATTCCTCATTGCCTGTGAGTTTTTCTTCAGGCAGATCTTCAATAGCTTTGAAAGCTATTGACTTCTCCCTCCTTGAGCCTGGTGAAGCAGCCTTCTGTTCTTCCTCTCTGTTCTTGATAAGCAGCTCATAAGATTTGAGCTTGCCTAGGAGAGTTTCAGTAGTGATTTCATTTAGACTTCTGGCATCTTTGATTGGCCAGAATCTTGAATCCCAAGTACTGGGGAAGCACATTAGGATCTTGTCATTAAGCTCAGTCAATGAGATTTCTTTATCCAAGGTCCTTAGCTCATTGACAATCAGACTCAATCTGTTGTACATATCTGCCACTGACTCAGTCTCTCCTTTCTTGAAATTCTCATATTGGGTTATGAGGTGAGATCTCCTGTCTTTCCTTTCATCAGCAGACCCTGAGACAATTTCAGAGAGCTTGTCCCAAATTCCTTTGGCTGAGTTGCAGTCAGCTACTTTTTGAAATATCTCATCAGACATTGTCTGAGCTAAGATGTTCATGGCCTTTGCATCTGCAGTTTTCCATTTCTTTATGTCTGCATCTAATCCTGAGGGAGGTGGAACAGCATTTATGCTTGAGCTTGCTGGTGGACTTGGACAAACTGTCAAGACAGAATTGAAAATATCTTCATCAATAGAGTTCATGTATAATTTAATCATTTCCTTCCAAAGTGCAAACTTAGATAGATTGCACACTGGAGGTGTGGTGCTTGCATAATCCTTGTTCTGTGCCATGTCTTAGAGTAATATATATATGAGAAGAAATAACTCTCTTAAAAGATAGATTTTACCAAGGATCACTTGGTTCAGGTGTTAGCCTGTATGAGCAACCAACCTCCCTCTGATACCAATTGAAAGTGAGGGTAAGATCTATCTCAACTCTAGAGGGGGGGTGAATAGAGTTTATCCAAATAAGTTTCACAGTTTTGAAAATATCAACACATATAAAATTTAATTTCTACTATAGTGTAGAGTGCTAGAAAATAATTAAAGAAGCAAGAAACTAAGAGCACGGCACACAGCAACAATCAAACAAACAATCCAGAAGACACAAGGAAATATAGTGGTTCCCCAAAACCTGGGTACATCCACTCTTCTACCACCCTTGGTAGGAATCCACTCAGGATGAGTTGATCAGGTGTCCTGACACCAATGAGCTTTTGTTAAGGTGCTCAAAAACCAAAACTGGATTTTTTGATAAGGTGTCTTGCCACCACAGAGTTTTGACAAGGCTCTCAGAACCAGACTCAAAGCTTTTGAAGGGAGTTTTGAAAACCCTTTTACAGAAGGAAAATAAAAAGGAAAAGGAAATGAAGTTGTCTTCTCTGTTCTCAAATCAAATGAGAGAAGACTAGTGGATCTTTGTTGTCAAAGCTCCCCCTGAGATCTAGACTGGTTCAGGAAGGGAAGCTTTGCTCTAGGGTGATAGGTCTTCAGAACTTTGATCTCCAGCAAAAGATTATTTCAGCAAGAAGACTGAGAAATGAGGTGTCTGGAGTTCTTGAGATGAAGTTGTGAACACTCTTTTCTGTTATTCTCCTTCTACAAGTGTTCTGTATTCTGTGTATCTCCTTATAATTGAAAAAGGAAGTTTTTATTCTCTGAGAAATTCTTTGTCCAAAATAGCCGTTGGCAGTCATAAATGTCTTCCATAAAGAGTCTTGTCTTCTAGAGGAAAGTCCAGCAAACATTCTCTGAATAATACCTTGAAACTTGCTCCATAATAAAGACAAACGGCTGGCAGATCTTCTTATCATAAATGCTGATAATATTCAAAAACATTCCAAAGAATAACAGCATTTGAATACTTAAAAGCGTCGATCTCTCAGAAGAATCGTCGATCTGAGCTCTACGATCGTCGAACTGAGCTCAGAGATAAAATGAGATAAAGCAGACAGAAAACGTCGAACTGAGCTCGAAGATCGTCGAACCGAGCTCAGCGACCTGAAGAATGACTGAAGAGAGATCGTCGATCTGAGCTCGAAGATCGTCGACCGGAGTTCGACGATTTATCAAGTTGAGCTCAGAGAGCGTAGAACCGAGTTCGACGATTCGTCGACCTGAGCTCGACGAAAATTGCCTTAGACTTAGCTCTTCAACCTTGATCTTGGAATGGTCCTGGGGGCAGCTTCAAACCTAAGTTCTAAGCCCTAGACTCACTCTAGTGTTGACCTTCACAACTATACAACTAGGTCAACCTGGTTTCCTAAGACAACCATAGTGATCCTTACCCAAATTAGTAATAGGGTGTTCCAACACAACACAACCCAACAGTCCAATTAATCTCAACAAGGCACTGTGGTGGTGGCCACATTGTCCAACACAACCTAACAGTACATTAGAAAAGAAAACACCTACTAGGCGTAATGATTCACAAACTGACACTGAGGTGGTGGTCCTTTATCCACTGCCAACTAAAGGTCACAAACAACTTCCAAAAAAATATTTATAATGAAAGAAAAATCCAAAAAACAATCTACCAAGGTATAATCGACGAATAGGAAGACCACTTGTCGAAAAACTTCCAAGTCCAGACGGATTCGTTGGAATCACTCGTCAAATAGGAAAGTTACTCGACGAAATAATTCCTCTCGTGCACCTTTAATTGGCGTGAGCCATATGCTATCACCTTCCCATGTTGAAGTAAAATACAGCCTAAGTCGCTCCCAGAGGCGTCAGTGTAGATCTCATAGCCTTCTAAACCACATGGCGAGCACAGAATAGGCGTCGTGGTCAGACGACTTTTCAACTGTTAAAAATCTTTCGCGTACGCTGGCGACCAAATAAACTTCTTGTTGGGTATTGTATCCACAATGTACCTGATTAGAAGAAGCCCCTGAGCAAGCTAAGTTTAATTGATAATGTATTTGATGATTTTCTATCAAGTTGTGCTTGCAGCTATTTCATGCTAAGTACACACCAATGTCAGGGTGCAGTGGGTCAATATACACGGGTCTGCGCAACGTAATCCCTCGTTGAGTAGATCAGTGTGTTGACTCACGTGTGCTCTCTCTAGTGGAGTGTACTTATTTTCAAGTACAGGATCGAGATAGATCAAGAGCAGAAGAGGAGCAAAGATTGGTCAAAGACCAAATTCATAGGAGGAAGAGAAAAATCGTCTAAGTCAAAATCGACGGTAATCACTAAGTCATTCCCGCCGACTTCGACGGGAGTCACTTGTGATTCTCGCCGATTCGGCGAGAATCAGGCTGCATTCCCGCCAACCTCTTCCGGATGACTGTTTTCCTACAGAAATTATGCTAAGGCAGAATCGACGGGAATCACTAAGTGATTCTCGCCGAATTTGACGGGAATCGTTCTGATTCCCGCCGACTACGACGGGAATCGTTCTGATTCCCGCCGATTCGACGAGAATCAGGTTGCATTCCCGCCGATTCCCGCAGGCTGACAAGCTTTGTAACTGGAAACTGGCAAAGGCAGAATCGACGGGAATCGTGAGTGATTCCCGCCGACTTCGACGGGAATCACCATCGATTCTCGCCGATTTTGCCTTAGGCAATTTTCGCCTATTCGCTGGACCTAACCAAGAAACCGTGCGCTGTTTCGGCCGGGGCTAGGGCTTTTACTTGTGGGCCACACAACGGTCTTTTAGGGTTGGCTCAGGTATATATACATGCATATTTCGAACCTCTACAGTAACTCATTCACGCGAAATCAAAAAGCCGACGTCGTGCCCTAGCAGATCGCGGAAAATCACCGATCGCCATCGCCGCTCGTAAGCTCGTCGTCGCTGCTGATCTCAGAGCTTCTTTGATCTTCCGACGATAGTACCGAGGCTAGCAGTGCGTCTCACGCTTCTCTCTTGAGAACTCTTGTCTCTTGATTCATTGAACTAGGTTTGTTCTTCATTCCGAATCGATTGAGACGACTGATCCAACTGAGATCGTTCGTAGACCTTGCTTGCTTCGTCAAGAAGTTTAAATCTACAAAGCATCGCCGGCGCAATCACTTGCCGCCGCCGATCTTGACAAGATCCTCTCCAAGAGAGTACACCGGTTATGGACTCTTCACATCTTTCAAGAAAGCTTCAACGATCGAAGAAGGACATCGGAAACTCCGAAAGTTTGTTTGTATTTTCTTTACATTCAATTTAAGTTTATTGTAAAGGAATTTTGATTCCTAGTTGTAAGGGTTGGGTGCAACCCGAGGTGGAGGAGTAGTGACTCCTTTGATTGGAAGGGTTCCTTCCGTAGTGTAAGGATTGGATTTCAATCCGTTTGGTTAAGTGACTGAGTCGTCCCTTTGTGAGAGATAGGTCGAAGGAGGAAAGTGGACGTACCCAAATTGGGGAACCACTATAATTTCTTATGTGTTTTTTGTGCTGTGTTTGTTTAATTGTGCAGGTAAATTTAATTCCGCAAAAGACTGCACGACACCTATTCCCCCCCCCCCATAGGTGGACTTAGTCGACACTAGATACTTTCAAGTAGTATCAGAGGGAGGTTACTCGTCAATAAGGTTAACACCTTGAGTAAGATCCCGTGTCTACTATCAAGAAGAAAGAAGATCTCTGAAATGGACAGACTCAAGTATTCAGGGAAGATCCCAGTGTGCACCAAGCTGAACTTTCCTATCTGGAAGGAAAGGATCAGGTATTACATGGAAGCAGTCGACCCTCGACTCTTCATGATAATGGAGGAGGGACCTTATATCCCCACTAAGGCCTCCACCATTGATCCAACCAAGAAAGTGCCCAAGAAACTCTCCGAAATGGATAAGGATGAGATGGTGCTTGTCGGACTTGGCAAGAAAGCTCAGAACATTCTAGTAAGCACCGTCGATGATTCCATGATGCAGATTTTCTGCAACTACAGGACTGCCAAGGATATATGGCACTGCCTGAACATTTTGATGGAAGGCACAAAT
This sequence comes from Platanthera zijinensis, assembly GCA_039513925.1. NCBI lineage: Eukaryota > Viridiplantae > Streptophyta > Magnoliopsida > Asparagales > Orchidaceae > Platanthera > Platanthera zijinensis. The sequence goes on from CM077089.1 coordinate 60,255,581, forward strand.
GAAGTAAGGGATGATCGAAGATCCCTTCTGAACCAAAAGTATGAGGCCTTCAGGCAAGGTCCCAAGGAATAAATCGGAGTGACATTCGAGAACTTCCTGAAGATTGTCAATGTCCTGAAGGGTTATGGCAGAGTGTTCACCGATGGTGAACTAAATGACAAATTTCTTAGATCCCTTACTAAGGAATGGGACACCAAGATCTGCGCCATCAAAAAATTTGGCAAGCTGGCAGAAACTGATCCCCAGATTCTGTTTGGGAAACTTTTGTCCTATGAGCTTCAGCTGAACACAAGAAAAGTTGAAGAAGAAGCCGATAAAGCCGCTGTCAGAGAAAAGATTGTGACCCTGAAAGCCAATCACTCAAGGAAAGGCAAGGGTGCAGCCTCGTCCCGCTCTCGGAAAAAGGATGAGAAAGAAGACTCTGAGCCATGCTCTTCCGGCTCAGAGCTATCTGAAGAAGACTTCTCCCTCATCACGCGAGAGTTCAAGAAGTTCCTTAAGTTGAGGAATCAAAGAAAGAGAGACGGCTCCTCCTCCAGACATCAGAAGAAGAATTATTCTTCTGACAGGTATGAATCCAAATAGAACAAACATCGCTCTGATGACATTATTTGCTTTGGATGCAATAAGCCAGGCCACATCGTTGCTGACTGCCACCAAAGCAAGAGAAAGCAAGAGAGATAAGGGGAAGGGAGAGGAGCAGAGGTCCTTTAGAGATAAGAGGAAGGAGAGGAGCTACATTGCCAAAAAGCCAAAGACACTGAGTGAATCTGATTCGTCAGACTCCAGTGAAGATGAGGAAGCCTACTTCGGGCTAATGAGTCGCTCTAACTCAGAAGAAGACTGCCCCCCATTTACTGGGAAGGTAAAAGATCGTACCCCCTCTCTAACTCTGGCTCTGAGTCTTCTGATGATGATCTCGAGGACAGCCCATCTGCCCGTGAAGCTGAGCTCCTCGAAAAGTATGAGCTTTTGCTCAATACCTTTGAGGAATGCCGCAAGAGGTTGAGGGCTCAGATAAAGGAAGTCAAATTCCTTACGACTGAGGGTGTGTCCCTAAGAGAAGAGATCACTAGCTTGATCTCTCTCCGACAGGAACACCTAGACCTGACTTCTGAGCACTTAGAGTCTCTAAGGCTCCTTGACCAAAAAAGGAAGAAATCAACAAGCTGGAAGAACAGCTTGCGGCAGAAAGGAAGATTGTCAAAAGCTTCTCCATTCCCAAAACCGTTCTTCCTCTAGTTGATGAATTCTCTGCTCAGGCTAAGGGGGCTGGCTTAGGGCATGTGGGTGTGCCTGGTAAATCATCCAGGAGAAATAGAAAACAGAGGAAAAATAAGGCTGCTAAGAAGGCCTCTACTGCAGAAAAGGGAAAGGCCCCACTCGATCATGTTTTATTCAGAAAACCTGGCTTTCCTTGCAATGAACAGGACTTTGAGTCAACCTATGACCACTTCTTCCGGCCCTCGGTTGAAAAGCCCAAGAGCCGGTATGATGGTTGGGCCTTCCCCCGTAACTACGGTGAGAGTGTCTTCAAGGCACCTTATGAGGAAATCCTAGTGGAGAATTATGACCACTTCTCTAGCGGCCAAAATAGGAAGCAGGCACCAAAGGCCAAGCCTATTATACTGAAGGAATAGGAGGTGAAGAAATCATGTGACTGCTGTCATCATGATGCCTCCACCTACAGATCCAAGGCCCCGGCTGGACCCACCGTTCCAAGGGTGAAGCAGGAGCCTAGGAAACGGTACAACCGGTTTGATTGTTGGTGTTGTGGCAAAGTTGGTCACTTTGCCGTGGATTGCTGGTTTAATCCAAGATTCAACGATACTCCTCATGTTAGCAATGTGAGGTCGACCACTCGTAGGGTTAACCACCCGAGGGGGAGTGTGCTAACAAGGAATCTAGGACCCAAGTTCAATTGGGTTTCTAAGGAAAAATAATTCTGTTTTGCAGGTATGTCCAAAGGCCACCAAAACGCCAATCTGGTACTTGGACAGTGGATGTTCCCGGCATATGACCGGGACAAGAAGCCTGTTGCGTGATTACTCCCCAGTCGAAAACGGACCCAAATTCATCTTTGGAGGATCTGATCGAGGAGTCACCAGGGGTTATGGTATGATTTCCAACGGTGTATTCTCTATCACTGACGTGGCCTATGTTGAAGGGTTAAACCATAACCTGATCAATGTAAGCCAGTTGTGTGATAAAGGTTACGACGTTATGTTCTGCAAGGATAAGTGCTTGATAATATCGTGTGCCTCTTCGGAGACGGTATTAACTGGCATTAGGAGCAGAAATATCTTTTGCTTAGATTTTCTTAGCTTAGACTCTTCTACCCCCGTGTGCCTAGTAGCAAAAGGCAGTGCATCTCTTTGTGAACAATGTCACAAGAGATTAGCACATATTAATTTCAAGACAATTAATTTGTTGTTTTCTAAGAATTTAGTAAGGGATGCCCCTACTATTAAGTGCATCAAAGATAGCCCCTGTCCTGCATGCCAGAAGGGCAAATAGACTCGGGTTACCTTTAAGGGCATTGTAGACAAAGACTCCTCCAGATGTCTTTATCTTCTGCATATGGACTTGTTCGGACCAGTGCAAGTTCATAGCTTAGGAGGCAAATCGTATACGCTAGTGATTGTTGATGATCACTCTCGGTTTATGTGGGTGTTTTTCTTGAAACGAAAGTCTGATACGTTTGACATCTTCACGAATTTTATCAAGCAGATTCAGAACGAACTTAACTGCTCCGTTGTCAAAATCAGAAGTGACCATGGAATAGAATTCGAGTCTGGTGCTATGACAGAATTCTATGAAGAATATGGTATCTTTCATGAGTTTTCTTTCCCGCGTACTCCTCAGCAAAACGGAGTTGCAGAGAGGAGAAATAAAACGCTCATTGAAGCATGTACGACAATGTTGAATGACGCTTCTCTTCCGGAGTACTTCTGGGCAGAGGCTGTTAATACATCTTGTCATATGCAGAACCAGGCATTGATCAACAAGAATCATCGTAAGATGCCTTATGAGCTACTGAAAGGCAGGAAACCGACCATGTCCTATTTTAGGATTTTTGGTTGCAGATGCTATGTACTCAATAATGGGAAGTACCCACGTACAAAATTCGGAGAAAAATGCTTCGAAGGCATCTTCATGGGCTATAGTAGCCATAGTCGGGCATATAGAGTCTTCATTAAGAAAACCCTAGTGGTAGAGGAGTCCATTAATGTTGTTTTTGAAGAAGGAAGCTTGCTTCATAGCAATTCTTCCTGTGGCATTCTTGAAGGTGCAGATGCAAGGCTTGAACAGCTAAGTCTCGATGAGACTGCTAAAGATGCAACTCCCAAGTACGTCAAGGTTTCCACCTCAACGCCAACTAAAGAAGTTGACGATCAGGATGGAGAAAATCTCCCAGAAGAAGGAGAAGCCCGAGAAGCTGTCAGAGCTCCAGATGCTAGACTCCTAGAGCTCCGACACGTGAGGGATCATCCCAGAGATCAGATCATAGGAGATCCTCGTGACGGTGTCAGAACTCGGAGAGGTACAATTAACGAGATTTTGCACCTTAGTTTTCTGTCACAGGTTGAGCCAAAGAAGTTCGACGAAGCGAACAAAGATGCGTCATGGATATTGGCCATGCAAGATGAACTGCATCAATTCGAACGATGCAACGTCTGGACGCTTGTTCCCAAACCAAAGAACCAGAATGTGATCGACACTAAGTGGATCTTCAGAAACAAACTGGATGAACACGGTGTCATCATCAAGAACAAGGCCAGACTGGTGGCTCAAGGTTACATACAGGAGGAGGGGATTGACTTCGACCAAACCAATGCACCAGTTGCAAGGCTGGAGGCGATCAGATTGTTCCTGGAATATGCCTCTCACAAAGGATTTACTGTCTATCAGATGGACGTGAAATCTACGTTTTTAAATGGAAATTCGAAAGAGGAAGTATATGTCGCGCAACCCCCAGGTTTTGTTAATCCATCGCTCCCTAATCATGTCTATTTTCCTAATAAATCATTATATGGCTTAAAACAAGCTCCTCGAGCTTGTATTAGACTCTGTCTAGTTTTCTGCTTGAGAACAAGTTCTCGAGAGGAAAAATAGATAAGACATTGTTTCTTAGGGAAGTCAAAGGCAAGATCTTGCTGGTGCAAATCTATGTCGATGACATAATATTCGGCTCAACGGACAACAATCTTTGCAAGAAGTTTTCTAAACTTATGCAAGGAAAGTTTGAAATGAGTAGCATAGGAGAGCTAAAGTATTTCTTGGGACTTCAAGTGAAACAGTCTGAGGATGGAATTTTCATTTCTCAGACGAAGTTCACAAATGAACTCCTCAAGAAATTCGGAATGGAGAATGCAACCTCTATGAGGACTCCAATGACATCCACTGTGTCTCTAGACAAGGATGAGAAAGGGAAACCTTTTGATGAAACCAAATACAGAAGCATAATTGGATCCCTGCTCTACCTTACTGCTAGTAGACCGGATATTATGTTTTCCACATGCGTTTGTGCCAGATATCAGGTGAATACTAAGGAATCTCATTATGTCTCTTCCAAGCGAATTCTTAGATACCTTAAAGGTACACCAAATCTTGGCTTGTGGTACCCAAGAAACAATGATGTCGAGCTGATAGGCTTTTTAGATGCTGACTTTGCAGGAAGTAGGGATGATAGGAAAAGCACTTGCGGGACGTGTCAATTCCTCGGAAGAAGGCTTATTTCATGGAATAGTAAAAAGCAGAACTGTGTCGCAACCTCCACGACTGAATCTAAGTACATCTCAGCAGGCAGCTGTTGCGCACAACTTCTATGGGTCAGAAATCAACTCGACGATTATAACTTACAGTTCAGAGAAGTTCCTATGTATTGCGACTCAACGAGAGCAATAGCTATTGCGAGAAATCCTGTGTCGTATAGCAGAACAAAGCATATTTAAGTGCGCTACCACTTCATTCGGGAGCATGTGGAAAACAAAGATATCTCTCTCTGCTATGTCCCCACAGATAAGCAGATTGCAGATATCTTCACAAAGCCCCTTAGACGAGGCCAAGTTCAGTCTCTTCAAAATGAAACTCGGCATGCTGAACTATGAAGATTGAAGACTGAAGGGCTCAAGGTTCTTGGATCAAGGGGGGCATCAGCAAGGAACTCAAGATCGAGTACGGATGCAAGAACTGAGGGGGAGAATTTGGCTCCAAGTGAAGTCCCAGATTTGCAGAAGCCAAAAAGGGGGAGATTACCCTCTCGGCTAAGGCTAAGGTGGCTGCAAATGTTAAGTATGCTGGCTGCAAATGTTAAGTATGCTCTCAGGAAAATGGTAATGAATTTAACTATCAACTGAATTTTCATTTTATGATTTTCATTCCCATCTATTCTATTAACCTTAGCTTGTAGGGTTTAGGCTTCTTCAAATAGGGGGAGATTGTTGGGTATTATATCCACAATGTACCTGATTTGAATAAGCCCCTGAACAAGCTAAGTTGAATTGACAATGTATTTGATGATTTTCTATCAAGTTGTGCTCGCACCTATTCCATGCTAAGTACACACCAATGTCAGGGTGCAGTGGGTCAATATACACGGGTCTGCGCAACGTAATTCCTCATTGAGTAGATCAGTGTGTTTACTCACGTGTGCTCTCTCTATTGGAGTGTACTTATTTTCAAGTACAGAGTCGATATAGATCAAGAGCAGAAGAGGAGCAAAGATGGGTAAAAGACCAAGTTCATAGGAGGAAGAGAAAAATCGTCTAAGTCAAAATCGACGGGAATCACTAAGTCATTCTCGCTGACTTCGACGGGAGTCACTTGTGATTCTCGCCGATTCGGCGAGAATCAGGATGCATTCTCGCCGACCTCTTCCAGATGACTGTTTTTCTACAGAAATTCTGCTAAGGCAGAATCGACGGGAATCACCAAGTGATTCTTGCCGACTTCGACGGGAATCGTTCTGATTCCCGCTGATTCGACGAGAATCAGGTTGCATTCCCGCCGATTCCCGCAGGCTGACAAGCTTTGCAACTGGAAATCGGCCAAGGCAGAATCGACGGGAATAATGAGTAATTCCCGCCGACTTCGGCGGGAATCACCATCGATTCTCGCCGATTTTGCCTTACGCAATTTTCGCATGTTTGCTGGACCGAACCAAGAAACCGTGCGCTGTTTCGGCTGGGGCTAGGGCTTTTCCTTGTGGGCCCCACAACGGTCTTTTAGGGTTGGCTCGGGTATATATACATGCGTATTTCGTACCTCTACAGTAACTCATTCACGCGAAATCAAAAAGTCGACGCCGTGCCCTAGCAGATCGCGGAAAATCGCCGATCGCCATCGCCACTCGTAAGCTCGTCGCTGCTGCTGATCTCAGAGCTTCTTTGATCTTCCGACGACAGTACCGAGGCTAGCAGTGCGTCTCACGCTTCTCTCTTGAGATCTCTTGTCTCTCGATTCGTTTAACGAGGTTTGTTCTTCATTCCGAATCGATTGAGACGACTGATCCAACTGAGATCGTTCGTAGACCTTGCTTGCTTCGACAAGAAGTTTGGATCTACAAAGCATCGCCGCCGCAATCACTTGCCGCCGCCGATCTTGACAAGATCCTCTCCAAGAGAGTACTCCGGTTGTGGACTCTTCGCATCTTTCAAGAAAGCTTCAACGATCGAAGAAGGACATCGGAAACTCCGAAAGTTTGTTTGTATTTTCTTTACATTCAATTTAAGATTATTGTAAAGGAATTTTGATTCCTAGTTGTAAGGGTTGGGTGCAACCCGAGGTGGAGGAGTAGTGACTCCTTTGGTTGGAAGGGTTACTTACGTAGTGCGAGGATTGGATTTCAATCCGTTTGGTGAAGT